>JACSVZ010000002.1:106016546-107216546 GCA_014706295.1 Lycocorax pyrrhopterus obiensis
TTCTGTTCCTTAACGATAGAGCCCATCCTTTAAGAAATTGCACTCCAGCTTCTAATTTATATATCCTGATTTTCTTTCCTGCTGCTGCGTGTGAATGTTCCAACACAGAAGACAGCTAAATAGGAATTGTGTCAATATGATTACAAGATCTTTTTTATTTCTTTGTTTTTGAGAAGACTGGGTTAGAATAGTGGTAAAGGAAAAACAACCGTCTTAAATTAATTACTGTCATAATTTGAAAAATGCCCTTCCTTTTCCCAGTAATTAATTTCAGATCAAGAATTCAAAAAATCAGCTACAGCGAAGTTTAATTCATGTCTGTAAATGCACAAGAATGGAAAATCATGCAGCTTTTCATAGGCTTCTAGCAATACACAGAACTGTGTGCATAAATTTCCAAAAAGCAAATTATAAAGGCTTACATATAAGAGAAGCAAAAAAGCATATATTGAATTAAGACTCTCCATTTGTTACTGGTGCTTGAGTTGTATAGTATATATAGTATCAGATATCACTCACTTTCACTTGCTCCATTATAATACCATATACAAATAGGAAATATTAGGTATCTAGTGAAAACATTATGTGATGCAACTCAACAGCAATTTCATGATGGGAGTCTCTTTACAATGAATAAAATGGTTTCTGCATTTATATCTTTCAAATTTTCTAGCAATACAAAATCTTGCTACAGTAGATTAAACAGAAAAACAACAGTTTATGAAATATGACCTCCAAAAGACTAATTGCAGAAGAAATATTCATTCCCAGTTCAATAAATCCTTAATTTTAAATGTCAGCTGCAAAACATAAATCCCTTTAATAGATTTCAAACTGTGGTGACAAAGTTATAATTGTAGGGTCCAGCCCACTCAACATCAGTCCAATGCACTCGTTTTGCATTAGCCAGTCTTCTGGGTTTTGGTTTGTTTTGTTGTTGTATTTTAATCTCATCTCCGATCTTTTAGGAATTTTCCATTGCATTCCTGAGCCTGGTTCTGGATTACTTTTGGCTCAGATTGAATTGGATCTTGTTGCTATTCCTCAATAGATGTCTGGAGTGCAAAGTCTACTTGACCATAACTTTCTGTGTCGTTTACTGCAGGGTAGCATGCACATAAAGACCCTCAAGTCATGTGAAATAAGAGCCTTGACCTCAAGACACAATAAAATTGGTTAGTTTAGTTGTAGCTCAAAAGGTCACTTTTTCTGGGACTGCCTCTGAGGGCTGTTTTAAACTAATTATTACCTTTGATTTTAACTTATCGTTTGTTAACAAAAGAAAGAAAGGAAAAAATACAACCCCCAGTTATTATAATTTCAACAGTTTGACTGGCATGTATTTAACATTATGGACGCATGAAAAGACAAGGTCCCTACCTGAGGAGGAGCTTACGGTGTAAATTAGACAGAGAGCACTGTGAATAATAAAAGCAGGCAGAGGAGAGATTTGTGTAAGAGTGTGGGAATAGTGGGGAGGTGCATAAGAGAAATATGCAGAGTTGAGAAATATTCTACCAGTTGACACTAATCATGATACTTTTCTTCCTTGTTCTGTTTTCATGTAAGTATGGTAATAGTTTTGTTTTTCTCTATTTGCTTGCTTGTCACTGAGCTATTCCACTGCAGAAGATCTCCTTCTGATTTCTTTTTCTGTTCTAGATTCCGGTACTACAGGTAATATAAGTACATCTTTATTCTTCTGCTCATCCATGGCAAATAACACTGAAATCCCCCAAAACGTTATATATACTTCCCTTGGCAGTTTTTCCACAGCAGTCTACTGAAAAGTATGATTCACTATTAATAGAAAGCATAAATGAACTTGAAATTCTGGGCTTCTGACACTATCATCTCCCCAAAAACCTCTGACATGTCTTTAGAGGCTTGTTTGTTTGTTTTTGTAATAAGATGTTTCTAAACAAAAATGGTGTTTGCTGTCAATTTATTTTTCCTTCTGCCTAGTTGCATTAGACAAACAAAAATATAAAAAGAAAAAAAAAAAAGCCAAACAGCTTCTTTCCACTCTTCTTTAACAAAGAGAATGCGATGCTACACAGACTTTATTCTTTTTAAGTGTTGAAAGTAGGATGCTATCCAAAATAGGAATATCAGAAAAGGTGATGGATCACCCTGAGAAATTAAACTGCAACCAATCAGTAGGACCAGATGGTATTCATCCAAGTGCTCTGAAGGAACTGGAGACCAATGCTAACAAAAATATGTAATTTATCATTAAAAACAGCTACCATACCAGAGGACAGGAGAGTGGCCGAGGGTGTACCTATATCTTAAAAAGATGATCCTGCAAATTATAAACCAGTAAGTCTTACTTTAGTAGGAGGAAACTATTCAGAGAATCAGTAAAAATAATATGCTTAGGCACACAGATAAGAAGTAAAATCTGCAATGCTTCTGCCTACATTTTCTCAATCCTCCTAGAACTACAGGAAAGAGTTAATTAGTAGTCAATAAAGTAGAACCAGACAATATAATTAATTTAGTGTATCCAACATCTTATGGCAAGGTTTCTGAAAAGAAAAACAGCAGATCCAGAAGTAAAATCCATCTGTGTTGTGAGTACTGAATAAAAGAGGGAAAACAAACCCCAAAATGTCAGAACTATTAGAATTAGAACTAGAATTTTGTCCTCTGAAAGGGTTTTATAAACACTGTCAGATTACTACAACTTCCTAATGAGCTGGTTATATTAGAGGTGAAGTAACTTACCTGTAATTGTAGAAGCACGCTGTGTCAAAACCAGACTTCAGTTCATGAGCACCCAAGTTCCAGAGCTGTGTTTAGATGACTAGACAGCATCCCTTTCTCTAGGTACTGCAGAAGAATCAGTGGTCAGTTGAAGCAGAGAAAGAGGTTAACTCTGAATTGCCCCTGGGATCAATAGTGGCAATAAAGATGGTTTTGTTCAACTTATTCATTAGAAAGCTTGAAAAAAAAGCTTCTGAAATAAAGAATGTAAAACTTGTTTTCACTGCAACAGTCGCAGCCTGCTTTCTGATATTTAAACCCAGTGCCCATTGCTCTAACAGGAAAATTCGTGGAGGTATTTGATTGTTTATTAAGTTAACTGAATTTAGATAAAACTTGAAGAAATTCCAGAGCAAGACAGTGAACTAAGATAAAATGGTGACATGATGGCATGCAAAATTAAACAGACCAATGCCAAGGAGTGTATGCTGGAAAATATTTTCAAGAACCGATGGCTATTAATTAGCACAGGAAAATCTAAGCATCATTTACTGAAAATGCTATCCAGGATATTGCAGGAGCTTAGAAAACATACACAAGCAGAGCAGATATTCAGTATGAACAAAAAGATGGTTAAATAGAAAATATTACTATGCAGTTTCATGAGTAAAAACTGCATTTCTAGACATTCTGTTGGATTTTAGTCAGTGGGTTATAAGCAAGACACAGCAAAACAAAGAAACATACAGAGAAATGCAGTAAACATGACTAATGAAACAGGGGAAAGGACCAAGAAGGCAGATTTAAAAGAAGAGAACACTTAGTTTAAAAACAGAAACAGGTAGAAGACTTTTGAAGAGTTTTAGGACCACATAAAATTCCAGTTATACCGAAGAGCTTAGGTGTTCTTGTCTGGTTTCTTGCTTTTTACAAAAAAAAAGTGGGACGCACATTTAATTGAATGCATGGAGATGCTTTTATTTCATCAGAATATGTAGTTAAATTGTGGGATTTATTGTTTCTGCATAGGATTGAGGAGAAGAGCTTTGGGGTAATGAGGGAGCAAAAATTAGAAAATGAAAACAAAGGAAATGAAAAGAGGAGAACTTTTTGTCATGTCCTCCAGTTTCCTGAGACTCTTCAGCTGTTCCTCCGCACAAAGAGCACATGGCCAGTGATATGAAGGTTTGGGGAAAGGGTGTCTCAGGATGCAGAGGAGGACCTGAGAAATAGCCATCCCATGCAGCATGGTTTTCCCTCTAAAACCCTTGCTTTTTTAGGCAGAAATCCAAATAGCTGCTGCTATAGGTCTGCCTAACTCCCATGGCTCAGCCTGAACAGCCCTCTTGGTCCGGGGTAAGGCACAGAATGAGGCAGGAGGAAAGAGTGGCCAAACTTGGAGCCTGACTCCCCTATGAAGCCTAGGACTGTGCTGCTTGACATCCTTTCCAGCCCTGCCAGCCTCTCCACAAGCATGCAAACTGTACTCCCCGGAGAGTAGAGAAAGCAGTGGGAACTCGATGTGATTCTCCTTGTGGAATTTCTCAGCACTTTTTTTCTTCCTTGGGATTTTTCCCGAGAGATCAGAGTATTTAGCCCTTACTTAGCTTTATCAAAGTATTAGACATTTATTTGATTAAGTATAGCATCTGCAGCCACACTAGCTAGAATAAAAATTATAAGGGCTATCAATCCTCATACTTCAGGGCATAAGCTGATCACCAGCTGGGGCCGAAAAGAAATTTCCCTCTGTGGTATAGTATTGCAATTAGGTGCATTAGGAGGGGGTTATGCCTTCCTCAGTAGCCTCAGGCATTGGCCAGTGTGAGAGGCAGAGAGATACCAGGCTAGATGGACCACTGGTCTGCTCCAATATGGCAATTCCTTTGTTCTTAGGGCTGCATGTTTCTGCTGCCGAGCCGCCCTACTTTGTCATAATGTCAAAATCCAGCATTAATTATAATTCTGAAAATGAAGGAATATTCATGAATTATTATGTTGGCAATAACCGCGTGTAATGCAATAAAGACAAAAACAGTGTCTGCTGCAGAGTAAAAGGAAGTTGACAGCTTCAAGCACAAGGTGGTTTCTGTTTCCAGTTACCCTCCAGAACTCCTTGCACCCCAGAGTCAACACCTTTGAGAATAATGAAGTAATTACAATTTTATTTTACCATATTCTGACAACAGATTTGATTCAATAGTGTCTGCACAGCTCAGACAAAGCAAAACACTCCAACAGTTTGACTATAAAATGCTGATAGTTTTTATGTGCTCAAATTTAATCCCCCAAATGGCATGATGGCCTTCTTGGTGAACTAATTTCAAATGAAATTTTCTTCTGTCTTACTCTGGTTCCATCAGCATTTTGATAGAAAAAAAAAAAGAAAAAAAATCCAATAGCTGCTTTATTCCTGTCATGTTCTTTTTCTAAAGCAACTCTTGGAGATGATTGCAAGAGTACATTAAAGGCATGCATTTTCGAAGTTAGTCAGTTGTCAAAGTGATCCTGAAGGTTGACAATCACATTTAAGACAAATATAGAAATCTAAAAGAAATGCTTACAAGCAATTCTGTATTCTGGGCAATGATTTGGTTTGAAAATGCATCCAGTTCAAGGGTTAAATGAAAGCAAAAGCAATCACTTCAACCATGTTTTTGAAGAAAATAAACCAGCTTGATGTAAGCTAAATGAAGGGGGTCTGTGACTTAAAAGGAATGGACAGATAGAGAAAAAGGTCAGAAGATTAAATTTTCCCTAAGGGAAAAGTCATTCTTTGGAATCATTAACCTCCTTCTAGGTCACTACTGAAAAAAACAGCAGGAAATCCTACTGCTCCTAGAAAGATGGGTGCATCGTATACCACCCACTGACCTAGCAACTCTATGGCAAACATAATTGTGCTTACAAATTCTCCTCCAGGCATGCTTGGTTTTACTATGCCCATTTTAAAGCAATATGATCTTTTAGCTGAACTCTGAAGTGTATCTATAAAGACAATATTCCAGGGGCTTGGGACGTTAAAAAGAAGGATCACTTGCTTAAATGTCTTTTTTTTTTTCAAACAGAGAGAAATCTAGAAGCAGAGTTTTTGAATTTGAAAGTTGGTCTGTGACATGTTTTATCCATTAACCATTTCTCTTTAGGACTGAAATTAATCATGGTCATTGTCGCGATGCATTTTAGTGACTTTCTACACCCTAAAGCACATTGCTAGGATCAACTGTATGTTTCAAAGTATGTTTTTGTCTCAAAGAACCTGCCTCAGAGTGTGTTTTCAAGGTTTCATTGTCAACTAATTCTGCTGCCTCCTAGAGAAGTCAGAGAGTAAACAATACAGCAAAGAGGAGAATTGGGTTCTAATACAAGAAATCCAGTCTTCCAGAAAGCATTTGGAGGATATTCTGTAGCATTTATCAGACAATAGGCACATGAACAGTCTGACCAATATCAATGGAAACAAGTCTTTTGTCATGATCATGCCTCAAAATAAGCAAGGGAAACTACCTCTGATCAATTTCTACCACAATACCATGTGGAAACGCTCACATCTTCGTTGAAAAGTCACCTCTTTCTCTTCCCCTCTTGCAACAGAAATCGAACTCTCAATCAACATAAATACAAATTCATATTTGCTTTTGATAGAAGCTCCAAATCCATCAAGAATTGGCAAGGCAGGGGGATGCCTGTAGCTCTGCAAAGTCCCTTGTCTACTTGGAGACTGTAGGCAAAGACTGTATCGTACTTCAGAATCAAGCACTTAATCTTAAGAACTTGTATTACTGGAAAATATTCTGGCAACTATCTTAAAATCTTTTGTCTCTGGTCAGCCAATTTTTTTCCTAAAAAACAGGGCATATTTGGAAGGGAATTTTAGCACAGAGAGAAGACTTCAGGAACTTAGAAGGATGTTACACAGTAAAAACTATGAAAATTTTGGATTGCCTATGATGATATCTCAAATCTCAGGCCTGCGGGATGGACACTGAGCAATACTTTTTCTTAATGTGATATTGTCTCTTTCCATTCCTTTTACATATATTAAAGTGAAAAAAGAAAAATACACAGAAACAATCACAACCAATTGACTGCCCTGGAAGCAGAAGGTGTCTTGATTAGCTTTAATTTATGAAATTGTGCATTTCATAAAATGCCACTTTTCACATGTAAGCAAGATCTTTGAAGATTTCAGAAGACAATGACATGACCCCTGGAGAATAAAGGCATTGAAAGAAGTAGCTAAGAGAAAGACAAATAAAGCATAGTTTGTGGAAATTAGCACCCTTTACAAAGCCTCAAATAGGACAGAATCACACAGAGTTCACATTCTTCATGAAAACCATGATTTTTACTCATGTTCGCACAGCTGAATAGCCAAAGAGCAAAAATCCCTTCCTGAATGTTAGCAGCTCAATTGCCTAACGTGAACGAGGTACAGGGGTAGGAATTTCCTGATATGTGTATGGCAAGAAAAGGAATCGTACAGCTCACTTGTTTTCTAGCCAAAATGCATTTCTGAAGCAGGAAATCAAAAACACATCACAAACCTTGCGAGGAGACTACACACGTTCACTCTGCTGATATTAGTGTCTGTCAGGAGGCTGTCAGGCTCAGGGAGTCACAGCTCCCTAAAGCAGTGCTTCCCCAGTGTCTCCACCCCAAAAGTGTGGGTTTGGATCATACTTTGCTAGGAAATAGTGAGGAAATATCACAGTGTAGCAGCTGCTTAGACAACTCCTCAAATTCAATACAAACGGCGCTCCGAAACAAAGCAACCAAGGAGTGTTGCAGCAGAGCCCTCAGCTGAGCAGCAAGATGCAAGATTTATTATGACACAGTGCAGGGGATATCTGAAATGGAAGTCAAAGCATTAATGTGTCTTTGCCTCCTCCCTCCCTCCTTGTCTTCTTTTTTTCTTTGTAATTCATATATATATATATATGTATAATTGCTTCTTTTCTCAAGTGACATGGCATCTAAAATGATCGAAAATTTTAGGAGGTGAGGATTTCCTAAGATCTTTTCTACTTGTTTTTCCTGTGTTCCCGTGTTCTCTACCCACAGGACACTGAAATGCTGAAATTTCAGCAGTTCATATGTTTGCCTGCCCACCTCTTTAATAAAAGGGTTGTGTTTCTTTTCTGTCAACACCTATTCTTTAGCACACATCTCTGTTATCATTCAGGAAAATGTTGGCATAGCCTTTTGGGGGGTTTGTTGGTTTTTTTCTTCTTTTAAATTCATTTCTGTAGCTGGGCTTTTCCTTTTAAGTCCCCTTAATTTCTGTCATCAGTTTCAACCCCAAAGTTCTCACTTTCGCAAGACAATAAGCTATTTTCACACATGTAAAAAGCTCTGCAAAGTGGAATCGCAGATGTCACATTTACTGTTTATGTTTTCTGCTTCTTTTTTTTTCTGTCTGTCGCTCAGTTCAGCTCTCCAAGTCCAAGATATTTCAGTGGAGCAGAGAGACTCTCTCAGTTCTTCTGCCCAGAGACCTAGCTTTACAAAATAAGCAGGTATCTCAAGCTACGTGGCAGCTTCGGTTCCAGGGATAAAAGCAGCCGCTGTAAAATCCAACAATGACCCCGCGCACAAATGCTCACAGGCTCTCACACACGTGACCCGTAAACCAGTGCAGTTAATTTTCCATACGGTCTTGCCCCTCTCTATGCGGAAAAGAAAAAAAGGAAGAAAAAAGAAAGAAGAAAAAAAAAAAAAAGGCTGTGAAAGGTGAGTTTTTGAAGAAGAAATCCCTCTGAGGCTCCTCTTGCCGAGATTCCCCGCTAGGATTGCAGGGGGCAAGAGAAGACCTGCTTTTGGCTCAGTGCAGTAGAGGCCGTGGGATCTGCCCCCAAATCTGGCAGCTCAGTGGGATGCCGTGACCTCTCACCCTGGCGCCTTGGCAGCTCAGCCCCATTGTTCCCGGGGGCAGGGGGCTGGCAAAGCCAGGAGGGGGGTGAACATCGCCACAACTTTTGTGGCTCTGGGAAAGGAGATCACCTCCATGTGGAGATCTGGAAGATGTGAGCCGGCCCATATTTACTGACAGCATCCAAGATTTCCAGGGTGCTCAGGTAATATAAAAAAGAACCATGAAAGCCAAAAGATGCACTCCCTGGAAGTGGCATGTACAAATTTAATTTGCCTCCTCCAAGTATTCTTGCCTGCACGTGCATGAGATCCTGGTATTCTCCTTTCAGCTCAGAGAAGCAGAGAGGCCACGAGTGAATCACTCTACCCTGAGCTCCAGTTACTTGCTCCATGCTAACCTGCAGCTACCTGCTTCTCAGATTTTTCAAAGGCTTCTAATTTGGCCAGATCGGGGTCTTTTTTCACAAGAACAAAAAAAAGCTCATTGCTGTCACCAAAAGTGACACCCTCCTCATACATCTCCCTCCCCCTCCCGCACATCCAATTATCAAGTCTCTTTTCCAACGTATGAGATCTCTAGAGCTTCTCAATGAAGGGTTTGTAATAATTCTTTTAACATGGCAAAACACCACATTATTCCCTAAACATTAATGTTGCATGAATGCGAGACTTCTTTTCCCCATGAAATTTCCTTTTTGATTTTACAAAACAGAAAGTGCAATTTAAAACAATGCTAATGGAGCTCATATCTTCCATGATCTGAAATTATTTTGTGTGGTGCCAATAACCAGCTTGCTAAAAATGCTTGTCTGAGGAACCAATCTGACCTTGAACAAGGGCACTCAAGCCCTTTCTTTCATGACAGTGTCCTTCTGAGCACCCAGTAAAATTTAACTGTGTTTTAAATTTAAAATGGTGTTTGGCCATGTGTATACCGAAAGAGCAGAGTTCCACATTTCAGATCTGCTTAACACCCCATGCCACTCAAACACTTGTCAGTAGCTAAATTCTCACCTATTAATATGTTTGCATCTTACCCATGGTGTCTTTCAGTTGCTGTTCAGGATATGGACCATTTTTTCCCTCTGTGGTGCTTCATTCAAGTACAAACCTCTGAACTCTTGAACAACGTGAGGTACTGGACCGTTTGCTAGAGGAAAAGGCCATGGCACATCCAGGAAGGCAGATACAGAAGAGACAGATGGGCTGTAGAAGTTTTCATGATTTTGCACCCTCTTTGGAGATGTGAAATCAAGGGGTGTCTGGCCAGAAAAACAGATAACCAAGACAGGATTCACTGAGGAAAGACAATATGGATATGCACAATTAACTCCATTAAAATTACATCATCTGAGGAACTATTTTCTTTCTCGTTGAAACCAGCATCTTGCAGTTTCTGTCTATGGAGTTAATATTTAAAGACTAGAGCTGTAATACACTTCAAGACACTTTCTTGATTTCATGGGGTCACTCTACTATATTTTCTTATGTGAGTTGTAAATGGTGTATCTGATACATCCACCCTGAAAACTGAGTTTTTAACCAGTTCGTGTCATTATTAAATCTTAGCACTACATTCCATGTTGATATCTCGTAAAAACACCTCCATGCCCCGTTTTCTGCTTGGGTGTCATCACTCAGTGATCATGAGAGCATGAAACCAGATGCTGTTCCAGATCGGTATAACTATGGTTTGGCTAAACAAAAATAAAATGGCTTTTCATGCTTATTGATCTTGATTTTTTTGGCCATTTTTACACTTCATTGCCTATAAGCTCAGTAAGGATGTGCTTTGTAAAAGGAACTGAAGTTTCTTTTCTCAGTGGATTAGACATTTCACATTTTAGTGACTCCCACTAACATTTCCATTCCCCCCCTCCCAGAAGCAGCCCTTTCCATTGCCTTTAAAAAAAAATAAAAAGGATTGATCTTTAAGTAATACATATGATATTAGTTTTTCCGTTTTAAAATAATCACATTATTGCAGACATTTTAATAGCTGTAGAGGTTGCTATGTATTAACATGATTCATGGTCCTTGACAGCAGTGTCTCTGAAAATCCCACAGGAATGCAAAATACAAAACTCCACACACGTTCAAATTTTACTGCCTGCAGCTAAAAGAGGGGAAAAAAACTTAAAACTGTTGAAACCCTTCAACTTTAAAAGCATTAATAGATGGTCCCAGGGGATTAAATCTAAATCTTAATGTGTAAAAATCAAGTTAATAACCACAGAGATTAATATGGTTGCATTTGATTATTGTGATAATGCAAACAATTAGTACTGCTAAAGTGAGATATATTAGCCTCCTACTTGCCCCACACACATCTGCAAAGCATTGGAAATAAATGGAAATAAAACATTTTGCTCTGAAAGGTTTTTCTTTTTTCTTTTTGCCTTTGTCTTATTTTCTCTGTAGCTGACTCATTTTTAAACTATAATTGTTAACATTTTATTTTTAAGCCTTTTTTTTTTAAGACTCTCATAAAATTGGTTGCCATAATCATTCATTCCATATTGTCAGCAAATTATGCATTCCTTGCCAATACCAGTAAATAAATAAATCTTCTAGATAAATGACATGACACTTTTTTTTCCTTCTTTCTTTTAAGGACAAAAAAAATGCCATGCAAGTGTATTAGCCTGAGGAAAATAAGAACTTCTTCCTAGTCCACTGTTGCTTTAATCCAGAATGCCCTAGGAATGGAACCAGGCATCTACTCCAATCTCTATTATAGGTGGAGTTGGAAGTGCCACCTATACTTAATGCTTGACACTCTCCATTATAAAACCCTTTTTTCAGTTGCAAATAACTGTGCCACACTTTTCAGTGTTCGACTAAAATTCCCCTTGCTGGATGAATGCCTCACTTTGATTTATTTGTTGTTCTAAAATTTTAGCAAAAAAACAGCTCAGCAATTTCCAAGAACAAGATTATAGAAATTATATTATTTTGCCCATATCAAAAAAAAGTCCTCGCAACCATGCAATTGATTAACTCTAATATATCCATCCCTTGGAGCATGGACATTACATTTGGCGTAGAAGTGGACCTGCCTGGTGTCAAGAATGTGAAAGCAGACCGACTTTGGCTAAAAGCTTGGCCTTTGCTCAAGTTCAGTAGACATTCTCAGGAATTTGGCAGCAATGTCCTCCAAAGTCTCTGTCTGTACCAAGCACACTCCAGCTCCCAAGCTGCAGACCCTGAGCAAAACTTGCCCTCTTATTGCTGCTCCTAAATTTTGTGGTTGCATGTGTTTAAGCATGGGATGCAGGACTGCAGGGAAGTGGAGGCAGAAACCTGGGATTAGATGTCAATGATTTGAGAGTGTGGAAGGAAGACTGTCCTCCTGGCTTGGCAAGAAGCACGCGTGCAGGAGGAAAGGGAGCTCAAGAAAGGGATCCAGGGGAGAAGCTTGGTGACTTACTGCCTTATGGGATGGTGGAAGGATTGAAAGCAGGATGAGGAGCAGGGGGATGAGAAACTGGGGCTGGATCTGAGGTGGATAAAAAGGGAGCTGCGTGTGAGAAATCCAGAGAGAAAAGCCTGGTGGTGAAGAGAGGAGTACTGGGACCAAGGCTGGAGGGTTGGAAAGCGAACAGAATGGGCCACTGGCTGCTTGGTATCCAGGAGCTGGGATGGACCCCAACTATCTGGGGTTATCCCTTATGCACCCAAGAAATCACCCACAAAGTGAATGGCTCATCTTCTTAAGTGCTGGTGTGCAGGCAGGATAGCATCAGCCACCTTCTGCTACCTCGAGTAGCTGAGGTAAGCCCTGTCAGTCTAAAGATTTCAGTCCTGCAGCTAAGCCACCATAATGGATCTTCTGTGGGGTTTTCAAATTGTGTTTTTAGAGAAAGCTGTAGGAAGTACATGAGAAACCTTTAAAAGATATATATCACAAAATAAAGCTTTCAAAGTGTAGGAACAATTAAAATTATTTATGCAGCCCTAACTTGTCCTCCCCTTTTTTGTTTTCCTGCAGTATGACGTGGACGGACGTGTCTGACAATCGGTCAGGAAAAGCAGCAGTGAGAGATGAACATATGATGTATTGCAAGGCTGTACAACTAGG
This sequence comes from Lycocorax pyrrhopterus obiensis, assembly GCA_014706295.1. NCBI lineage: Eukaryota > Metazoa > Chordata > Aves > Passeriformes > Paradisaeidae > Lycocorax > Lycocorax pyrrhopterus. Next base: position 106,029,211 of record JACSVZ010000002.1, read on the forward strand.
AGCAAGTACGCAGGAAGAGAAAGGAGGGCTTCCCAGATTATATATTTGAATGTTGTCCTACACAGAGTGGTCTGTCCTTGCCTTTTCCTCACCTGCACTGCTGTGGAAACACCAAGACCAGGCTGTTCATTTATGGTTATTTTCTGTGTCTGGAGAGCATTTGACTTTGCACTCCAGCAGTCTCCCTTCCCAAGCGCCACCTGTGACTCCTTCTGAGCTGCGCACTGGCGATACACGCGGCTGCTGAATGCTGAGCTCTCTGACAACCCAGGCTGTGGTGACTTAGCTTGGCCATCTAGAACCAGCGAGAATGCTGGCCTTATTTAAAGTCTTGTTGCCTCAGTTCCCCTTTTGAAAAATGGGAGTAACACCAACCCACCTCTTTCATGAGTGTTGTGAAAATGAATGAATTACTATTTATGAAGTACTGTAATGATGAGTGCCCATGAGGAACAGCCCATGAGGAAATTAATTATTCTATCTTTGGAACAGGGTTTGAATAGTGAGCAGTAAATAGGATGTAGGGCCATTACAGTGAATAACAAGAATGAAGCAGATGAATAGCATCCACTCTGTGCAGTGAATGAGGCAAGGGCTTGATGAAGAAAACAGGAAATATTGTGGTGGTATGGTGGAAGACCATACCAAGGTGCATGGTAGAAGAAGTTAACTCTGCCATGTAGCAGCTCTGGAGTGCTTGTGCCCATGTCACCATCACCCCAAACCCTTCCCATCTCTGATGGTGGACATGTACCACACAGCCTAACATGCCCTGTGATCTCATCTTCCCTCTCCAATGGTTCCTAGCGCAGTTTGTGAGTCCAGCCAGCCCCAGGCTCCTCCCATCTGACTCACAGCTCCAGTTTCCTTGCTTGGCCAGGCCCTGACTCAAAAACTGTTTCAGCTTCCCTCCCTTCATCCACAGCCATTAACCCCAGTTCCTATAATAACAGGAAAAAGCACATTCCTAACACAGAGACACCTTCCTCTGTGAAAATCCTAACACAGCTTAAAACCAAGCGATAGCAGAGCTTCAAAAAAAGACAAGGTATAATCAGAAAATATGCACAAATACGTGCAACTATACAAATCTACGTACATTTTCTAGCCTCAGTAGCAACTATAGGTTCACAACGTCATCAGAAACTTTCCAAAATTGATTCAATGTGATTTCAGCCCAGTATTTATTTGGAGTGATGTAGATTAGAAATTACAACTGAAAATAGGATTTTCTCCTAAAATACCTCGGCAATCACAATAACAATATCTGGCAGCCATTATCCTTCTTGCATAATATTGTTAATACTGGCATGCTTAAGAAAGAGAATTCAAATGCCTGTTTCCTGGCCTTGTAGTTGGAGGGTAAACATATCTATATGGTACACTGTTTTTTTCATAAAATTACCTCAGCAGTAAGAACCAGTCAAAACCAAATCCAAATGTAGCTCATCCTAATTTCAGGTACGCCGAACTTTAAAGAAACCAATGAAAAAGAATCTATGAGTACCTTTTAACTACCAAGCTCAGGTTTGAAAACATATTTTCAGATCAGTTCCCCATTGGTTTCATTACCTTTCAAGCCATATGCCTCTCAAGATAATCTAAGGCAAGGGATAATCCAAGATTTCTCGTTTTAGGTGTTGAATTTGTAGCTCATCTCTGAGTCAGTTTCTTAAATTCAAGATTTTATGAACATTAAGTTTGTCAATTTTAAAATTGTCTGTGAAGGATTAATGACTGTTTTGAACCCTTGGAATTAATGGTTCTACTGTGCTCAGTGAGGGAAAGAAACTCTAAAAAAGAAGAGAAACATATAGGAAGGAATGTCTCTTAATGCTGTGCAAGCCCTTCTGTGAAAGGGAGGGCAAAACCCCAGCTTTTGGCTAATGCTGGTGGGTGGGAGAGCCACCAGACCAGCAGCTGCATTCCCCCCTGACTGTTCAGAGGAATACGTGTAGCTGATGCTAGTGCCACCTTTTATGCAAGATGCTTGAGAAGCAAGACATGAGAGAAGAAAAAGGAAAGGGAAAGAGAGCCAACTTCATCATTCCAAACCTTTACTTCTGCCTTGGCAGAGAAACAACCAGAAGGAAGGAAAGCAGCAAACCAAGCTGGGGCTCTTTTGTTCTTCCACCTTGACAAGGATGGATCTGGGAAGAATAAATACCAACCAGCAGCAAGCGCTGCAGTTCATGTGGAGCAGTGGAGTAGCTGTGCAGTCAGGATCAAAGACCAGAGGGTTTTCTGGTTGTGCACTGCAAAACCAGCGTTAGGCGGCACACACGGAGCTTCATGTAACCGGTGTCACACAAGCAGTCTTTACACCTTCAGCATGTCATTGAGATGTTAGCATTATAGGCTGAACTGCAAATCCATTAAACCTTTTGATCAGTTCTTCCACAGACAGCCCAGACATATAGTTACCACTATCCCAGCCAGCCAATACCTAGTACAAGTGAGATGGCATAGCCTGCTCCATCTAATCCCCTACCCTTGTGAATTAATGACACTAATGATCTGCCAGACCCATCTGCATTTCGTGCATTTCACACTTGTAACACCATCCCAGCAGGCACAAGAGCTTCATGTTTTTGTCTTGGAGTCTCTGAGGCTGGTCAGTGCCTTGTCACTGTGATGAAGGTCCAGGTAGTCCCAATCACAGTAGGCAGAAGGGAAGACACCTGTTGAAGGGTTTTCAGTCTCACTGCTAATGATGGGGCAAGTCTGTTCTGAGCAATTGATCTCAAGTATTGTCACAGCATCTCTTGGACTGATCTACTCAGAAACCATTGTTATTGGGAGAGGCTGTAGAAACAGACTTCATGGATAATCTCCAGGCTCGATGACCTTTGCTGTGACATATCCTGTCATAACATGGTACAGAAAAAAGACCACTTTGTGACATTCATTTCACTGACTCAGCACCTGAAAGGTGTGAGCAAGGGCACAAAGGAAGCTAGTCCGTCATCAGGGAATCCTGACAGAGTGAAAATCCAGGACTCCTTTGCATCCAGGGTGCATGACCTTGGCATCATCTAACCCAGCCAATTCACCAGTCTATCAATCTACACATGTTATTTACTTGTTCCAGTGCAGCAGTGTCTTGCTTGATATAACTGCTGCCAGTCCCTATTTCATCCCAACTAGACTCCCATTCTGCTTCCTATGTTGCATTGAGGGTTGGAGCAGAAGGATAGGCTTCTTGGGAATGGCAAACATCCTGAATCAGCCATAAAGTGTGCCCTGGCAGCTAACCATAAAATGGCTTGTGTTGGAAAGAATCTTAAAAACTATCTAGTTCCAACCCCACTGCCATAGGCAGGGACACTCTCCACTAGATGCAGTTGCTCAGAGCTCCATCCATCCTGGTTGTGAGCACTTCCAGGGGTGGGGTATTCACAGCTTCTCCGGTCAACCTGTTCCTGTGCCTCACCACCCTCACAGTAAAGAATTTCTTCCTAACATCTCATCTAAACCTACTTCTTTCAGTGTAAAGCTCTTGTTCTGTCACAACATGCCCTTGTAAAAAGTAACGCAAATTTTCCCCTTGGAAAATTTGCCATTAGGAACGGGACACAACTGTATCCCTGGCATTGTTTTTGGTTGGTTTTTTTCTTCTCTCTCCCCTTCGTTGTTCAAAGATTTAAGGAGTGGGGCCATCATTCCTTTTGCACTAAGTTGCCAGGTTGCTAATGTTCCTATGGATGGCTTCCTATATCCTCCAGATGTTTCTAGGAACAAAGTGATCTTGGCAGGGTGACACCGGAGGTAAGTGGGAAATAAATCAGCCAGTGGAATTGGTGGCTGAGGTGGTGCCTGGAGCAGCAGCTACTGCTCTAAGCTGCGGTGGGTAAGCACTAGAGCAGGAGAGCTACAAATTCACCAGGATCTCTGCTGAGCACGGTCCTGGGTCCTCAATGGATAAGGGGAGGGGGAACAGAGTGAAGTGCAAGGATCAGGCAGGAAGTGCAAGGGTATACATTGTGGAAATGAAGCCTGGGAGGTGACACCAGAGAGAAGGTGAGGGACTGGTTATGTGAAGGCAAGGGTGGACAGCAATGAGCAGCGGTGGAGCGAGCGGGCAGCAGCAGCAGGGGTGCCCTCTCGCCTTGCTCCAGCTCCGTGGTGCCCGTGAGCAGTGACAGGCGGCAAAGCAGCACAGCACCTTCCCTCAGCAGCCGGCAAGGTCACCAGCAGCAATGCCCTCCTGCCTCCCTGCTGCACCAGGGGTGCCTGAGGTCCTCTGGAGCTGCGGGGGAAGGCCACAGGTAGGGGATGGGCTCTGAGTGCCCTGTGAGATGATGCTGGCGTGGTAACCTGACCCACTGCACTATGGGCAGCCAGACAACCTGACACTTCTCTTTCATGGGCATGGATGAAGAGAGATGCCGGGATAACCTGGAAGCTGCTACCTTTGTCAGAGAGTGGGGACCATGCAGGAGGTGGCTTTTGCCCCATCTGACAAAGGGGAGGAAAACCAGCTGGGTTCGCAGCCAGGGCTCCAAGAAGGTTTGCTGCCAGAAACCAGGCATCAGGGATTCTGCACTGGGGAATTTTGTCAGTGTCTGTGTATTTAGTCAGATTTTCCTGTAATAAAACTACATTTTAGGCACTCTGATTTTGATAACATGGGAACTGGCAAATAATTTACGTTTCCAGAGCTGTTTTTCCTGATCCTGAAGGAGCTGCTTCCCCAGTATTTTTCATGAACAAACCTTCATTTTGTCTTTCAACACTTTTTTTTTTACCCATAATTTTTAACCATTGTTTCCAGTGCCCTTCTCCCTGGACTATGCCCAGCCACAGTGGCCTGGGTTTGTAATTATGGCAAAAACTTGTCTCATGACTAGGCGATGACTAGAGATAATTCCCCAGAAGAAACACCTACAGAAGAATGCCATTTCTGCACTTTTCCTCTCCTTTTGCTCGGATTCATCAGGCTGCTGCTCATCCATTGCTTATTATTTTTAACCCTTCAGCTGTATCTTTTCTTTTGAAATTAAATAATTCTAACTATTCGAGTGCATTTACAATATGAAAACTGCTGTATTTGCCATAATACTCCCTACAGTCCTAAAGTGACTATAATTCACAAATTAACATCAACCTACTTGCTTATCTCTGAGTTTGTCAGTAAAAACAGTATGTGGGTCTGACTCATTCTGTATGAACAATGAAAATATCCGAACCTCTTCCAACAGAATGGCAGGAGGTGTTGTGCTTCTGTGTGATTTTTGATTAAGATGCACCTCCACTGGAGAGGAAATGCAAAGTCCTGCACTCAGCAGCAAAAATTGCTGGAACTCCATCTTTTCTTTTGGGTCAGTTTGCTTCATAGCTTAGTGTCTCAATGGCAAATCTGGATGATGGCGTTTTTTATGGTCAATATTAAACATCATGGGATTTAATTCTCTAATATTCATGACATAATCTGGATATAATTAGAATAAGGCTAACACATTTTCACAAAAACACAACATGCATTTTAATGCTTTTCTTGATTTTCTTTTTTTTTTTCAGTTGTCTGCATTAGAGGAGAAAATAACTAAATGAAAATAACTTAGGTACAGTGAAAACTGGACTATGGCATTTTCTGGCACAAGTCATGCATCTCCTCAGGGTGAAAAGCTTTTCACATCACAAGACACATGTTTGACTCTGACTTATCATTTCCAGGTTAGGGACATGCGTTCCTTAACATGCTACAGACCATCCATCATTTCAACCTGTGCTACTCTTGTTTTCAAGCTAACATTTTAGTGCTAGTGAATTTGATTTAGAGATGTCAGCAAAGGAGTGACACAGCTTCCTCTAGTAGGGTAAGTGCTGTATTTCAGTATGCTGTGCACACTCAAATTCACTGTGCCCTCACCCTGCAGCGTGAACACAGAGGTTCCTACCATGTGCCAGTTTTTGTGTGTGTTTGTGTGCATGTGCACATGTCAGGCAACCTGGGCCACAACATCATGCCTGAGTCTGTGAGTCAGCTGATGCATGGGCTGAAGGTGAAAAAAATGCTATTGCTCCAGTTAGGAAGCAGCAACCATAAGTCACCCTCAGGCATTCTCGTCTGGGGAGAAGGGAGAATGACACCGTAGCTGTGGAACAACCAATTCTCCTTGAGCTGTAAGAGCAGAACAGCTAAGGTGTCCTCTGGGGAATCCTCAACAAATTCAATGGGTACTTTCAGCTGGCTTTCAAGTGACTCTGTGTAGCTGCTTAGCTGTAGCTCCTCTGTGGGACTGAGACCAAACTGTGCACGTGTGTGTGGGGGGGGAGTGTAGTTTCTATTCACAGCAAAATTAGCAGTTCCACAAGATAAACAAGGATTAACTTTTCACCTTTATTTTTTTTTTCAGCTTGGGAAAAAGACAGCTTCACTTTTTTTTGGTGGGGGGAGGGTGGAAAGACAACAGTAGCAGAAGGATCCTGTCTCTGCTGGCTTCACCTCTGCACAGTGCCCACACATGCAATTTGAAGCACAATGTAAGCATTGATGTTGTGGGTATACCCCTAAGAGATATAACTGAGATATTCTGAAGCAGTCATTAACACTTTGAGTGAATCCATAGATCCACAGGGGACAAATGAGAGTCACGAACATTTCGGTCAGCCTAGGGGGGTTTAATGTAAAAGGATATTTTAAATACTGGTATACACCTAACTAGTGTTAGATATTAACTGTGGTACTGCATCAATGACCTTAATCCTAGTAGCAGCTAACAAAAAATCTCTTTCTCCTCGGTGGTGTTGAACCCAGGTGTGCTGCACCTTACAGGGGTGCCTGGAACAGCTCAATGGTGTTGAGCCATGAGCAAGTAAGCAAGAAAACAAGGGGATCGCCTGGTAAGGGGGAGCCTATTTATCCTGCTGAGTTGTAATAATATAGCTGGAACTTGTAGTTCTCTCTTCTTCTCCTTCCAGCCAGCAATGCTTCTGGTGCACCAAGCTGCCATCTGTGGTATAAAGGGCAGCCACTGGACTCTCCAGTGGTTATACTGATGCTTAGTCTCAGACTGAATCCAGGATCAGGCCAAGGCTGCTTCAGGGACCCAGGATGCATAATTTCTGGCTCCCACACAGCCTTCACCTGCAAAGCTCTGAGCAGAGTCCAAAATATATTTTGCATACAAATTAATGAGATACATTTATAGCACCCCTTAGACAGCTTTATTCTGTTAGTGCTTACCTTTATTACTGTGTAACATACTCAGCTCTCATTGTCATAAATTGTGCTCTACTTTTGAAGGGAGAGAATAATTCCATATAAAAGACAAATAAATATGAAGAACAAAATGTTGTCAATTCCTATGTGGCTACCAAAAAAATGGCAAAGTCATCCCATACATAAGTAAAACCTCAGTTCCTGACACCTTGTAATTCGAATCTTCCGTCCAACTTTGGCATGCCCAAAGTCAGCATACTTGGGAACATCTGTGTGCCTCACTTGTGCATGAGGTAGTAGGACAGGGCGTGGACCACTGCATTTAGGGGCTTCCACAGACTTAGAAGCCTCAGGGAATGGTGCTGTTGTGGCCTTGAAATCATCTGTACAAGCTAAGTAAAGTTTTATCTTCAGCAATATCCAGATGATTCCAAAGATAGGTAGCAGAGTTAAAAACAAATGGGTAAAAAAATAGCTTTCCTCTGCACTTGGCCAACTTAACCTGTGGGTTTCTGCTCTGTGATATGAAAGTGTCCACGGTGTTGGCAGGATATTTGCAGTGTTTACTTTTGTGCGTTTTCATACACACATATTTAATAGCCAAGGGCCACTGGTTCTCACTGTGCCCAGGCCAGTGAGATGTTGCTCTGCCTGTCTTGACTTCAATTTGTACTGGACTAAGTGATGGCAGAAGCACTGCTCTGCCGCCTCGCCAGCCCCTTTCCCATCTCCACTAAATCACAAGTTGCATCCCAGCAGATTAAGGTAAATTTCAATCAACAGCACTTTAAATGAGTAAATTGGACAATGAACTGCAACATCTGAGGGAGGGTGAACACAGGCATTTTGCTGCTTCTGAGGTTTCCTCCAGGTGGGGAGAGGGGCAGGGCACCTGGTGTAACCTTCTTCCTTACCCCAATGTGATTCACCGGTGCTCGTGAGTCACAGCCATTAGACATCAGGGGAACATGTGTGAAGAGGTATTATTCAATGTGAGTGAAGGTTGCAAAATTGGATTCTATTGTAGGAAAGCTTTTAAGTTATATTATCCTATGTGTGCGAAGCATTTGTAAAAATTTCACTTTCTCTAAAAAAATACTATTTGATCTAATTTACAAATACACAGAAAATATGAACCACCTGGACTTCATAGGGGTTCTTCCAGCACCCAATCTTTAGCACAAGCTCCCTCATTTTGTGGAAGTTTCCCTGTACTTTGCAACAGTACAAATTGCAGTGACGGATATGGTTGCTGGAGGTGACCCACACACCTTTGGGGGCCCAGGCACTTCTGGGCTGTGCACGAAGACCCCTGCTCTCTGCAGGCAGAGCTGCTGGCATTTGGCCATTCATAGTGGCTAGCAGGGAATGCTTTGAAATGCTTCATCAAACTAATTGTATTTATTAGACAGTATCGTCTTTTATTATAGTCTTGCCATGCTCGACACAGGTTCTGCACTGCCTTCAGATATTACACTCTCCTTTCCAGTCCCACAAATGTTTAATGATACATAGACAAAGTATCACAGAAAATACCCCAGTGCAGAATAGGTAGTCCTGTATTTAAAAAAAAAAAAAAAAGCCTTCTTGAGATATAGAGTAGCATTAAAAAAAAAAAATTAAATTCTGTATTTCCTTACAGACTCACTACTGTCTACCATTCATAACTAACTGCATTTATGGGTAATGGAATAATTCCTTACATGTGAGGATAAATGTACAGTATTATGGCATAATCAGGTAGGATGTATTTTAGCAGATCTTTGAGTAAATGAAACATTGCAATTCGGAGGTTATCTGGAAGATCAAATCCCCAGTTAGAAAGCTATATTGTTGCCTTCATTTTCCTTTCCCAAGCCTATGAAGGCTTAATTGGCAGCTAGCTTACATTGTGATCTTCTAGCTTCTTAGAATTTTCCTTTTTTGTTACAGGTTTTTTTTTTTTAATGAGCATTTTCTCAAGGGAATTAATTATTACTTTGACTGGTATATTCATATATTTCTATCAAGAAGTTTTATAAATTACCAAACTCTTGACACAGTATGCAACTGTAAAAATCACAGAGTATCTGTAGTTCTTTCTAATCCCATTAAATATTTTTTTAATCTGAAGTTTATTCTCCTCTTTGTTAAATGGCAACATTCAGTCAATTGCAACTAATGTCTAATGTGCATGTGCTGTGACACTGCTACAGGTTTACCAAAGCTGCCGTGTAAAAAGGAATACATGTCAGGGAGTTAAATGAGCTCAAATGAATGAAGAGTTTTATCACTGCATGGGCATCTTTTCTGCAGAGAGAATGCTCACTACAGACTTGATTTTTTCTACTTTGTTTACATTTTATGCAGAGCTTTTAGAAGCATGCTCACTGTGAGGCACTGTGGGGGAAAACGAAGTTCCTGTAGCAGTCACCAGATTAAGAGGGGGCTGTGTCCCAGGGCCTCAACTCTGTGTTCAGACAAGCAAAGTTCAGTTAGTTCAAGGACCGAGACAAGCCCAAAGGCTTTGGCAGTTACATAGCTGCAGACACCTAAGGAACAAAATATTCCGTGGCTGTGTTCCTCCAGAACAAAGAACAAGTGTAACAACAGCACATGCCTGTTTGAGTCCATTCTTGATCCACGGGGAAGATGCTCTGTACCCTTCCTAAGCCTAACAAAACCTCTTTTGCATCCTTTTTCTTTGACTCCTTGCTGCCATTGCCTATAATTCGTACCCTTTTTTTTTCTCCTGCGTGGAAGCAACTGTCACAAAAGACTTTGGGTTTCAGCCACACACATCATCATTTGGTGCCCTTCTCAGTCAAGGCTCTGGGACAGGAGTCTTCCAAGCCCTGTGTTTGGTTTGGTTTTGCTTGCAGTAAGCTCTCCATTGAGCTGGTCAGTACGAGGAGGAGCATGGGGATGTGGCTCCTGCCAACAGGACCTTTCCCACCAGTGTCTCTTCCACAGGGAGGCCTGAAAGTCTCCAATGTGCATTAATGAGGAGGCACCTTGTTCCCTTCTACTTTCTCTCCTTTCCAACTGAACTGGCTTGCCAGAATTAAAGTTACCCTCGGTGTTCAAGTTACAACTTTCCTAACAAATGAAAACAGCAATTAAGGCTGCCACTTCATTCCTAAGTCACACCATTTTGTCTAATTGCAATATATATAATACATAAGATCATGCTGTGCTGGGGGATATATATGCAATAACCGAACACAGTGGCATGATTTAGGACAGACTGGCTTTGAATTTCTTTGTGTGAGCAGGTGGTGTTTCTACACTGCCTCAAATATATTCATCGTGACACTATAAGGTCAAACTTACCCCTTCTGAGGGCTTGGCTTTATTACTAGCCCACAAACTTCACATGAGGCTCTCTTTCTAGGCTTTCCAGAAGGTATTCCCTGGTTTGCTCTCAGCTTGTCCGTCCAGTGGGTATTTACACAGGTCTTATGTTTTAAGGGACCTCCCTGTGCTACTTAAAGAAAATTGCAATAGGTAAACTAGTTCCTGCTAAGATGTTACTGTCCATCAGCTGAGAGGGGGTAGTCGTCAGTGTGCTCCTTGCCCACACCATCTGTCAAAGAAAGTACTAGCTTACACCCTCATATGCCTTATAATGGAAGAAAGGCAAATACAGTGCTCATAACATCCCCTTTAAGAAAGGGGAGAAAGTGCTTGCAGTAACTACATGCCCTATTTTAATATAATCTCAACAGTATGCAATCCTCTAGGAGAAAGGCACTGAGGTAAATGAAAGACGGGACAGGCTGCAAGGTGAGTTTGCCAAAGGCTGATTGTGGCAGAGTAACTGGATAGCTTCCTTCTCTGAGATAACAGATGTTCTTGACTAAAGAAATGCAGTAGGTCTCATCTCTATGGACTTGTGAAAAGTAGGTAATAAGGTGCCACATGGGAAATTATTAGTTAAGCCTAAGAAGATGGGAATTAGTTCAAAAAGTATAACGTGGATAAGAAACTAACTGAAGGGAGATGTCAACTGATTGTGTTGAAAAGTAAGATTCAGTCCTGGAATGAGGTTACCTGTTGCCAGGATGTGGGCTTACAAGGTTACTAGGACCTAGCCTTTATTTGTGAGCTTCATTTTGAAACTGTGGTGCAAAAAGTAGGACTGCACTAAAAAAAATTAAAATTGCTGGTCACAAAAGTCAGTGACACATCATAAATGAAGAAAGAGCTAGAAGAACAGAACCACACCCAAAGTGCAGAATTGTGCACTTGGAAGTCTCCATTGCACAGACATTTGCTTTTCAGCTAGAAATGGCACTGGAAAGACTAAGAAGTTCTTGTTGGTCCTGCTGTGGCTCTAAACTGGCAAAGGGATGGGGATGGTAGCCATTATCCCTACACGGATGATAGTTTCCACAGAGGCACAGCAGTGTCAACAGTGCTATAAGGGCCCTATTCCACGTTCAGCAAGCAGCTCTGGATCTCCCTATGTCCAGGACCTCTCTCCTGAGAGAGGGGCACCGAAAGGCTGCAAGGCAGGAGGCAGGAAGGGAACCAAGAACCCATCTGGCCAAAGGGCCACACGATAACACCACCTGTGCAGTCGAGTAAAACAAAGGCTGAAAGGGGAGCTAATTGTTCCCTGTAAAAACGTCAAGGGGGTAAATGCTAGGCAAGAAAAAATAGGTATTACACCTAAAGGACAACGTTGTTGTAAATATGAATACATATATATCTATACACACACACACACATATATTTGCTGAATAAATCTAGGTTGAATATTAGAAGCATATTCTAACCATGAAAGACTTGTGTTTCCAAAACAGTCTTCTTTCCACAGTTATAAACCATATCTAATTTCTTTTAATAAGGAACCTGATCAATTTCTGAAATGGAACTACATGAAAATAATTGATTATAATTATCACAGGGGATAAGGCTTAGTGACCAAAGACATCTTTTCTAGTTCTCTGCTCCTATGAACTGATTATTCTTGGTTTAAGATTTTATTTTTCTAAGAGTGTTTGACAGACTCAATAGAGAAATTCTTTTAAAAATACATTACATTTGTAAATTTAAAAAAAAAAGTATTAAAAATATATCCTGTTTTACCTACATGCTTGTTGGTGATGATTTGCTCCTTGCCATCTCTATGTAAAGTTACTTCTGTTAAGGGGATTCTTAGTCTTTTACCTCTGCCTTCAATGCCGCATTAAAAACTGAGGGCCCAAGGGGAATAATGTCATTCTGCTATGAAAAATATACTAAATAAGGGTGGAAATATTCATGGAGATAACTCTCCTAAATGCAGATACCATGGAAATATCTCCTTTTAACATTTGTGTCAAATGTTTCAAAGTTGGAGCAGTGCAACTTCATGCCCATTTTTGTCATTTTGAATTATCATATTCGTTCTTTTGCTATATCTGTACTAATCTTTTCCTCCCCAGGTTGTCTATGCCAGTTCAGATTCTGACCCCACACATCGCCGAAATGAGCCAATGTCAAGCCAGAGCTTGCACAAGGAAACAAGGTGGGCTGAGACATGTTGAAAATTTAACCTTTCATTGCTGGTACTTCCTCCAGTCAAAAATAAGTGGGAAAAATGTTCAAATATGTGATTTTAGCACAGGTGGATGGGTGGATATTTTTATACAAAGATGGCAAATTTAGTCCAAAGGTTTTTCACTGTGTGCGCTGTCTCCATGATCGGCTTTTGCACATTGGTGCGTGCTAATCAGTGATTAGGGAATAAGGTGAGCATGACTGGTAAAAGATAACTGGAGACAGCTCTTAAAAAATTCAAGGCCCCTTCCCATGTGTGATTTTTCCTAAATGACTTTGGCTTGCTCCTTCCTGAGGTGCATTGTAGGGGAAGGGTTTGAAGTTCCCTGAATTTGCATGTCTTTGCTGGTCAAAGTCATAATTCTTTGTTTCCTGTACATTATGGGAGCACATAAAGAAAAAAAAACCTACCCACTCACACACACAAAGTGGGCCTAGGGCACTTAATATTTTATTCTCACAAACAAGCTATATAAAAAAAAAAAGGAAAAAAAAAAGAAAAAAGAAAAAAAAGCACCCTGTGATGTGAACCAGTCAGTTTGCCAGTTTGAGCTGAGGAGCTGGAGTGACGGAGGCAAATTGGTTTCCAGCAGTTGCAATAGAAATCTCAGGAGACAGCTGGCTCTGCACAAGCAAGCTAAGCTGTGCTTTACAGTTATGGCATTAAAGTCCAAACCTCACAGAAGTGAATGAGCATCTGAGGAAAGCTAATCAGAACTCCAGGTAAAGGACCTTAAATCTGCACTGCACAGACATTGACCCGGACTTTTCTCTGAAGATTTACTAAGTCTTGAATGTCCACAATGTATAGCAGAGTAAAATTCATTATACAGTGGTAAAGGTAATCAGTAGAGCATCTGGTTAAATTGTTCCAGGCAGAAGAGTGAAGGTAAAATACAGAGGAGCATATCAGGTTTTATTTCATATTGCTCTGTGTAGGCTGAACACAACCCGAACTGCTTTTACTTCTTCATTTTTCAATCTTAACTCTTTCAAAGCAGTGTACAGTGACCACATCTCTTACAGAATGATACAGGGTGAAATATGAATTCATCACTATTGAATATACAGAACTACCATTAAATGAGTAAACCTATCAAATTTATAATCTATGTGCGTAGAAAAATCATTATTTTACCACTTAGTTTGATAGCAAACATTTATTTGAAAGAGCACTGTTATTAGCAGCCTGCTTTCAATTAAGAATCTGTTCCTTTATGACTGTTTTTTGAAGACTTAACATCATGGCTGTTGCATAAGTCTCATCAGATTTTTGGCATAAGCATTCTTAGACCAGCTGCAATCAGGTTTCATTTGGGTAAATTGTCCTTCTAGTAAAAGACACAGTTATAAAAATGGTTTGGGTTTCATCCTGTCTTTCTCACTTTCAGAGAAGACAGAAAAAAGTAAATTTAATAATGAAAAGTAATGGTGATATTTACAAAGATAATGCTAATTTGTTCTGTGCGCTTGAGTGGTGGTGTGAGGTGAACATTTGTCTTTTATAATCGGAGCAGAACCATTAAACCTATTTCACACAGGCTGTCAGCCATCCGTCCAGTGGCAATGCCTTTTACTCACAATTAAGCAGGCTACTTAAAGCTTTGTCATTTGTTTCACTTAAATTAAAAAAAAAAATCAAACTTTGCTTGCTAAAATGAATGTAAGTAGGAGAAATATTTCAATTTGGGATAATATGTCAGCCTGCTACATCTGAAGACAGAGGGAAGAAATTTGAAGAGGCAAGGCCAAATCATGTGGGGACCAGCATGAAAACCAACTGCAGAAACAATCCCCTCCCTGTGCAAGTTGAGACTTCCTGATACCTTCTACTGCAGGTGTGAGGCTCTGGAACTAGAAGGCCAGACAACTGATGATGTGGACAAAGGTCCTGCTGGGATAGTGGGGCCTCCTAAAACAGCACCACCTGTACCCAGCATCAAGACCTCCTCTGTCAACAGGAAAAGAAGGGTGGTTGTAATAGGAGACTCCCTTCTAAGGGGAACAGAGGGGCTGGTATGCAGACTGGACCCAATTCACAGAGAAGTCTGCTGTCTCCCAGGGGCTCGGATAAGGGACATAACTGGAAAACTCTTGAGCCTAGTAAGGCCCTCTGATTACCATCTGTCATTGGTTGTTCAAAGTGGCAGTGGCAAAATAACAAAGAAAAGTCTGAGAGCAATCAGAAGAGCCTTCAGGGCCCTGGGATGATTGGTAGAAGGATCAGGAGTACAGGTAGTGATTTCCTTGATTCTTCCAGTAACAATGAGTATAACTGATATGAACAGGCAGATCCTTCTGGTCAATGCATGGCTCCAAGGTTGGTGTCAGTGGAAAAATTTTGGGTTTGTTGACCATGGAAGGATCTACTCAACACCTGTTCTATTGATACCTGATGGGACACACTCAGAGGGGAAAAAGAGCTCTGGCACAGGAGCTAGTGGGGCTTGTTGACAGAACTTTAACCTAGCTTGGATGGGCGAAAGGAATAAAACCAGGCTTGCCAGTGATGAGTGACGGGATGGTGAGAAAAAACTTGAGGAAACAAGCATTGATGGTTCCTCAGTCTGCTTCACAAGGTGTTGTCTACACTGTACCACACTTGAAATGTATTTCTACACTAATAACCCAGCATGGGAAGCAAACAAGAGGAGCTGGAGGCTTTGGCCAGGCCCAGAGAACTGACTTCACTGGCATAAGTGAAACCCGGTGGGAGGAGTCCTGTGACTGGAGCACCATTATAGATGGTTACAGGTTCTTCAGGAGGGACGGGCAGGGCAGAGGAGGTGAGAGGGTGGAGGTGGCATTGCATGTAATGGAAGGGATGGAATGTATGGAGCCCACAACTGGCAATGGCACAGTTGAGAGCCTCTGGGTAAGAAACAAGAGACAAACGAATAATGTGGCTGTCATTGTGGGAGTCTGCTATGGACCTCTGAGTCAGGACGATGGCACTGACAAATTATTCTTTGAGGAACTAAGGGACACTTCCACGTCAACTGCCCTTGTCCTTATGGGGGACTTCAGCTTGCCAGAAATTAACTGGGAGCATCACACAGCTGGTACAACCCAGGCCAGAAGATTCCTAAAGAAGCAGGATGTCAACTTTATGAAGGAACAGGTGCTAAGGGAGCTGACTCAGAAAGATGCCCTCCTTGATCTGCTGCTTGTCAACAGCATGGATCTCATGAGCAAAGTGGGTCTCAGTGCCCTGAGCTGGAGGACCATGACTGTGAGAATGATCAGCTCCCAGTCAACCCTGGAATTTTGTGGGATATGCTGCTCCAGCAGATGAGACTGAGGGAAGACCTCATTGCAGTCTACGACATCCTCATGAGAAAGAGGAGGGGCAGACACTATCTCTCTGTGGTGCCCACTGACAGGACCCAAGGGAATGGCCTGAAGTTGTGACAGGGGAGGTTTAGGTTGGGTGTTAGGAAAGGTTCTTCATCCAGAGGGTGGTTGGGCACTGGAACAGGCTCCCCGGGGAAGTGGTCACAACACCCAAGCCTGCCAGAGTTCAAGGAGTGTTTGGACAATGCTCTCAGGCACATGGAGTGACTCTTGGGGATGATGCTGTGCAGGGCCAGGAGCTGGACTCAATGATCCTTGTGGGTGCCTTCCAACTTGGCACATTCTGTGATTTTGTGACTTCTGACCCATACATCAGCTCTGCCCTCCTCCCCACTTCCGTACCATCATCACCAGCCCCCTCAGGAGGGACATAGCCACCAGAGGGATGAAAGTACGGAGCCAGACACACTATTTTGTGCACAATTGAGTAACAGCGGAAAAATTCCTGTGCACCTGACCGCGGCAGCTCCCCAGCTGCTCTGCTCTTCCTGGCTTGCATAAACCCTCCACCTGGAGAGGCAGTGGGAGAAGGAGGAAGCAGAAGGAATGAAAGGGACTCAGGCACCCAGGCTAATGCAGAGGTTATTATTATCATCACGAATTTATTGACAGTCTATCAGATTTGGATGAAAAATTCAAAGATAATGCCAGTATCATGTTAAGGGGAAGTTCTGTAGTACGTATTACAGGCATTGCAAGGATGCCAGAGCAAATCCACTTTCAGTGGTGAACTGGGTAATACGTTGCATTTTTAAAGGCCATTCGTCCTGAGAGATTATGAATTTATATTGCCTAAGGTTGTATTCCATCATTACGAAAGTGCTAGAATCCTCCTTAAAATTTGTTTTACCTGTAGTAGCACTGGGAATTTTGTCTCCTGCACTACATTTACTAACACTGGCATTTTGACATTTGAGTTATCTTTTGGTTTTACATGCCACAGGAAAAAACTAGAGACACAACTTCTTTTAATAATGCAACTAGTGGTTCTACTTATTCAGTAGCCTCAAGCCACTGACACCTTTCTTTACTTCCTATACAATCCTCTCCACTTACAAAGGTCTACTGCTAAATGATTAAATCGGTGATCAAGCTGTGATCTCTTTAACTTAGCTGAGATTTTTCTCAGCCAAAGGGAGGTGTCGCTTTACACTTTCTCCGACAAAAATTTGTATATGCTATGTTCCGTTAGTAGAAGGAAATGTAAAGAGAAAGGGTAAATGCAATTACTGTACAGTAGTACTGTGCAGTAGTCTAATATTTCAACCCAAAAATGCCACGTATCCCCAACGTATCCCTTTTCAGCATAGATTCCCTTTTATTTACAGTCATTCTGAACCCAGGCTTGGCAACCAACTCGCTATTGTTTTTGTGAATTCAATTTTGGAAGAATTTAAGAGCTGATGTAACCTTGCTGGGCCATTTTTCTCTTACATTTCCCTCTGCTATTCTGAGGAATTCTTTGTTGCCAGAAAGTTTGTGGACAAAAAGTACCTTTTGAGCAAAGGGAAGAAAATATTGTAAGGAGTGAAGCTTAAGTCCACTTCAGATTTGTCTGAGAAAGGGCAGAAAGGACATGCCCCCAGGAAGGAACAAGCCTCAGCCGTGGTGACTCACCGGTAGAAGTGATTTGCCACCAGGACTGATATTCTTGCATGCTTATCACCAACCAACATTCTCTTCCTCAGCCTGGCTTCAGACAAAGGATCATTTAACATTTCTGTATTAACTCTAAACATTCTCAGCATTTCTGGGTGTTCTGGACCTTGTAAGCCATCTTCTGAAGGATCTGAGGGTGTCTACTGAAACACAGACAGTACATAGCCATACTCATCTAGATATGAACTTCCTGGGCCCTAAGTATTCAACAAAATACTATTTTAAGTAGCGCAGCGCAGTGGAGGCACTCTGTGTGTTCTCGATTCCTCCCAACTCTGCTTAGTTTTATTTTGTGTTTTCTTTCCCCATGGACATCAGTAATTGGTTTATAGAAAATTATAGGCAATATATTTCATTTCTTTTGTACAAGTACCTATGTTGAGAAGAAGAATTCTAAGATATCCTAATCTATTAAAGTCTTAATGTAAAAAGGTGTTTTCATGGTCTTTTCAGAGACAATATAACTGAGATTTTCTAGTAAATTCCGACCAGCTGCCAAGGACGTCTTGCCATAAGAAACAAACTTTTGTGAGATGAAGTTCTGAATGGATGGAAAGTGCTCACATCTGGAGGAGTTCTTGATTTAAACATGAAAACTATGGTGTGGTCCTACAGAGGAAGGCTATGAATGTTCTGACCCCCACGTGCTGCTTGTAACCCACATCTGACCTACCTGTGAATTAAAAGTTGGTGCCTTCCATGCAGGCTGGAGAAGCAGGTGCTCAGTGATACAGAATTGATCCTCAGCATATATCCAGTGCATCTCCAAAATTTTATTTGATGAAACAATGTTTTGCAAGTAGGGCAAGAAGGAATTTGTGTTGGAGTTAAACCGTCTGGCCAACACCTTTGCAAGTGCCATCTCAGCTAAAGACTCCTGTTAGTGTAGTCACTGGAGAATGTACGTCCTTGGGGCCTGAACAGGTGACATCTAGTTGTAATCAAGGCTTCAATGAAGTTTGAGCCTCAGCTGGGGTCTGTGAAGGTCTTTTAGCCATTACCTGGCACTACTGAAGGTGAAAGAAAAAACAATGCGGAAGTACTTCAGATTATTTTGAATAGGATATGAAATAGATCACCTAACACATTAATAAAGGAAGACAAGGAGCTACTGGAGAGGGTCCAGCAGAGGCCACAAAGATGATCAGGGGTCTGGGGCATCTCTCATGGGAAGAGGCTGGTCCTGTTTAGTCTAGAGAAGAGAAGACTGAGAGTTCTCATTAATGCTTATAAAAATCTCAAAGGGTGGGTGTTAAGACAATGGTGCCAGACTCTTTTTGGTGGTGCCCAGTGACAGGACAAGGGGCAGTGGCCATAAACTAAAACACAAGAAGTTTCACCTCAAAATGAGTTAGAACTGCTTCATGTTAAGGGTATCAGAGCATGGGAACAGCTGCCCAGGGAGGTCATGGAGTCTCCTTTTCTGCAGACATTCAAAACCCACCTGGATGTATTCCTGTGTAACCTGCTCTAGGTGACCCTGCCTTGGCAGGGGCATTGGACTAGATGATCTCCAGAGATCATTTCCAACCCCAGCAATTCTGTGATTTTGTGATTCTGTAAAGCCGGTGACAGAAAGACCATTAGACAGAAATGAAAAAAAAATAGCATTCAGACTACCTAAAATTATAACCTATCTGTGGCTCTGTTCAGCTCAGCCACTTAAGAAGTAGAGCTTTTCTAAGAATTTAACCATTTTTTGGATTTAGCTCTGCTTTATTTTTTCATTTCTAACATTCTAGGGTCTGCAGAATGTGTTGTGACAATGGATGTATGTGATTTGTAGAATGCTGGGCCTTGGTGAAAGAAATGGTGCCTTTACAAGGGAATACTTACCAGGACTTGCACAGGATCTTGTAGCACTTATGTTTGATAACACGTTAGAGGTGGGGAGACACATAAAACTGCAGATCTGTGAGATGTTGTAAGTCCTTCTGACGGTCAGGGAGTGTCAGTGACATGAGCCTGCTTCTCATCCTCTTAACACCAGATGGAAATGCCAGAAATAAACAAATATTTCAGTTCTGTGTAAAAGTCCTTGGGAAAGGCCAGGACAGATAAAACATTGGGGAGGGGGAAGAAGCACAATGGAGAATGAACCAAACAATAAATGTGACCATGTGCACTGTGAACCACCTGACTAAACCAGATGCCTCTGGAGAGGAAACAGCCAAATACCTCTATCCCCTGGAGCCATCAAAGGAAGCCTGCAATGCAGGGCATCAGCATTATCCTCTCAGGTTTAATATCTGATGTGTTTGCATCTGTGCTGGGGGAGCGCAGCAGAATTCCTGTTACAAGAGTACAATAGCTCTCCTACAAGCTAAAACTGCACAGGCCAGTACTGGGGCATATGCTGGATTCAGATGTGTCAGGAGAAGGCTTGCGATTTTTTTCCCTTAGTATTGGAAAAAGCATTAAATGGAAGCAAACTAATACCCTGTATCTGCTGCACCTTGAGAGAAATGTTTCAGCCTTGTCTGAGACCCACTGCTGTTCATAAACAGTGCTGTTGGTTCAATTTCATTCCCTTTCTGGCCCATTGTTATTTTAATAACTCTTTTATTTGCAATATTATTTTAAGATGGTGGGAGAGCCCGTAAATAGCTTTACTGTATTCATTAAAGTTTTCTGGATGAAAAAATTTCTAATAACTCTACGAATGGGTCAATACATTCCCTACTCACAACAACCAGCAAGAAAGGACAGGAAACTCCCTCGAGGAATTTTCTACAGACAGTTCCATCAGGAAGGCATTAAGAGTATATTTATCTCTTGCCTGCCCCTGTTCCTCTTGGAACAAGCAAAGCAGTCGGGATCCGGGAACCAGGATATCTCAAGAGATCTGCCAGAGGTCAGGCATTTCTGCCTACAAACCCAGAGCCTGTGTGCTACCCATACTCCCTGCAGTTGTTTCTTAGTCCTGGCAGTGCAGATCCAGAACAGAGCCAAGGCATGGAGAGGACTTCACACAATGTATATTTACTTTGGGGTAGATTCTTGATTGTTTCTGGATGAGAATTTAATGAGATATACCATAGGTCCTGGCCTGAATATGGAACACACCCTTTTTCCAAAAAGCAGACAACTTCAGACTCAGGACCAGGCAGAGGGGAGCAGACCCTGCAGTCTCCTGTTCATGTAGTTTGTGAGGGGTACATGACCTAAACACGCAATACCTCTACCAGCTGTCCACAATTGTAAAGAATAAAAAAGGGGTGTAAATGACACTGTTCTCCTGATATGTTCAATAACATTGATTTGACTGGAAATTAGTCAGGACTTACTCATGTCATTTGTCATTTTCTCTTTGTCAGCATCACTGAATAAATTTGCAAGTTGTTGACCCAGTTGAACATTGGTTTTCTACACCTCGTATCACTGGGAAGGAGGTTCTGAAAGAAGGAGGCTCTGGAGAGGTGCAAATGATCCATAGTGTTTTATAAACCTGGGGAATATGGAGAAGTCAGTCAAAACAAAATAATACAACATTAAGGTAGCACAGTGGCTTAAAATGTCAAGACAAATAAAGAATTAACCTCTCATATGGGTTGCAAGTGGCCACTTGAATAAGGAGTACATGATTTGTCCCTTGGTCATGGTAAAGGCAGAGATTCCTCAGGAGCCAAGAACATGTGGATGAAAGGTTGTATCACCAGAGAAGAAAGGATATGGCAAACGAGTTAGGTATTTTTGTTCTCCTCAAAGGCAGAATTCTGTTTTCTGGAGGCCAGTCTGTCCCTCATTCAACTTCATTTTCTTTTCTCACAGTAAGAAGCTGTCACAGACAACAGGTATCTCATCATCGTATAAAATGCAACAGAGAATAGGGAAAAAAGTTTGGGGATAAATAATTGATTGTTTTAGGAAATAGTGACAAGGAGTATTTTTCTGTAAACACAGTATATGTTAGAAAGGAAAAAGGCACTGTTCTGTGAGGACAAGGACAAGAGAGAGATCCCAGCAGAGGGTGCTCTCACTTATCAGAATTTTGCCTGAGGGGGCAAGTTTCTCCCCATAGGAGTCGGTAGGAAAAAGAGTATTTCTGTTAGCTCTGTGATGCCTGGTTATATGCTGGTCTAGCAGTTCTGCAATTGTCAACCAGGAAATCACCACAGGGGGGGCATTCAATCTTTCAGAGCAAGGAGGAGCTGGAGGAAATCCTCTTGCCACTCACTCCCTTGCAGTTCAGAAGACAGATGCACCTTGCTGTCTGTGGGGTGAGGGACGGAAATTAGTGGAATGAAGGATGAGCAGAGCCCAGGCAGCAGCACAGCTTCATGGCAAGCATTCTGTGGGCAGACCTGGAAAATGCTTGGCCATTGGCATCCTGGAATCCAGATTTCAAAGTAGGACCAAAGGACAACATTTGCTGGGTCTGGTCTAGCATCAACAATCAGAAATTGAACTATTTTATTTTGTCTTTCATCTGCAGATGAGCAGTACCTGGCAGCTGGAACAGATTCTTAGTATTGAATTTATAGAAAGTAAAGCAAGCTTTCTTAGCTATGGGGACATGGCCATCATTGGTTTTTACAATTCCTCTCTCCTAGCCTGAATAATTTATCTGAAGGAAAAAAATAAAAACTACAGTGTGCGTTACAATAAAAATACAATAAAAATTTTGGAAACAGATAAATTCACAACTCACAGCTTAGCTGCGTTTTTACTTCAAGAAAAAATGACAGAAATAAGTTGATGGAAGCATTTTTCAGAGAAACATAGTGATTAACCCCATGCTACAGAATAAGAACATCTCCTTTAGTTTCCTCCACTGAATTAAGAAAAACTGGAATATTGAGAGCTTTTTCTTGGAATAAATCAAATTAAATTTGAAAGGGGAAGAGGGCACTCTGCTGCCAGAATTAAAAATGCCTACAACAGGGAACTATTCAAGAGGAGACATTGCACTGTTGGAGTCTGAATTAACTTGTCCCTTGGTACGAGAAGGCAAGATCCCTGGCAGGCAGGAGGAGAAGAAAGATCAACATCTGACTTTTGTACCTGTGTGAGCCTTCTGGGGCCCCTCCAATGAGTAACACTTGTATAGCCACGGAGCAGGGGAGGAAATGTCTCAGTTCAGGTCCATAGGTGCTGTGTGGTGGGAGGTGGAAGTGCCCTGGCATGCCTGATGGGAAGCAGTGGGATGAGTCATTTTGCTAGCAGCAACCCGGGCACATTGTTTCTCTTGTTTTTGCAAAGGTTTATGTTTTATTTGTTGTTTCCTGATTGTTTTCTGTAGTCAGTCATCAACCTGAAAGCAGCTGTTTTGATCATCTTGTTAGGTGAAAGGAAGCACACTGGGGCTCTTCACATGGATAGGGATTACTTACCTGAGATGAAGGAAAAGCCTGAATGGCTCAGGCTTGGATTCCCCAAGGGGAAGTTACTTGTCAAAATTAATGATAATGATACCTTTCAAATTAAGGCTACAGCCAATGAACATTCTCTGTTGTAGCAACTGTTTGCTATGTACGGGCTTTTTGGGGGCAAACACCTTTGACTCATGTCTGCTCTTCTTTAATCCTTTAATATTGGAAATAGGAGAGTAGAATTCCTCCTGGTTTTGCTAACCTCTGAAGAATACAAAGCCAAGACCAGAAAATCCCAGTCCTGAAACAAGTTTTTTTTTTCCCCGTGACCCTGTTTGAAAAGTGTTTGGTGTCTTCTAATTGCATTTCTCACTTCAAGTATTTGCATTATTGGCTGTAATAATGCTGTATCTGCTGAAAGTATTAAAAATCAATAAAGCACAGTTGACGTATAGACCATAAAAAGGTAGAGTTGTTTTGGAGTGCAAAAAGAATACGAAAGCAGCTGAAATTCTTGCCTTTCCTTTTAGATAAAATAACGGCCCACAGATCTATTTATATTTTATACAATTATTGGCTTTTCCATTCTTAGATTAACATTCAAAATCAATTCACATAAGGGTGGGATGATGCTGCTAGTGAATGCAGTAAAATATCTTCCACAGAAAAAATTACACCTCTCTCTTCTTTGAAAGTCATAGTTAAAGGTGCTGATAGCAAAAGGGTCTTTGGCAAAGTGGAAATCTCAGCTGCAGATGGGAAGTTTATTGCCTTCCTTTGCATTTTATAGCATATTCTGTAAATCAGATGGGGAAAGCAATGGACATTTGCCAAAGCAGAACCCCATTTGTCTAATCACCAAGTATACCCACAAGCTCCACAGGAGAATATACCCGTGAAGCTCTTTACATGACTGTCTGGAGTGTAAAACAGAAGAAATGAGGGAGCACTAGAGTTACTGTAAATGCTTGAGTATTTCTGCAAGTGTACTTTTTCATTTTTCCCTCAAAATTGTGTACAACACTCATACTGTTAAGATTTCTGCATTCATTTTATCTCTTTTTTTTTTTCCTCCAGACAAAAGAAAC
The DNA here is from genome assembly GCA_014706295.1 of Lycocorax pyrrhopterus obiensis. NCBI lineage: Eukaryota > Metazoa > Chordata > Aves > Passeriformes > Paradisaeidae > Lycocorax > Lycocorax pyrrhopterus. The sequence goes on from JACSVZ010000002.1 coordinate 106,053,315, forward strand.
CTCAGAAGATACTGGTGAAATGGAAAAAAAAAATCACTGAGAAGGCCTTTTTTTAAGATATCTAACACTCACCCCCCTGCCCCCTTCTTTCCCTTGTACCCCAGGAAACCTCACTGAATTTAGTGCTGGGTAATTTTACTGGATCCAAAAACAGAACAGATTCTGCTCAGCACAACACGTGCAGTGGCAGAAAGGCATCCTCCAAACGCCCTGGACATCCCGAGCTGAAGAGACCTTCTCTGGGGGTGAAACAGTGCTTTGGTCTCGGTGCTAATTCAGCCCTTGTCCTCTCTGCTGTGACTGCCAACAACCGTATCAATTAGTCGTACCAATTGTGATGGTGATTTCTGTGATGCGAACACCTGTCCTCTAGGAACTGGGCGAAGGCGACCAAACAGTTGTCAGATGGTAAGTGTAATGCTAATTGATCCAATCCATAGATCTGTCTCTATATAATGCTTAGTGCCAGAAAGTTACACAGCCAGACATCTGGCAACTAGATGACCGTCTAACTCTCTATCAGTTTGACTTTGGCAGGAAACAAAGTTGGTCTAGTTGTGTATGCTGTGGGCAGCTTAAGAAACTTAAAACATTGTTTTATGCCTGTTGAAGGCCTCTCTCGCTTGCTCTTTATTAAAATTATAATGCTGAAGTGACCTCTGGTCAGTACCAACCTGTCTCAGATGTGAACTGATGACCTAAGAGTGAAAGGTTCCCTACCTAGTTAATCCAGTTGTGCTGTATCTGCTAAAACACTGAAAAATCAATGAAGTAGTGATAAAGCATAGACTGTTAAAAAAAACCTCTGTTTCATTTCTGCCTTGAATACATTTCATTACTTGTCATGATTGTAAAGCAAATGGGGCAGTGATGAAACCTTCTGATTACAAAGGGAATACTGGATTAATATTCATATTTAGTTTATTACCAGTTGCACTTGCAGCTTCATGTTCATGAGTCCTATTTTTGGGAGCAAAGCATTCCTTATGTTAAATACAGCTATAGTAGTAGTGCTTGCCTGTTACATTCAATGCTGCGTGTAGAAGGGGTGAGAGCATCGTTAGTAAAATGGAAAGATAAATATCATAATTTTTGCCATCTATCATTTCCTCCTAGCAGCTTCTGTGGAACACTAGATAGCAAAAAATAAAGGTAGCTTCTATCCTAAGGAAATTTGAAAGATGAGTAGTAGCATATGAATTTGGAGCAGTCTACATGAAAGACTAATACAAGATTTTCTTTCATTCCTTCCTGTATGACGTTGAAGCAGAGTGTGAATTAGTGAGTTTTGTAAACCTTAAAAAAGAAAAGCCAACGCAAGGATTCAGGTTATAGTTTGCACATGGACCGTGCACCCTCTGCATAGACCAGGAGCATGAGAAGAAGCATAGGAATGAAGAAACAACATTGCAGGGCCACAGAGTACCCCAAGAGAGGCGTTAAGAAAGGAAATGCAGAGTGTAGTCCTTCATGGAGCTGGGAGTGCTCATGAAGGCAGGCATGAGAAACTGGAAGTTGTTGTGCTCACAGGTACTATGGAGGAATGTAAAAGAGGCCTAAACAAGGTAATATTGGGGACTAGGTTTTGGAGGACGTGAAGTGCACACAGGCTGCAGAGAGGAAACAAAGCAAGGGGTGGCAGATAGGAGAGATGTGGTTATTGAAAAGAACATGTTATCATAAAGAAAGTAACATAATTTCTGGAGACAGTGACAGAAAGCATTTATGAGAAGCTTGAAGTCCAGGAGAAATAAAAGAGAAGTTTGGAAATGGTCTTGTTATGGCATGAACAGTAGTAGGGGGCAACAAAAAGAGGTAGGAAGAAAACCTAGAATAACTTGCTTTTATCAATATGTTTAACCTAATGACAATAATCTACCAGAAAGACAGGTACAAAGACCCACGGGGAAAACAGACAAGTACATTTGTGAGCTGTCAGCACTGAGATAAATCGTAAAGACAGGCCAGTGTGAAGGCACACAGATGTGTATGCATATGCACAGAGTGCCCAGAGCAGGTGATGGGCCTCTCTGAGACTTTTGCCCAAATGACCGGCCCTGCATCACCAGCCCTCCTTAGGATGCACTGCGACCATTTAAAGAACCTGAGCAAGGGCCAGCGCTGCCCAGGGAGGGAAGGCAGAGCTGACACCCTGCTGCTCTCACAGCATCCACTCGTTTCTGCTCTGTCCTGGCAAATGCCAGCTGACTGACACCTTGCCTTCCAGAGGCACTGGGCTAAGGCTCTACCAGCTTGAACTACACCCTCAAAACTCAGCCCCAAAGGCTGGAAATCACTTTTATTAGAGAGGTGATGATCCTCTTTGTTCTCTCTGCAAAACACAGATAATTTGAGAGGAGAAGTGAGTAATCTTTAATGTACTCATCCAAATCAAATATTTGTCTCTGTGGTTTTGGAGGCTATCTCTCCACACCATCTGCTGAATAAGAGCTCAGCAAAGCTCATACTGAAGGAGATGAGTAGTCCAGGGAAGGGGATTCCCTCTGGATTTGCAGCTTCACACCTCAGGGGTATTTTTGTTGTATGAGTGGCACAGGGCTCTAGTGGGGTCAGCCTGTGCACCATACCCAAACAGGAGGAGAAAACACAGTTTTGTTTGCAGAAGGTTTGAAGGAGAAGAGATTTTTAAACAAGATCTCACAACACTGCTCTGATGCTGGAAGTGGCAGAGATGATTACCCTGAATGTATAGCTCTGAAAGTAATCTGACTTCCAAAAGCTCTTACACTGTAAGGAATCAATGACACCGTAATGATTCTGTTCCATCATTGTTAAGTCCCACACAGGCATAGTGTCATGAAAATAAGACATATTCAGACATGTTGAGGATAAGTTCTTGTATTTACCTCCAATAGATGAGCAGGAAGAGAAACGACAGCATATCTTTTGCTTACTTGGGCATCAGGGCTGATAGATGGAAACATTCTGCAATAACCTCCACTGGAACTCTTCAGCTTTAGGATCATCAGTTCAGATTATAAGCAAAGTACCAGGAACGGGCTTGGGCCTGCCTTTTCTTGGGAAACAACTGAGACCTAAACCGCTACAAGATTCATAAGGTAAACACTCCTCGCAATGCCTTGTGAACCATTCTGCCAAAGCATATTCTGCTTCTGATTTCTTGAGGTGTTTGTTACAACACTGTGGCACTTTTGATGAAAAGAAGATGTTAACTTCAATGCCCAGACCCCATCTCCATCTTTCATCTGCGCCAATCCATCCCTCCTACAGCCAAAATTATTTTTTAATGGTGTGGGGCTTGTTTGTTTGTTTGTTTGTTTGGGTTGGTTTGCTTTTTTGGGGTCCTACCCTGAGTGCAGTGTGTATACTTAAAATGGCAGCCACCGTTCTACATCACAGACTTCAATTGTCACAGGCCACTGCAGATCTCTCAGCTGATGATAATTTTCAGTCATTTCATTAGCCATTCAGGCTCAACTTCAGCCAATGACTTGGACAGGACAGGTTTTGCAATATCACTCTAAATTCTGGAACCATCTCGTCCTAGATATTTTGGAGGTGGGTTTTGTCAACACAGAAATTAAAAATGTTGGACTTTCCCCCTCTTTGTGATCTATAAAGCACAGTTGGTGCATTTTTCTTGAAATTTTGAAATTATGTTGCAATAAAATAAGTAATAATGTAGGAAGTATTTGGTATCATCCAATTTTCTCAACTCTCTTTTCTACTTATAAAAGCCTCAGTGCAAAGCCTTTCTTCAGTGTGACTGCAGCTTAAACTTTGTTCAATATTTACAAATTGCATTGTTAATGTATGCTCAGTTTAATTTTAACAAACTTACTGTGTTCTTTCTGTCTTCACACAGGTCAAGTACTGTAGCCTTAGAAGTAGTCACACTGTAAGTCATATCATCAGTGACATTAATTAGTCTGGAACACAGTGATAATTGTCACCTGCATTTTGCAGAGAGCCCTGGGGAAGCCCTCCTCAGAAAACATGCTTCTGTTGTAAGCCCTGGAGTCAGTGTCTGAAGCAGACTGGACCATTATACCTCAGGGAGGGTGAAAGGCTGTGTTGTCCAGCAATCCTGTGTTTTTGTATCACTACCAAGTCCACCATGGCAGTAGCAACTCTTTTTCAGGTTCATCTGGACAGCAGTGATAAACTCTGCATGTAAAGTGAACACAAAACCATTTCAGGAGTAAGTGAATGGGCAGTCATTTATGGACTACACTGAGTTCTGTAAGCACCTCAAGAATGTTTAAGCACTTCATAGGTGGTCTCGTCATCACAGTCACAGCAAGATCAGTGTATTTGCTTCTTTTTCCAGGGACTGAGGTTTTTTTCTCAGCCCAGAGCTACTCCAAAGTCCTTTTGCCAGGTCTAGAGGCAGCCTGCAGGAGCAGATTGACTCACTTTCCCTCGGTCCCTTGCGTGCAGGAGTCTCACTGCACAGTGGCAAAGGGTGGAGAAAGGGCCATTGTCTCTCACAGCAGATGGGGGGATGTTTTAGAAAGGGACATAACAACAGGACAAAGCTACTTACCTGCACATCCCAGAATCGACCTCATTCTCTCATTTTATTTCACTGGCTCTTCAAAAGCTGCAGGAAACAGCTTGGTTTTCTTGTTGACTCTCAGCTGTACTTGGTGCAGGCTCTGACTCAGGGCTTCCTAGGCAGGGCTCCTTCCTTTCTGCTGGGAAGATAGACCAGCGCCTGTCACTGCACACAGTGGTGTCCCAGACTCCAAAAGGTCTATTCATCTTGTGACATTAAGTTTCAACTACCAAGGTCACGTCTACATAATGGCTTAATTTTTTTTTTTTTTAATTTCCCAGTGTTCCTAATTCTGGCTTAGCTCCACCAGCACTAGCAATGTGAGGATCCCAGAGGTAAACCAGTTGCCAGCACAACTAATACCACATAATTTCATCCCACTCATAGCAGTTTAATCAATACAGCATTAAAAATTCTGGCAGCAGCCAGGATGCAGTAGGGCTCCCCATATTACTTATCTTGATGGAGACGAACTTGCAGAGAGCAGGAAATCTTCAGAGGGTCCTCTAAAGATAAACGAGGCCTGAGGGATAGCACTGGTTTGGCTGAGGGAGTGAGAGCTGCTTTGTAGGGGTCTTCTCATATTGAGTGTGATGTGCATCAACCCAGCTTTGGCAGGTAGGGCAGGGAGATCACAGTCATAACCCTGCCACAGAGCGGGCAGGATTAGTAATGTGCTAAGTTCATGCTCATTTAGCATTGTCTAGAATTTCTAAGCTAGAAAAAAAAGCACTTGTCTCCAAAATGCTGAAACTTGGCCGTCATAGAACCACATCTATTAAGTGATAATATACTATCTTAAGTTCTGATTTATACCAAGAGGTTTTAGAAGAAAGGAAAAAAACCCAAAACAACAAAAAGACAAAGGAAAACATTTTGAGTGGAAAGAAAAAGACCCAAGCAAACAAATGAAGCAACTCTAGAAAAAGTCCCTGTTGTTTTCTGTGTGTCTCAAACTTCACCAGCCCACAAAGCATGTGTCCTAGGCAGGTGAAAGACCATCCCACATGCCAGCTATTCACAATAAAACTCCAACAGCAGTTTTTGTCTGAGAGCATTTATGTCCATTTTATTAGTATGAATAAAGGGAGTTCTTTCACATTTAGCTATATCCAGAAGGGCAATAGTCCATAAATCAATACATGGCATGGCTTTGCTTTTCCAGTCCATCAGTATAATTCTTTTGGCTGCCAGTGCTACTCTCAGGAGTCATCTCTTTTCCCATTTATTCAAATTATGTAGCGAGTTGGTGAATTCCAATACCAGCACTGCTGCAGCTTTGTCTAAATTGATTTCCAGGACTAACTCCATTTATCTAAGAACTTCCTTCCAGAAACTGGCTGTTCTATAGCTGTTTCACATCTAAAATATAAGGGTACTTTTGTCAGCACTGAATCTACAACTTTGAACACAGATTGAAGTCAATGAGTACGCACAGATCTTGTAAATGATTTTTCATGTTGGTCCCTACTGTTTCGGTCAGCAGAGTTCTTCTGAGACGAGGATAACAAATCTATTCCAATCTGTTCGTTTCCTCTCTGGCTTTTGGAAACTAGAGTTTGGTTGAGGTTTCTGATTCATACTAGGAGTCTGAATACAAGTAGCCAGGACAATGGGAGCTTGCTCAGTGTTCTTTATAATAAAAGCACCGCTACACCTCTGTAGGCGAGTAACTAATTATGGTTGATCAGTTCTGGTGAGGACAATGAGACTGCCAACTGAGTAGGGATAATTTATTGTAATAGTCTGTCTAATCCACTTGCTGGCATATTTTATTAATACAGACGTTCACTGATCTGTAATTGTGGAGAACATACAACACAAGAATATATAAATGTATCTATAACATATTAGAATTGTGATTTTTTTTTGTGACTGTTTGAGATAACTGCAACTTTAATAATTTTCTTTCAGATTTTATCAGGATTCTGAGCTCTTCAAAAATAGCTGTGTGTGTAGCCATACACCCATTGTTGTTCCACCATGGTAAGATTTCAGAAGGAAATTCAGGGATAAGTCATATTGTAGACTACAGTAAACTAGCAAATATTTCAAAGAATTATTAAAATCTGGGATCATCGTCTTTAATTTTGCTTGTAACTCTGAAAGTAACGCAGCTGTGAGAGCTCCATTACAGAGCATATGATTCTGTGCAGGCTTATGCTTGGTTTCTCTGGCTTCTTGTACAGTAGGTGTTTGTCTAGTATTGTCATTGCAATTTTTATTGCACTGCATGATGTGTGCAGATGTGCTTCATCAACATCCCATGAGGAAAAGATGCTCTGCTCAGTATCTTTGCTCCCAGATGACATCTACCTTATAGAATAACTTTCTGGGCTACTTCCTCTGGGATCAGGTAACCATTTAAAATCTCTGGATTTTGGTGTTTTAACAAGGATTTAATTACAAAGGTAAGTGTATGCACCTGCTAAAGCAGTACTAATTATTTGATAATGGGGCAATCTTTCTCAATACAACCAGGTTTGGTGGTGGTAAACTACACTAATGAAGCACACTGAGAGAACAAATCTTCTCTATGTTAAAAGGCTTATTTAAATTAAAGAAATCTGTAAAGATTGAGAGGTTCTTTTTTTCATCACAGATATTGACAACTGTGGAGCTAATGTTCATGAAGTACATCCATTACTGCTGGAGGATGATTACTTTTGACTTGTGTGACTTCATTAAGTAATATATGGCACCATCTTTGAATGCTTTTTTCTGACATTTTTATCTCATCTGTTGCTTTTGAAAGCTGGTTTATATCTAGGGCTACTCAGTTGGAACCAATCAGTAACATTTCAACAGTGCTACTGTATTTCCTCCATCCAGTACATCTGCTGCAGGCCTGTGTAGTATGCACAGGGTCAGTGGAGTGTTTTAGTTTTCAGAAACTCACACCTTATTGTGAGCCCTTTGCCAATTTACAATTGCAGAAGCCAGAAGCTAAACTACAGTGTTACAACTTTATAATCTCAAGCTAATAAAAAAAAGTGGGGGATCCATAAGCCAGATGGGTTCCAATGCCCCTGTCAAAAGCTATGTTGATCATATACCACTAGGTTTTTTTGTTTCTTAATAACCAAAAACATGTTAGCATTAAAAAAGCAAATGCACTTGACAGCATCAATTCCATTACAGTTCCCAGTCATCTGCTTTATTGGGTTTGAAGGAATTTAGCCAGAGCGCTCTATTTTCACTAGAATGTCATTAAAAACTTTGCAGCTTAGGCAAATGGTAAGCAATTTTGAGGGAAAACATTTTTTAACTCTCATTTTGCAGAAGGATTTTATTTTTTCATTTCTTTCTAAGATATATTTTGCCTTTTTTTTTTCATTTGTTCTTCTTTTGCACTAAAGAAACATCACTTTTAAAATCTTCAATGCTTTTCAGCAGTGAGATGAAAAATATTGACATATTACAGGTGATGAAACATGGCCAAATTTTATTCCATTTGCTGCTGAATGGTAGCCGTGGCTGTGGAACGGATGAAAACAATTCAAAGTTCTAACCCTGAGGCAGACCCCAGATTATTGGAGGCCAAGCAGAAATTTCAGTATTTGGCCCATAAATATCAGAAGCTAAAAAAATGAAATCAATTAATGACACTGCTTAGAAACTGTGTACAAAATCCACAGCCTAACCATTCCATCTCTATTCCTGACTCTTCTCAGGCAATAAGGCCTATGCAGTAAGTCCTTACTTCTTCATCTGACCTCTTTTTGCCTATCTTAAAATAATAAAGTGGTAAGAACCTCCCCCCCACACCAAAAAAATAAAGTAATAATAGTAAAAAAAATAGACACACAGGGAAGAAAAGGAATTTGTCTTCTTCTGCAATCCAAGCAGCAAAGTGAATCTTTTCAGCCAATTCCTCAGTGTCCTAGAGATCGCTGTTATTAATGTAGCTGGGGGTGCATGCTGCTGATAATTACTGTTAGCTGGAATAATTAATAAGAATAATTGCTTGGTATGGTAAGAGAAGGGGAAGCTCTGGGAAGGGGAAGGAATAGGCTGGAAGAGTGATAGACTCCCTGAGCGCATTTTTATAGACAGGAAGTTCAGCAGAAAGCATCCTGAGAATAGAAGAATTGTCTGGATGCCAAGGACAAAAGTTAAGACATATAAGGCTTAAATGAGATAGGGGCAGCCTGGAATGCTACAGTAAGATCCTGTCGTGGATGTGTAAGAGAAATGAATGGCTATAGGTTTTAAAGTGGTATATTAGTGATTGTGAGGCAGTCTAAAATTAGTAGTCTTTATTTGTGGTACAGGACCACTTGAAACAGACAGAAGTCAGGCAGAATAGAGAGAAGTGTTGCCTCTGAGAGAGGTTTGCTGTAGTTTATCCCAGCTAGAGAGAGGACAAACTAGTCATTAGAAAAAAAATACAGGTGCCAGGGGTGTGGAGAATGACCACAATTTTGGTATAATAGGTTAAATTTCCTGCACATTTTGCACTTACGGAATGGCAGGCACAGCTCTCAGCACTGTCAACAGGAGCAGTACTGGCAGCAGGGCTGGACGGAGCTCCCAGGGATGGGGAGGCTGCTTGGTGATGCAGATTTTGCCAACCATGCCTCCTGCAGAACTCATTACTCCAGGTGATGCTGCTGCTTGACCACCACCTCCTCCAGGGGCGTATCCAAACACTTCAACTACAAAGAGCCATGCTGACTGCAGCACTGGCTGCCCCCAGCCCACCCCCAGCTGCCTGCTGACTTCTGCTCCAGCCCAGCCAGCTTAACTCCTCATGCAGGCTCCTCAATCCAGTGTTGAAGCACGTGGGCTTCCATAGCAGCTTGTTACTGGGCCTGATGGCTACATGAAGATGGGCTGGGGAAGGATTGTGTTGAGCTAGAGGGTTTGGAGAGGAGTGGGACAGAAGCTGTCCCCAGAGAAATGGTGCCAAGGTGATAATCCTCTTTGGCCAGGACAGCAGAAAGAAACTGCCTTTGAATTCTACCCTGACAGCATCAGACACAGCAAAGAATCGTCCATGGGTTGAGGAAATATCTGCATTTCCCAACCTCCCAAATTCAAGAGCTAAAAAGATAATAATTTATATTTTGGTTTTAGTCCTTGTAGACCTTTAACAACTAGGATTTTCACAGCTCTGCTGTGGTTTGTGTGAAGCTGTATTGTCCTTTCATTAGCTTAAAAGAGTGACTGTGTTCTCCCTCTCCTCCTCGGCTCTTTTCTGATGAGCTTGGCACTGTCTGTACACATATCCCATATATAACTACCTCCCCACCCACTATGCATTCAATAGGATATACCTGGAGAAATCGAAGTAAATATGGATAGAGGAAATGTAAATGAATACAGGATGTCAGAGGCTATCTAGCAATCAGAGCAGTGATAATGTCATAAAGAACGAGCGTGCTCAGAGTGACTTTTAGTTTGGTGCTAGTCATAGAGATATTACTGTTTGCTAGAGAAAAAGTATAGCATTTAATTCTGTCACAGGAGATAGGAAAAGCTTGTATGGACAAGGTGTGACTGTGTATGATTTCACCTTCCTAATATAAATCTTTTAGGGAAGAGCAACTGAAGCTGAAAAAATAGATATAGTTAATTACTACTGTCTGGCACAGGGTAAAATCCCATTACAAAGGCTTCAGTCTGGATCTTGTCTTCCCCCATGACGCATACTACATAAATTAATTAGGGTCACACGACAAGAAGAGATGCCAGCCTACCAATGCAGAAGAGTGACACGTTATCTTTCCCGGAATAATGCTGAAATTGCTGCTGTCACCATCGGCTTCATCCTGTTCCCATTCCTGCTTTAGTGGCTTCTTCAGTCTGAGGCCAGTAGAAATTATTTTAAAGTGGTATTACCCAAGTCTTTCCCATTCCTAGCAGCCAATCTCCAAAAGAGGATAGAAATTGTTAACAGCTTTTCCTACAGTGATTGAAGGGCAATGATTGTACAGCATCTGTGTGGCTGGGCCTTGGTCCTGGACGGAGCCTCCTGGCTGTCACCCCAGTATGAATAAGGGATCTTATGACTGCTGCTAGCTGAGGGAATTCCTCCCTTAACTTAAAAGGACACATTTTCTATGTACAGTCTCTGACAGACAGAGAAGCCTCAAAAGAGGTAGGAATGAGACTGACATGAAACAGCCTTTATATAAAGAACTTTCAAGCCCATGTCTGTGAGAAACTCCAAAATCACTTGTCCCAGGAAACACCTGATAGTTTATATCAGGCCTATACCATTTATTTGGTGATGATGTTTTCTTCATCTGGCCAGGCCTCAGAGCAAGCAGTGTCCTGAGATTTAACTGGTTTGACAGAGCACACAAAACTGCCAGCCAGCTTATTCACGTCCTCCAAGCCAACAGGACTAGAGCCAGATAGTTTAGCTGATATAGGAGCCTACTATGTGCAATTTTACAAACCTTCATTTTAAGAGATTCACATCTGTCCAGAGAAGCCTTTCCCAGGTGCTTGAATGCAGTCCCTTGTTCAAGTTAACTTCTGAGCACCCAAGCTGCTACTAACAACCTAACTTCCCTAGTCAGTGCGTGTCCTTTGGTGCCACAAAGTGGCCGCAGAACAGCTTCCACCTCTCAGGCAGGTGGAAGCAGCCAGGAGAAATTTGTGATTGGGTAGTGCTGCCGTACCAATGTCCTTTGTGCGCCTTGGGGCAAAGGGGACTCAGCTCCTGTTTTGTCCCCTTCCTCTCAAGCAGTTGTAAAAGTGACTTTTTACTCTGCAGGTACTGGGCAGCAGCTGGGGCAGGCAGCGGCGCCCTGAGTGCCTGGTGAGGGTGGGTCATCTTCCCACGTCTGAGCGGCAATGCCGAGAATATGGGCAGCTGAACGAGGGAAGCTACATAAATATGTAAATAAGACCAGGTTCTGATCCTGCAAGATGCTGAATACTGCCAGGTAAGGACTGAGCACACATGGGTCTTTCTGAAATCAGCGAGGGAAGACAATGGGGAAGCTGCACGTCTTTGTGAAATCAGACCCGTACGGCTGTCTTTGTATCGTCTTTCTTGTTTCATCTGGTTTGGTTACCCTCTTCCTCGGCCCACGACTGGATCACTTAAATCGCAGACACTTCGAGGTCAAAAGGCACCACGTGCAAAGGCATGCATTCTATTAAAAACACTAACTGAAAAGATACTCCCCTAAAAGCCCTGGGAGGACCCAAAGCGGTGCGCTGCGGGGCCCTCCCCTCGCTGCTGCAGTGCCTGTCTCCCGAGCGCAGCCAGGAGAGCCGCCCGCGGGTAGCTGCGCGCAGGCTGCAGGCGGAGGGGCTCCTGGGGGACGGTGCTCTGCAAGGCCAGCCAAACAAAGCACTTCATCATCTGCTTAACTTTAAGCACCTGACTAGCTCCATTGAGTTCAATACAACCGCTCGCATGTCTGAAGTTAAGCACATGCTTAAAAGATTTGTTGGATTAGGGCCCAAAAGATTAGAGCTCTATAAAAGTAGCTGTGATCTTTAAAATGACAAAATGGCTTTCTCAACAGCAAAGAGAAAAATATTAACAACCCTGGAACAATCTGGTAAAAAATAAAAGCCCTTTAAGTGTTTCACATGTATGTTATGTATCAAGAGGTAAGGAAAAGCTAATAAAAAATTTTAAAGAGGTTACAGCAAAGGAAAAAAAAAAGTAGGAGAACAAATACGAAGAGATTTTTCTTGTCATCTGCAAGACAGTGGAAATCAGTCAGGGAGAAAGTTAGAATACAATGGCACAGGAAATGAAAATGAAGAAGGTAGTGAAGGCTTTCCTTCACTCCCACCTCCCCCCACCCTCTTTAAATGAGGTATTGACTGACTTCTTCAAACTGAATCTTAAAAAGGGGGACTAAGTTAACTACAGGTCAACCTATGTCAGGGTCACTAAGGCCAGTGGAGGAAATTACCTAAGGAAACCAAAATCTAGGACATATCCAGGACTTGGAGGAAATGATGCTAGATGTTAAAAGACATCTGGAAGGAAATCTTTGATTTATTGTCATAATTTAAGTGAGTTCTTAGAAAACAAGCAACCAGAGCATAAAATACAGGCAGGAGTAACTAAGCCCTTAAGCCATTACCCTGCAACCTTGTATAAAACACAGTACAAGATATACTCCAAGGTTTTCCACATTTGCCACCAGGGCAGGGCTGAAGGCAGGAAAAGAGGGTAGTGAGAGCAGGAGAGACTTCATCTGTAACCTCCTAAACTTGCGAGCAGGTTGTTGTGCGCGGTGAAGGGGCATGGCTACTGCAGTGCTCTGGACAGCCCATGATAAAGTGCCACATGACAGTCTGCTACTGAAGCTAAAAGCAGCAGGAGCTCAGAACAGAAGAGGGGAGAAGATAAAAACACAGCTGAAAAACAATGTCACGCTGCAGAGAAGTGTTGAGTGGGGCCCCTGCAGGGACCACTGCGTGGACCTTTAAGGATTTCATGTTTGCATGATTAACTAAGATGAAGAGGCCAGCTGCAAACTTTAATTTCCTGATGACACAAAGGGCCATGAACAATATATATATAGGGTTTGAATTTGTAATGGCACTGGGCTATTACATAGCAAAACCTATTCAGCGTAGACAAAAAAAATGCTGTTCAGGTTTATTGGTGCTTCATAACCAAGTGACGAGGTCGTTTCCCAGATAATTTTGCTCATGGACAATCCCAGGGAGACACAAACAAGGCAAAACAAAACAAAAAAACCCCAAATAAACAATAAAAGTCCAAGAAAAAAACCCGCAAACCAACCAACCAAACAAAAAAAACTCACAAAAAAAGGAAGAAACAAATCATCCTTCCCGCAAACCCCAAACAAAAGAAAAAAAGAAACAATGAAAAATAATAATGCTAAAATCAGAGAACAGAAAGCAATTACCAACAAATATTCTGTTGTTATCAGTCCCAGGTAATGATTAAAAATTATAGGTACTGCTCAAAACTGATCAGGAACAGATGCTTGTAATTTAAGAGAAGTAAAGGCTGCTACGAGACAGTTTCCACATGTTGGTCCATGGAAAGAAGAAGCTGGATGAATGATTATATCTGCCAGCTTTACATTTAGCTCATGCCAAGACATATTGGGGCAGATTCTAGACCTGCTCTGGTGGTTCAGAGGTGCTGCAATGATGGGTTAGATGTGTCTTTGGAACTGCAGCCTCCAAAGAGCGTGGCAGGTTCCAAGTCCCTTAATCCACTGAATTATAACTGGCTTACAGGAATAGGAAACATATTTTTATTTTATGACGAAGCAGGTCTCAGACTAATAACTACCAATGCTGTGCACTGTTTGCCTTCTGTATTCTCTCTCCGTATTTTGTTAGCAGTCCGTATAGATACATATATATATTCTAAATAGCAAAGCTAGCATGCTTTGCTATAATGACTCCATGTTCAGAACCAAAGGTTAGGGAGTGTGCTGAGAGAACTGATATTGGTAAAGGCTATATCTCTGCTATATTTCCTGAATTTCACTATATAAACTTGTTTAAAACCCCAAGGAAAAAGCAAACTCCATATTTTTGTACATAACCGGCTTCACATAATTTAATAATATGTGGGAGGTGACAAGAAACAATTAACCTATTTTGAGAAAATGCAGGAATTTATAGGAGAAACATAACTCATGAAGCAATAATTTAAAACTGACCTTCTAATCCATTTCACCAACCCAGAGATAAACACGGTGGAATGTTTCAAATTATAAAAGAGTCTGCCTTGATCTAAGTGGGTTGAAGAGTCACACTAAAAGCATCTCACATAAATTCAAACCACAGTTACAAATATTCCTGCTGCAATACTGATACATGAGTAGAAAAGTTCTGGCTGGAAATTTTCAGAAGGAAAAATGTCAGTTGATAAAAAACAAACACTTTTGCAGCAGTGTGTTGATTTCAGTGAAATGTTGTTCGGAAAGAATAATTGAAATACTCCATTAAATTTTTTTTGAATGGTATGTTACTTTTTGTTATCTTTTTTTTTTTTTGTCAAGGCATTTTTTCCTCTGTTGGAAAATTTTCCCTAAAAAAATAGCTCAAATCAGAACAGTGCATGTCTACTAAGTCAATTTGTCAATCATTGTTTTGTATGAAACTTTAGCTCTTCTCATTTTCAGTGTGCAGTGGAACAGAAGTTGCCAATTTCTCCCTGAAGATGGCAAGGGAACCCAAGGGTGCTGGGTTCCCGAGGTGCCCTGACAGAGAGTGTGGTGTTTCTGCTTGCACTGGCAGCATTTTCTGACCACCTGAGAGTTCCTGAAGACTGCAGGTGGTTTAATCCTGTACCGGTATAATTTGCTTTTCCTTACAAAGAAGGTCACTTGGAGACTAATGCACCCACACAAGCTGGAAATGTAGTGGTCATTAAACCAGTGGCAATCTATGAAACAGAGCAGGTACCTGTCAAATATTCCTTGAATGGTCCTTGAAACCATCCATCAGGCCCTTTCTGAAATTAGGCAATGGGTGGGTGTGCTAAGAGACAGAAGCTCATTGTCTACTGAAGCCTATAATAACATTTTAATTGCCACTTAAATCACACTTAACCAGGTGCTGGGATTTAGGGCAGCAATCTCAGACTCTTAACCTATCCTCCTGACCAAATTATGAGATGAAAAACAAGAACTCTCAGATATTTCCCTGGAAAGTGTTAAGAATAAATAAAAGATACGAAGAAGGAGAGAGACTACTGTCTTTCTATCACAGGTTAATAATTGGCTGAAGATGTTTACCTGAGTTGTTGGTAATGATAGCCTCTGGCAGATCAATACAAGTGGAATACATGCTGTCTTGAAAGAAATATGGAAAGAAAACCTTTTATAGCTCCCCCTGCCCCCCAAAAAGGAGTGACCAGATAGCAATAGGCTGTTAAAGGTGAAGTGCATTCCTTGAGACTTTTATTTTTGAGTGGACCAGCCTGAGTACTCCAAGCTTGGTGTTCAAACCCAGTCTGTCAGTGTTATTTGGATGTTGCAGGTGTCAAACACCCAGCAGCTCAGGAGGAGTGGAGCAGGGGAGGAAAGGAGCACACTTTCAGACATTTAATTTTCCCTGAGCTCCTTTGCAGGGCTCTGCCACGGCGTGTTTCCTTTGTTTGGAGGGGCATTCCCTGGCACGCGGCTCTCTGCCAAGGCACTTCTGCGTGAAGCTCAGAAGAAAATGGCCCATCAGGTCCTGAGTTCCTATCACTATCAATACTCTCCCTATAATGGAAGTGACGGCAAGACTCCTGGAGTAACAGATGCTCCATATGTGTACACGAAATTGCATCAAAGAAACCGCACTGCTCTAGCCCTTCCTCACATCCGTGGAGATTGAGCTAATTGGCGGGAATGAAAATAGCTGAACTGTGAATGTGAGCCAAGGAAGTGTTGGGGGTCCAAGAAAAACTGCTCTTGGCTTATGTCACTAAACAGCTTAAGTTTCAATTTTGAAAATTACTTCAGTTTTACTTAAATAATTCTGTCTGCCAAGCAGCCAATTTGGGGAACTGATGAATGACAATGTCGCCCCATCTGCACTGAGTGCAATATCCATTTTATATGACCTGTAGCTAAAAAGGGAGGAAAGCATTATATTCCCAGCTTCTCCCTGGCACTCTCTATAAGACTAAATGGGGATAGGGTAGAGAATTAATAAAAGACTAGTTTGCTCACATGGGAGAGGAACAAAGGAAACGATTGCCTCCTGCACTGGAGCTGTGCTGAGTGCATCACTGCACAGTTTCTTTTATCTGCATGCTTTGGGACTGGCACAGCCATGTGAAACAAGTCTGATGCTTTTATTCTATATGGGTCTTATATAAAGCTGAAAAAAACAGCTGATGAAGTATGAGAAGCCTCAAGAAACCTGTCGAAACTTCTAACTGAGTGTGAACGTGCACAAGCAGGCCAGAAAATCCAGCAGCAAGTTATCACCACACCATCATGCCAAAACTCCAGGAGCTCAAGTTAAAATTAAAATTTGTTTAAGCCAAATTTCTCAGATTCTGAAGTTGCTCCTTTCCAGGTACCAGGATAAAACATAAGCCAGAATTTTCCAGTTCCAGAGGTTGTAAGTAAAATACAGATATCCAGCAAGCTAAGCAAACAATTTTTACTTAATTTATGGGTTACCTGGGCAGGGGTAGTGCTGCTAACCTTCCAGTCAACATTATGACCTAATTCTTTCTTCCTATTTTTGCTTTTTCCTCTTCTTGAAGGCGTAAAAATGTCAACATCAGCCCACCACCTAGGAGTCCATACAAAGGCTTATAACTCAATGCCTTTCATCCCAATCTCTACATGCAGCCACAGTGATGGTGTGGGAGACACCAGAGCATTTTTTTTTCTAGTGTGTGCCATTTTCTCAGCCTTGGTTTTATTTTTTGCATTCTTCTTTCTTTTCCTTTAGAAGAGTAAGGGTACCAGCATCTTCTCACATGTCGGTATGATAGGTGCTATGAGATACCTTGAAAATATTTTGGGTTATACCCCTGACATAAAATTTAGTAGAAAAAAATTAAAGCTTGTGTGTTGAGGTTTACAATGCAATAAATCTACCCAAGGTCAGGGAAGACAGGCACCAGTTTTGGACCAGGGACTATTGAAATGTATTCTTATTATAACTTTATTTGAGTGCAAGAAGCAATGAGTGGAGAACTAGTCACTATGAAAAAGCGAACCCCACGTGTAAATCAGATGACCGCATTAAAAAGATTAAAATGTCAATGGCTGCTGAAGTCCGAAAAAGGAGTCTACTGAGACCTATAAAATTAGAACTAAGAGAGGGAGGTAGCCCTTAAACTTTTAACCAGATATTCTACCGTATGAATGGCCACATTAGTTAATTTTCGCCATGACAATCTAATTTTGTATTGATTATTTGCTTTTATTAGTTGAGTCTCCTAAGAGATTAATAAAGTCTGAAAAGGCCCTTTCCCCCCACCCTTGGAATGCTGTTTTTGAGAACCAAAGATGGGGCATTAAAAAAGCAGGTGATGGTCCTGGTTTTCACAGTGTCGCGTGGGAATTATGTTGGTGAGGCAGCCTTGCACTGCTACGTCTCAAGGTTCTCACTCAGGCAACTGGGACTTTTATGAGGAAGGATGGAGAGAGGACTTCAAGAATTGGCCCCTGGTGAAGAATCTTATACGACATGAGCATTGTGCTGCATGCACAGCCAAGGGCCCGCAGAGAGCTGTCTGAAACAGCAATAGACACAAGGATTTACGACAAGAAGCAGCAATTGCAATATCTGGCGCTAAACATTTAATCTATGGTTACAGTTTTTACTTCAGATCAGAGCTGAAGTCAGCAGAATTAAATCTTCAAGTGTATTTCAGCAGCCCTAAATCCTTCTGATACTGTTAACAGTGGCAGACTTCCAAAATGCATTCTGTTAATAAGACAGTAAAGTATAAAACCAAGTTATCTTCTACAAGAAAAAAAAAAAAAAAAGAAAAAATACGAAGAAAGATTGTTATAAAACCGAAAGATTGGTATAAAACTGCATTTGTGGTATCCTGGCCATTTTCTAGATGAATTTCTTTCCAAATTATTTTTTTAACCCACTGCCCTTGGTGAACAAAAGAAATTCTACTAGGAGAGAAATTCTTCCCCCAGAGCTTCAATTTTTCCTCTTATTTTCACAGGTTAGAAGAGGTTAAGAAATCACCAATCAGCTGGTAACATGCAGTACCAATTCTCTGCAGGCCAGCAAAAGGGATTCAGCAGCTGTTACCTTCACTTTTGCACTTAACATAACTTTTTGTTCACCTGCAGCTAAAGAAGATTTATGCAGAGCACACTGGGAGGTTGCTCAACTCCCCAAGGCAACTCCATTAGCTTTCCCAGGAGCTATATTAAATGTGTATTAAACCACACACACACATGCACACACACACACGCAATCCCTTCAGCTAATGTGCTAGTTCCAGCTTTAAACTGACAAAAGTGAGGATGCTCATAGAAAAGGCCCAGATAACATCTTTAAATCCCTGCTTTATGCCTCAAAATTACAGAATATATGGTAAAGTCTTTGCTTCTCTGAGTTTCACTCAAACTCTTCTTCAGTTCATCCAGAGTGGATCACCAAGGACATTGCATTTGTAAGACTCAAGTGCTCTGTGTGTGTATTTTTGTGTGTGGGAGGGCTTCTAAAAGGCAGATTAAAGAAAAAAAAGGAAAGGATAACATCTTTCATGTTGTGCTGAATGAATGGAACTATGGTGTACCTTGAGAACACACACCTGAGACTTTGAAGGCTGTATTATGGTCGCATTAGCAAACACTCTGGAAGGGAAGCTGTGGGAATCAATGCCCCAGCGCCATTCGCTGGAGGCCTCCTGCCTGCAGAGGGCTCAGGTAGTGGAGCACAGCTGGAAGCACACATGGAGAAGGAGCAGCTGTAACCCTGCCCCTAGTCCACCAGAGCCACAGGCCTGGTGGAGAAGTCCTTGAAAGAGTCAGGTGGGATTTAACAACGAATGTTAATCTCACCTCTGCACTCTGCTAACTGGTAGAATCTGTCGCTGTATTCCCTGGGATGATTGTAAGATTTACCAGAATGCACATCCTACTCAGCTTACCGTATTCTGCACAGCTTTGGAATAATTTTATGTGCATTTCAGTTTCTGAAGGACCCCGCTCATTCCTGACTTGAAAAAGCTGTTCTCAGATCCATCACCAAGGTTGCTGACTGATGTCATCGCCATGGTGTCACATTCCTTCAGGCTTCAACCATGTGAATAGTCCCAGCATGACCTCTGCTTTCCAACAAGGTAAACCCACGCAGTGGGGTTTTGGTAAAGGAAAAGAAATGGGAAATTCTCTGCATTCTGATTCCCCCATAGAACAACCACCAACTTCAGTGAAAAGGTGCATGCTATGCCAAAAATTGTTCTTCAAGTGTCTTACCAACCTTGTAAAAGTGCAGTGAAAAATTAGGGTATGGGAGTCCATCCAACCTTGTTTCTGCTACCACAGATGGGTGCTTGCATATGATACAGCTGTAAAATACCTGGCCAGGAAAATGTTTTCCCCACCAGCTCTCTCCTTCCCTTAATATGGCCCTTCTGGCAAATTTTAGGTCTTCTCCCCATGGTATGGGAGCACTATACTCAAACTGTATATGTTTTGTATATTTTGCTCAAGCATATTTGAGAAAAGGCCTAATTTCTTCTACATTAAAGTTGCTCCTAATATTTCATTTGAAGAAGGAAGCTACCATGGAAAATTTTGGTCTACAATGTTAGAGCTTGACAGATTCACGAAGAATTCAATATGGAATTTTACAAAGTGAAGTGTTGGCCATGTACCAGCCCTAAAATTGTTCTTAATAGAAACTTGTTTCCTGCAGAGAAATCATCAGAATCATTGCAGTGCCTCACAGATTTTTATGCCAAACTTTTGACACAAAAGCCTTTTGCTATGATGGTGATGGTCAGATCATACTGCAAAGTCTATTTGGATGCTAACTGAGCGATATCACCCAGATTAGCCAAGGTCCTTGGAGAATTGCTCTGGGTTAGTCACACTGTCTGCTTGCAGTATTGCCTATCGACTAATGCAGCAGGAGACATGGGACATGAGAAAGTGCTCCAGGGGAAAGGTAACTTGGGCAGATGTAAATGTGCATTCAGAATAAGGTTCCTGGCAGATCTAAGGTGGATTGAGGCAGTGTGGACCTGAACCAAGGAGCCAGAGACAGTTTGATGATAATGCCTTTCTTTGCTGTGGACAACACAGGTCTAGAAAATCTGCTCACTTGTTTGTTTGTAAAGACTTCCTGACTTAGGACATACCTTCATTAGAGAAAGAGCACTAAATTTCATAACCTTAGTAGAGGAACATACTCAAGCCTTTACTCAGTTTTCTGCAAGTAATTAAATCTCAGTGTCTTGAATAAGAATCAGAGACATTCTTGCAGTGAGTCTTGTGATTAAATTCTGACCTGGGTTACTCATTTCTAAATCATAGTTAATTTAAGGAAACATTAAGTAGAAGCAATTTTTTTGTTTGGTGGTTTGGACAGCGGCCTTTATAAGTTAGACAAAATATTGGCAGAATTTTTTTCAATTTCTTTTTCCATTTTTTTCAGTGAAAAGCTGTAAAAATTACGGGTTTTCAATATATTTCTCTGTTACAGGTGCAGAAGAGTAATAGGAGATGAGTGGAACAACTTGATAGTTCTATCTACATGATTCTATTTCCATTCAAACAAAGATCTGTCCTGTAAGGCAACATGCATATGAAAAATAATTACAAATATTCCTAAGCATATGGGCTTAGGAAGAAGGAGAACACAGCAAGGGACCCTGGCCGAAAATCCAGAGCTGTTTTTCAAGATTGTCTTAGAGCAAAGATTTTAGATCTGTTATCACTGAGACACAAGGAACAGGTTTCTACAAGAAGCTCTTGTTAACAGTTTTCACGGTTCACTTCAGCCTTTATCCACGAAATGTTTTGTATTCCAGCATTCCTGCCCTGAGCTTGGTTTTGGAATAGCAGCCCTCAAGACCCTTAAATAGAGCTATGTTTGTGGGCATGGACATAATTCCTCCAGCTGTGCAAACAGTAAAACAAAGATAGCATCTCTTCTGTTGCAGCCCTGCAGATCGCTGAATGATAACAAGACTGACGATTTACAGTGGATTCGAGGTGCTGCTGTGCTCTGGAATTCCTTCTGACTCGTCAAAGAGATGACAAACAAGTCCCTCACTCCTGAGGTGTCGCACACAACTTCGAGAAGCATAAATATCCAGTTGCTTTTCCCCTATCAGCAGTTTACTGTGTGGTGTATTTCAGCCATGTATGTAGCATATCACTCACTGCACCTTTCTCAGACCTATGGATAAGGTCCAGTTCTCTGGTAAGGAAAGTTCTAGGATGTTCTTCCATGTTCTGATGGACTTCAATTGAAAATGATCTTTTCTAATGAACCAAGTGAACCAAGTGAATAGAATCTAGTTCTGCACTACATGCCTTTATCCTTCTGATTTTTATTTCCATATGGATTTCTGCAGGTCTGGCCCTTTTCTCTTTTTGATAGTCATACAACTCTCTTGAGTTAATAGAGTTACTCAGTGCTGTCTTAACATTTTCAGTTTTCAGTGTGTTACCAATTTTATGCTAAAAGAACCTCAGAGCATTGTTGGTGTTGGCAATGGAAAAATTAAGGTTTTGGCAGTTTTGTGAGGTAGCTGGGTCTTGGCCCAAAGGAAGGTCTCATGATTTAGGACTGTTGAACAAGCACATTACTGAGAGTTTTCAATTACAGTTATAAGCACATAGCTAATAGTGCTGACATTTGCATGGTATGTAACAGCTGAAAACCAAGCCAGAAAAAGATACTGACCTAGAGAGAGCCATAAAACAACACCGGGCCACCTTCCATGGCTGGTACTCCACATTTGTCTCCACAGAAGACAGTATGCAAAGCTTGTGTAAGCCACTGGGGAGAGGCCTGTTGTGGTAACACCATGTCGGAAAGCACTGCGGCTGTGGCGATGCCGTGTTCCTGCCTGCGGTGTTCGTGGTGTTTAGCTACAGGGGAGTGATGAGTTTGGGTCTTAAGATACTGCTGGATGCAGAGTGAAATGGGTGGGAATTGGCCAGTCCTCAGAGAGGTGGTGAAGGTGGTGGGCAAATGTTGACTTACTTTGAATGCAATGTAGATGCTCGTCTAAAAATCTGCCAGCCAAAAAGGTGTCTCATATGGTGCTGTAGATCTTATTTTAGACTATGTTTTATCTTACGCTATAGCTATGCTGTAGGTTTCTGATGAAGATTGAGCCACTAACTTACTATCAAATAAACTTCAGTTTCCAACTAAAATGTTTGATTTCTCTTTGCAGAGTCATAAATAGAAATTTGCCCTCTGCAAAAAATCACTATTACCAAAATATGGCTTTCTAAATTCATATCAACACGAAGATCTTTGATAGTTTGTAAACTAGGAGCAAAATATGGAATCTAAATGCTTCAAAAAAACCCCAACCTATTGAAAGCATTCACTTCTATTAATCATGCTATATAATGGGCTGAATCAAGATGCTGTATTTATTTCACTCCAGAGGAAAGATCACCATAACTCAACTGCATCTTTGCCACTCATGAATTATCAAGTCTTGCTTTGCTTGTGGGATAAATATATCTCAGTTATGTATGCTCTTTTTTCCTCTCAGTGTATCTATAT
The DNA here is from genome assembly GCA_014706295.1 of Lycocorax pyrrhopterus obiensis. NCBI lineage: Eukaryota > Metazoa > Chordata > Aves > Passeriformes > Paradisaeidae > Lycocorax > Lycocorax pyrrhopterus. The sequence goes on from JACSVZ010000002.1 coordinate 106,076,008, forward strand.
ATTTTTTGGTGTCAATTTTTATTTATATGCATATACCTGCAACGCTCACAGTGGAGATTGTTACTTTGCAATAAGTCTAAGCAAATCAATTTGGTCTACAGACACAATTTATTTTCCTACTGCAGCATTCTCCAGTACCATTGCAGGAGTTGCCTCCACAGCCTTCACTATAACTGTTGAAGTGGGCCACATGGCAAAGATGTGAGGGGGTCTAGCATTTGATCAAGTTGACAGGGAGTGTCAGGTTCCTGCTGGTAGCTGAAACGCCAGCACGATGACACGTATTTGATGTCATTTCAATGCAGATTCTGACACAGGCCAATTTATGGTCCAATTTATGTCTTGACTCTCATACCAAGGCCAAGCAAGCTATAAAATGTAATAAGAATTTCTTCAATCAATGTCCAGAGGAAAAACAAATCACTCAGTTACTGACACAGTATTGCATCAACACTCTGGTAAAGTTCTCACAAGTGTGTGACATGCCCCTAAGCTACGGCTAACATGTGGAATAAAAGGCTGGGCATGACAACATCACATCTCTGAAATGGGACCCCCTCAACTTAAGAGCTGTTTTCATGTCAGTTCTTCATCTTTGTAGATTTCTAGTTTGTTAAGAATAAAAGCCTTCTCTCTTTGCTTCCCCTTCTCTTCCCAGCTTCAGCCTTTCCTCCCCACAACTATTTCTTTTTCTGTCTTGCACGCTGTATCTAGTTATCTAACAAATCTCAGCACAAGGCCCAGACAAGGTTGTGGTGGTCAGATGATCATATAGCAGGTCAGTGAGCCTCTTAAAGGCTTATATTTTTTCACTTTCAGGTGCTCTCAAATCAGATAGAAATATCTACCTTCCTCTTCATCTCTTCATAATCAAGACAATAACCCTATCTCAGCCAGCTGCTAGAAGATATTGTCAATGGCAAATAGGCATGTACAGCACATATTTTTAATTGGATGTGGGATACAGGATGATGTGTTTTCTCAAAAGCAGTGGTACTGCCTCTATAATGTGGAACAAATGGTTTTGCCCTGTGGACAACATAAAGCAGGCATGAGAAAATGTATGTGTGGTCTACACTGTATAACTTCATTCCATTATTCCTCTGGTTTTGTACATTTAGGACTGTAAGTATGGGTATTCTTGGTTTTCTGTAAACCAAAACAGCTGACAGGGGACTTATTTTATTTGGTAAGGTCTTTGCCCTGGTAATTTCAGTAAAGTTGCTGTGCAGATGCGGCTGGCTCTTTCGATGGCTGCGAAAATGAAATCAAGGTGAAGGGAAAGTACTCTACACCCGAACATTTCTCTGCACACATCAAAAAAATTGGCCTCTGAAGCTTGCCCAAGTATACCACAGGTACCCCTACCCCGCAGTTACACTGCCAGCAAGATGTCAATGCATGTGCTGTGCAACAAATGAGCTCTGACCTGGCCAAGGACAGGGTGTTGGGTGTCATGTGGGTCGTCCTGGTGAATTTCAGAACCTTTGTGAGGCAGGGGATGGGGCTCATCCTTAGCTGGTAGAGGAGATGCAAGACTCCAAACCACTTCTGCTGCCACTGTGGTCCTGGCAGCCAGAAAACATAGTGGTTTGAAGAGCTCTTAGAAATATTCATATAGTTTAACATTTTTTATGAAGGGCAAGCCTGTGTGTTATACTGGAAGGAAAAAAAAGAAAGGACGGTGAAAAGAGCAGAAATTTCTTTTTCCCAAGGATTGTAATTTGTTGATATTTGATTTTCCTACATCTCAGAAGAGCCTTCGAGTTGCAAAATTCCTTTCAAATGAAGATGGTTTGCTTTCAAAAAGAAAAATTGAAACAAAAGTTATTGTTATGATTGCAGATGGATAATAATTTTTTTTTGGTGAAAAATATCTTATTGAGAAAGATTGAACCAAGCATTCATTTTGTTGGTGGAACTCTCAATATAAATCCTGCTCTCAATAAATCCTGCTCCAATATAAATCCAAATGCTGGTGAAATTTTAAGTATCTCAAGCTGTGTTTTGTTTGAAACAGGACTGCCAGACAAGATTACAGAATATCTTCTCATTGACTCTAGGATCCCTGGAAATGGAGATGGCTCCTAAGCCAGAGCCTAGACTGAATTCTCTCTCCTTGAATCTTGTGCGAGCAAGCCTTGCTGTGCTGGAAAGAGTGTTGCTGGCTCTGGGAGCAAAAAAGGTTTCCTTTGATTCATCACCCACCTACTCGTTACTGCTGTTGGCTATTGTATTGTTACGTGCCATCTTACATTAGTTTGCACATTTTTTGGAGAAGAGGTGTTGGGCCATGTTGCCCTGAGTTTGCAGTTCTTCGATGTTTTCATTTTCTGTAACAGTTTCCCACGCACTTTCTGTAAACATAGCCATGTTTTGTTAACCGTCCTTTATTGTTTTTCATTCCATTCTCCTAGGCGGAGACATTTGATGGACTTTTCCTTTGACCAGTGTGATTGAGGGGTGGTAACTTCTCCCTCCAATCCACGGTGGTTTCTAAGAACATATATAATAAAGCTTGGGGTCTCTGACCCCCTGGCTCTCTTCTTGCTTCTCTCCTGACAAGGTGCTGCGTGGTTCTTTTCGTGTCCAAGTGCGACATCACCATATTCAGACTCTCTGCTGTGGCCCCAAAATTTGAAAAAGCAAAAGACAACTGGGACCAGTTTAGACTCCCTAAAGAGAGCTAGGAAAAGTTTGATTGACCCAAAGTGGCTCTTTTGGACTTAAGCAATGCTGCAAGCACCTGAGACTGTCTTAGGCTTCATGTGTCTTTTGAATATGTCTCCTTGTGCTCTTATATGTTTGTGTAATTAGCCTGTCACTGTGTGAAGGTCTCCCACAGTACATTTCAGTCACTGTACAAATAATAAACGATGGCAAAAATAGGCATTTTTACATAATACAGTCAATCTTACTGTACCCATGGCTTAAAAAACCCACCAGAGCATGTGCAGTTCAGTTCAGTGTTACACCTGCAGTCATTGCAAGCACTCATGTGGGCAGGGGTGCACAGAAAATTCTTGCTACTATTTTTTTTCTTTTCATTGCACTGTCTAATATTATCATCCTTTCATAGTTCTAAAAACCACATCTAAAAATGTTGTGCTGAGTCTAGATTTTCAATGCTTGGTATCAAAGTGATTTTCCACCCATAGAGGATATCACTGTGAGCACTCAGTGACTGGGATGACTTTGTAATTGGTCCTTTTCTCTTCCCATTATTCAGTGCCAACTTAAAGGGCTCGCCTGTATACACTACTAACAGGGATGTGGCACACAGATACCGTGAGCAATATTTGATCCTGGGTGAACTCCAAGGAGGAACTGCCCTTGAAATTAACTTCTGCTGTCAGTAGTATCCTTGCATGCTCAGTGAGTGGATGACTGCAGCCAGCCTCCCTCAACAGCTGAAACTAGTCCAAAACAGCCAAACATCCCTGATCTACCTAAGAAAATCTGGACAAAACTGAATCTAAGAAGTTATTTTTATAGCTCTGTTTATAGCCCCTTTGTTTATGCAGAGATAGGTCAGCTGAATTTAAATCTTTAAACACTTAAGCACCATATACGATGCTAGCTTGCAAAAAAAAGTGTAGAAAAAAGCATGATCAAGACTTGTTACACTTTCCCTTCCAAGCACGAGGTTCAAACAGTATTTTTTAAAGCACGTATAATTGATACCCACTTCTATTAAAAATCTAAATGAATTTCCTCTCTCTCTAGTGCACTGCCACTCTGAATACTTCCATCAGAGAGTGGTAAACCAGCAGCTTGCTGTGTTTGCACAAAATAACTGCTGCAGTGTGCTGAAAAACATCCAACCTGCACTTCTGCTCCGAGTATGTTGTTTCATGCTGTATGGTCAATAAGTGTATGGATAATCAGGAAACTTGGCTCTCCTCTTACTCAGAGCTGTTTCTTCCTGAACCAAGAAGCCTCTGTCTAAACACACGATTTTATACCCATGAAGAAATCACAGTGTGAACTGACATAATGGGAAGCAGTTTCCCACCTGGGAATTAGATGAGAATTTTTCATAATATAAGGGATGACGCTATCAAGCAACATAAATATGTAAGTATAAAACATACTAATGATGTGCAGTGACAATTCTGTGACCTCTCGTTCGCGTCACTAAAGGAGAAGTACAAAGTGCTTCAAAGACAGTTATAGCTCCCTGTTAAGTCAGGGTGGAGTTTACGGGAAGAGTGCCTTTTCTAAACACAAAAAGGAAAGGAAATAAATTGAACTAGTGGGGAAGTAAATTGCAAAAGATGTGCTGTGCATTGTTATAGAGTCTCTCTGAAGGGTGGTGTGATAAACCAAAGATTTGCTGACACTTAGGGACCAGCACTGACAAGATAATATTGGCCTTCCTACCCCAAAAGTAGCAACCTGACCAGCTGGATGTTAATTTATCAGAGCTGGCAGAAAAGCACTGGGGAAGACAGTAAGAAGGGAGAAGCATCTTAGTAGAGGAATCACTATAAAAAAAAAACCAGACTCATATTCCTTGCAGCGATTGGGGCAGTATGCTGGGAAAAAAAAATCAAAACAAAGACAGTTTTGTTTGAGGAGTCTTGTCTTTTCAGAAACATATTTAAATTGTTGTCTGTATGATTATATTTGAATCTATTTGCATTCTCCTTGAATGATTCCTTTTAGTGAGGCTAAAGTCTTTCCTCATGTAGTAACACCTTTTGGAAGTTCGTCTTTTATTAAACTGTCTTGTTCACGTAGATGAATAGGATGGAAGCATTTTTCTTCTATTTCTTTTTACTAATTGGCTGATCTTTGAACTCAGCCCTGGCTGGGGAGGAAATGAACTAGCAATGGGAGAACTGAGGAAAACCAGGGTGTCTTCAAATCACTCTGAGACACAGGAACATAATGTCATGGCAACAGTAGCAAACAGGTTTTGCATACAGAGTCTCCTAAAAATTACCAGATCAAATTTTCTTCTCTGCTTAAGTAAACAGTTTGTAAGTCCTTCCAAGCTGCTCTGAGTTGCTCCCCAAAAGAGCCACTATTTTCCTTGATTTTCCCTGAGAAGATGTGGAATAATCTCAGTGTTTTGCCATGCTAACTAGACATCACAGGGCTTTGCTAAAATGTATATGCCAACTGGGCTTGATTTGGGGGACTTACCTTGACATGTACCTCTGAGGTTTTGGCTCCTTTTGTTATGTGCTGCACTGGACTCTGTGCCTTCCCTTCACTTGCTCATGCCATAGGTGAAACCACAGCAAAACCAGGTTGAGATGTTCCCATCAGATCTGCAGATGTTTGCTGTGTGCATCCACTCCTGAAGCCAAAGGGGGCCTGGGCTGTGCCTGTGTGTGAAGGTTCCCTGATGGTGTTTGTGTGCTTCCTTTTCATGTGGATGCTAGTACAATAGATTAACATGCTGGCAGGAAACTTATGAGGCTTCAGTATTGGACTTGAGATGGCTTGAGGGAGCCTGCATCCTCAGGACCACTGTGTCAGGCTCTGCTGACTCAGGAAGACAGTTCACATTTCAGGGTTCTCTGAAGTCCCTTTTACCTAGGGAAGAGAGACTGGAGTGAAAAGATAGGTTAAAAACAGACAGATCCATTGCATGTGTTAAAAACTCTCAGGAGTTTATTGGGCAGCTGAACATATTAGTCCAGAACGAGGATCCCTGTGTTTCCCATTTTCTGCAGGAAATCGCTGATGGTGTAACAAGGATAATACACAACATGATGCATACAGGTAGCTGTGCAATGATCCAGTGTTTCAGAGTGCTCAGGATCTGAGTCTCCCTTGGGTTACACTCGTATCTATTGCATGGAAGTCCATGGAGCCATGCCAGTGTAAAATTAGTCTGGGATCACAATCAGGCAGGGAGACGTTAGTCAAGCCACATTCCAAATCAGAACTGAAATCAAGAAAGTAATTTTCTCCAAAACCATTTCTCCATGTTAACACACATATCCCTTTCTATAAATTTCTTCTGAAATTCAGTTTGGCTTGTGTACTGTGTGAATGATTGTGTACTGCAGCCATCCTACACAGTGCATGAAGTCTCACCTTCTCATGCTAAAGAGACAGGATGAGGACTGTTTGTCCTCCTCTGAGCAGGTTGTGACCAGCAAACTATTGGTACACAAAGGAGCGTTCCCTCCAGTCCTTGACAAACAGCAGTTTTCTCCCTCCTTCCTGGTGAAGATCTGTGTCTTGACTGGAAAATCTTCATGCAACAAATATTGATTATTTCTTAATATTTGATTTTAAAAGGTGTTGAAGCTGGGGCTACATTTTAATACTATTATTTATGAGGGGAAGGAAGATTCAGCTGTAGAATTGAAAAGGTGGGTAATTTCTCTGGTACAGTTCATTGCTCTGTCCCACAACAATTCTGCCAGGATATATGAAAAATATCACCACTTGGAGGAGGAGTAGGAAATGGTGGTTGGAGTAAAGGGTGTGGGTTAAACTTATATTGATGTCCAACATTTTACATGGTGAAACCACAGCCTGAGACTCTTGAGGAGGGTCTGCAAAGACACAGGACCCTTGGGCAAAAAAAATGCCAGCAAGACAAGTTTTCAAATGCCCAAACTATCTCAGGGAAAAGTAAAATATCTGCTAAGGAGTAAGATAGACTTCTGTGGCTTAAAAGGTTACCCATTCAAAAGAAATGGGAAGAAATTGGTCTTAAATGGCATCTAGCCCAGGCTGGAAAGATACACAGAGGGATCAGGAAACAAACCGTAGCTGTTAATTGTTTCATTAGAATTGAACATTTCTTGTATTAGTCAGATTAAGTAGCAACTGGTTTGTGAAACCTTTGGCAAAGTCTCTGAATTTGAAAATAACCTCTTCAGTTTATAGTAGAATTTCACAGAGTCCCCCCGAAACAAGTTCTGGAACAGAAGGCATTTAGGGTATAGGAAATTCGAAGTGGCACTTCTACACCTGGCACATGAGCTGTGAAGTCCTATTTTTTGAGAAGATATAGAAAGTTATTCTGGGTGTATGATGGGCAGCAGAGAAGTCTAAAAAGAGGGAAGGCTATCCCTCCTCAAACCGCCATTCACAGAGTAATGGTGTCAGGGACATTCTGCATGGAGACAAGGGACAGGTTCCTTTACGTGCGCTTCTGAAAGCTACAGAACAAAGCAGCATTAATAACAGAAAAGCTGATGGATGGATTGTGAAGAACAAAATTACGCAGTAACCCAGAATGTTACCAGCAGCTCAAGCATTTGCAGTTGTGAAGATTACTTCACTCAATTTTGTTCAAATAATGCCCATTCCTTTACATATCTCCCTGAATCAGTGGAAGAACTATTTTTCACAGAAGAGCTTGAGAGAAACAAGCATCAGTTGTGGCCATTAATTTTATGAATGATTTGTTGGAAACTGCATTAAATGGCAACATCAGCCCACAAATGAGCTTTGAAATGTTCTTATTCCGAGCCTGTGCAGATGGGCAATTTGCTGTGTAATCAGTTTTCATAGCCACCCTTTCAATCAGGGTCACTTGTCTTATAACCGTGCTCTTGTTTTGCAGGTTTGTATTTCACACCATCTCAGAAATGCTGCATGTACCAGGCCAGTGACCAAAAAATAGATAACTCAGAAAATACAGCAAAGTTATGTCCAAAAGCACTTTGAACAGGGGTCTCAGCAAATATGATACTCTGGGAGTATCGGTAAAAGAGAAAGATATAGCTGAAGAAGAGCTCTCTAGCAACCAGTAAGTGACAGAGCCTGAGACTATTATTCCAGCTATTCTGTGAAACATGTACATGTATGTTGTAACCCAAGTAAATTACAGCAGTGATATTCTTGTATGTAATTAAAAAGAAGCCTCATGTGAAAGTAGAAGAGTCATATGACAGCTATGTAAATTCAGGACAATGCCACCCAAAAGACTTTATGGCTCTCCTCTCACTTAGACACTGCACTGGAGAACATACAGAGATTAACGTCCAAAGTGATACCGAGATCAGAGTATAAAACATAGGGGAAAATATCAGAGGAACTGAATTTATACAGAGATCACTCACTGGGGACATTACCAATATGTAGAAGTGCCTTAATGAAGTAAGGGAATTCTTCACATTAGTACAAGAAGGTAGAACAAGAAGCAGCAGCCTCAAACAAAGGAAGAAAAACTTTAGGTTAGATATCATGGTTTTTTTCCTTAAAACAGACAAGCTGGGTATTGAAATAGGCTGCCCGCAGAGAGGCTATCTCCTTAAGATATGAGTGAGAGTAGATAAAACTTCACATGAGAGGGAATGACACAGCCATGCAAGGTGGAGGTGTCAGTTTGAGCCCTGCCAACTCTCCTAAACCAAGAAGTCACCTCTGGAAGTAGTGGAGAGGGGTGGCACATATGCTGTGACCCTCGAGCACCCATAGTGTGAGGAAACTAGTAGTTGCTCACAGGAGAGGGGCAACACCATCACACCAGTAGCTCCTACAGCCTCTATAATGGTCAGGTGAGACAGCCCCATGCATTTCTGAGGATTTGGATGATTCAGGAGTTTTCTTCCAGTCCTTTGTCCTTGGTTCCAAATGGACTATAAATTATATATCTTAGTGTGTAAAGACTATTCATTCACTCTGTAATGCATTAAAGCAATGAAAGACCAGAAGGAATGGACAAAAAATTTCCAGTTAAATGAAGACTTTCATGTGGCACCTGTATTGAATTTTCTCATGTAGGAATTTCAAAGTACCTTAAAATAGCATAGGAAAGTCATGATAGCCTAAGTCTGAGGGAGTTTTCACTGTTGAGAATGGCCCGATTTGTTCCAAGTAGTGAAAGTACATGCGAATAATCTCAAGAAGAGATGCAGACTTTTCCTACTGCTCTGCACCACTTTTTGGTTCCCTACACACAAAATCTGAAGGGGTTTTGTACATTTTGTGTGTTTGTATATTGACATCTATTCCCTTAGCAAGGGTGTTTCCCTTTTTTTTCCACAAGCCTAGTTAAACAGAACTCAAAAGACTGAAGAAAAAAAACTGCTGTTGCAGAAACCTCTAGAAAGTACAAACCAGGATCATATTAATATCTGATGCCTCAGAGATAAAAGCTCCACTGTACCCCATTAGAAATATTCTGTTTGCAGGGCACCCTTCTAGCCCTGTTAACTTGTAAACTTGGACTGTAAATGGGTCATTCTGCGCATGCTTTCTGTCCCAGGACATGAGTTTGGGGTATTTTTTTCTGGAGGAGGTGATAAAGAAAAAGGTAGTTTCCCCTGTTACTCTGCTGGTTGCTTTTTTTCCAGTTGTTTTAAAGGCAACTCTTTTGAAATCACTCTCAGAGGTTCAGAACACTACAAAGGATCCAGGCAGAGAGATTAATAAGCAGTATAGTGCAGGTGAGGCACTGAAAGACACAGGATAATACAATTTATCACATGAATTTAACCAGAGCTAGAGGGTAACTCTCTGCCAGGCATGATTTGATTCGTGTGGACACATACACACGTACGTGTGCACACACAGATGTGAGCGTACGCGTGTGTGTATGACAGAAATTTCTTCTGTGCTTCGTACTGAGGGTATTCGCTGGAAATGATGTATGAAATGAACTCCCCATGCTCACAGCACACAGGGAATATCAGACAGAACTCCACAATCACTGCAGAGATGGGCTCTGCTATTGGCAGATCAAACGCAGCCAGAAGAGCAAACCAACCTGAAAGACTCTGGGGAAAACAAATATTTTTTTTTAAGTTATAAAATAATGTTCCCACCCTTTTAATATCATTTCTCCCATTTTCTCTCCCTCTGGCATTCCCCTGGGCAGCCAGCTACATTAGCTGGAGCCTTAGAGAGATAAGAGCCCTCCCCACACGTATTTCCCCTTAAAAGCCCTTCACAATGTGTTAAAATTACATTTTGAATAACACTTTCTAGCTTTTTTTATTAATTTTTTAACGTGTTTTTACCATCTGAGGTTTCTTAGCAATAGTAGTGGGCAGTCATATGGGAAAGAGGGGGTTGTCCTCTTTTCTCTCCCACAGTCACCAGTGCCATGCATTTGATGTTGCCTCTCTGAAACCCAAAATAAATAAAAACATGTCCCAGCTATGCCATGAGTTGTAAGGGGAACCTATGACAACAGGAGTGGCTTCCCCAGGCCTTCCCATTGTCTATTCCTGGGCCATGGGAAACCCTCCACGGGAAGGAGGAGGTGTGGACATACCCTCTTCTGGGGTGGTGGGGTTTCCCTCCACCCATTGCTGGTGCTCAAGCACACCTTAGCATTTCCAGACTGCTCCGTACGTGGTGGGATCATTTCAGCCTGGCTATACATTGCTGAAGAAGGACGTTTATTTATAATACGCGGCGTAGGAAATTAGGCCATTGTACTTCTGCACAGGGGAAAGATTCATAAAAAGTCACACAGAATTATTCTTATATAAGTGACAATGACATCGTTGTAAGGAGGAAGCAGAACTTTATTTGTCTTACTTAAAATGATATATAGAGCACTTGTCTGTTTATTCCACTGCAAACAGCTTCTGCAAAAACAGCGGTAATTCCCTAGGGGGTTCTGCTGATAGTTATAAGTTGCTTGAGCAAAATCTCTCAAGTGAGCTACTGCCTTACAGGTAGCCATTATTCTAGATTCAAAGGGCTTTTTGTTGTGTTTGTTTGTTTGTTTGTTTGTTTTTTAAAATTATGTTCCGTGCAATGCTGCTTTTTAAAATATAAATTGTGTCATAACATTGCTACTTTTCAAGGGGGTAAGTATCTGTATCTAAATCAAAGGATGTGCTGCCAAAGGAGAAACCAGTCAATAAATTGGCTTCACAATCAAATCTGGCTCAGGTTAAAGCAAAGTTAGTTTGATGGATTCAGCTGAAACCTAGTAAATAGCAGCCTACATAATTAAGCTGCTCTACCTTCATGGAGTCTCCCTGGAAGCTTATGGGCATCTCTAAGGCACAAGAGTGACAATCAGTAGCTAAGCCGAGGAAATGAACAGGCAATATTGCCCACCCAGACGTCATTCCTTACCCCCCATTACCATTGTCTCACCTCTCAAAAGGATTAGCAAAATTTGTCTTCGATTCTTTGACGGGACTGCAACATCCTTCTCTAATTTAAGAATGGATTCTGGGTCTGAAAATCAAATAACTGATATTATTCAACGGGCAAAAAATCAACACTGAAACTTGGTTTTTCTCTCTCTTTCTCATTTATGCAAGCTTATGAGCCTATTGTCTGTGAAGTCTCAGCCCTCCGCAGCACATTTGGAGGGTGTTTTTAAACAGATGACAGGAAGAAAAAAAAATAGCAAAGTGGGATGAAAAGAAGTCTTGTAGTCCTCACAAACACACTGCATTTTTTTTCCAGGGGGTAGGAAAGAGAGCAATGAATTCTTTGATGAGGCCAAAAGGAATGGGAATTGACACTGAAGCTGACATGGGTTTTCACCATATTCTTATTATTAATTAATTGCAATCATCAAACTATTTCTCAAAGTAACTCAGTTTTCCATAGCTCGTTTTCATTCTTGACTGATATTTTTCTGGTTGCTCAGCAAGAATGAAAAGTACAAGGTTTGAGTTTCTTTTTAGTGTTTTAGTCCCAAAAAAGAAGTTTTCAAAAGTTGAAAATGTATGAAGATCGGCTTAATTATTCAATGGGAAAAAAAACAAAACTAAATTAATTTCCAGGAAATTAATGCAAAGTTTCTAATTTACTTTGAGAAGTCATCATCACTTCTTGATTATTTTTGGTTCTTTGGTGACCCAGGGAAATTCTCTTTCACTATGACAAAGCTTCTTTTTCTGTAAAAAATGGTAATAATAATTACCTGCTTCACAGCAGTGTGGTAAGGTTTAGTTAATTAGTGTTTTCAAAGTGCTTTGAGATCCTAGGATGGAAGACGCAATAGAAATGCAAAGTATTATTATTATTCAGAGTTAACAACCAAATTTCAACCATTTGCACTTATCCATCTTAACAGCATGTACTCAAGGGAAGAAAACACATAACTTGTCAGCAGACAGTCCTCTTAATGTGGGTTATAAAACCACCTTCTTGATTACCATCTGGAGTAACATTCACAAGTGAGGGATAGCAGATGTGTGCGCGTGGAGAGATGCATCCCACTTCCCCAATCCATCGGACACATCCGTGTTGCCATACTGTATCCATCCAGCCCAGTATTATGCCTCTGACACCAGCCAGCTCTTGATGCTTAAGGGCAAACAAGAGCCACTCTTGCCTTTCCCTCCATCTCTTCAGCGAAAAAAGCAACAAACAACACAAGCAAACTCGCCTTTCCTCCTTCCACTTCCCTCTTTCATAATAACAACGCAGCAGCCAACTGTGCAAAGCTCAACAGTGGATGAAAATGTCTTCCTGACCCCTGTGTGCAATTAGTTTCCTCCCAAGAGCATGAGATTTGATTATTTTTGCCGTTATCTTCGCTTGTACAGCCACAAGTGTTATTATCTCTTCTCCATTTTTCAGATAGGCTTTTTTTTTCCCCCTTGAAGATTAGCCTGAACCTTCCAGAGTCCTTGCAGCGAGGTGCCCCGTGGTGCCCTGTGGAGATGTGCTGCCTCCATAGCAGGAAGCAGCACCAGTCTGCAGTTGGCTTTTGCAACCCTTCTGGCCCCTTGGACCTCTCCAGAGGCCTGCAGGGCAGGGGTGGAAATCCTTACAAGGATGTAGAGGCAGAGGAGCTTTGTGAACGATGTGCAGAAGAGAAATTTACTGGGATTTAATGTTAAGAAGTGGGTGGCTTGACTTACTTTAATTCTGCTCAGATTCTGCTGCCATCCTGCCCCTTTCTAGAGGATGAGGTGGTGGGCACGCGAAAAGAGCCATTCTGCAGCTCTCACCAGTGGAAAGCCAGCACTGAGCACGTGTGGTTTAGTGGAACACAAAATGCATGGTCCTGGTGCCATTTTATTTGCATGCCTTGGGTGGGAATAAATTGAAAGCAATGCTGCCCTCAGGACAGAAACTTCAGCCCTCCCAAGCACCACACAGCATGCTAACGGGTCCACCCAAAAAAGCAGCCTGGGTGGAGAGCAAGCACGCATGGCTGCTAAGGATGGCATGGGCTGCATCATCAGAAAGGTTTGTGCAATATTATCCAGAAGTTCAGGTCCAGCACAGGAACTCCCAAAGGTGCTGTGTCCAAGATGCCATCCTTTTCATGGCTGCTCTCTCTGCCACTCTGTGTTTTATGGGCAGGTGGGGCCAATAAAACACCTCCCACTTTTAGGGGGTGACTTTCTGCTGACACCAGTGGGCTTTGGATCAGGCTCCTGCTCTAAGTCAGGCGCTGACATTTACAAACTTAGGGGTGAGAGTGCTGGAATACTTGATCCAGTGCCAAAGAACCGCTGTAAGAAATGCACTAACAAAATATTTATGAAATGAGCCACTTCCTTATTTTACTTTCAAATTGTGTTAAAGAGAAAAAGATTTATAGGTGACAGAAAACAATATTAAAGTCAATCAAATGCACAGAAGCCCCTGGATCCCCAGGATGCCACTCAGGGTAGTGACAGGCTATTTTAAGGCAGTCAACCTGCTTTGTTGCCGTGATCTCAAAAAGCAGGAGAAAAGCCCGTTTTGGCTGAGCAAGTCTCTTTGTGCTGCCACGTGGCTTTTTCGGTGGTGAGCCAGGGTTCAAAAGAGCATGGTGTATCTATCACTGCCATAGTTAATCCTATCATTAGAAGATATAAGCAACCTTCTCCCACATTAGCAATGTTTACCTCATATTGCTCTAGCATTCATTTTCACTAATATGGTACAAAAGTGTAATGATGTATAAGTGTTTTTTAATGTTAAGTAAGTGAATACAGGTGGGTAATTTACCACTGGCTCTATACAGATTGGAGCTAGCATTTCAGAAGGAAGACTCTGGACTCTTTTTTCTGTGTTTTTTATATATAATTCTTTTTATTTTTGCAGTATCTTGTGCTACTGTTTATAGTTTATACCACTAAGTCAAAGCTCTAAGTGCCAGTTATTTTGGAGTCAGCAGAACGAAATGTTTGTTTAGAAAGCTTTCAATTAGCCGTGGGATGAGTAGGTTTGATGTGGAAGCAGGTATTCTTTACTTGTATTTGTGTTAAGAATGAATGTTTTGTTTGTGTAATTTACCTAGGAACTAGTGTGCCCTCCTGGGGCATGATCTCTCTTGGAAGAATAAATCCTGAAATGGACCAGTGGTTTCTGTGTTGTAAGATGGAGGATGCACAGATTTCACACCAAATTTATTGGCTATCCCATTTTTACTTGTAGAGTATGTTCTTATTCATTCATTCCTATTAATATACTAATGCCCAGAAACTCAAATGAAAGATTCACTCAGTGAAAAAAAAAATTAAAAATTAAAACATGGATGGAGAGACTTTGGACCAGCAACCCAACCATCCACACGTGGATGGTTCCCTACATAACGAATGGACAGGGGCTCAGGAAGCAGTGAAGCGAAGGGGCTCTGTGGGGTCACACAGGTCAGACCCCACAGGGACACCCGCATCCGTGCGGCTTCTCACGCACAGGATCGGGCTTCATTTCCACTTCAAGGGAGTTTGGACTCCCAAGCTACTGTTGCAAGATTATTTCTTTTTTTTTTTTTTCTCTGCTCCTTTTTTTAGAATTCCTTTCTTTGAATCATTTTCCTCAGTAGTAATTGCTGCTAAAATTTCACAGAACATTTGCAAAAGTGACAGCCTAATTCTAGAAAATTTCAAACATTTAAAAGGCATTTGTACAGAATTTTGGTGCTGAAAAGCTTTGTTGGTGAAGTTTTGCTCACTGAAGTTAGCTAGGTAATTTTTGCAAATCAGAGGACTTAAAGTTGAGTATGTTCTGCTTCCATGAATTTTCTTGCTATATTTGGCATAACTGGAGGAAAAATTGTATATCAGAGATTCTGTTTTAAGGCACCAGAGGGGATTTCAAAGACCTTAGAAATGGCGTTGAAAGTATTTACTTAAGATTAAGAAATTTCCAGTGAAAACCCTATTTAAAAAAAAGTATCTGGTAGCTCAAAATGGTTTTTCACTTTTGCTTTTGCACTAAATCAGGGTGCTAATTAGCTCTTGGTGTGGCAAAAAATGACAGCATTTTACAGAGTCTCCCTGTTTTGTACTTCAAAAAAACCTAGACGTTTCCAGGTGGCCTTCTGCTCCGTGGGCTTCTGCTCCATGGGGATCAGAGGAGTCCACCCTTGAGAGGTGGGTGCAGCCTTCTCCAGGGAAGCCTGTATACTCACAGCAACTCTGTGCACATCTGCTCCAGAGAGCTCACCAGCAAAAGGCCAACAAAACCTGCTGTGTATGAACACGACCGTGGATCTTCAAAGCATCCCTCCTTTTGGGATAGGGAAAAGGGTGCACAGCTCTGTGGAGCTAGTGGGGGCTACAGGTCTTTGCTAGCTGGTGATCCTGTGCATGGAGCTGTCCAGGGACGAGGACCGCTGTCCTTGCTCCCAGCCCAGCTAAAGTTCCGTTCCATTCCCAGCCCTCTCCTTCCTTTCCTTCGGGCTGTAGCCTTTCTTTGTTATTTTCCTCTGGGGCTGCAATTTTTCCCGGCTAGCCACAGACAGTATATAAAACACATTTTACTAAAGTTCTTCCAACAAAAACTTCATTGAAACAACTTTTAAAGTTGTGAAAAAAATAACAGGAAATTCACACTTAGGCCCTTGAGGATGAAACATGACATATGTCTTCCAACACATAGGCACAATGGGGTGCGCTATAAAAGTAAATAAGGATCACACCATGGTGCCTAGCTGTTGGAGGACATGCCTTTTGCCATTAAGTTATCATTTCCTTACTTTTTTTGTCTGAACTCCCATGTACTTTTAATTGTTGACTCCAGCGACTAAATTAATCTTCTTTCTTTTATTTTAATAAAGCAATGTGTGACCTGCCTTAAGGTTAGAGACTAAAAATTAGCACAAGCATTAACATTTAATATACCAACCAAAATGAAGATTTACATTGCAAACGGATAGGCAGTCTAAATTTAGGCTGCTCACAAAATGAGGCTATACACAAATGTATTTCATTAATTATATATGCCTAGGACTTAAATACAGCCAACAATTATGCACACTGAGTACATGTGCCAAAAATGTTATAGTCTTGCAGTGGTGAGTGCAGTTTTAGTTTGCATGTGCAATGTGTTTTTTCAATAAAAAAGGGAAAATTCCCTATAATCTGCACATGCTTTCATTCTCCATTTAAAATATTGGCAAAAAATCTTGGTAGTAATGGTCGTAGACTTCACTGTTAATATCCACTATGCATTTCATTCATTTGAAAGCCTCCCTTGTGAAATATTAGCACCCATTTGGAATCTTTTCATTCACCAAAATGATCAGCTCTGGGGATTTCCTTCCCATTGGGGGTTCTGGTGTATTTTTAAGGCCAAGTCATTCCTCAGAATATGGTAGAGAGGTAGAAACACCATTAACTATTATCGGGTTGCTCTCCCACATGACAATATCACATTACTTATTACTGGAATGCACTTGTGAATTCTGTTTTAAGAGGCCCATTTACAGATGAAAGTGTGCACCCCAAGAACCTCAGGCTTCTGCAGGAGACCCAGCCTTGGCACAACATGAGACCTCCTCCTGGCTCTGCAGAGATTCACTGCATCTTGCCATTCCTGCAAAACCCAAATCCTTAAATGCCCCGTATTTTTGCCCAGCAGTGGAACAGCAACTTACCCTTGAGCTAAACTGAGGCACTTGAGGATGACCATCACTCTCAGGTTGAAAAAGGTTCCTTCACATTCCTTCCTGACCATGCCCATTTTCCCATTGGAAGGAGTTAGCTGTTGAACCAGCAATTTGTTGCTGGTTCTGGGGTACTTATCCTGAGTGCTGGGCTGGGGGTAGGTGTGCTGCATTTGTAATCCATCTGATTTCCATGCATGGGTCCTATCTGCAGAGGGACATACTCTTCCACTCAGCTGGGAATTCAGGGCTATACAGGAACGTAACTGACAACCTCAGCTAAAGGAGAACATAAATATACCTGTGAATTGTGGAGTAAACAGCTGCTGAGTGATTAAAAACTAAATAAAGCTGAACCACTTATTCAGTTTTTAAAGCTATTTGCTGCAAGCATCCTGCAAAGTGACAGATTTTTTCTGCTATATAACAAAACATAAAATGAAAGGAGCCTTTCTTACTTCATGACAGCTTAAAAGTGCTGTGCTGACTTTTTTTTCCTCATACTCTGGAGTGGTGTCACTTCAGGAGAATAGCTGTGCCAGGAGGGACCAGCATGTGAGAGGGGCCCATCTCCACTCAAATGGCACACAGCACTGCAGAGATGAGACTGACCCTTCAGCAAAGGAAACTGGAAGCTAAATACTGACAATGAAAAACTCTCAGGGTCAGGTCTCTCACGGAAAAGCATGTTTTGCAAGACTGCGTCCAAAAAGAGGGATGCCCAGGATAGCATGGGCAAACTGTGCTTCAGTGAAGAACACAAGCTCCTGAAAGGCACCCCACACATCAATACTGCCCCTGGGTCAGTGTCTGCTATAAGCAGCAGATCACAGTCTAGCCCTGGATGGCAATTGTAAATATACTTTCCTGTATTACCGAGGAAACTCCTAATTCCCTTTCTAGTTTATGTATGACATACACAGGAACCAGAGCCCTCACCAATGAACTATTATGGGTCAGCAGAAAGTTGCCCACCAAAACGGAGAAACACTAGACACAATCTTTACCACAGAAAGTCTGAGAGATGTTTATCTATATCTAGCATCCTTTCTATTAAAAGCTCTTTCTAACCACTGGTCAGAAATTATGCGAGAAGAAAAGACTTACAGACATGGTCCTTCGCCTCTCAGGTTAGCGCAAAACACTGTCCACCCAGGGAGCAAGAGCCATCTTCTGTCTTTAGAGGATGGGAGCACTTCCTCACGGGAAAAGAATGATGCACTGACTTAGTCTGTCAGAAGAAAGCAGGGGCCATCAGATAAGGAAGGAGACTTTCCTCTCCACCCTTGCAAGAGCGATGCAGATCCAGACACCGGGGCTGAGCAGCATCTGCTTATCATTTTGGCCAACTCCATAGTAGTTCTCACGTGGTATCTGCAGAGGAAATGAGTGTGTCTAGGAAAGCAGCTAGACCACTAAAGAAAAGGACTTTGCTGTTCTTATGTGAGGCTGTTTCTTGGGAAAGAGATCAGCAGAGCAGATGAAACTTCAGAATGAGAATCATGGGACATGAAGGGTCCTTCCTGAAACTACTTGGAAGCCAAGACACTGGGATCTAATCGTTGACATTTCTATCTTATTGCTAGCAGATGCGCAGCAGAGCTTGGTTTGACAAAGGGATGAGCATGAGATAAAGTAACGGGACACTGTCCAAACGAATTTGAAGAGGCATTTGGGGCTGGAGTGACATGGCACTTTGTATTTATGAGGAGTTTTGATCAGAATCCTATCTGAATCAGAGTTCAGGGCTGATGTTTGAAAAAGTTTGGAATTCCACTTTAAAGTTTTGATTCACATCATCTCCAGGTCTGAACAAGAACGCATCATGAACTTTTACTCAGTTAAACTGATGAGTTTCATGTAGAATCTGCAGTTCTGCACACTACCAACATTTATAATTCATAATAAATGAATGCAATTAATTTCTTCTTTTCTTATCTATCATACCATCTCTTAATCTAGGGACAGTTTTCTGATTGATAGATAAAGCTTCTACCCTCTCCTTCAGGCTTCTCCTTAAGGCAAACTTCCACTGAGTTAAGCAATAGCAAGTTGGGGAAACAGGTAGGTAAGGGGAATATTGAATATTTATAACTGGACCTCCTACAAAGCTTTTTGCACATATACCTAATGAACTAATACACTGCATACTTGTCTCACAGACTTTCATGCATTACTCATCTGCCTAAACTGTTAGCAGCTAACTCAGTGACTAAGAGTGTTCTGCTGTTCCGTAACAGCTGGACACGAGGACTGTGTAAGAATCACAGCACTTGCACAGCAGAGCAGCCTGTCAGAGATGACTCAAAGTGAGATGGGGTCTGAACCTCAGAGCCCCACTGAATGGAAGAGTTGGGTCCCTGAGAGGATGGGAAGAAGGAGTCTTTGACAGTACATCCTTCGGGAGTAGCGTGAAGAGCTGAATGTGCTTTTGGGGCAGAATAAGCTTCTGCTCCTCTTCTTGCAGGTGTGGCATGGAGAGGACTTTACTGCAATGACTGCCCACAGACTTCTCAAAGTCAGCTGCTTCACAAGGCAATCCATGCTCACTTAGCCTCTGCCTATGCCAGAAGAGGATGGGTCTCCCTTTTTTTATCCCCTTCTCATGCTCCTGTGGCACTGGGGTGGCTTCTTCATGCCCTTGCTGGAGCTCCAGAGACCAGATGCGTCTCTGCTGGGTGCTTTCTCAGAGGTGATCAGTCACTCCAGTCCACTGGCCTCTCCTTCCCACCCCTCTGCCTGGCTTCACAGCTGTCTATCAGGCAGCTCCTGCCTCTGTGCTGTTCACAGACTCTCCTTCTCTCATCTCAGTATTTTATCTCTTTCTGTGGGAGGCAGCTGGTTATGAAGAGCCCCTGCTTCTCCTTTGTTCCCCAGAGCTGGATTTTCTAGGGCACATCTCTGATCTCAAGTTGTTTGTGGGTGAAAAAATTGGTCATGCTGGGTATTTGGCTTTGCTCCCAAGAAGACATATCTTCCCTGGGATCTTTTGCTTAAGGTTTATCAATTTTTACATCAACCTACTGCTCTTATATTCTGAATCATTGACCAGCTGCCCAGAGGACCTGCTGTTCTTCAGGTAGAGTGGGATGAGCACAGCAGCCCCAGCCACTCTGACTGCATCCCAAGTATGGTAAGGTAGCATTATGTCTGCTTCTTGGAACTGCAAAATAAATAAGAAATAGGGAAATAATATTGACCTCACAGTCAATGTCCCTTTCATGAACTGAGTCTCTTGGTTTATAACCCAGTACACAACTTGTTGCTATAAATATCTCAGTGATCCAGTAAGAAAACAACGTACATAAAGAGACGTGAGGATTTTGTCTTCCTTGTAGCTCACCAAGAAAGTGTGATTTACAGCGAGACCAGCATTGTTATACATTTAAAGCAGGCAGTCCTTGTAGTCAGCAACTTGTGGTGGTAAAATACGAGTGCTGCCTCAATATTCTCTCCGGTACCAGCATGCAGGCTGCAGCCCCAGCCCACACAGCAGGGACAGCGAGCACAAGAGGAGGGAGGGAAGCAGCACAGGACTGCCGTGTCTGTCCTTGGACAGTGTTCCCAATGCTTTTTGTATTCTCTTCTTCAGTCCCTGAGAGTTGCTTGAAGTTTTAGGAGGGAGGGATTGATATGGCTGCAATGACAGTTGCATGTGCTGGGTATTAAAGCGCTTGTTATCATAGATACTTCAGGTTTTGTTGCTACCATAAATGTGCTTTCAAAAGAGTTATTGATGTTTACAGGCATGGCCTTGCATATAGAATTTTACGTCTCTGATGATCTTCTACATTAGAAGACATAAGGGATAACTTTGAATAATGACAAAATATAACATTTCATTCCAATTTCAGCTCTGCTAATTGTCTATAAGGTGGTAAAAGTCTCTGATAACAGCCTTTCAATTGCCTAAAAATATTTGTTCTGGTTTTTGGGAGCTGTTCACTGAAAAGGTCTGTCTTCATGGACACCCTTCGGAGAAACCTTGTAACTTCACTGTTGCCTTAGTTTATATTTAGACATCAAGCTAAGAAGATTAAACTATGCACAGATTGCAACTATGCACACGTTTAAGGCTGGAAAAATAATCACTGGCTCATTAAAAAGCTTGATTCAACTCCATGAAGAGGAGAACAGGGGTGTGCTTTTTCTTTCTAGAGCTCCTTTCCGAGCTCCCATGCAGACAAAGCAATTTGCTCTCACACTGGAGGACAGGTGAAAATTTGTTCTTGCCTGTAGCAGCTGGATGTGAGCTCTGTATTAGGAGGTCTGTATTAAAAATGCTCACGCAGCAGTGCTAATCTTGGGGGGAGGTTTCAGATAGGGCTGGGCAGCCAAACTGCAGAAAAGTAATATAAAGAGAAGATAAAGAATCACCTAGGAATTTCTGTTTAGCACTTTCAGAGTGCTGGATAGCCATAAAGGTCACATTCTAAAGGACGAACCTTCCCTTTGGAGGGAAGACCTGATCTCCCAGGGTAAAGACACTGGGAACTGCACAGTCATGCACCCAGAGGGAGCCTGGAGCAGGACAGGAGGCCAAGGGAAACCTGTCTCCACCAGCAAGGACTCTGGTGCACAGGGCAGCTGCGTCACTCTTACCTAACACAATCTGATATACTAATGCCAACAGAGGCGCTTAAAACACTGTCTCTTCAAACACTCCCATTTGTTATCTTGTTCTCTGCACCATTTTTATTTAGAGCTATTGAGAAAGACGAAGAAAATGCACTAACTACTTAAAACTTGCTGAGTTGTGGAGAAAAAGACCATCTCTAAATCACATATTCCTTTTTTCTCTCACCTGTGTTTGCCTTGCCTAATTTGACTGCAGGTATCATTGCAGCAAGTCCCATCTGCTAAATTGTGTTCAAATTTCCTTGTAAAAACCATCCTTTTTGTCCACTGAAACTTAGACATTTTCTTTACTATACACAGCAAGCAATGAAAAAGAGAAAGGTATGTTCACACAACTTTTTGTCTTGTTAGCATCACACAGGAATTTTGCCAGATCAAAGAAGATTCAGTCTTCTTCCTTCAGTTTTTAGTCTGTTTCAGTACAGATGCTGCAATGTGAGCAGACATCAGTGGGACACAGTGGGAACTTAAAGATAAGAGGCTGGAAAGCGTAACTCTGTCTTGGCAGAGAAGGTCGGAGGGAGTCTTTATACCCTCAGATATTCCAGGAAAAGTGTGATTCATCCCACCTGACTGTCTGCACTTATGTTGTAGACACTCACCTCTCTCTATGTAGGCACCCTTTGGAGATAAAGGAAGGAAGTAGGCATTTTCTCCTAAGATTTAGATTAGATGTCTGGAGGAAATTATTTACTCAGAGGGTGACGAGGCACTGGAACAGGTTGTCAAGAGAAGTTGTGGATGCCCTGTTCCTGAAAGTGTTCAAGGCCTGGACAGAGAGGGCCCTGAGCAACCTGGTCTGGTGGG
The DNA here is from genome assembly GCA_014706295.1 of Lycocorax pyrrhopterus obiensis. Taxonomy (NCBI): domain Eukaryota; kingdom Metazoa; phylum Chordata; class Aves; order Passeriformes; family Paradisaeidae; genus Lycocorax; species Lycocorax pyrrhopterus. The sequence continues at coordinate 106,098,182 of JACSVZ010000002.1, forward strand.
TGGCAACCCTGCCCATGGGAGGGAGGTTGGACCTTTAAGGTCTCTTCCAGCCCAACTGTTCCGTGATTTTATGACTTCAACAGTACAGCTCATCACCCCTGGTTTTGACTCTACTTTAGGAACTACAATTCAGATCTTTTTTTTTCCTTCTCACAAGAAGGTCTTTCAGATCTAGATATTGAGTCTGGGAATATCTAAAGCGAACAAGGAAGTCTCACTTCAACAATGCATGTACCAGCTCCTGTATAGTTTGGAAAAACCTGTTTTGTGGGAGGTAAGGCTTTGGAAGAGAAACCATTATATCAATCTATATGTCCATTCTGAGGATGCTACAGATGTGACTGTGCAATAAGTGATCCTGTTAATAGAGAGAAGGTTTATTCCTACTGACATGGAATCCATATGGTACATGAATACGATGCCAGTGAAATCCACAGGCCGCAAGGAAATGTGATTAACTGCTAAACACAATAGCCTGGAAGATTACAAAAAGAGCTTCACAATCCGTGCTCCAGAATTATCTTGGCATTGTTCATTAGAACAATGATCCCTCAATGTTTCACAGACCTTTATGACATCCATAATCTCTTGTACTGTCCCTCACTCCACGGCAAGTTACTCTTGTTGGTTTTCTGCTATTATATCTATAATCTGCTGCAAGTTGGTGAAAAAACTCTTTCAGCCTGAGTGAAGCAGATGTTCTGTTGGTCCTTCTGGATGAGCTGTCGATTGCAGGGGTGAGTGCTGGCTCTTGGAAAAGGCTGGACAAAATGACACTGTTAATTCCTTCGATGTTCCGCGTTCCTGATGTTCCTAGCTACTGGAAGAGAGGACAGATACCAACCAAATATTGCCTTTGTGGTCGAGCATACACATTGTGACAGGCAGTGCTCACACCAGGAAAAAACCTCAGGCTATGAACAGCAGGAAAGGGATAAATAATCATGCAATGCATGAGTGTGTCAACTCCCAGAAGGGGAAGAAAATAGCAATGCTTGCAGAGTCTAAGGGCATGGAGCTGCCCAGTGGAGAGAAGGCTGTCTACCAACAGGCTGTTGACAGATTTGGAGACTCAGTTACCACACATGGCAGAAGAAAGACACTAGACATTTGCAGCTATGCTATTAGACTGATGACCAATTATATCCCAGCTGGATTGTTTAACAGCTGGAAGATATTTCCAACAACACTGATAAGTCATGATATTAGGCAGAAGAAGTATGACCAAGTGCTGGCAACGTGCAGTCTAAACTATTTTGACATCAGTGGGAAATATGCATTGCTGAAGAGAAACTAATAAACATGAGCCATTATCACTTGACTATTTTTATACAATATGCTGGGGGAAAGGGGAAGGAGGTCACCTACTGCTGGGTCACTGGTACAGCGGTGGTTTAATCACAGCATAACACCAAAATGCAATTGAGAGAGAAGGCATGGCCCAAGCCAGCATTCTAGCAGCTGATAGGGACACATTTATCAGACCACAGCAGCTTGAGGGCAACATGAAATTAGATCCCCAAGGGAAGCCCTTGGAAGATGCAAAAACACAAGATCTCATTGACTGTGGTTGAGCCTCTGTAGAAAGAAGCAGCAACACCACAAAGATGTTTCAGTACAGCCACTAAGATTAGCAGAGCACAAATCAGCAGCCCTGGGACGATACAGACAAAATGGAAGAAGTTACTGGAAGAAAGTCCCTCTCCACTACCCTCTGTTGATAACAGTGTCTGAGTTATCAAAGGTGAAAGTGTTACCACTGACGTAGTTAGAAGACTGCTCTGGTACACTCTTGAGGAAAGGAGCGAGAGGTTACCCATTCACGTACCTGCCTAACTTTTGTTCACTTTTTGGCAACAGGCAAATGGACCTAGAGCACTTCCAATAGAAACTGCACGGAAGAAGTTGTAAGAGAGAAGTGTTTGAAGGAGGCTCCAGGAAATCACTATGTGTCCATGTGACTGTCATGTTAACAGAAATTTCTTCATGTTCATTTTAGGTCTCTTAGTCAAAAATATGCTTCATTTTACAAATGTGAACCTCTTATGTGGTGTTAGCAACAGGCAATACAGGAGACAGGCTAACCTAAGATTTTCTATATTAAATGGATGTAAACATTTTTCTGACTTCCAATACACAAGTTGCCAAAATGTGGCATGTGGTAGACATACCAGGTTACGCTTTACTGGCTCTCTCCCTTTTTCTCAGCTGCTGAATTTCATTAAAAGATGGCTAAAATGCATTAATTACTTCCTTAATATTCCTGTAATTGCTATTGCTTTGCCACAGGGAGGATACATGATAGGAAGAAGAGGAGGTGATCTTTTTAGATGGGAGAATAGGAAGGGAAGTGTTCATCAGTCAGTCCTATTAAGATGTGATCCCAGATGATAAAGGAGTTTAAGGACCCCTGCTGCTTTAGCACATCTCTAGAGAATGAAGTGTCAGGCTTGCAGAGACTGCATCGTTGCTGAGCTAGTCCCTTGATTTGACCAGTTTTACAGCTTTGTAACAGTGCTGATTTCAGCAGAACAGTCTGTAATTTCCACCAGTATAAAGGAAGGGGGACTTTGCCACCCTGCTTTTATGGAAACTGAGGCCCAGTAATATCTTTCAATGCCGATTTTTTTTGTTTTCAGAAGGTGAAGACATGAAGCCATTGTAGCACAGGAGGCAACAACCTTCCTGTGGCATCAGCCGTTGACATAAAATGTTCCGTCTCTCCTTACTAGTTTGTAGTTCTCCAGCCATTCCAGGAGGAGTTACTTTGCTCCTGACTAGGAGCAGGGCTGGACTGTATAGGCACCTACCAAAGAGCTCAATGTGTGCTGCTCAGCACTGAGGCAGCAACTCACACTGCTGTCTCCTCACATGCACAGGAGTGGTGCAGCCTTCTCGCTCAGAGTATCATGCTGCAGGTGGGTTGCAGAAGCTGCAGTCCTGAGGTGGATCTTTTCAAAATTCATCCTTAGCTTTGTGTCTTGAATTAGAACTTGGATGAACCAGTCCACAAAAGTCTGAAAGGCCTCCCGTTGGCCCAAAAGTGATCATTATTATAGTTATAAGGTGCTTTAGCCGGAAGGTGATGCTAACAGAACTTTACTAAACATTGACAGGAGGAAAAAAACCCATTTGGATATTGATTATTAAATATACACACAAGCAAGTTTTTTAAGCTTATCCCCCTTTTTCAGTACATTTACAACTGATAGCAATGCTGAGTTCTGACAGTGATAAAAAATATAGCTGATTGATTCTGCATGCGTACAAAGTGCACCTGCACTGAATCTGCTCCTTCCACTTTGTTCGCCAGACTGCTACATCTTTGTGTGGTGAGCTCTTTGGCACAGGAGCTCTCTCTGTAGTTACAACTGTGCTTCACTTACTGAAAAAAGGAATCATTTAGTAGCACATTTGTGATATAACAGCAAAATAATAAGGCTTTGGAGACCCTGCACCTCCAGGGCTTTCCTCTCAACCTGTGTTCAGCTCATGTTGTTAAATTTTCTGGGACCTCACCTATTGCCATAACTCTAAGACAAAGCTTTGCTACTCATAAACTGATGTATAGATATTTCAGAGAGACTACTAACTGCTTGAGAAATTTAGGCATATCTCAGAACCAGGGCAGTTTTGAAAATTCTGCCTCGTTGTTGTTGTTTAGTTTGTTTGTGCTTTTTGTTGTTTTGTTTGTTTGTGCTTCTTTCAATACTAATAATTACAAGCATTGTGCGCCGTCCTGGGCACATTATTCTTACTATGTGTGTACAGAGACCAACATAGTAATGGGCCTTCTTCTTGTTGAGAAATTCTGGGTACAGCTTAGCAAACAATAAACCTAAGGCAAATCATAGTACCAATAAATATGTGCCCACAATCAGATAATTCTTTGGGGTTTTGGGGTTTTTTGTAATCAGTTAGGTTGGAAAAGACCTCTGAGGTCATTGAGTCCATCCTGTGACCCAACACCACTGTGTCAACTAGACCATGGCACTGAGTGCTATGTCCAATCTTTCCTTAAACACCTCCAGGAATGGTGACTCCACCACCTCCTGGGCAGCCCATTCCAATGTATAATTTGCAAAGGAGTTCCTCCTAAACCTTTTCTGGCACAGTTTAAGACGATAATTCGGTTCCACTTGTGACCCTTAGCTGCAGCTCAGACACTGGATTTCATGCTGTGGCTTCAGAAGAAACAGGGAAGGGCTCTTAGTGCACAAGACTGAGCCCAAAGGCCAGGCATCTCTTCCTGGCGTCAAGGTTTGGAAAGGAAAGCAGTGACCTTGAAGAGGACCCCAGGCTGCCACCTGATTCTCACAACTGAAAAGAGGATACCTTTTGAAGCTTTTCACTGTCACTCATTTTAATATCTAGGTATGGTTTGATTCGCTTCCAAGTCAAACAGCATAGTAATATTCTAGAAATTAATAAATGTGAGAGTGAAGGATGTTTCTTGGCAAAATCCTGTGCATACCTATTGCATGGCATAAATAATACATTGTGATAATTAATAATGATAAATAATAAATAATGCAGTCAGTTGCAGCACTGGGGACTGTGAATAGACCTACATTTATAAAAGTTGAAATTCTAAGCTAAAGGGATAATATTTCAAGCACTAAGCTGCAACCTTTTGTATTATTGTATAAGTCAGATCATTTTAGCATTTAGCAAAGATATTTGACCACCCATCTTGTTTTTAAGCACATAACACCAAACGACACCAACGACAGTATGACAGTATGCCTACTGCAGACCTTTGAGCGTCAGGTTTACGTGTCTGCAAATCAATTCCAGTGATCTAAACTGCTCCCACAAAGCAGGAATGGGCATACAATTGCACCAAAAATTCTGTGTGCCCTTAGAACTAGGGGCACAAAAAGAGAGAACAGATGTAGCTCAAAAGTAGCCACAGACCATTTCAAAATTTGTCTTCATGTAAAACACACTTAATATTTACCATCTGATACTATTCATAGAGGCATTGTATTGCCTCTCCTCTTTCACTGAACTCACTTGCCGGCCCTGCATATTAGCCCCGCTTCTAATAGGAAATGGGAGAGCTGATTGACAGTTCATTGAACCAGATACTTCTTAAGGGAAAAATTGAAGAGGTTAATTATAATATCTCTTACTGCTTTAGCATTTCAGTGAGCCACAGTGTAAATATAACATAAGCCTAGAATGGAAACCAATATTTTCCTGACACCTCCCCAAGCAGGCACTCTAGGTTTTATGATGCTGAAGAGTCAGAGAATTCCGAACCTATTCCTCTGTATAGCAAAACAGGGACTTTCAAACAGAAAAATAAATTTGTTGGCTTTAACAATATATATTTTTGGTTAACTTAGCAGTTTCAAAAGTCCCTGCTTTCCCATGAATTCAAATGGGAGCTGCATTCGCTGAGTTGTGCTCTGCTGCAGACTGTCATGTTGGCAATCTGTAAGTCATTTATTTATTATTTTTCACTGTAAGTGCAGCACCTTTTTCAGTGATTTGATTTTTTAGTCAATTATATATAGTGGTTAGAATGGCTGTTGTATTCCACTGCTACTTCATTTAAAGATACATTGCTTGGGCTTCCGTTCAGCCAAGTACTTAGGCAGGTACCCAACTTAAAGTGCAGCACCATCAACACTGAGTCATCTGTTTTAAATTAAGCACTCTAGCTGAACCAGGACCTTAATTAGGCAAGCACAGTTTTAAGGACTCCTTTGCTTTTTGTCATGAGGCATAATGCACTGTCATCAATGGAAAGTTTGCTTGAGTGCAGACTTTGTTTCTGTATTTCCAAGGCATAGATCTCCCCAGTGATGGTGTTTTATCATGTGTTTTTATCACTCCATCCCTAATGTCTTTCACTGCACAAGAAGGAGAGAAATGAAAAGAAAAATGCAGAGACAGGAAGGTGGCAATTTAGAGACTCTGTGTCTGTGTGACAGGAATCCTAAAGGAGAAGAAAGAAAAACATTTAGGAAGTTCTGTGTAGCCATTGCTCAAATAGAAGACCACTCCACTGCAGGTAAGAAATGAGAAATTTTGAGGGCTACTGAGCACTGACTCTTCACAGTGGATCAACGTTCAAAGTTATTTAGCACAGGTGTTGCTGTAATAGTGGCACGCTGATAAAATTCCGCGTTTACTGGCCCTCAAGCACCTCTCTCCCACGTGTGCAGTGGTCTGGTATTAGTATGCTGAGGCTGTAACAAAAGCCTTATCATCAGCTGGGCTATGTCAAACCCTGGTTTTTCCTCATGTTGTGCATACTTCTCTCCTCCTCTGGGCATTGGTCTGCACATTTGCAGTTTGTACACAGGTTTTGAAGGGATTCAGATGGCTCTTGTTGTTTATCACTGTGTGTGTAGTACCTCCACAGAGCTAGGAAGTTCTTTTTTCTACTTTTGTGTGGTATGAACTCTTTTCCATCCCAGCTCCAAGGATTCCAGGTGAGGAGGTAGTGGATGCATGTTGTACAGGAGAGAAAGGAGGAACTGATGCTCTGGGCAGATTTCTGTACAGGCTGAGAACCTGGGCTGTTTGCAGAGAAGGGAAGCTCAAATTTCTTTTCCTTTCATGTGGCAGCTGACACAGCATTCCTTGGTCTTTGACCCAAGGTCCCTGATATCCCTTTACACAGACATGGGATGGGGGTGGGGTGGTGGAGGAGAGGAGCAGATAAAGTGAGAGAGGGCAAGGAAAGAAAGAAAAGAAGGAAAAGAAAGCAAGAAAGCAAATAAGAAAGAATCAAATATGTGAGATTTTTAAGAGAAGATAATAATTTTATGATACCTACTGATACACTAAAAAGAAGCCTACAAATGACGGGTTACTTCACATCCAGCAAAGTTCAAATTAAATACACATGGGGGAACATTTGTCTGAGTTTCATTTCATTATATTAATCAATTAGACACACTGAGACAAAATGGTGGTTGGCACTAGTGTCACCAAGTGAACTTTCCCACGGATTAAAGGTTTCTTGCTCATGTTCTAACCTAGAGGAGAGGTCAGTGACTGTCCCATGGATGGAGGGACAGACATTACACGTCCTCTGATGCAGGGGTGGCTTGTCAAAAATTGAATCAGTCACCCTTACCCCAGACTGAAGTTCCCAGAGGGGAAAGGGCAGAGCCACTCGAGAAAGTTTTGCAGAACAGCAAAACAGCAGCAGCGCAGTGTGCAGACAGCTCTTGACTTGGCTGGACCCTGCCTGGCCCCCCTGCTGCGTGTTGAGGTCTCCCAACCCCAGTCCCCAATGGCCCTGGCTCTGCTCTTACTCCATGCAGCACCACACTGGCTGTCCTACAAGGCCAGCACAGTTAATCTGCCACCAGATTCATTGCTATGTGGATACTCAAGAGCTGACTGTAATGTAATAGCACTTGTATAAAACAGGATTTTATCACTTTTTCCTTTTTATAGTAAGGGAGTGACACGTTTGTTCCATTTCTCTTAGGTATAGGGTACTTAGCCTGCTGCACTTGAGTTTCTAATTCTTTCCCCATCCCTGCCTATGAATCATAGGGTTTTTCACCTCTTGTTCCACTGACGCACAACATGCAGCCGGGATCCTTCCTCATTTACACTGCTTCGTACTTCTTGAAGAAGTGCTGCCAATGCTACCAAGCCAACACACATGTCCCACGCAGATGTTAGAGCTCTTAAGACCCAAAGAGAATATGTCTGAGAAAATTCAAGAGCAGGACATGGGAAGAGGCAATCTTTCTTCCCTTCAGTCCTACGGAGAATTACACCAAGTACAGCAGCACAAAATTAAAACTGAAGGCAATATGCAGGGAAAAAAGATGTTATCTAGCATTTGACAGATGGACAGGACTGACAAACAGACAGGACAGATATGGTTGAAGTCTAGAAAGTGTTTGAATAAATAATATTTATTCTAACATTTTGTCATCGACATATCAGCTAGACACTTTGTTGGTGGGGAGAAGAGAAAAATAAAATTTATCTTGCCATTTTTGCTTTACTAGGGAATATGTAACAGTTGGCAGTGTAATACACTTTTTATTTTCATGAGTTATGGATGTGCATGGCCATCCCTAAAAAATTGAAATAAAAACTGTATTACACCGCCAAGTCTCATATACTATATTTATACCATACCAGAGGAGGTGTCTGCAGAGCAACTATAGATATAAACTTTTATTATATCTATAGTTTCTCATGTTATTAGTATAGTTGTGAAAATAATAGGATTTACTGAAGGTTGTTATTCCCCCTAGCATCACTGATGTGGTATGAACAATATATTGACCTTTTGGATATTTTTGAACCATTGTAATGGACTTGAAAATGTGGTCACCTGGCATGAACAGCCGGAGTCCTTGTCCCCAGTCTAAGGCAATGGGCTCATGGTGTCTTTGTAAGGCAATATTCAGATTAGCCTCAAAAAGTACACCCTGGTACTACCAATGGTGCTTCCCTTTTGTCCTTCTCAGTGTGCAGGGAGCACTAACCAAACCCAGCCCTTTAAATAATTGCAGGGAGGGCATGAAGGCCCCAGACTGCAGCAGACTGCAGGATGGGGTAATGCTCCATCATCGTGCTTAGGTTTCTACAGCAGAATGACATGGAAATTTTGCCACTGAAATGGGTAAAGCCCGTAGACCTTGTTAAGCTAGATGATTCCAGGTTTTCTAGGTGGTATTCATGCTTCTTGACTGATTTCTCAACTTCCGCCCAAGGCAAATCCCTTTCCCCATGAGGATACTTTAGCTGCCCCCTTTTCCTCAGCCCACCTGATTCTAGCAGGAGAGCAGGCAGGAGCAAGCACCGATTGAGTCCTGCCAGGGAGTTCCTGTGGTGCTTGACACTGTGAGGTCACGGTGAAGGATCCACACAGGAGGAGCCTTGGGACGCTGATCAGCCCGGCTGATGGGCATGAAGATGTTAGGAAAAGCACGAAGGAAGGAAGCTGCCACAGGTGCTCACTGTAATGCAGGCTTGCTCTGCTGTCCTGCACACACTGTGGATACACAGCTGATATTCTCTGTTGCAAAGGGCATGCTCCCGTTGACAAGTTGCATTTGCTTCCTGCACAAAGGTACTCGCTCAAGTTTTTTGGGCTCAGAGGCACAGGAGAAGCCAGGAGCACCTGTTTACTGATGGGAAATGCCAATAGAAATGGGTCTGGAAGAGCAGCATATTTATAGCCTTACACAACACCATATGGTGCTTGGTAGCAGAAATCATCAATGGAGATAGATGAGCAAATGTAAATTTCAGCTTAGATTTGATTTTCTTTTCTTTTTTTTTTTTTTTAGCAATCATTTTATTTAATTTGCTCTCTTTGTCTCTGAGTGCTCAAGCTGACTTGGCTGTGTCTTGCCCCTTGCTTTCTGGAGAAGGCTGTAGGGGCATACAGCCTTAATTGTTTAAATAACTCTGTATCTATCGGAAGAAGGGGAAGGGGAACTGTGGAACAAAAGATATGCCTGGGGATGACGGGCTGAGAAGCTAAAGTCAAAAGGACACGTAGCTCAGGCCCTTAGGAGTGTAAAAGCAGCCCTTAGAAATCTGAGGTCAGTCAGGCCAGAGGCAAAACTGATTTCTTTTTAATCAAGCTTAATTGTTTATATTAATACATGAATTTGCTCACAATGATTCAACTCAGCCTTTTAGCAGATCTCTGAAGAAAAACTTTGAAAACCTCTTTTATTTTTTTTTTTTGGTAAAAGTATCTCTGGGCCTAAGTCTGTAAATTACCATTGGGTTTATAAAGGGCTGATGAGGTCCTTTGAACATGCAGCAGTTTCCTTGCTATTAATGCACATCCAGCTCAACCTGAAAGATTCTTGATTTCCTACCCTATTACCATATCCCTGTTCATCAATTTAAAACCAGTGTAGCTCAGCTCCAGCTCTCCACTATAAGCCCTCCAAGCTCAGTCGTCTCAGAAGTGACCATGGGGCAGCGACCATGGGGTACTGCCTTTTGTGCCAGATTGTACCATCCCTGGCTGGCACACATCCCTGTGCCACCACAATGCAAGTATTTGATAACTCCTCCTAACACAGTGTCCTCTAAATACGCAGTCTGAGTAGCCTTGCATCAATCTTTGCCACCTTTCTTTGCACCTGAGCTCAAGAGATACAAGATGGACTTGCATCCCCTGGTGGGACCATACCTCTAGGTCAGGACAGAAGTGTCTGAGGATGTCGCTGCAATGATGCCTGCAATGGTCCAGGACTTCTTTGGTGAGCAAATAGCACCCTCCAAAATCTGGGGTGCTCGATCTGCCTTCAGGCCGCACACCCCTCACAAGCCACATGCCAAAATGCAAAGGGCACACTTCTGTTAATGTGTTAAGGTAACTGATGGCTCACCAGGTGGCCCATGTAACGATTGTAGTTTTGCTGATTTATTAAGTGCCAATGGTGTTTTAATATTGTTTGTGTTTCAGAAATAAAGATAGTCATTGCCCTGAAGGCTTACAGTCTGAAAGACAGATACACACAATACACAACTCCCTATGGATACTCGGAAGAAAGATTTTTTTTTATTAAGGAGCTATTCTGATTTAATTTGGTTCTTTAATGTGATATTGGAGCAGTGCGGGGTTGAGTGTCAGCCAGCTGAAAGCACTAGTCTGCTGGGCTATAAAGACTACAAGACGAGTATCAGCATGTGGAGAGAGGGGACATGCAGCCCCCGTCTGACTCAATCAGAGCTTCAGGACATGAATTCCCAGTGATTTGACCAGCAACCTCCATCAACCTGCTGCTTATCAAGGACTCTCACTCATTGCCCAAGCCAGGAAAGTTAAGCTACAGGGAATGTGCTAAACTAAAACTTGGTGTTAAAGGACATGACAGGGAGGTAATGTGAGTTTCTGCCTGTTTCACAGTGGGGTTGAAACAGGCAGTCTATGTGGCATGAGTAGGCAGAAGGGCTTAAGGTTTTATAGGGCCCTCATGGATTATGCATTTGACACCCACCTAGAGTTTCTATTTGCTCTGTGGTTGGGATTGCCAGGGTGGATGAGGTCAGTGGAAATGGACCAACATTCACCCAGCCTCTGTGGCCCAGAGAGTGCTTACAGGCTGCCAGAGAGCAGTAACTGAGGAGGCAAAGGGGCACGGGTGGTACCTCCAAGAGGTTTTGCATCCAGGCATTTGTGCCTGTGCGTGCACCTGGATGCAGGCACAGACACGTGAGCCTTTGTCAGCGTAAAATGGGTGGGAGACTCACGATTTTAAGGGGCTGGCAGAAACTTCTGTGGTGTTGTGCAGTTAGCACTGGTGAAAGGTGGATTCAGGTGGGTGTCCTTCCCCAGCATTTCGGGAGGCTGGCAAAATTGCCTTCTGTGGACCGTGCATGACTTCCTCTGCTGCCAGGCCAGAACGACTATACCACTCATTTCCTGCAATTCCACTCAGGTCCCTGAACTCCCACATGGAGCGAGCTGCAGGGGGAAATGTTAGTGCTTATTCTTTCACTTAAATCAGTGCCAAAATCAATTTTGAAAAATCGTCTCAAAGTTGCTTTCAACTCAATCTGGGTGTTTCTTTACTGCTAGAATATCACCCCATACACTGGAATCGTTATTACATCACTCTAATCTAATTTAAATGCATTTTTACTGTACTTGGTTTAATGAATGTGGAATGTGTCACTATGAAATTGCACCATTAATTTGATAAATAGGACTTGAAGGTATAATTTTTTCCAGCATTGCAGACTAATGAAGCTAAAATACATATATAATAAGAAGTGTAAATAATAAATTATTCTTAGGAGCAAAAAAATTAATTAGATCTTCCCACAAATTGCATCTCAATGTCAAAGTTTTTTTACACTACTGACTTTCAAACTAGTTGGAACATGACTGTGATCTTTGGAAAGTTTCTCAAGTAATTGCTGTATGTACACATACTTGGGAATATACCTCAAGAAGCTACCTCAGTTCCTACTGGTCTCTCACATGCAGCTTTCTCATGCTCCTTGCCATCACACCTGAATTTTAACAGCATTCAGAGCAATTCCTGTTATTATTTGTTCTAAATTTCAGCATCTTATTTATTCTTGAGGACTCGAGGAAACTTCTTTTTAAATTTCTGACACTGAAGAGAGAGCAGAATTAGGACACACCGCATGCAAATTCTCTGCAGAGGCGACCGTGCCCCCACTGCCAACGCTCAGCCTCTGCTGCTGAAATCAATGGGAGTTTTTGCAGCGACTCCAATAGGAGAAGAGACTACTGTACAAAGCACACTACTTTTCACCGGTAATGGAAATGTCACAGCGGTGCCATTCAGGAAGGAAACCAAGTGGAGGGAAATTAAAGAGGAAACTCCAGTCTTGTGCAGTTTAGTTGCTGATAGCTCATCTTGCTCAGCCTGCTGCACCCTCAGCCGGTTACACAGTGCTGCCTGGTTTAGCATTCTTTGTCTCTTTGTCATTTCTTATTGAGCCCACAAAGAAAGGTTTTATCTCACTCCTCTGGAAAAGAAAGCGCCTAGAGATTGAAGAGATCAGGTGGCATTTCACCTCTAGTTTTCTTCTTTCCCAGCTGGAGAGCTTTGAATGCTCTGCACAGCCAACTATTCTCTGACTATTCTATAGCTAGATGAAGGACCATTGGCCAAAATGTCATCCTTAACCTTATTTTCTATTCCTGGTTTGTAGTTTAACAACCAGCATTTTTACTTCCCGTTGTTTGATTTGCAGCCAAAATTCTGACGTGTTATCAGTTTTGTTGCCAGATAGCGCATTAAGCCTTACTAAGGGGTAAACATAATGATCTTCATTAAACCTTCTAAATGAACCCACCTCCTGCTTCTTCAGGTGGAAGAAGGCATTGACAAGGAACACTGCTGAAGTGTCTTACAGCTATTTTCCCCCTGCGAGCAGAAGGAGGGAGAGATGAGTGGCAGCTTTTAAAGAAGGAAAAAAGTTAGATAAACATGAAAGGGTTTGTGAGATTTCCTTTCTTAATGGCAAAGTTTTCCAGCAATAAATCACAATTCAGTCCATGCCATTAGTTTTGGGGGCATTATAACCCCTCATTAAAGTGCATAAACAATTATATTTATTGAAGGTAATGTACTGTGTAGTGCATTATAACGACACTCATTAACATATGTAATCATCATTTGAATGGGCTTTACTACAATGTAAACTGATAATGGCATGATTACCCACTGGGTTATTAACTTTTCAGTCCTAAGATAATAAAAGGTGATACAAGAAACAAAAAGCACATGTGCATTGCCCTTCACATGTGATTTATGTGCTTCACTGTGGAGCTATGAACACAGGTACCCATCATTGGGGAGACTGGCTCTTTATTGCACATTGTATTTGACAGAATAATAAATGTAGCTGAATGGTTCTTGGGTGGGCATCTGGGGAAAAAAAGTCCTGCAAATAAGGCAGGCACTACTTCAAACTGCAAGGCCCGGCAAAGGAAATAATTTTGTCTGTCTCTCTGTCTCTCTCTCACTGGCACTCTGTGGCTTACAGATCTTCATATGCTCTGTCAGACTCACACAGATTAAGGAAAAAAAAATCCATCTTCTTTATATGTTTCTCCTCCTCCTTCCTCAGCCCACCATGCGCTCCTCGCTGCCTGGGCTGTAATTGCTGTTTATGAGAAAATGAAGGGATGCACTATGCTAAGGTACCTGTGTGCTAAGGTATTCATGTTATGCTAACTGTATGCTTGTATCAAACAGATGGTTTCAGGTATTGAAATGCAGCTTAGCTGCAGTATCAGAGAATAGATTTACCAGTTTGCTGGAGCTTCTCTTCTATAAAATGCTTATTTGGAGGCATCAGAGGTATTATAAATACAGCTTATTTGTGTAATTTATCAGCCCTCTCCGGGGTTTGTCTCTGTGGAATCTTAGTGCCTTAATTTTAATGAATGAATCTGAGTTTGTTTTAGGAGGGGATGAGTTAAGAAATATTAAAATAAAAAAGACTCATGAGCAGCCATTCAAAAAAGCACCAGTTACCAATAGACAGGGCCTCTCCAACATTAAGTGGCATATATATGCTAAAGTGAAAAATGATGTGTAAATCTGCAGTGCCTATGGTGAATTGAAATACATCAGCCATTGTAGTGCTAGTAAGGCCTGTTTCTGCACTATACTTTGACTTGCAGACAAGGGGCAGATATGTCAATAGCTGATACGAGTTCTCCCTGACACCACGCCAGTGCAGCAGCGTGTGGAGCCAGGAAATGCAGAGTTCCCAAGTGGCAGAGGAACAGTCCAACAGGTCCGAGCCAAACTCTTCACTGCTTATAGCACAGAGGGTGTGACAAGGACAAGAACAGCGGTTGCCAGAGCACATCTGGGCCCAGCTGCTTTACCCACCTTCAGGACCATGTGCAACAAGGTGCACAACCTTGCAACTGTGCTGGTCAAAGTTAGCCACCAAACAGACCTAGCCATGAAGGGGTAACTTTAAAGAGCCCTACGCCCAGAAAAAACCCAAACAATCAGGCTAGAACCTTGAGTTTGATGGCAGATACCACCAAGGAACGCCACTGAAGAAGAGTTAATGCTGCCATTAAATAATATTCAGGTTAATATAGTCATCTCTTACTTTAGAAGTCCTTTGAAACGGAATTGTTTGGAACTTCTATTAGCTTGGCATTCCTTTCAAGAGTCCTCTGTCAGTCCCTGGCCCTTGAAGAGGCTAAATATCTGCACTTTCAGCTCTCCATGGAGTTCTAGAAAGCTCTGGGATGGTTTATGGTTTTCCATTAGCCAAGGGTCTAATAGAGACCTGAGATCCGTTAAGTGGGAAATTCTTCTCATGGAAAGCAATATACCGTAATTCTTTGCTAAAATCTAAGCCCACACAAGAAATCTGAGCTTGTGGTAAAGACCAGGGTGCAGTAAGTTTGTGCAGGAAATTACTTCATACTGTTTGTTATTGGACTATTTATCCACGACTTTTTAGACAACAGACATGATGGACTTGATTCGCTCTTGAACCAGAATGGGGCAGATGCTCATTAGATGACTGGCCCTGTGGACAGGAGCTTTAAATCACGCCCTGGTATTGCAAACACCTCGTTAGTGATTTGGAAACTGCTGAGGGGCTAAGGAGAATGAGAACACCCTTCTCTGCTCTGCTGACAGCATTTTTCCAGATCAGCTGTACTCATTTAGGGAGCCACCAAGGGCTGTGAACCTTGCACCACTCTGACCTCGCCCCCGGCTTGGGCAGACTTTCTGCCGCGGTAGTGCCACAAGCAGCATAAGTGAATCAAACCTATTGTTCTTTTCTGGCCATGATAACTTGACTTACTCTTATGATTGAGCTGTTCTTGCAGTTTATGAAAACCCACAGTGAAAAACACAAAATAAAGAGAAATGTAGTATGTTAAAATATCTTGTACTACCTGAAAGCTCAAAGAGTCAGTGGCTACTTTTGTTATTGCCAGTTTCAGCTGATAGCATCAATGCTTATTCCCACAATCTTTCTTTTCTTATTTCCATCTGTTCAAATTTACCTTTTAGTTGGGAGAAGATGAGATAAAAATGGGGTTTTGGTAGCATTTACATCAACTTGGAAGTTTCAAGGTCTCTGTGTTTCCTTCAAAACATCATCCTGTATCACGGGTTTTCAGATACTTCACTATTCGATAGGTACTACATAAAAACAATATGTGGTTTAATAGGAGAAGCTTTAAAATGAGGAAAGTAGGGAGAATTAGCATATACCATGCAGAGGTTTGTCTGCTGTTAAGCCTTACAGTCTGTCTGGCAGTGCTGGAAAGCCAACTGATTTCAAAGGTCTGACCCTCCCCAGGGCAGAGCGCTCAGCCCCCCTGGAGAGGAGGAAATACTTGGCATTGCTCTGGAGCAATTCCTGCTGCTTCCTGTTCACACCAGCACTGATAGCCCTGGGGACAGGGGAAGAAAATTGCCCTGCAGCTACTGCACAAGTGCTGAGGTGTTCAGAATGGGTAGAGGGAATCAAACCTGAGCAAGAGACTTACATTTATGGTAGCACTTGTGGCACCGCCCGGGCTTTGGAGCACAAATACCACGTTTACTTGGCTCACCAAAGCAAAGAGTTAGCAAGCATTTGCTGATGAGGAGGAGGTGCAAAACGTGCCTCAGACTGGCATCTGCTCTTTGTCCTCAGACTGTTTTGTAGTACTTTGTCACAGGGAACAGCCATTGAGCACCCTGAGGATTGTGGTTAATCCAGGGAAGATTGGAAAATGAAGGAAGGGGGGATCTCCTGATAGTTTCCACTCTAAGGAGGTATTTTCTTTCCCCTCGTGCTATTGTTCCTCTTGTTTTCAAAGTCTCAACACAAATCTAAGAGCTCTGCATGAAAGGTACAGTAGTCTGGGTATAATTACCACAGCTGCCACAGATGGCTCATTTTAACAAGAGACCCTAGGTAAACCTAGTTGTTTAGCCTGCAGCATAAACAACAAAATAAAAAAACGTGGATCTGGGTCTGCAGAGGTGAAGCTCAATTCTGCCTTACTAATCTCTGTCATTAAAGAAGTGCAAAAGATGTTGTCGGGACAGGGGCCAGCTCAGGGCTCATCTTTGGTGTATACCTGTGTAATCTCCAAGGAGGAGGATGTCTGGGTGTTGGAATGCACTTTGCCCTTTGGCTGGGATCCCCTGAGCACTGCATTTGAAGTGCAAGGCATCCCCCATTCCCTGGGAAGGGAAGAACAGGGAAAGGAAGGGAAATCTTAAAGCTTGTGAAATTTTCCAGTGTCACCTACTTAGTCCCTCTAACAAATCTTATTGCAGGACAGATACTCCAAAGATCACATCCTGTTGTACACTACTTTTGCCCACTGTCAGGACTGAGGTTAGTATGTTTTGTGGATGAGGAAGTAGAAAGGCTCCTCCTGCTTGACAAACAAGCAGTACTCCAAATCAGGTCAAAGAAGATGGGTGTGCAGGAGACTCAGTAGAGAGGACATTAACACCTAAAACTGCTTTCCTCATGGGAGAAAATAAGAGGAGAAATGATTTTTAGCTTTCTGTATCTGTTCACATTTGTGAAGTGGAGCTCCAAATCAATACACATATTCCTTCTGAAAACTCACAAATTGGTATCTGCAGGGCACCTTTATTCCTTCCAGCCCTGTGTCTCCACCTGCCTCAGCAAACTCTCCTCACAGAGGTCCTGCTGGCACCAGCTCATTAGCACAGAGCTACTAATTTTCCTTTGCCAAAACCTTCCACTTCTGCTCTGCCTGATCATAATGTCCTTAAGCTTTCAGCCACATAGATCCATGTCATAGTGACCATTTTTATTTTCTCCTCCAGAAACTGTTGCCTGGGACTACGTGGCATTTCCTAAGTACCACACTTAGCCAAGTCCATGCTGCTGGCCATCACAGCCTTTCCCCTCTGTCCTTCACTGCTACTGCCACAAGTGCCTACCCCGACTCCATGCTTGTCACCTCACCTGCTGCTTTGGTTTCCTTATGGACTACTAAAATACATTTCCTCAGTGACCTACAAACATAAAGATGGGCATTTCTTGTCTTAACACCAAGGTCCATAATCTCTTTCACACGTCCCACTTTTCCCACAGGATGGCAAGTACCATCCTGGCATCTCTCAGGTTGTTTGTTCCCCAAGCACTTTTACCATAGAGCTCCCCATAGAAATAGGTACCCCCATGCCATGTCCTCCTCTAGATCCCATCTTATGGCATGTGTCCATTATCAC
Organism: Lycocorax pyrrhopterus obiensis; assembly: GCA_014706295.1. NCBI lineage: Eukaryota > Metazoa > Chordata > Aves > Passeriformes > Paradisaeidae > Lycocorax > Lycocorax pyrrhopterus. The sequence goes on from JACSVZ010000002.1 coordinate 106,115,875, forward strand.
ACCAGTGTTAACCTCACCTTGACACCTCTGTAGGAAGTCTACAGACAGGTAATGACAGACTGCAAAGATGTTGTGCACAAGATGAGGAATAAGAGGTCTGTGTTATAGCAAGGAACATGTTAAAGGCAAGGGAAGGGTACAAACTAAGAGGAAGGTTCTTCAGAAGGCTAAAAAATCTCCATCAGTAGAAATCATTAGGAAGAAGATACATACATAGATGTATATTACTGATTAAATAGTTAGAAGGGAGCCTGCTGTAGGAGAGAAGAGGGTATGGGATAAGATTCCAATCCCATGACTTTATCATGTCTTTGAAATCTCTGCGATCATGTGTACGTGTATCTATCCCTCTCTTTTTCTTCCTACTCTTCCTTGAGCATGCTTTTTACCATTTCCTCTTCCCTGGCTTTCTTTGAATAACCTTACTACTTATTCACCCACCCCAGGAGAGGTCTTGGTCCCTCTTGAGACTTCTGGGCATTACTCTAGCAGAACCACAAAGATGTAATAACATTAAACCTTTGATTCATTCCCTATCCTAAGCTGTTGTGCTAGTGCTGCTCTGTGCCAAGGAAGAAGCTGCATTTTTTCCTTCCTTGGTGAAGGGATTCCTGCATACACAAATTTTGGAAAACATTTGGGCAGTCCTTTGGGAACAGCACTTAATAAATGCAAATTATTATTATTATTATTTCACCAAGAGGAGTTGCAGAATCTTCATCTGGTCTCTCTGTTTTAAGAAAATATCCAAGTGGGAAATTAGTGGGATGTGGTCACACTGGGCCATGTGAAAATTAAATTCTAGCAAAATGAACTGAAATGAGATTGATCACTGTAAGCTAAGGCACCACAGCCCTGCCATACTGTAGCTGTCAGCAGTAAGACAGGAGAACTCTCTCTGACTTCAGCTACTCCTGTTAACAGTAAAGGCAACAAAAAGCTCATTCAGCCTGATTCACTGGACACCTCTTGAGAAATCAGCTACAGAAATCAGCTACGATCTGAGTAATTTCTTTGTGTGTTTCTTTATACAACTGTTTTCTGAACTTTGCATAGCTGACCCTGATGTGACATCTGAGGCTGGAGTCTGGTCTTCTGCTTACACAGAATTGAATGGCAAGAAGAAAAGCTCTGGTGGTTTTAGATGCTCTCAGAGAGCTTCAGAGACTCTGTGACAGTGTGGTACCTCTGCAAGGAGCTCTGGCATAGCTTTTGGAAGAAACCCTGGGCATGTTTTCCAGGACTTTGGATCACAGGTAGCCCTCTCTGGGCAACCACTGCTCAACCCAAGGACTGGTGGGCAAGGGAAGGTCAGAGCACCACACCTGCCACTGAGTCCTGCACCACTGGGGCTGTTTGGAGTGGGGGACAGAGCATGGGATGAGCATCAGACTTTCTTGAGCTCCCTGAGAAAGAAAAGTGCCATAGACCAGTTGGGGAGGTGGGAATAGGGTGAGTTGAGGAGGCCTGAGTAGGGTCAGCTGTTGGACTGAAACCCCTCTGTAACACCTAGATGGAAAACATGCAAAAATATACTCAGCCTTGTCAACCACTCTGCCCCTGGGCAGGGAATAGGACATTCCCAGCCCCACAGGCAGTGGGGGAGGATGGCTACCCCAGGGCACAGAGCTCTCCGTGTCGGCACTGAGAGCTGCCCAGGTGTGGCTGTATGGGGCATCTGTGCACAGCACACAGGAAATGACTCCATGTGTCTTGGGATGGCTGCTCTGGGATTTTGCAGAAATCCATCCAGAAGGGTTGTGAGAGAAACAAAAAAGAGGAACAGGTTAAGCTGGTGTGCCAACAGGCCTCTTATCTGAGAAGGCTTTTCCTTTTTCTTTCTTTTTCTGTTCCTGTATTTTATTCACAAAGATCCGCAATGTATAATATGTATATACATGTATATGGAAATACTAGATTTGGATATGAAAATATGGGCTGCAGGAGCCTGTGGACAATGCTCCCTTTTTAGTTGTTATAAAAAAGAAAATAATTGTGAAAGCAGAGAGAAATCTGCAGCTGCTCCGGGCTATTCATACCATAAGAGATCCCATCAGGCTTTCTTTATTGTTGCAGTTTTGGCAAATTATTTTCTTATCACACACAACCTATTCACTTCTGTTCCTGGATAAGCACTTAGGCTCATAAAGCAGTGGGTCAGCAACAGTTTAGCATAGAGCACATGGAACTGCTGACCTTGGGGACTGCTGGTGCCTGCCCCTCCAAAAAGCAGCAACTGGAGTCAATAAAAAACTGGCCAGGCCAGTCCATTAGCGAGCCCAGCTCTGTCACTGCTCATATGGCTTACTCGATGGCTGTGCAGCCCACTTCTCCTCCTCCTGCCATTGTGTCTCACCTTACAGAATGCAATCATGGCTCCTTCCCCAGGAGAGTGGGATGTGCAGCTGGCTGCCTCCCTGACGAGGTGCATCTTCCCGGGGGAGGCACAGGTACCTACCCGTGTGCATATTCTCCTACATCCACCGCATGCACGATTGCGCCCAAGGAATGTGTGACATAGATTAGATCAGCAGCAGTGCTGCACTGTCTCCAGGCCAGGCAATGACTTTATTGTGCCCAACACACATGTGCACTGGACAAATGCTCTGGCATCTTCAGCGTGGGCAGAGAGCATGCTGCTCCTATTATACTAGCCCATTAGGGAAGCAATTTGAAGAAAAATATTTAGCAATTTGGAAGGAAGCAAGGTTCCAGAATGGCTTGTTTCTGTGTGACAGCCTGCCATGTACAGATGAAAGGGAAGGCTTGTAACAAATTTTCATTACCCGCAAATAAAAAAAAGGCAACAGCAGGCAGAGCAAGTGCTTTCAGCCTGAGAGGTGTGGCCAGAAATCCCCTCAGGAGACCACAAAGGAGCCTCAGCAAAATAAATCAATCAATCTATCAATCACTTACACTTGCATAGCGCCCTTTATGAAAATGGCAATCAGTGCCTGACAGCCTGTCAGACTTTGGCCTTCAAGTCTTTGCCTCAAAACTAGTCATTAGGTTCACCAAAATACAAGCTACAGCTCCCTGCTCTCACTCGGCGTCCTTGCTCACCTTCCTTCCCCAAGCTGCCGTGATTTCTCCATAGAAAACGTTCTTTGCTCAGAGCAGCTGTGCCCAGGGTATGTGACACCACGCAGCAGAGGAGGCTCTGTAAACAGCACACGCGTTTCAGATTCGCTTTGTTCCTGTTCTCTGCTGCAAATTTGGACCCAGCATTTGGCACGGGAGCTTGTCCTGCAAGAAGCAGCGCCGTCAGAAGCGGAGCACATCGTTCCAGTGCACGCGGTGTCTTGCGCGGCTCATCTTCGTTTGCAAATTTCTCTTCAGAGTTCAGAGAGAAAGTAAAGCACCTTGGTGGAAAGAGCTATCCACTAACAGACCATTTCTCTTCAGAATCACATGGAAACCTGCCTGCTGTGAGTGTGTAGATGAAGGCAGCCCCCTAGATACAACTTCTAGGTATGTCAGTCACTTTGCTGTCTCGCACTGAAGTGTGGCACTAACCCTTCCTCTGCTAGTCTACAGCTTCCCTCCCAGAAGAGCTAATTGAAGTCTCTTGACTAAATCCCCACACAAATAAAATTTTCCAAGTGAAGATATTTGTTTTTAGAAGCAGCACAAGAACATGAGGCTGAGGCTTTATTTTCACTGATAAAAACAGGGTTCAGGTACAGACTCTGGTTTAGAAAGTCCCCAGTCTGAGAAGCTGTGGGTTTATGCTGTGTAGCGTTCCACAGGTGTTTCTTCTGCGAGTTTATCCTATTATGTTTGGGACCTACATATACTTTCAGCCTTGAGATTCCTTGCATTTCTTACTTTTGTTTATTTTATGTTTACTACCCAATATTTTCATTTGAAAAGCCTTTTTTCTTTCATTTGGGGAAGCAATGATCAGTAACCTCCATTTCCTCCATTTGACTTCTCTGTGCTTTTATAGACTGTTGCCTTACCCCTCCTTGATCATCTTTTTTCCAGGCTAAAACATCCAGCTCGGTTTAATCTTTTCCACATTTGGGAGTTGATCACTTTATTTTGCCAGTTTTATGGTTTGATTACATATCTTTTGAGATAGAAGGACAGAAAAGCATATTTACCATTTGCTTTCTATTCATTTCCTGTTAATGCCTAAAATTCACTTATTTTTTTCCTTTTTCTGCTACAACAAAACATTTTGAGCTAACATTTTCATAAAGCAAATCACACTGGCTCTAAGACATCTTTTTGAAAATACCCACATCCAATTTTGATCCCAACACCTTGCCTGTAATCTTAGTGGGTTTTTTCTCTATATATGTTAGTTTGCATCTATTAGCATTGAATGTCTCCTGCCATTCTATTACCTAGTTGCTCCATGATGAGTGTCATGAAGCTCTTTCATATCTCAGTGCAGTCAGGTTTGGGTTTTACCACTGAAAATAATATTACAATAACAGCAAATGCCATCATATCAATTTTCATTCCCTGTTCTATGAATAAGATGCAATACAGAGCCTTGTCATCCTGTCCTTGCAACTCCGCAAGGAACAGGTTGCCCAGGGAAGTTGTGGATGCCCCATCCCTGGAGGTGTTCAAGCCCAGGTTAGATAGGGCTTTGAGCAGCCTGATCTTGTGGGAGGTGTCCCTGCCCACAGCAGGGGGTTTGGAACTGGATGATCTTCAAGGTCCCCTTCCAACCCAAACCATTCTATGAATCTATGATTCTATGATAATCACCTTTGGGCTCAAAAAAAGAATGACTGCCACATTCGTTTTAAAAATGATATGGAATTCCTACATATGTATTTTCACAATTTCATGTGACACTGCACCATTTCCAGCACCTCTCCCTTCCCCTGCAATCCCTCAACCTGAATGAGGAGCACTACAGATCACAAAGAATTTGGATTTGGGAAAGGGGTGAAAAAGAAAGAAACATACAGGAAACCATGAATATAAGCCAGAATTTTCCTCTTTTTTTGTCCATTTCTGTGAGGTTTTGTGATTAGTGTCTTGTGCAACCTGATTTCCACTACTGCACAGAAATGCTTCCACTTTGCTGGTCCCTATCTCAAAAAAGAAGGCCAAGTGAGGATAATACGTAATGTGAGCAGCATGAGACAGAATTAGGGTCCCCAAGATAAGCCTTTGCATTTAACACCTCCATTCATTTTCTCTCTCTGGAGATTTTGGAAACCTCCACTAATGACTGAAAATTCTATTGGGATGAATTTCTAAAAATCTTCTTTAAGTGAAGAGATAGAAGTCACTGCTTCTTTGTAGCTATCAATTAAATCTGAATCTTTCTTCTTTTTCACTTCGATAATATTTTCTGATTATATGAATTCCTCTTTCTTTCTTGCCTCTTTTGGCCAATGGGTTTCGACTTCCTTTTAGGGACTTGCAGAAACTGAAATTATACAAACATTTAAACAAGGTGGCAAGTTAAAACTGTTAATTAAAAGCTTTCCTCATATTTCTTACCTGCATTCCTTTTTGTCTTGCCAAACATTTTTGGGAATATTATTATAAAGGTAGGAAGATAAGCCATTGGACATATAAATTTGAATACCATGTAAAGAATCAGTTTTAATGCGTGTATTTGTGGATGGATAGGTACAATACATAGGTAGGCAGTTTGGTACCTAAAGAACAGAAAATGAAAGAGGAGAGACAGAGAAAGAAGGAAAAGATGCCAAATAACTTCAGAGCAAGTGACATAGTATTTTTTATTTATCATTTACTTCCAATTGCATTTGAAATTGCAGAGTTGCTAGAATTTAATCACCCATGTTCTCAAAATAACTGCAGGTATTTAAAGCTCTTGCTTTTCAGAGGAAGCTGACCCCTGCTTTTATCAACTATTAAATAAGCTATTTTTAAAATATGTAAATTGCACTATAAAGTAGCTCTGTTGGGTTTCAAGCCCTTCCTAATGTAGATGGCAACTGTATTCAGCTCTGCCTCACTTATATTGAAGCCTGCACTATGTTTTACATGGTAGATTCCTGATCTTCATTGTGGGTGTAAACACTACTACAACATGAATGTTTGTATGTATATGTGTGTACTGAAGCAACACTTTTTTCTTTTTTTTTTTTAACTTGACCAGCCACATTGTCAGAGCTTTGCTTATACTACATCCTCTGTACTTACAAAACCATCTGGGCATACATGCAAAAATTCCTGGCCATGTTAAGGAGTGACCCAATCCACTCTCTTCTGTTCACTACATATAAAGCATGCCACTGGATGATGAGGAGGAAAGAAGAAGGAAAATATTCCTGCTAAGTCTTGGGAAAGCAGGATAGTTTCATTACAGAGAATGATTGTTCCTGGTCCAGGAGCTCTACCCGTGTATGCTGAGGAGAAGGATGCAGTGGCCTAGAAAAGGATAGTCCCTGTCTTTGTTTTTTCACCTACTGCCGTTGCATGGGTTCCAGCACAGCTAGCATGCATCCTACTCAAAATACACACAATATATATAATGTGTAAATATATGTATGCACATATACTGACCCAGGCAAAAGCACATAAATATCAATTCAAAATACAGATAGTTATGTGTGCTCACATACACATACACATTGCCATGTGTTGTCTGAACCAATACCAAAACACTCTCATGTGTGAGGGTCACTCTTAATAATATAAGAGTATTTTTGATATTGACTTTGTGTCTAGGAATAAGGTTCTGGTCTAGCAAACAGAAAGATGCTTCATCCTCAAAATATTTGCAGCCTGAATGTTACCAATTCGCGCTCAGTGAGCTAATTCCAGGTGCCAGTCCATGAAAGGAAAATATGTGTTATTAGTATGATATCCACATCGCTAGGAGATGCTGAGTTTTAAATATGCCTGGCTGCAGATAGTAGGAGAAAAGTTTCCAGGGAGGAAGAACACTGCCTATTTTTAAAATCTGTATTCTCTTAATGTCTTGTCCAATTTGTCTTACATCTTCATGCAAAAAATAATTTTGCCCTAAGTCTTCAACAACATTGAAATTTCATTTCACTGAAGAGTAGAAAGCAGTGGACAAAAGAAAACAGAAGTCTGGTTTCTATTCAAATGTTCATGTCATGCCAAACTGGTGGAGAGACTCGTGTCTTTCCACACTATGTTTAACATTTAAGGACCAGGGCAATGACTGATTTTTTCTTCCTTTATTTTTGATTTAGAATTTAAATTTACAGTTTTAACCAATTTTACAATGGGTGCTTTGTTCCTTAAGAATTCTGGTAGCAGAGCAAAACAGAGAAATCATCTTCTGACAGATGAAAATGGGAAGTTGTTGCTGGAACCATTGGGGTTTTTTCAAACTTCTGGAAAAAAAGACTACAAACCTGCAAATTTTGTTACCATTTTCAGCTGTTTCATCTATTCAAATGATAAACTGCACTTCCTATGTCTGTATTTACATCAGATGTTGATATGCCACCTTCCTACAAGATTTTTAATTATTTTTTATTATATTTTCAGCCATTTTCTCTGTAATTTTATGTTTTATGTTATACTTTAGCTTCAATGAACTGCCTGTTAGCTTACTGCTCTATATGGAAGCTGATGCATTCAAAGATCTCCTCCGGGTCCTCCACATAGCTCTGTTCCACTGGTGGTGTTTTTATTTTATTTTTTTTTACAATGACTTTTGATTCATTCTGTACATCTAATTTTTCCCACATAACATCAGTAAAAGAGAATATAGGAGGGGGATGGTTTCCTCCAAACAGGGGGTCTCCCTCCCGGCTTTGATTTGCTTGGCAATCAGAGATTTTGTGTACAATCTTGCGCAGCAAAAGGTGAGAAATGCAGAAGCACTGGCTTTTAACAAAAATACAGACAGCAGCAGGAAGTCTTCTCTGCCCAATTACAAGGTGATCCCAGTTCATTTTTATGGTTTGATTTTTTTTTTATCACATATGTTTCCAAACACAGTCCTGATATCCTGTGGGGATGCTTTTGTAAAGAGCCAGAGCTTCTGATTTAAGGAGCTTCAAAAATAGCTCTCTGCCTCTTCTGTCTGGAAAAGAGCAGTCATGTAACAACACATTTATTCTCTTTGAAAAATAGAAGGATGTCAAAAGAAAAGTTCACAGTGAAATTAGGCTGATTTGTTTTGTGGTCCTGTGATTTTAGCTTCAGATGTAGGAGGGAAAAAACAACAGTTTGTTTAATAGACAAAAATTACTATTAAAATGAATTTTGTGCTCAGAAAATTCCTTTGCCAAATAGGCACTGTCATCAATTATAGAAGACCCCTGGAAAAATATAAATAAAAAAGGCAAGCTAGATATCCATGGATGGATTTTTTTTCCCTGTAGTCAGCATACATCTCAGCCCTCACGTTCAGAGAGGGAAAATCTCATTAATTCTGATATAAATGATCAGCATTTCCCACAGATTTCCTCTCTGTTGTGACGGATGCTAACTGGGAGTCTTCTAGTATCTCCCTCGCCTGGTGAGAATGGCTCCCAGTGATGCTGATCGGGAGGAGCTGCCATTTGGGATGCAGTCAGAAGTCATCAAGGCATTCCTAGGTGTGATTTTTTTTTTCCAGGCAGGACCACCCAGAAAAGCACTGCTCAGAGTACCAGCAGAGCTCACTCTGTAAATTTTATGCAGCTTCCTCCCACTGCATCATCTGAATAATTGCACCCTGCATATCTGCATTAATGAATTCACTCTCTAAGAAACTCACAGAGTAAATTACCCAGATGGTAAAAGAGAATGGCACGGCCATCTTCCTCCTCAGTGTGCTAAGTCAGCCCAACATGCACATAATGATGCTAACACAGGTGGGAGGTGGGCACCCAGACGGCGCGTGGTTCCTCTTCAGCATTTCCACTCGTGTGGCAAGTATGATTGTGTATCCCCTGGAGACTTGTTTCAGGCTCACAGGGATGCACTACGTAGTGCTTAATGATAGACAACTTTCTCCTAATGATGTGGCTAACACCAATTTGTGTTTATCCAGCAACATTTCCGTTTTAAGCACGCTGGACTCCTCTGTCGCTAGGTAGCATGCCATTCCCTCTCCCCCTCTCTCTCTCTCCTGCACACAATGTCTCAAACCACCACATTAAAAATAAAATACAAATCAAACCAAAAACAGAAAGCGATTTGATGGTCCTGTCTGCTGAAACTGAGACCTAGCCAGGAATGTACAGAGTCCACTGTGTCCAGATGCCTGAAGAGAAGCCCCCTATATTCTCAAGTGCAGCGGGGAACAGGTCATTGTGGGATCATCAGTGCTCTGTAACCTCTAAAATGGGGTCAAAAGTCAGAAAATCAGAGTTCTGATACTAGTTTCACTAACAAAATTCCTCCATAATTTTTGAAAGGCATCAACAATGTCACATGATGCCTAGCAGCAGCAGGGTCAAAATTCCTACTAGCTTTAGGGTCAAGTCTATAATTTCTCCAGGTTTCATCCAGGCTGCCTATGCAATGGACATCCTAACACCATAGGTAGTGTTACCATTCTGCTCATCTCCTGGAAGTCCATCTCCATTTGAGATTCCCCAACAGATGTCAATAGAAAAATGCTAAGCATTAGCAGTGACTTTTGATGGCTCTGAAGACTTTTTAAAATGTAAAAACAAACCTGGAAGTCCACTCCCATGAACTCTCCATTGTTGTTTTCCTTGAGCTTACTCATTTCTTCAAAAGGCATGTGCAAGAAAAGCACCATGAATATCTCCATAAATAATCAATGACTCATAATACAAATAGTTCCAGAATATAGGGAAAAGCCATACAGAGCATAACCATTTAGTGAAGACTTAGTGCATTTGTTAATAGTGTTCTGAATTTGTAAATTTTACAACCAGTGAGAAATTTAGCAACCAAGCTTAATAGAAAAATACCAGTTCTTTGTAACAGTTCGTCATGAAAAAAAAAACAACAAACCAAAGAACCTCTGAAATGTCACCTCAAAACATGGACAGTTATGCCAAAAGCCATGAAAAAGCATGTGGCTGGGCAATGGTAAGCAGCTGGAGAAGCTGTACCAAATTTGGGGAAAAGAAAACTACTACTACTCATTTGGGAAATGAGAAGGGATGAAAAACATTCCAATATTCCAACCAGGAATTGAACGGTGCTGTGTTGGGTGACATTTTTACATGTGCTGCACTCCCCACTTCAGTCACGAGGTGGGGTGTGAAGAGCTTGTGTAGGAAATGCTATGAGTTGTTCATCGAAGGAAATGTGGGAAAAAGAGAAGGGCTCTGCTGCAAAGAAGTGCTGGAGCTAATGCACTGGAATCTGTCACTGTTTTGAAACACACTTGTTCAGACAGCACAGTAAACAAATTCATTTATTCATATATGAAGGGAGGATGGGAGCTTCACTGCTTCAGATGTGCCACATATATAAAAGGCCCATTGATTTTCTATTACCAAAAGAAACAGGAGGGAACACGGAAAACACAGCTTTCTACAATCAAGATTTGCACTTCTTTTTGCTCTTCTTATTGTTATGACATTAAACGTAATATATAGCAATACCTAAGAACTGCTGCAGCTCCCTCTTATGTTCTTCATATTCCATAAAGTAGCTGTTTTCTACCCAAAAATTGAGAGAGGGCAGAGAGGGAGCTGTTTGTGGGGAGGGGAACATTTCTGCCTGTGTCCTGGACAACTGATCATGCACCCTCTGCCTTGAATGCCCAAGCAATAACATCATGTTCCCCAACTGTTACTTGAGAATGCAAACTATTGCAGAATGATTGTAACAAAAATCAGAGAAGTAAAATTAGGGCAAATAATCCCCATGTGGCAGGGCATCACGTGTAACACATTGAAGTAACTTCTAAATGATGTGAAAGCATTTGGGCTTTGTTCATGGTGGATATGGCATTGTCCCCCATGTGATTTAATGAACTGATAATCCTGCCTCTTGCTGGGAAGGTGGTGTCTCAGTTGAATGCAAGCCCCGTCATTTTTTCTCGCCGTTACCCGGCGCCAGATTCCAATATGCAGTCATCTCCTCTGGGAAGTCGGCATAATCCAGACAGGAGAAGCAGTGATGATGGAAATGTTTAGCATATAGCAGCAATGTATGTCAGGACTGTATGGTATGTTACAATACCTGTTTGATATCTTTATGATTTTTAGAATTACATGTGCCACACTGTGTCACTGATCTGGTTGGAGATAGGTAAATTCCAAGTGAAATGACCTCTGCGAAACCACTCTGAACCTTCTATATATTTATACGCTCACTTGGTTAGTATATGTTGCATAGTAAATTGCTAACCTTTTACATTTCTGATTTGGGCACCACTCCAGGTTGTGCCAAAGTCTGTGGAAAATTTCAGATTTCAGGATCAATTTCACGAGCACTTGCTTTTGTTAGCTGGTACCAAGTCTTTATATATCACTTCAGCTAAACTTTCACAGATGTTGGAAATCAGAGGTCCTTCATGCCATGGTAATTCACTGTAATGCCTAACACTGGTGTGGATTTCACCTTCATCTTTATGCCTGTGAAGAAATTGTGTGAGTGCTGTTAATCTGTATACACTAAAGATGAAATATGAAACCTTCTTTCAGCTGCAGTCACCGAAATTCTCCTACTAAAGCCAAGTCTCTTATAGGTTAGAATTACAATACGTGAACAACAACACTTAGCACCGATACAGACCTTTTTATTCTCAAAGAGCCTTAGAAACATTAACTGGCCTTTCCAGGCTCCCCAGTGAACTAGGTCAGTATCATTATTCCTGTTTTACACAGGGAGAAAGTGGGACAGAGAACCATGCCACTGGCCTGCATTGCCCATTCCCAGTGAAATATGCAGGCATGGACGGATTCAGCAGAGCATCCACGTGCATCTGTATCGCTTCTCTGCATCTCTCCTCAGGAGCTCTACCACTGTGGCTTCAAGAAATAAAGTTTCCTCTCTACATCTGAGCAGTGAGAAGAAAGGATGGTGTGAGCACAGGGGCAGCCTGAGCCCGGCCAGGGTCAGTGTGAGAGCCCTGGGAGGTGGTAAGCTAGTGCAACAAGTGATGGTGTGATGGTAGTGGGAGCAGACATGGACGCTTTAGCTTCCCTGTGGCCAGTTCATGTAGCAATAATGGAAACATTACAATGGCACAAATGCTGGCGTAGGACTCGCTGCCTGGATTAACAGCCATTGGTGTTGTTTCTTCTCACTCACATGTACCCCACTCCCTGCTTCGTAATGCTGTGCAGATGTGCCCCAGAGCTGAGCTGGGACATAGCTCAGTCACACACTCACCAGTTTGCATACCTTCAGCTGGCAAAAGAAAACTCATCCCAAAATCATCTGGTTCTCTGCATTTGCTAAGGCTTGGCACAACTGATTCTAAACTATTCCAACTATTGACACTTACTTAGATCATGGGAAGTTTTCCCAAATTCTCACAAATCTTCCTGGTGGGAAATTTTCTGTGCTCATCTTTTTGCCAAGGCACTCTTCAGATTTTGTTCCACAACTCTCCTTACCCAAATCACTCTATCTACACAGCATCATAGAATTATAGAATGGTTTGGGTTGGAAGAGCCTTAAAGATCATCTGTTTCCAACTCCCTTATTATGGACAGGCATACCTTTCACTAGACCAGGTTACCCAAAGCCCCATTCAGCCTGGCTTTGAATACTTCCAGGGATGGGAGATTCACTTCTCTGGGCAACTTGTTCCAGCTTGTCTCACCACCCTCACAGTAAAGAATTTCTTCCTAATATCCCATCTAAACCTACTCTCTTTCAGTTTAAATCCGTTCCCCCTTGTCCTGTCACTACATGTCCTTGCAAAAAGTTTTTCTTCTTTCTTGTAGGCTCCCTTCAGGTACTAGAAGGCTGCAATTAGGTCATCCTGAAGCTTTCTCTTCTCCAGGCTGAATAGTCCCAATTCTCTTAGCCTTTACTCATAGTAGAGGTGCTCCAGCCCTCTGATTACCCTAGGCACCCACAAGCCATTTCTTATCTTATTTAACATAGCTGGAGAAGTGGCTGTGAGGTCTTTCCCCTTCATCTTCTTTCTGTAGCATATCTGTACCTGAGTGCTTGGTACAGGGTTTATGCACATACACCAAACAACCCACTGCAAACAAGCACCAGTGGAACGAAGAAACCAGGCCACTAATCTGCCATGGTCTGCCCCTCTCTCAAATCCTTGGTGCCACAGAACCAGGGTGAGGATTCAAAGTAATCCATATTCCATATCCTGACATGGGGCCCTGCAGTGCATGTTGTGGGATTTTTCCTGCTGCTGTTGTGAGACAGTGACTGGCAGGTGATACTTTTCTTCTCTCAGGTCTTTTCTGGCAATGGACACCCATGGTCCTGGTTACCCATGCAGCATTAAGCAGTCATTAAGGAGATGTTACACATCTGAAGTGAGTAAAAGCAGACACCAGACTTCAGCATATTAAAAGTTATTTTCTGCAAGGCTGTACAGAGCTCACTTCAAAGCTTAGTGACAGAAAATCTCCTGGGGAGCTCTTACCTGTAAGAGCACAGACTGAGGTAACAAGCTGGCGGATAAAATGCTGTGGTTATAGTGAGGCAGTTGCACACTGCTAGCCAGAAGGTGCTGTTGGTTGGCCAGTACAAAGGGAGTCGAAGCTCCTAGGCTGTGCCAACACACCAAGGTCCCCATACATCTGTTTTCTGCCCTCTTGTATAATTCATAAACAATTCATGTTACAATGAGTGTTTTGTCATAATGTTTCTTCAAAGGCTTTCTCAACCACCATGGATCCCACCATTATGTGTGGTATCTTTCTAGTGGTAGCCTAGGAAAGCTGGTAATATTGGCCCCTGAAAGAGCAATGGGCTGTTTCCGTCCAGACACATCTATGGAAACCTTGACTCCAAGTATTTTTGGATACATCTCCCCTTTTCCCTCTGCTACTCTAGTTTATGCATTGTATTAGCAGGATGGAAGGTCAGAAATGTTTCTTAGAAGTTGCAGATTACATTTGTAGGACAATGGTGAAATAGGCACTTGGGAGGCTGACAGGCAGAGGAGGGAGGTGAACATCATACCGGGAGGATGATGAGCACTATTGGCCTCCCAAGACTGCATGCCCTGTTTCTCATGGCCTTTGTGAGGCTGGGGAAGGGAACCTGGAGCACACCTGCCAGGAGTGGTTTGCTGAACTGGGGAGCATTTTGCACAGCCAAGGAGGAGTCCTGGATGAAGGGTTACAGTTGCGCATAATCAGAGGGACAGGGTGCAGCGTATTCCCCCTTTGGATTTTATGTTGCCTCTGTAGACAGCATGTGCTTTTATATAAGGCTTCTTCCAGGATTACCACACACCTCTAATTCATGTGAATGTGCAGCATAGCGATACACGGACTTTATCAAGATTCATATGTCCATTTTATGATATTTTTTGTGGGGATTTTTACTGTACTGCATAGCTGGATTTTATTACCTTCAGTGTGTGTGTTTTATGGCAGTGATGCCAAGCATTTCAATGAATTGTGCAAGACTCAGACCCATGAATGCAAAGACATCTTCAATAATTTCATAAATAACAATAAATACACTAAACTGAATGTCGTGGACAATCATTGTCTTTTACTGAGTGCACATACTACTATGCAAAATTAATAGTTATTAAAAACCCCTGCAGTTAGACAAACAGTTTTACACCAGCAGTCATTGTTTCCAGGGCTTAGGTGCAGCTGCAATATGGCTATTTATCTGTCCTTTATCAACATCTTTGACACAGATGTCATTTTCTCAGACACACCTTGTCTCCTTTTTTCATCAGTTTGGTGTTACGGAAGAGGAAAAGGGAAAGCGAGGGAGACTAAGAAACCACTGAAATAATGAGAAAAAATAGTATTTTTCAAATTATTTTCTCAACACAGTACATGATGCTTTCATATCTGTTTTGGGGTTTCATTCCCATGGGTCTACCACCCTTGAATGAGCTTGGGACAGCTTTAATTGCCCTGGGCTTCTGTGATGCTGCCCAGCCCAGCAGCATGCTTCCACTCTTTTTCTCCCTGTGCCAGCACAAACCCTCATGGCTGCGCACAACCCATGGAGGAAGCCTGAAGATTTGGTTGAAAGCCAGTCACAGATTTCTGGTGGGATGAGGAACAGGTAAGACATTTCCCCAGCCCTTCATGTGAGATCTCCAGGCTTGAAGGGCTGGACAGTGACTCACCATCAGGGATTGCTGGGGCAGTCTGGGGAGAGGATGAGTAAGTGCCTGTGAACTGTAGTTGCTGCTGCTCGCCAAAACATGCCTTACTGGGAGCTGATAGGAACACAGAACCCGTCCCCACAAAGCTGCTCTCTTGGGATGATCTCTGAGCCAGAGAAGAGTATCATATTTGCCTGAAACTCCCATCTGCAGTGCAATGAGCTGCAAAGGAAGCTGCTCTGCGGTGGGATCCCGGGGCAGGGTGGGAAACCTTTAACGTCTTTTTTTTGTTTGTTTTAAACTGAGTCCTTGTGGAGTGTGAGCCAGGTGATTTACCTTGTGGTTGGCTCCCAGTGAGGAGGGTTAATGGCACAACACACCAGATTCCATTTTCTGTTTCTGGCCCTCCAATAAAAAGTGTCACCAGTTGAAAACATCTCCCATTAAGCCACTTGGCACTTCTGTCTTGGGCGGAGGTAGACTTCGGCCAGCTGGCAGAAAAGGCAGCTGTAAGCAGCACAGGAGGGACAACACAAGAGCTCTGAGTGGGATGCACAACCACACAGCACATCAGGGCATACTGGGCTGTTTAGAGAAGAAAAACAAAGCACAAAAATTTGTAAACTCCCTAGCAGGAATGCCATTTTGACCAACATATCAGCAAGGGTGTCAAAAAGTAAAAAGAAGATTGACCAATATGACATTCCCGTGGTCCTACCCAAACCATGTCATTGCTGAGTCCCTTGTATGGGTCCATCATCACACACCATATAATGCTTAGTAGATATGATCCCTTCTGTGGCCTCCAGCTCCCTCTAGGCCTTGATAGAGGACTTTCCGCTTCACCTGGTTCATCTAACTGAGGAGATTTTGTGTTTCAGGGAATCCACAAGAGAATGAGTGACCCTTATTTGTCTACAAAACCTGCCAGCTTCATCAGAGATCCTACTGTCCTGGGTTTTAGAGTGCAGCCAGTTCCCCTGGTGCTGATGTGGGTCCCTGTTCTGTCCCTTTTTCTGGCCTTCCTGTGATGAAAGGTCACTGGCAGATGGGATTTTGGCTGGGTCTACACACACAGCTTTCCTTAGAGATCAATACTCCTGAGCAAAGGACCTTAACAAAGCACAGGGCAAGACAGCTCCATAAATTCTGGGAACCTACAAGTAGTTCCTGGGAGCTGGAAACACAAAAGGGGCAGCTGGTTGTGCACCAATACCCAGCATTACAGTGAGAGCAGGCCTGGCTGACGATGGAGCAGTAGGGGGTGTACAGGTAAATTAACCTGTTGCCAAGGGAGGCTGGCAATGCAGGATACACCAGGCAGGTAAATGGCCACTGTTTTGACTCAGAGATGCAGCCACCCTTATTTTGCTGCAGGTGAACTCATCCCACTCCCCTCTAAAGTGAGTTTCATGACGCTTACAAAACTGCCATTTCATAATGGAATAAGTGTAGTAGAAAACCAAGCAATCTGGCTTGAAATAGTTTTAATAAGGTCAAAATGCATTTCAGTGGCATGATCCTCTGCCAATTTAAATTTTTGGGGCAAGTGGCTTTTCCCAGTAGGAATCAAACCTTGCTCTCCACAGGCTGCATTTCAGCACTCGTTCAGCTTCGCAACTTTTGGACACCCAACAGCTCCTCCTGAAACTGTGAGAAACTCCTCAAGAGCCAGCATTTTCTCAAAGATATCTTCTGAAGGCTGAGTCCCTTCTGTCCCTCGCAGATGGGAAACTGATGGAAAGGAGAATTTCTTCCTGTGGCAGACTTGGCTTCAATGGAGAGAGGGAGAGCACATGTGACAGGAGCAAATTCATACGGTAGGGTTGTGGACTAGGAGAAGTACATGCCCTGTCTCTGGACTGGACTATGGCTTCAGCTATGCCTCTCTGTATCCATCTCTGCCTGCTGTACAACAGGCAGAAGCACAATCCAAGGGAGAGCAGGAACTACTCAGTGTCAACTCACTCAGGCATGCAAATTACTTGAAAAGGCTCTGCTCTCCTTGGGACTGATTGCCACATAACAATGTCATTTCCCTGCCTCCAAGCAAGAGGGAAGCATCGTTCACTCTTCTCAGAGGGAGTGCAGTGCCATCTCTCTGGACTATTCAGCCCCAGAGCACTTTGCCAATAAATTACAGCCTGGCCTAAAGCTTCCACAATGCCAACTCTGCCATGTGGCCTTGCGGGACCACCTCTGTGCAGATATTTCAAAATCCAAGCTCTGAGCCCTTCTCCCACCACAGCTGACCCACATCAGCTCAGGCACTGGTAAGGCAAGGATTAGGCCTTTTTTCTCTTTTTTGCCTTGCACTTTGGAGTCTGTAAGGATTCTCTTGTCCAAAGTATTTTTATTTCTGCTCCACCCTGCTATTTTTCTAGAGGTTGGGGGTTTTTTTCCTCCTTCAAACCCATCCAGCCTTCTCCTAATTCTGAGCTTTTGTTTTCTCTGTTCACACTCCCACACTTGAGGCCAGACCTGCTGAGATACTGACTTTTGCTTTGACATTATGGTTTGCTTTTTAGTTAAGATTCTGTTATGGGTCAATGCTAGTACACCCAAGATGATAAAGGCTCTGTTCTGAGATTACAGCGTAGAGCTGCAATGTCCAATTGGGGTTGCACAAAAGGCCATCAAGTTTGTGGTTTTATCTTGTTTTGCACCAGTTAAAGGGACTTTTTTTTCCCCTGTTTTGTGCAAAGCTAGCAAAGTTGCAAGTTTGACAGGTTTGCTTTTCATGTACAATGGTTTTCTGCAGCTCCAGAAAGAAATCGCAATGCATTAGCTAATGCAATACAAGTTCTTCCAAGAAGTTTGCAGGGGTCAGGTGATTAACCTGTATATTTTACAGAACATTTAAAGACACTGTGGTCTGAGGCCTCATAAAATCATAAAACTACCACTCAGCTGTGAACCATGGGTTGCAGCACAATGCCAAAATATTGCTGCATTAGAAACAGGAGGAAACAGAGTGAAATTTCCCCTTCTGATCTGCACAGCTGATAAAAGCTCCACAGAACAGCCTCCTACTGCATTTTCCACAGCCAGAGCTCACACTGGGCCAAGTTCAGCATGTTTGCAGAAGGGAGGTGTTGTCCTGCTGTGTCCTACCCCGCTTATGCTGCCCAGTTGGAAGAAGTCATACCCATACTAAGTAGCAAAAGACCTTACAGCCTCTGCACCAGCAAGTGCACAGGGACTGGAGCTGGGAAGGTGCTCACAGGGTCTCCTACACGCACAGAGGCTACATGTCCTTCTCTTCTGCCTCCTTCAAACAAGGAGGAGCAAACAGTACTGGAAGGATGGCTTCAGATTCTGAGCTGAGCCTTTAACCCCTTCATACTCTCACCAGCAATGTTCCATGAAACTTCAGTCTTTTAAATTCTCCTCCCCCTCAGGACCCTCATGTATTTTCTTCCATCTGATCAGGAAATGTGTTTCCACCACAGTTCACTAGGGCTTTCCTAGCATGACTGGGTTTACTTTCAGCCCCTTCACAAATGGAGTTGGTTTTATTAAAGGATAGCTCTGCTTTCCTAATGAGGAAAATAAAGAAGCCAGAAGAGAGACCTTATTGTATGACAAAAGCACTTCTCACACAAGTTCAATTTCTCAGGTAGCATCTGTCCTCCTTGGGCAGTCCCAGCCAGGCCATCAGGCATGTTTCTTAGTTCGTTGCTGTGGGGAAGAGTCTTTGTATCATAGAGTTTTCTCAGTGACTCAAATAAGCTCCATAGAGCATATGTTCCAAGCTGATGGGAATCCAGACAGTCTAACTCATTCAATCACCCTATGTTTTTAATCTCTGACCCATCTCAGCATCACAGTCTTTGAGGACTTTGAGCTTCCAAATGTTGCCTGTGCCACACAGCTTACCAAATGCTTAGCTGCAAGAGCTGCAGGAGGACAGTGGCGGCATATGAGGTAAGGTGTTGGGAGCTGGGAAGTGCCGATGGCATGCAAAGAGCTCTACGGCACCTACTCCCATTAGGAGCACTGCGGGATGTCATTGTGGCCAGGGAGAGTTGCCAGAAGTAGGACTGCAAGGCTCATCGCTGTGCAGTCCAGACATATGGTTGCTATCAGGAGTAGGGCGGTGTAAATAATTGTTTCACTCCCTAAACCAGAAGAAAAAAAAAAATAGAAAGAAAAAAGATTTCATTCAGATCTGACTGGACCAATTTTTTTTAGCTAGCCAAACGAAAAGTGGAGAAAAGCATAATATCAGGCTGCAAGAAACATTTTAGTACCTTTTGGGTAAGATCCAGCAAGGCGGATATTTTCCACCTGTAAATAATTCAGCAGAAGAAAAAAGTCATTGCAACTCATTTTTTCCAGCAAGATCATCAAGTCAATTAGGAGAAGCTGAATAGTCTTGTAGCCCTAGAATAAAGAAGAGTAAAATGTCAAGTCAGAAGAGTAACTCCCATCATTGTTCTAGCATCTTCTTGTGTGTTGTGCATTCAAATTGTTTTTCACCATTCCCTTAGCATGGCCAGCAGAGACTGTACTGGGAACAAGGACAGAAGTCCACCTACAGTAAGTAGTTTCCAGGACTGAGTCTTAAATCGTTGTTCAAAATTCCTTGACCCTCTTTTACCCCCAGTATTGAGTATTCAGCTACGTCCAGATGTCAGGTGGGATGGTTACCTTCTCCTTATATAATAGGCCTCCTCTCCTTTCCCCAAAGCAGAACTGCACGAGGTCTAACCCCAAGGCCTGTCCTTCCAGTCACCTGAGCCAACATGAATGTGGGGCTTCCTTGGGCTCTGGTACCACCTTCCATCCTCCTCTGGCAAAACTGTATCTGGTGTGATTGGCTCATCTTGGATTCAGAGAAGCACGATGCCTCTGAGGAGCAAATACATTTTATAAACTTTTATATTTTCTTTTGTAGTATTCTACCACAGCTATTAGTTCCTGGGTATCAGAAGGAATTTAATAAATTCCATTCACCATGCAGCTCTCCCCACCACCTGAAAACATATGCTTTCAGGAAAAAAAAGGTCAAGATAAAGGAAAAAGGCTAAAGGGAGTTCTTATCAAAAAATAGAAATGCACTGGAAGAGCTGCTAGGGATATGTACAAAATGGGTATTCATCTCAAGCAAAACTTTCTTATTTAATATGGTGAGTAATATACAAAGTATGAGGGATGAGCCGCACCAAGTATGAAAATACATGTGTTTGATTTTTGCCTATTGACTTATTTTTTAAAGTAAGAGAGCAAAGAACAAAGTGTTGAAAAGAAAGGCTTGATATTATTGACTTGTAAATAAAAAGGATAGTTATATCAGTAGAGCTCAGGAATCTCATGTAAATAAATATCTTTTGTAATAATGCAGACACAAAAAAGTCCAGATTTCTAGAAAGCCTATGAAAAATGAACGCAGTCCCTAGATATGCCCATTAAGATGCACTGGAGACAGTATGATACAAAGGACCAGTAGAAATTGAACCCATTACCTGTAGATCCAAAGCATATTAGACATATTTCCCTAATATTGCAAGCTTTGAAATAAAGTTACTTCGTTTGAAGTAGTCAGTGGTCACAGAAAGGATTTCAAAGGAACAAAGTTCAATTGTAAAAAGCCCATTTTAAACATTACTCTAAAAACTATTTCATTGCTCCTTCTGAGGGAAAAAAAAATCCACATACAGCTTTATGTTCAGGTTGTTGGGGTTTTTTTTCAAAACAGACCTCAAGGGGAAAAATTATTTTCACTCTTAAAGGATTCCAGTTTTTTTCTGGCCTTACCCACCTCTAACCCAAGGAGGAGAAAAATCATTATTACTACTTTGCTGAATATTGGGAGAATGGAAGAATTGAAAGATCTGGTGTGCAACTCTCTTTCCCACAGAAACTGCTGGAAATCCATGACTTCCATGGCTGACTGAGGTCGCTGGCCAGCAGCACAAGGGAAGGAAGAAAAAGAACCAGAGAGTGCTGTTTCTCCACTTGTTTTTGTAGCCACAAACGCCATTCCTTTCTCTATTTTGTGATGTTATTCCGTTATGTGGTACATAACAGGAGATTTCTTTGGGGTTTGTTGCTTGGGTTTTTTCCTTTTTTTAAGGTCTTGTCTTTAACCATCAGGAGCTCTTGTCCTTTGAGACAAATCCTGTACCACTAGGCCCACTGACTATTTTGTTACTGAGGAGGAAAAACTTTATGGGAGCCAGGCTACGACCAAAAACTAAACAGATAGCAAAGGCTGACAAAGGAAAGCAAGTGAGAAAGAAAGGGCAAGGGTTAAAAAAAATAAAATTAATGCGAGTTGTATTATATGGTGAGTGAATCAAATGGATTATGGACCAAGGACTACATAATTAAACATGTAAGGTATCAAGGTAAAGTACCAGAATACATAAAGAGGATAATTTCTTTAGTCAGCAAATGGGCAATAACAGGAAAGAATTTTTGTCTTGGGATAGTGAGCAGTTGTATAAACATATGATGCAAAGGCTTTTTCAAATAGACATAACATTGCCATATGTTCCATCAAAAAACTGCAGAGGGACTTGGGAAAATCAGAATGATTTAAGAGGGACTATACACATTTCTGCCACCACTTGGTTAGCTGAACACAGGCAGCCAAAGGTAAGGAGTGCCGTTAAACAAGGGCATGTTAAGAGACCAGAGTGTGCCCCAGAGATTCTTGCACTGAGATAATGAAAGCTCTCAAATGTCACCACAGAACTGAAGCTCGCCTTAAAAAGTGGCAGAGAGACTGTGCTTTCTCTAGGTGCTGGGAGCTGACATTGCATATGGGATAGCTCTTCCCGGTGGACGCAAGAAGCCCATTAAAGTGGCTGGCTATGATTGGAATAATAGCTGTTGCAGCAGCTGAGACACACTGAGGTGCAAACTGATTTGCAGAAAAGAGCCATGACAGGTTGAAGGTCCAGAGAACAAATGCGTTGTGTTTGCTGAATTTTGACATATGAGCAAAAACAAAGGAGAGATTCTAAAGGGTACGCTTACACTTTTCATTTTCTGTAGAAGCTTGCATTTTGGCATTAACAAATGGGGAGGCCTGTGTGGTACCCTACAGTCAGGGGAAATGATGCTATGCAGCCCCTTGAGGGAAAGATTCTCCCAGACACCTGTCCTCAGGGAGCAGGAACCAAGGATCCCAATGTCCTCACTGTCCGAAGCAGCTCCAATGTGGCCACAGGGTGATATCGAAATGGTTTGGCTTGAATCAAGACCTGGCTTTGAATATTACCTCTCAGGTACAGAGCCTGGTAAACAGCATTATCCATTATCTAAAACCTGTGCCCTCTGATAGATCCTTCTCTAATAGGTGTGAAGACGCAGCTTCCAAAATCCCTGAGACTAATTTCATGTTTCAGAGGGACTATTAAAATCAAAAAGAGAAAATTCAGAAGCTTTTTCATCTTCTGACCATATATTCTGCCTATAAAGACCAGTCTAGTTAACAGGTGGCACTGACAGATCATGATCCAAAGAGCTGCAAGAGAAACAGTCTGGAGCACTGGAAACAGTTACTCATTTGGGGAATGATTTTTCCCCCCCTATATTGAAACATTAATTGATTCTTTTATATTCAGGAGCTATTTTCACTTATCTCAGACACTTAACAGAAAAATAAAAAAGAAATAATGAGGATTTTTGATGTAAAAACACATATAGCCATAAAACAGGTTGATTAACTTGCAGACTTTAAAAAATTAATGTCCAATGGAAGGAACTGCTGACTGGTTAAATTAGATCTACTTATTACAGCACTACAACAGAAACTAAATTAATTTTAAGCTTCAGAATGAAAATTTTATTTTTAATTTTTGTGGGTTGTAGAGTTGGAGGGACTGGATATGTGGGAAATTAAAAATCCTCTATTTATCATAGGCTAGATGCAGTACAGCCAGCCATAATACAGGTTTTTCTCTTAGTGCAAAATCTCTTGGCACTTAAAATAGAAGAGCTGTCATGAATTCTAGTTCAGATGTAACATTTTCATGATAGTGTAAACTTGCAAATAAGAACTCATCTCAAATGTAAACACTTTTAAACAAGATTACAGGAAAACCTACATGTCATTCTGAAGTTACAGATACTTATATGTATTCTTTGAAGAGTAGATTTGTTTTTCAGCTAGAAAGCTGGTCAGATCATTAACATGTCACTTCCAGCATCTATATGTAGACAAGAAAAAAATCTGACCTCTGGAGACTGCAAACGTCAAGGACAAAGGAAGCTTATTCCGGTATAAACCCATGAAATATCAGATTTCTTCCTCCATAATTTCTTGACAGATTTTAAGTGAGAAAATAAGCTTTACCTAGGATATCCATTCATCAAAGAGTGATGGAAGGTTACATGAAGCTATGACAGATGGTTTGTCTTTAGGGATAGGTTCCATCTTCCACTTGGAGCAGCCCAGGGTCACCTCGTTGGGGAAGGTCAGTGAGAGAAGGGAGGTGACTCAACATAAACTCCATGGGTAATCAAAAACCAAAATGAATGAACAAAAAAATCCCAAAACTTCAACCCAAACCCTAAATGAGCAAGAAAGAAAAAAAGTGAACATAAAATAAAGGACCATAAAGGAGAAGATGCCTCTCCAAGAGAACTGTAAAGACCTAAACTATTTCTAATGACTTTGATCTTTCTTACCTTCTCTCTGGGTTAAATTACAGCCTTCATAGATTTAAATCTTTTGTCTGCAAGACATTTCTTTTGTTATTGAGGTGCTATGATGTTTATAAAGTTGCATTGTTGTAGGGCTGTGTGGAGAGAATGCCACGTGGACTCTGTAGGGGCATAGCCCCAGTGATCAATGAGCCCTTTTGACTCCCGTGCATAACAATCACTCACCTCCACTGACTCTCCAAGCAAAACAGAGGCTTTGCTGTGACACTGCCTCTGAATCTTCAGTAGATTTTTTCCATAATTAATATTTTAAGAGGTCCCGTAAGTCCCTGAATGTACAGCCTAAGAAGAGGCCAGCATCCCCTTTCCTCCCCTATTGGACCCTGGAAGGAAGGTACCCGTTACACCTGCTTCAAACCCTGTTTGTTAAACACCCCCACAGCGAAGGAGATGGCGTTAGATCACTTCTTATGCTTATTTAATGCTTAGTCTTCTGCTGGCAGCACCAATGGCACTGCTGAGTGACAGCTACAGCGTGTCATTTAAATACTTGCATGGGGATTAGAGCGAGGTCAGGTACTTCCTTCCGCGGTGATCGCGTAATATTAACAACTTTCGGTCACTATCTAATCAGGGCTGGATCCGGACCTGTGACTGACAGATTTTTAATTGCTAGTCTCCTAAGTCATATAGTTCTCTCTCACTGGGAGGTGTTACCTTCAGCTCTTACTATGACGGATAAGGGCAAATTCTACACTGTTAAAATAAATCTTTTGATGTAGATATCTAAAGTGCTGCTTTGTCTCTTTGACTTGGGGAGACTCTTTTTTTTACAGAAAGAATGAAGAAGATAAAAATATTGAAATAATATACTTTCCAAAAAGAAAGAAAAATAGAAGTATATCTATGTGAGTGTACATCTTTCTTTGAAATCATACTGTTCTCTCTTGTTTTACTGCAAAAATAAAGAACATAAGAATGCAGCAGAAGTCTATCATGCCTCACCTCTTTTGCTTTCCAGTTTCTATTTGCTCCTTTATTTTCCATACTTTAAAATCTCATTTAACATTCTCTTGAGAAGGAGAGCACAAGATTACAATCTAACGATTGTAATGAGAATGGGTTACGTTTGTGCCATTTCCCATTTTCATTACAATCTTTGTGGCAAGAGTAATGTAACAGAATTTTTAATGTCTTATATATTGCATGAACATTTTTTTTTTTCAGCAAGCTCCTGCTACATTTCAATGGCTGATGCTGTTGCAGAACATTGCAACTTTGATCTTTTTATAGCTTGCATAACGATCACATTGGCAATTTCACCCACTTCCCCAAAGTGGAAAATATTTTGATATACAGCTTGCTGCTACAAAAGCCAGTCTTGTACACATACTGTACATACCTAGAAAATTGTTTTCCCCAAAATCCCAGCTGTGGCTGAGTACAAGATACTGACATCACCAAAGATGTGTGTTTCTTGGAGCGGTACTACAGGAATTGTAGATTGCAGAATCTGAGCAGAAGAATAGAGCAGTTTGATTCCTGAAAGGCAGGGACAGCTCTTGGACAGAAGTGGTTTCACATTATTTGGCATGGCACTGATTTTCCAAAGTGTATAAACCTTCCTATAAAGCTTCTCATAGTGATCAGCAACTAAGGAAAAGGTAGGCGATGGACCAGGACAAATTCTCAATAAAAAAGGGATCAGAATGAGTTTGGCAAGAGAACCAGTGGTTTAAGCCATGCTATAGAAGCAGCAGGCACCACCTAGCAGTCTGTCTGGATTTGTTAATGCAAATGGTTAACACGAGTGATTCTTAACACAGGAGCTAACTAGGGGAAAAGAGAAATATACTGGAATAGCTAGCTCAAGGGCAACATCCCTGAGGAGATCCATAAAGACCTCATGTGACCAGAAAGGCTTCAAAGGCAAAGGCATCTACAGCTAACAGGGGGATCTTCCTCAAATTCCTTGCCTACCTTTATGGGGAGGAAAGAGAATGATGGCATTGACAAAAAACTAAGAAATCCTCAGGCTTTTATATCATGCAGGACTGCAGAGCCACAACAGCCTCAGACTGAAGGGGTGGTGAAGACCATGCTCCAGGTGCGCCAAAGAGAGCAAGCACAGAGGTATGGCTTAGGGCTGATTTGACTGGGTCTGGGTGGCTCTACCCCTCAGGGACTGGAAACATTTCTCCTTTAGACAATGCAGCCTGATGAAAAAAAACCAAAGAAAATGTTAGGGAGATGAATGGGCTTGAATTTGAGCATAAACTTAACCTTTGGCTAGTACTATAAATTCTATTGACATATACATCTTGTCGATTAATACAGACTAATGATACTGAACTTTAAAAAAAACCCAAAATTTTGAGAGTAGCACCTTCTTGCAAGATCAGAAGAGAAGACAATGTCAGCATATCTTTGAGACAGCCTGCATCTGGCAGATTCATGTTCCTGCTTAAGAAGCTTTATTTCCTTGATGCATAGGGTAGAATCTGGCATCCTTTAGATCAATGCCTATGGAGATATCCACAGCGTGGCAAGGCAATGGGTGAAGGAGAATGACATCCTCATTACAATAACATTCAACAGAAAACTTCCAGATTTTGAAATTTCTGGACAAAGCCATTCATGAAAAGATGCACAAGGTTAGATTTCTCACTTTACCCACAGGAGTTGAGTTTTAACCCTGCCTCTTGTCTGTTCAACTTCTGTTGTGCTTGATATAAGCTGGGCACATCTACACTGAGGCTCGAATTTTTTTCCCTTTGAGTCTAAATTTAACACTGCAGACCCTCAGGATAAAACCAGTTGAGCCCTTTGGAGGGAAAGCGTTCATCCTCTTTATCAGAGTGGCTTTCCCGGTGGCTTTCACTTCAGCGAGAAGAGTGTCTGGGATAATTGCTCTTTCCACAGAGGATCAATACTGTGTAATTAATCAAGATGAAATCATTCTTTGCACTTCTCCAGGTTTCATCCTTGAGACGTATTCTCAGATTCACTGGCTCCTGGAGATAGCAACGCTCTCCTACTGCACTACCCCAAGACACCCTGGGGGCAAAATCATCACAATCCAGCTGTCCAGAGTCTAGCCTGACATATCTTAATAGATGAAAAGAGACAAGAAGGCCCAGATGCCTCTTTATTAGGACCGTCCTCTCTGCAGAGACAACAAGCCCTCGAAATCTACCACAGTCAGCGTAACATTGGCATCAAGGGACTCTTATTCCTTCTCAGGAAACATGCCACCAAACTTGCAGTGATTACGAAGCAGAAGCATGCACTTTAGAAATACACCTAGCAGAGCCCCGGGTCACAGTGAGAATAATTCACCTAACATTTCTACAGTTTGCAGAATTTGCTTAGCTGTGATTGATCACATGAATCACACATTCCTGTTTAATTTCTGTTAGGGGGCGAGTATATTGTAAATCCACTGCCTGGTATGAAACAACACAGGAAGTCATTTTAAAAGTACATTTTCTATGAAGAATAAAAATATGAACATTTAATATTAAAGTAATTTTCATCTCTGCCAGGTCACCTTTTTTTTTCCAAATTTCAAAATGCCAGAGGGGAAAAAGAAATGAAAAGACTATTGAATCAGTTCTAATGGACTTAAGACAAAATGAAACATTTCAAGCAGTTCAGTTGACCTGGAAACATTCTCCTTATAGTATAAATACTCTTATGTTTCATCCTAATTTGGGCTAAAAAGGCTGGAATTTCCCACAAATTCCAATCATCTCCACTTATGTTTAAGATTCCTCCTGCCTGTCAGGTTCTTTATCCCTCTCTATAAAACACAATCAAGACAAAATGACTCCTAAAAAGATTGCTGGCCATTCTGGTATCACTGAAATTAAGTAGCTGGTGAAGACAATTATAAATAATACATACAGTTGTGTTTATTACAGAAAGATATTAAAAGAATGACTGGAATTTTCCATTGGTTTGGATAAGCAATGAAGACATTTTAGAAGACCTGAGCTGAGAAACAGCATTGGCTCAAGTGATTGTGCGTTGATTCAGTTTACATTAAATGGAAGAACAAATAAAAGTAAGGCTGGAACTAATGTTCTCCATTTCAAAAGGGCATGGACTAAGTGCTCTGAGCGCCCCAGCCGCCAAAGTCAACACAGTGTGTGTCTCTGCAACGGGATGGGAAAGAGGCTGGAGGATTCTTTGAATCACTGGTGCTTACAAGATCTCAAAGCTGTTTTCCTAGCAGGAGGAAAAAACCCAATCATCTATGGACCTGCAGGATAAAGAGCCACTTAAAGAGCCTTTAGTTCAAACTTCAGTAAGAGTAATGACACTGAACAGAAGTGCAAAGAGAAGATATATAATGGGAATGAGGTTTTACTACATTGGAAACAGCAGCAAAATAGTCTAAATGCTTAATCATATGGGAATGAGATTTTACTAACTGGAAACAACATAAAAAATCTAAGAGCTTAATTGTCTGCAGTTGGGAGGACCTGGATAATCTCATTCAGAATTCAGACAGTACTGGCACATGGAACTACAGGAACTTGCAGGTATTCGTGATAAGCATATCTACTCATGGGATTAGAAAACAGTAAAGGCAGTATCTACAGTTAAATGAGAGAAGAAAAGAGATCTCATTATTACAAGTTAGTCTGATCTCAAATGTCTGAAGACTTTGGAACAAATTTTGAAAGAAAGAAGTAATTCAAGTCATTGAGATAAACTGGGAATGGACTAAAATATTACCAAAGGGTTCGGGTCTACTAATGGTAGGTTGTTTTAGACTAACTTGATAGGATTTTTAAGAGATAAAAGATTTTTTTAGACAAAGGAAACATGGTAGATATAATTTATCTGAGCTTCAGCAAAGCATTTAATAAGGTGTCAGATGGGAAATAATTTTTTTAACTAGAGAAAATAGGGATGCACGAAGGAAATGTTGAGTGGGAGCCTGCTGAAATGAAGACGACCACTTGCAGTACTGCAAAAAGAAGGAGAGACATGCATGAACTTTCTCCACAATCAATTTTGAGATATTTCTACTTTCTCTCTTTCCTGGTAACCTGGATATATATAGAGAGAGTCATTACTTTTGGGACCCTGATTAGGGTATTAATGATTGTCCACAGCTAAAAGAAAGTGTTAATACAAGAGAGGATGAGGACAGTAGACAGAAAGAGATGCATTATAGGAATAGAATAAAATAGAAGCTCGTTCTTTGAGGGACTGATACCACAGCTGCTGTAAAAGGAGCTCTTATCAGCTGATAATGCCTGAGATGAGTTGAATTGGTAAAGGAGCTAAGGAAAATATGAACCACTCTAAACTGCCAATGGGGCCCACCCTTGCAAAGGCAGAATCCAGCCCATGCCAGGCAAGATAGTCCCAGCAGTAACAGGAAAGTATTAAGATAACTGTGTGAAACAGTGCTGCAACAAGATCTGAAATACTGTCTACTCATTTGGCTACCCACATTCAAAAATCAGAAGTTCAAACTGAAATTCATGTGGAGAACAGTGCTAAGATGCTTGGGAAACAGGCTGTTAGCTGTACTAAAGAAGCTGGAGATTGGCATATTCAGCTAGCAAAATGAAATCTTGAAGGCATAGAGAACTGCCCTATCTTGGATAAAAAGTTTGTAAATACCTGCTGTAGGAGAAAAAATAAGCCATCCATTGGGCAAGAACAACTGGAGAGAAACCAGCCTCTCACAAATTTAGAAAATCTAGAAATTAAAAAAAAACTGGGATAAAAAAGGTTTCTAACAGAATAGAAACATTCCAAATGGAAGAACAGGATCGACATATCAAGCTGATGGCTCCTTTCAACAACAGAGGTTGGTCCCCATATGACAGGATTTATATGACATTGTACCAGGCAGTGTGGGACAAGGTCACTGTGAAGGGCAGCGAAGATATTTCAGAGATGGCAGTTGGAGGGAACATTGGCTGAAGTGGTGCTTACCTTTATTATCTTCTCTGCTCATGAGTCCTTAGCACTACAAGGATTAAAATCTAAGTTACGGATGGTCCTATGAAAGGCTGTTGTAAAAAAGAACCCTAACCCTTCATTAATGGCATTATTTTCTCTTGAAAGCATAAATACTTTGTTTTTTCAGGTGCTGTGGATTAAATAGCCTGAAATGTAGGCAGAAATTACATTTGATGCTGTGAAAATTGGAAGCATTGATAAAATACGTTGGTTAGAAGACAGGAGGAGAAAATAGGTGTATCAGACAATTGACAAAACAGCTTAGAAACAATCTTGCTATTATCAGGGAGGAAAGAAGTAATAAAATTGGGAAGTCAATTAGGCAGGAAAATGGCACAAAAATGCTATAGGAGAAGGAAATGATAAGCAGGGAGGAAAAAACGCAGTAAATGAGATACTACAGTATTACAGCAACATCCAAGGTAACTCTTCTACGAAATACCTAATCAAATCCCATGGGCTCTCACGTGGAACCTGAGCGGGACCTGTCGGAGGTGAATGGAGTCAGTGGAGGCTTCCTTGTAACTCAGCTGTGCCTCTTTTTGCTGCTGGTGGTTTCATCTGAGATGCCAGGCTGGCGGCTGAGCTACAGGTACAAATGCACTGATGATGCTGATGCTACACAGGGCAGTTGCCTTTGGCAGAGAGACAGAACAGGTAGCTGGGGAGGAAGAGGGAGACAAACTGAGAGAGATGTTAAAATTCTGGAGCAAGATGCCCTAAAGGTTGTGCAGGAGCACCTCTGGTGGACACACCAGAACTCAGGGAGCTGGAGCATTGCCACGAGAACAAGGGAGAAAAAGGATTTTGGAAGCTCCACAGAGGGTGAAGTAAACAAGCAGTCAGCTATGACAGAGAGCCGAAGCAATAAAGAGGCATAATAATATATAATGCTATTTCAAAACAACAGATGGGAATAGGGAATTGATAGTGAAGCGATTAATACTAGCAATGAAAGAACTAAACACCTTTAAAATGCACAGTTTTTAATAAGAGCCAAGCCAAAGACTCACAGCAATTCATAAGTTAACAAAGAATAACATATACAGTGGCAAAAAGGGACAAAGAGCAAAATGAACCCAAATATATGCCAAGTGCCTACTGATGGAAAGGAGAATGACTTTGAGGGGTAAGACTGAGCCTCAGGGTAAGACTTGTAAGTGCAATATGAGAGTTGTGTCTCCCAACCTGGTCAGCAGCTGGGAAGCCCCTCTAATACCATGGGAAAGAGAGAACAACCTTCACTGCTGCCCCAGTTGCACCCAGCCTCCCCCAGCAGCTGTGGCTCCCCAGACCTGCAGGAGAGCCTGAGATACCAGGCTGGTGTTATGTGGGACCTGTTCTGTGCTAGAGCATTGCCAGTGCATTCCTCTGAGCTCTCTCTCATCTGGGACTTGGTGGGGATGCTCAGGTCCCACTTGCAACCCCAGGAAACCGGCATCCCACCCTTGCCCCACCAAGCCAGCATGAACCAGGAACAGGGCCCCATGGGCCAAGATTTTTGTCCTGCTTTGGTCCTTCAAAATGGAGTTTCTTATGGAGGCTTTGGAGTTCTTCAAGGCTTGCACTCCTGTATAGTTTCCTAGCTGTTGTTTTTCCTTGTCTGCAAGTTTTAGATTAAATTTACACTTGCGTTCCAGTAGCTAGTGTTGACATTATGAACAGCACAAACAAACTCACTGATTCCATACACAAATTAACCCACGGGTGTGCACTTTATATAACTCAATGCTTGTTAACACAATCTATGTAACGATGAGGGAGCTGACTGAAGGGAAGCAACTACAAAGGCAAGAAAGAGAGAGGGCTGGAGTTGTGTGTTTCTCCTGGTGAAGCTGTGGGTGTATCACCAGTATCGCTCATTTTGGAAAACGTGGCTATAGAAAATCCTGAGCACAACTGTCAGCCGATGTCCAGCAAAGAAACAGGGGCAAAGATGCAGAAGATTAGAAGTGATGGACATTGACATTGTCTTATTAGAAAGCCTAAGAATAAAAGATCACAAGCAAATTAAGGATTTGAAGATACTATTTCTCAGCAGAGCTACAGCAACCGCCCTTTTATTTCCTAGGCACTTCTAAATGCAAAGAAAAAAATTAATGTAAATCACCAATGCCAGTTAGTGCAACTTCTAACTGGTTGAACTGTGCCTGGACTGGGACACCTGGTGACCAGGATGCTAAACCGAGGTGTTTGCCAGCAGTCTAGGGGAAAGGTTGGGTCAGATTCGTGCTGGTTTTCCTTTTTGTTTGTTGCTTCCAGTTAGATAGCAAATTCTTCATCAGGTTGCCAAGATTTTCAATATGACAAGAGTAATTTTGTGTGGTTTTGCTTGTTGGATATGCTTTTAAATTGCTGTAATGGAACCATTTGAGAAAACAATAGGGAGAAATTAAAAATATGTATTTAAAACAGAATTAAAAATGAAAGGAACAGATGTGTTCCATGCATGACACAGGAACTTTCAAATGCAAAGGAAATGCATATATTACAATGAAAGACTAAGTAGTACATACAC
This sequence comes from Lycocorax pyrrhopterus obiensis, assembly GCA_014706295.1. Taxonomy (NCBI): domain Eukaryota; kingdom Metazoa; phylum Chordata; class Aves; order Passeriformes; family Paradisaeidae; genus Lycocorax; species Lycocorax pyrrhopterus. The sequence continues at coordinate 106,148,124 of JACSVZ010000002.1, forward strand.
ATCAGCATTTTCCATTCCTTTTTTCTTTATACATGTGTTTTAGATATACATAAATTATTTTTCCTTTTGTTTTTTCCCTTTTTTAAAATCAGAATATTCAAACATTCTCTTTAAGAACCAGAAGAGGATGAAAGATTGCTTTTGGCAGGTCTCTTTTGTGCTATAATTTGTTTCTTTGTGGAAATGCAGCAAAGGGTGACTTTTATTATGTGTTAGGTAAGAATCTGCATAGAGCAACTTCCAGCTGTTGACCATGCGATTAGGCCGTTAAAGTGCAAAAATCGCTGTTTACAAATACCCATAATTACTATAATTTTCATGCAAAATCTACACTCACCTAAAACCAGACCACATGCCAGCTCTTTCCTGGCCAAAATGGCTATTTCTTTCTGTCTTGAAGTCTCAGTCACATATTGAAAAAAATATCTGCAGAATAGAATATATTTTGACTGCAGAAATAGATTTTGCATGAATAGACTCCTGAGGCATCCAACAGTTTCAATAATGTTTTCTATTCCAGGGGAGCAAAAAATATTTTTCCTTGATAGCATTTATTTTATATTCACTGCACTGGAATTACTTTTTCAAAATTCTGCCAGCAAAGACTTATCGTATGTGGGTGCCATTGCTGTAACATAAAGATAAGGATGGAGGCTTATTCCACTCATAAGCTCATGAGTCTGTAAATTGGAACTATCCTTCATAGTACAATGCATTTTACCAGTCCAAATATTTTTCTTAAAGACAAGACAGGAGTTTTTTCTTGGAAGTATTTTCCTTCGATGACTTAAGGAAGCATATTCATGGACTACTTATGAAAGGAAATACACAAACAATGGGACACCACTGGTTTCTCTGGATGGGGGAAGAGTCTGCATTATTCCAGCAGCTTCAGAACCAGTCATTTGAGCAGCTGCCCTAAACAGGAAAAATGTTGTCTGGGGAGCGGCAGATAAGGTAAGATAGACCCAAGGACCTCAGAGGACAGAGCCGCATCCTAATTTGATGATCCAGGTGCAAATAAATGGCTCCACTCATTTCAAAGATGGGACAGGTGACATATCTGGATCTGAATTTGGATTAAATCACCAGAAATGTTCAGGCCCGTGATTTTGTTGCTGGCCAAATGACTACGATTATTACAACCAAACGTGACAATACAATGACATTTTACCTAGGGGCAGGAACGCAGGGGAGATTAAAACAAGAACTGACTCGAGCCTTCACCAGGAAATTGAATCTAACCCTTTTTGAAGTCAAACATTTTGATATAAAATTTTTCATCGTATGGCTGACCTGCATAAAACGACTGAATTCCCGGTGCACTGCGAATGCTTTGTGTGCTGCAGTTAAATAGTTCTGGAGATGGGAACCAGATTAACTTTGAAATTTCCATCCTGTCCTCACAAACAGCAGTTCGGCTCCTCTCATGGCAGCAGAAGTTTGCTGTCAGCCTGCAATATTTTGATCATAGTCCTGCCTAGATCTACTAGGAGAAGAAATAATGATATAGTCACGAGAGTCCTAGTGATTGGCCGATGCTGGATCCCTCTCCAATGCCATCAGTGATGAGGCTCAAACAATAGCAACCGCACTGGGGAACTGAAGGGAAGAAAAGGCTGGTGATGTCAAGACCCATCTGGTTCTCTTCAAGCCATTGTGTTGTGTGTTGCAATATTAAACCTCTCCTACATTACAGGCTAAATTACGGGCTTCTCAGAAGTCTTTGACCAGCGATGGACAGCATATTGTTCCACAGATTTCTGGCCAAAAATGAACTGTCAATTTTCCAGTCTGATCTCTCTCCCATTTAATCATTAAGAAGCTGCCATGTTCCATCCACACGCTCTTGCATTGGCCCAAAGATGTTAGATAGACAAAAATATTTCAACTTTTCGAAGACTCACTGCGGGCAGAGCATGAAGCTTCTGCAGCTGCTGGGGCAGCTGTGCATGGCCCATCTCTACTGGAGGGAAACATCTTGCTGCTGAGTCTCATCAATCCACGGTTGAGCTCTCTTAAAACTGAGCTGGAGGTACAGCTAAGCCTCCTCTATTTCCTGCGGGTTCTCGCACCAGCTCCCCTGGTGTGTCCTTATGTCCACAGTATGGCAGGTTGTGTTCTGAGACAGAGCAGAGGTGTTCCCTGCCCATCCTGTAACATCCTGCCATGAAAAGATCAGCCCTTTTTTGTCCCTACAACAATCAGCTGTCAGACCCCAGGAGGACAAAGTGGCACAGCAGTGTTTGCCTTCCCAAAGAAGTTGTGCTGTTGCTCCTACAGGCCTCGAAGTAGAATTAAATCCTGTTGTTGTAGGTCTGGACCACCAAACCACCAGATCTGCCCCAAAGAGCTTTCAGCAGACATAGGTGACAGAGAGAAGAGATGATACACCAGTGGGGGAAGCCCAAGGTCATGGTGAGATGATAATGATAGATGTAATAAGCAGCAGTAACAACATACAAACTGTCATGCCGCTGCCCTTTTTTAGCTTAGATTTGAACCCTTGGGCTTTGCTAATTATAATGACACAGTAAAAACTAAAAGGGGAAATTACCCACCAAAAAAAGGCTGTTAACCACTTCATCTCTACAGCCAAGCTGCATATTTTGTGCTTTGCTCTAATTGTTCAGTAGAGGCTCCATTAAAGTCAGTGGAAAGTCAGGGTATCCCTCGTGGATTATGCTGTAGCAAAGTAGTTTAAATTTAATCTAGGGTTGGATTTAACACATTTAAAAGAGAGCAAATTCACTGTTCAGTCTAACAGTCCAGTCAATACTTGAAGCTGATGGTTCTTACTCTGGCACTGCATTTTTATATTCTGACAGAAGGCAGAAATTATGTCCATGGCCATCCCATCATTAGTGGCTCCAGTTCTTTTTTCCCAAACACAAAAAAATGCCAGATGCCCTGTGCTCAAAGAACAGTCATGGGATTTTGGTGTTTCTTTGAAATTCCCATATATGTTCAGCAAAAGGTAGAACAAACCAGAAACACAATTTGTGGAATATTATATTTGAACATGGAGTTGGAAGAGCTATTCCCTAGCAATAGCCAGCTCCAAAGCACTAACTGGTGATTCAATAAATAAACCAGTTCAATTCTATCATAACAATACTTTTTGCTTCCACTGGTCTAACCAGAAGGCCATTTCTGAACCTCACTGCTCTGCTGTTAAGATGCACCCAATTTCCAGCATGAAAAGGTTCAAACTGAATTTATATAGTCTTATGTGAATTTTGCCATTTTGCTGTCATGGGTGTCCAGTTTTCCTGGTGCTGCACACCCACCACCTCTCCACATGAATGCCACTGCTGTGAACACATAGTAACGCAGAAACAGCCTTCCCTTTAACACTGACCAGCAGAAGGGGTGCCAGGGAGACATCAGAAACTGGTGGGAACTGGTGAGAAATTAGGAAGAGTCCCTGGGGCTCAACTGGGGAGGAAAAATTTGGGCAGAGTGGGAATGGGTCTGTGAATTTCCCTCTTTTTCCTTCAAGACCCCTTCCCCCAGAAACAGTTGGAGAATCCAGCTTCTTCTTTCTCCACCCACTTGCACCCTGCCTTTTCCTGTGAGAACCCTACAGAGATCTGGTGCGTGGCCAAGGCCATTGCTCCTGCTGCAAACCAGCCACCGCCTCCTCAGACGAGGACGGAGCCTGCTGCCCTAGGCCTGTGCCTGAAGACTGCTCAGGCTGCTGCCATCTGCTGCTGTTTTTCCAGACAAAATATGCTGTTTCTGGGTTTCCCATAATAGGATAGGCTCCCCACCCCCACACCCCCAGTCATTCTGGCAGATCTTTTTTTCCTCTGGTTCCAACTCCAGATCGCTTCTCCTTGCAAGTATTTCCGAGAGCTCCTTCATGCCCCGAGCAGGCACAGGCCTGACATGCCCTGAAACCACCTTCAGTTTCTCACCAGCCCCACCACACTGGTGAGATGTGCTGTGTCCCCTTTGCCCATGCTCTGAGCTACACTCGCTGTGATCCAGAAGCTGTTTGACGGCATGAGTGTTACAGTATTCCTGAATTAACACGCTCTGCCTCCCAGTGGGCCTTATTAGCTCAGGCACAAACCTCACTAACACGGCTGTATGGTTTCTGTCCCAGAGAAGGTTTGTATCTGGCCAGTTTGCAGCATCCATCTATCTGCCCCCTACATATAGATACAACACAGTACTCCTGTGATTAGATGGGATATCTTGTCTCTTGCCTTTTCAACACTCTGGCTGATTATTTTTATCTTACAGAGAAAGAGGGTCCTCTCAGAGCCTGAGGTGTATAAGCCCGTGTTATCACACATGCAATAGGCACACACTACGCACCAGAGAAGAACTCTACCCCACCTTAATGTTTGGCTCTGCCTGTATATCACTCTTTCAGAAGCTACACAGCTAGTCAGACAAGAATTTTTACTTTTTTAAAATAGAAAATCATGCCATTCATGTGCAGCTGTTCCCTAAAACCAGTTCAGAACTACCATGTGGGATCCAGACACTTCCCCCCGATCTCATGGCAGTGGGGCTGCTAACTCTAAGGTATGAACCATACATGGCTGTGCAACAAAGCCTCAAATGTTAATGCCATAGCCTGGAAATTATGCCAGGTATTTCAAATCTCAGCCCCATCAGATCCTGCTTCACAGCCTTAGAGTTGTGTGTTCAGCAGAGGCAAAAAAATACCTATGCTCTTGATGTGCATACCTTTGCTGTGGTGGTGCCTGCACTTAAGCACTTCTATATCATTTGAGTTAACAGTACCTGGGTTAAGGTTCTCCCTCCTACTACTTATATATGGTCTAAGTGGCTGAAAATATCCATGAAATGGAGATATACCTCTTCATTTAAAACCAGAACCTTTCTCATGATTGCATTAACACCCAGGCTACTGTGGACACCTGAGACATCCTTGGTCCTAAGCAGTGCTGCCTGAAGAGCCTGCTAGTCAATAAAATAAAATACCCATTCTCTTTAATTAACATATGAAATAAACACAATCTGTGACACCTAGTGTGCAGCAGCAATTAAGAGGCATTGCTTAGTTAAACCTCCTAATACCTCATTTAAATATGCAATTAAGGGATAATTGCCTTCAATCAATAAAAAAATTGAAATATTTTGCAGGGACCTCAATTATTTTTTTGTGAAGCTTTCTACTTTGGACTTGGTCTGGCCTCAGTCTCCAAGTCTTATACCACTTGTTAAAGAAACATTATTCTTTTCAGTATTGCATTGATTTATGGCTTTTATTCCTCCTACCAGCATCATATGAGCCTGATGCTAGCACTAAGCCCATGCAAAGCATTTATTTTTGTGTAATCAATGATTACACAAGCTACCCATTTTATGTTCTCCTTGGATCATCTCCCTTTTCTGGTCCACACAGACCAAGAGCGTCTCTTTGTGTAGGTCTTTACACACAAAGCTTCCTCACAGGCACCTTAACAAATCTTTTGTAATGCAATTGTTTTCCCATTTTTCAGTATCTGCTTGCAAACAAGCCGTACTTCACTTGTGCACAAGTGCTAGCAATTCAAACTGTATATCCAGCCCCGCTCCCTGCCTACACACAAATCAATCCTTAGTAAAATGAGACAGATCTATGAATCAAACAAGGAACAAAGTCAACCATTGCCTTCCCTCTCAAGGCACAAAATTAGCAATGCAAATATATATGCTCATCTAAGAGCTCCTTGAGTGCACTCCATCATGGCACCTCACACTATCATCAGCCACAGAACAATCAGAATACAGAGGGAAATATTTTCATGCTCAATAATTGAATTATGTGGTTGAAGAGACAAGACCTGTGCAAGTAAGTGAGATGGGGGGAAAAAAAGCAGGAAATAAATTCTGACAGGCATTTACAGGCATCTAATGAGCACCCAAGAAAGCAGCATACTACACTGACAGGGAAACCTTGGTGCAGGCTAGGATTCATGCTGCTTTACATGTTTAGGCTACTAACATCTCATTATCTGGACTTGTGGCAATCATTGCTGAAGTCAAAACCCCCCTCTGGACTATTCCTGTCATGGGGAAAGGCCACTGAGGAAGTGTTGCTTGGATTTAATAAAAAAGGGTTCAACACTGATCTGTTGTGCAATTGTAGTTAAATCACCTCACTTCTTCAGATGTCTTTCCCACCATGCCAGATCTTTGAGCCAGAAAGACTTGTTGAGCTGGCATCAAACAAGGGTCACATCCTTGTTACAGCTTGTCACTTATCTAAGTGATAAAACTAAGCTTGGACTTAAGACGTCCTTAATTAACAAAAGATAGCAAGCAAAACAAAACTAGATGTTGCTGCAGTCTCTGTGAGGTGCACACATTCTCTACTGGAAATGTTTGGTGGCGTTCAGAGGTTTTAGGCATTGCACTTGTGACATCAATATAATCTATATGGGTGCCACCTCCAGATAAAAAGCACTGCATAATGTAAACCAAAGAGCACAGATGGATTTTTTTACCCAGTTTTTGATACACGGAGCCTTGCACAAGTGTTACATTAATTTGTGTTTCCTTTTCTCTTGCTCCCATCATTATAATGTGTTGTTACTGAGTGTTTCAGTGTTATCTGCCCACTATAGTGAATTACATACTTAAACACATGGTAAGTTCAGAGATTATGTATAAAAGCATAAAGATGATGCAAAGACACTGCTTAACAAGGAGAAGAACTCCCTGGCTGCAAGAATTATTAGGAAGACCTGGAAATCATCTAAGGAATTATGAATTTTATGACCTTCATCACCTCTGGAACCCCCATTATTTCTTTTGTCTGATTTGCTCAGAGGTCTACCCGCCCTAGACAGCAGGTGATTGCTTCTGTTCCAGAAATGTTTTTTCAAGATAATCAACTGATTTGCTTGAAAAACAAATATTTTGCTCCCGTCTAGTCTATACACAATGGCTGTCATCAGGCATCCACTGTTGTTTTCAGACTCTTATAAGGACAGATGTCCTGCAATGACCAATGATTCTGTGTTAGATGATTCACAGAGAACCAAGATACCGAAACTATCAGTCTCCAGAACACATGACACGTCATGAGCTGCATAAAAGAAGATCTCTTTGATTTCATAGTACTTCTTAGTGTGGCTTTTCTTAGTGTCCTATCCATTTCTCATCCAACTCTTGAAGGCTCACAGCCTGTGAGCCTTTTTTATTTATGCAAACATGTTAAAGTTTCTGATAGTTGTGAATATGTCTGCAGCCATAAGTCTTTATAAAATGAGGTTTTTGTCAAGATATGTTTCCAAATAACATGTTTAAACCAAGCAGAGAGCTACACTAAATATTAGACAAGAACTAAATGTTAAGATGCACACAACACTTGCCCTTCTTAGGCCTGTTCTTGTCTTTATATTTTCCAGTTGGTTGTGTGTAGCTTTACTGTAAACTTCAGAAAGCATCTTCAAGAACCTTGAGAGAAGATAACTGAGGGCAGCCTGGGATTTGCCCTCAGCTATCTGGGCAGTAACCTGGGATGTTGCTCCCCAACATGGATTTACTCATCTGTCTGTGCCTGGACATGAGGGAAACGGATGTTCAGCCCTCTTGAGTTCAGATCCTTGCTGTTGAGACTGGAATGGGATTCTAATGAACTGTACTTATCTCCTGTGATTTCAGATACGGACACGTTCAGGTATGGACCCATGTAATAAACCCAAGAGGTATCTCTGCTCTCTGCGAATGTAACATTCATACACCAGGCACCACTGAAGAGTCACCGTATGGCTCCAGCTTTTACTCACCACTGTCCCAGGTTTAACTCAGGGCAAGCTTGACCGGGAGGGATCATCATCCAGTTGCCAATTAAGTGAACTGAGCCAGTCCTCTGGGGCAGCAATGAAGCCATACAGGATTACTGAGGTTACATTATTATTATGATGATGATGGTAAAGGCAACCAAGCCCTGAAGAATCTCATTCATTTCATTATAAGGTCACAGAGTAAAAAATCAGCTGCTCTCATTTACACCTGTCAACCCCAGTGAAAGGAGCAGAGTGGAGTGGGTATAACTGAGAGCAAAATTAGCCTACAATGCATAAACATTATCCTGTGTTATTTGCACACAGCTTTTCGTGTGTGAATTGATACATCAGCTGGGTAAATGATGCATCAGTTGAGACTCAGACAGAGACAGAAGAACGTGCATTTTTGCTCTGCTCTCTGCCATCAGTTTGCATCAAAAGTAAAATGACTGACCTGAAATCAAATCAGTTTTCAGGAGTCAAGCTACAAAATGCCATTGTGCAGCTCATCTCTCTAGTAACTTTCCAGGAAGACGTAGCCTCAGAAAAACTGTTTTCCATCTGGTTCTAAATTTTCACAGAGAATCAAAACAAACAACATTCTGAATATAGTAAGAATATATTGCTTGATAATAATAAAACTGGCTATCACAGTGGAATTCAAATGTACTATCACTTCATTACAACACCAGCTTGGATTGTTACAACACAAGCCTTTTATTTCCAGTAGACATGGGAAAAGAAATGGCTGCTGGTCCAGAAAGCCATGAGCCTTCCCTCAGAGATGTGCTACATCTGCCAGCCCTGGTGGATGTCTTGGACACCACTGGGCATCAAAAACAACATTTGAAACTTCTGATTAGGCAACCGAATTCAGTCCTCAAGGTGAGACATATCTTAAGTACATGCTGGAGAAACAGTAAAAATATGATGTCTATTCAAGGTTGGATTTAGTGGAAAAGCTAAATAAGACTGCAGAAGGAACCCCAGGGCACATGGAGTGGGCTCACAGAGGAGACTGAGTTACAGAATTGGTCTTTTGTTCAGGTCTGAAAGCATGGTAAGATTAGATGATTTAATGCCATAAACCCTTTGGCAAGATCCATTAATCCAATGCCCTGGCCAAATTGTGTTTGTACTTTAAAGCCAATTTGTGTTCAAAATTATTTGAATTAATTGCTCTTTGTTTTTTAAACTGCTGTGTGGTATTTCTGTGTTCTTTCAAGAAGTTTCCCATCGCAACTCAAGGAATATGAGGCTATCCTCCTGTGTCAATATTTTTACCATACCTCCTTCCATAGTGACTTAGCTTCTCCTTCTGAGCGAAACATTCTGTGAGAATGAGGAATTAAAATAGGCTGAGGGATAAATTTTTTCCTTTAAAGTGAATGACAACAACTCCTTTCTCAGTCTTACACCACTAATGATACTAAAGCATAGGGATGGTGCTTTGTATTTTGAACGTACAGACTGACGTCTTTGAAGCAAATAATCTGCTTTGGTCCCCAGCTATGATCGGGAAGCCTCACACATCCCTGGTGCATAGCACAGTGGCAGGAGATAGCTCCTAAAGGGCCACAGATTTGCTGTTTAATTTTTTTAATTACTGCTTATTTAGGAAACATAAATACTTTTACAAGTCATTACCATGTAAGTATGAACCATGCACTATTTTTAATTAAAAAATGAAGCTAGCACTTTTTCACTGAAAGGAACACTGTGAGAGACACAAAGCCACTCTTTCATAAGGCGTTTGCAAGGACAAATACCTTCATCACCTCAGATGCCTTCATTCAGGGGTTTTATTTGTCCTGACAGGCAATGCTGTTTGCAGTTCAGGAAGTCCTGAGTTGTGGTAAATGGTGTATGAATCTAAAGCAAATTAGAGACATGGTTTAGTGGTGGACTTGGCAGTGCTGGGTTAATAGCTGGACTCAATGATCCTAGAGTTTTTTCCCAACATAAACAATTCTATGATTCTATTATTTTGCTGGGCTTGTCTTCACCAGGAGAAAGCAGACCCATTGTTCAGGAAACAAATGCTGCCCTAGCACTTATGCGCCTCCTCAGAGACTTGCTGCCTCTGTGTGAGAGGAGTTGATATTAGCTGTTATTAAGATACAGCTGGGTTTAGAGCCTTCCAAGGTGAACACCTCAAAGAGATTAGTCAGCTAGTATTAGAACTCTGCATGAAAATGTGGGTGTTTTTCTTAAGAGCTATGTATGGTTGAAACAGCCAACTCTTCCCCACCCTGGGGTGGTTTTGTTTTTTGGGTGGGTTCTCTGAAGTAATTTTCCCCCGTTTGGTTTTTTTTTTCTTTAATTTCACTTTTTGCCATTTGCATTCAGCTTAATTGATTGGAAAAGAATAATAAGAATGCTGGAGAACCTAAAACCCTGAGGAAGCCCAAACTGTATGCTAAGTTGGTGCCTACCAGCAGCTTTAATCTCAATTAGTCCAATTTGTGAATGTTTGTTTGTTTTTTCTTATTCACTGCCAAGCTAAAAAAACAAAACAACTGTGAACAGTAACAATAAAAGAAGGACTTCAGCTCATGATTTATCTTAAAAGAGTGGCTCCATTTGCAATTGAATCACTGTTCTGTTAAAACATCACAGCCATGTCCAGACTGCCCCACAAGCTCTTAGCTTAGGAAGTCTTGAGTGAAGTAAGGTAAAACAGGATAAAGGAAGTTATCTCCAGGACCGTTCCCCACCATTGCCAGGGCCATTGTCTGGAAGGCTGCTCCTCCAAACTGATGAACTTGAGAGGCAGGGATGTTCTCCCATGTCAGCTCTTCCAGAAGTCCCTGTCCTACATGACAAGACCCCGAGGGAGCTGTGCTGTCCCCACAGCCTTGCTGCACAGCATGAGTTCAGGGAAGACGGCAGATCTCAAGGCTTTGTGTTCCCCCAGTGCAGGAGCTCGGAGGGTGATATTCAATCTCTTCCCTGCAAGGACCACTCTGTAGAACTCCCGTTTGCCTTTGCATGGTCCTTGCTGTTACTAAACCTGCTTTTGCTTGCACGGCACCTCGAAGGAGAACCATCATCAGAGAGGATGAGGTGTGTACCCCACTGCCACAGAGGACAGGGCTCATGCTGAGCTGCAAGCAGGGTCCTACACAAGAACACATGGTGAGCATCACCTGGTTCCAGCTGGGGCTCCACAGGCACTCTGGGCTTCTGCCTCTGTATAAAGCATGTCCCATACACTGCAAGAGCAAGGCTGGCAGCTGGTAAGTGCAATCACAGCCTCAATAGCTGCATCATCTCTGAGTCCTCATCTAAAGCATGTAGAAAAGCTTTGCCTAAAGAATTCTCATGTATGAAAATGGAGAATACTGACTGCAGAAAGAGTTTGACAAGGCAGACATTGTAGCCCTTCCATTGATCCAGAAATGATCCTTCTATAAGAGGGGAAATACAATGCAAACCACTTTGCTGTGGAGTCAGAGAAGCCCCTAACTTGTAACACCCCTGAAATGTGTGAATAGAGCTGGGAAGGCATGAATCCAGTTGGGGGTCGACAGCTGTGCTATACATTTACTGGCCTGAGCAAAACACCCACCACAAAGGCTGCTTCTCACTTCGTGTCTCTCTATCCCCTATCCAAGCAAAAGAAACTCATTCAGGGCTACCCAGCTGTTGCTTTCACTGCTCCAGCCACCACCATCCTCCTCCACCAGCCCCAAATTAATGCTCCTCCTAAAGCTGTTATCCTCTGTGAATTCTGTCATTTCCAGTGAGTCTTGTGCTGTAATTTAAAAGATAACTCACTCCTGTTTCTAGCGTTTTAATGCATTTTATTTTTTCTACAAGCAATATACGTGTGTAATTAATAAACAATTTAGTATGTTGAGGAACCTAGGAACTTGGCAAATGTTCTGGGGATATGAAATCTCAGGAAAAGCAGCACATTATAAGAAATAGTAAGTAATTACTTATGTAAGCTTTTCTTTTTAAATTCTAAGAACATTAGCTACTAATTACCTACTAATTACCAGTACTTCAGCAGGTGTTTGCACTTAACTGTAGGCTAAAGCCCCTGTGAAAAACAAACCCCTCACACTCCCTCTCAAGATTAAAGCTGAATCCCACTGGACTCTATAATACAGCATAGGTGCAGCAGAGCTGTTTACATGCCAGTCCTTTAACCACTCGGCCGCTTAAGGTGAAAACAGGCTCCAGTTTATTTCCCTTGTATTTCCTGCCAGAGCCAAGGTGATTTGCTAGAATGAGTAACTCAAGAGGTAATGAACAAAATCTAAGGGTTAAAAGTAAACTATGATTAAGACTTCATCCTCATCTGCACATTTATCTCACTTCTGTAGTGACCTGGCAGAGGAACACTCTATTTCTGACCATGAATATTGCTGGCTGAACAAAGTGAGAATAAAGAATCTGTGAAGAGTTCCCTGAGTTTAAAAAAAAACAATGCAGAGCCCTCAGCTGCTGCAAAATGATTTAGTTGCACCAATGCTGGTGCCCAAGTCAATACTTCATGCCACTTGAGTGACTGGCCTGTGCTACAGATCCAATCTGTTCATGACTCTTGAAAAACTAATTCATACAGGTAAATTTTACTAAAAAAACCCATTTCTAGGCAATGAATTTCAAATTTAGAAGTGTAGGTTCAAGTTCATATCCCTGACTGCTTAAAATTCAGAATTTTGGTTTACCCACTTATCAAAACACACTTTACTATCAATAGAAGGAAGATATCAGACATAAGAAGTCCAGCAAGAGAGTGGAAAAGATAAGAGGTGCCTTCAGCAAGCTGTCACAGTGCTCAGTTTGCACCTTCTGCAGAGCACCTCAAGGACGGATGGAAGGACTGAGAGGAACACCTCGGGACAATGTTTTTTATTAAATCTGTTCACAAATGACTAATTCCGATAATGCTGCTAACATACTTTTGCCTTTTACCCTCTCAGAGGCTTGTAAGATCTATTCAAAATATATGGTTGCTTATTTCACTTCTGCAAAGATTACTTCTTTTTCACTGAAAATAAGACTCAAAGTTAGGCAGTGGAGGCAGTTCTGATCATCACCATTTTTCCATGGATGCTAGTTAGGCTACAAATCCCCTCTAGATCCATTTTTCACTGAGGTGATAGAAGTAGTGACTGTGCTGTGAAGTATTAGCAGCAGTAGAAGTGCTCATGCCTACAGCTGGGAGCTAAGTTTTTTGAACAGCACACCTCTGTTAAAACAATAGGAACTGCAGGAGACTAGAAACAGTTGAAAACCTGACCCTTTCATTCAGGTACTTAAAGGAGACCTTCTGGCTGCTGGCGTGCTTTAAGACTTGAGCCCCACAACTGAGAAATTAAAAGCTGCTTTGACATATGAACGAACCAAATGAGACCATGAGGCTTCTGAGAAAATTATACAGCTCAACCTTGGTGCCTTCCATCTGAGCCTCTCAAAACAATACAGAAAAATTAACAAAATAGCGTGCCTGGGAGGTAAGTCATTGATCTTTCACCAGTCAACAAGCTGAGGCTTTGCACAGCAAAATGCCCATATGTCATTTAAACAGAGGATTTAAATGTCATTTGTTGTTCATGTAAAAAATACTTTCTGCTCATTTATTTTCCTCTGCTGGAGGCCTAAGGTAAGATTTCCAGAGGACCTGAAGAGTGGGAAGAGTAGCAGTGCTCTGGTCGCTAGGCTGATCCAAGGTGCTGAGTGAGGCTGTTTCAGTCCCGAGGAAGGACTCCTGCGCCTGGAATCTGGTCTGTTTCTGACTGCTGTCCCCGGTGATCCAATAAAAGATATTGCTTCTCTTTATATAGGCTCAACAGCACCAAATGCTGAAATGACACAAGTGTAGCTGCTCATCATATCCACTTACAAGACAGCACCATTCATGTCCCCAGATGAGGACCTTACCAAAAATCATTATGAAAAATAGGGAATTAAGAACCAGGAATATTTTGGGCACAGCCATCTGACTCACAGCTGTTCCCAAAAGGTGAGCTGGAAGGCGGCCCTGCACTGCTGGAGTACCATGAGACTGCATCCCTGGTGGGTGAGGTCACTGCCCTGCCAACCGTGCTGCTAACCCTGGCTCCCAGCATCCTGCAGCCCAACAAGTGATGGGAGCACTGGGGAGAGGGGAAGTAAGTGAAGTGGAAACGTGACATGCCCTTCAGAAATGAGTTGCCCAACTGGCCCATTAGACATTCCGTAGCTGCTGGGCACTGGGGATGCAGAGGGAAATACTGATGATGCCAGGAAAGAGCAAAGGAGTGTCTAAAGCATCTTGAGTTTCATGGTTACATTTGTTTTAGTCATAAAGGTTTTTGTGGGGGTTTTTACCTATTTTTCCCCATTTTCACTGTCTTCCAGGCAGCTCCCTTATGTGGGATTTCATAGTCCCAGCAGCATCTCAATGAAGTCAAAGCTTGAACACCTTTTCCCGCATGCGCCACAGGTACCGTGGATGCCGTGGCCCACTGACATCATTTCAGGGGATACAGAAGCAAATTGAGGAGAGGGTTTTTCTCTTCTATTCTCTTTTCTTTAGTTTCAAAGAGGAGAGGAAAAAAATGCAGAGACAGGATTTTAGCCCTTCGTTTTATAATGTAATTGAAATGCCAAGAGACTGAAAAAATTCAATGTTGATGAAGAAACGGATGTTAGTGCAATGAAGAATAGCTCTGTCTTTGTCAGTCTGCAGTCTTTTATGTGTCACAGGCTGTCACTTTCTATTGCATTTCAACTGACTAATTACCCCAGTTTATTAAAAGTGAATATGAATTCACATTTTTTACTTTGCCATGTTCCAAGTGTTAGTGTTATCAGGAGCTATTACTGAATGATAGATCCCACAGTTCTAGGCTTCCTCATGTGAGCAAGTACAGAGCAAATCTACCTCAATATCAATGAAAACCAGATATATTCATTTAAGGGGGAAATATATACTCTGTGCAGTGCATGTTCACATCCAAGCATTAATCACCCTGGTGTGTCCCACATGGCTCAGTGTATTATTAGAACCTCACTCACAGAGCAGAAGAGTGTCTGTAAGTGATGATGTTGGAAGGGTTGGACTTGAATTAAATGTACTCATCGCTTCCTAATGGGGAGGTATTTTCTGACAGCTGTAATGAAAACTGCTGCTCATCAAAAGGTACTCTGTGTCCTAGCTCGCAAATTCAACCTCAGCTGCAAGTTGCACATTTAAATTTCAAAGTTTTTATCTCTAGCCACACTGGAGTGCACTTATAAGTGCGGTGGAAGGGTCAAATTAGATGAAATCAAAGCCCTGCTTCTACTGAAGAGGCAATTTCAAGCTTTTGCAATTGGAGCTGTGTGTTGTTGTAGGCTTAAAAAACCTCATCATCAAAAATAAGGATTTCTAGAACATGATAATTATCACTTTGATCTGTCCAACTCAGATCCAGCAGTAACTACGATGTTCGAAATTCCCCATTCTGTATAAAATAACATATTCAGATAAACAGGTGCATAGACTACAATTGTTCTAGTACAGTTGGTACCCTGTTTATTATTGCTAGTTTTTCACACCTTCCCCTACCTTTGTGAGTGAGTGATCAGATTTCTTGTGAGGACATTTGCACTCTCTTTGAAGGAGCTGCATGCTGGTATAAGCTGTATGTGTATTGGCAGTAATAATCAATAAGAGGAATAACAATAACTTGGGAAGTTATGTCGATAGCAAATGCTGGGAAAGAATGGTGGTTCAGGTCTTGGAGGGAAATGCCATTTTGCCTGAAAGCAAAGCACATATAGTCAACAGGAAAAGGAAGAGGTTTTCATTCTTCTGGTGCTTTCCTAGTGGGTACTCATTGTTTATAACAAAATGCAACCACTGTATGTTTTCCTATGATTTGAGATATTTACCATTTCACATCCTAAACAAAATGTTCCTCCATTAGAACATAACATAATTGGAGGGAAAAAAAATCACAAGAGTGGCTGCAGTGGCAGGACTGTCATCTTCTACATTTACAAAAAGAAGGCAGAAGAGTATTTTTTAAACATGCCTGCCTGAAGAGAAGCAGTGGGACATGCACTCGCATTGCCTGGACTCCAAGCCGGGCAGCTTGATGAGCTAGCTGTGATGTGAAAGCTGTAAGGTTCCCTTCTCTGGTGTTTTCAAGTCCTCTGGGTATGATGAATTTTGTATAGGATGTTTAAAGGACTGGCTGAAGCTATGTTGTCGTGGGTTTGTGCCCAGGCTGATACTGACGGCCATGAACAGAAGATACCCCCTGGAGCATGTAGCCTGTTCTCAGAGAAGGGCAGCTCTCTACCTCTCAGTTTAAGGCTGGAATGAGATCAGTCTCACTGTACCTGTACACTAAGATAAGCTTTGACTTTGGTCTGCACCAGGGAGGTGCATTTCAGGTGGGGAATGCTGATCCTGGATGACTCAGACCCTGTACTGGGTTGGATTTACAAGGAATGAGGCCGCTCTCTCCCCTCCAGTGGGGAAGGCAGGAGAGGTGCCTGTATCCATGGGTATCTTTGATGGCAAGCCAGAGAGCTTCAGGGAAAGGAGTCAGGAGGGCTTGAGGACACAGCGTGTGAGGAAACCTCTAAGCGCAAAGCGACTGGCTACCCAGTGCAGGGAGCAGCACCATCAGTGGAGAAGGAAACAGCTTCCCCACAGGTTGGGATGCAGGAGTTGGCTCCCTCCTGAGGCAGATGTGGAGATTAAGAACAGGCATGCTATCCAGGAAATAATATTTAAATCCTAGTGCTAAGGAAAAATCCTGCATATGACCCCAGAAATGAGATTTGTAGCCAGCCCTCCTCCAAAATAAAGAATAGCTGAGAAAGTTGATGACCCTCTTCTGATGGGAAGAGAGGTGGTTTGCTGTTTGCTGGATCAGGAAAGCAGGTGCAGGGAGGAAGGGGTGCTGCCTGCCATAGCCTGAGATGCTACTGGAAAGGTGTTCAGGTTTTCCTGCTGCACTGGCTCCATGCCGTTGATCCAGAAAGCTGCTAACCTAGTTAGAAGGGCTTTAAAGTAGGATTGAGGGAGGGGTTGACTAGGAAAAAAAAAGTTAGCATAAACAAGAGCAGCCTGATAGGGACCTAAAATTTCAGTGATGTTGGTATTCAAATAGGGTCACAGGAGAGACACGGGGAGTAGTGAATCAGTCCACTGAATACTTTAGATGTCTGTATACTAAGGGAAGAAACATTTGGGGTAAACAGGTGGAGCTGGAAGTCTTAATACAAGATCAAAATTATGACTTAATTGGCGTAACAGAGTCTTGGTGGGATAATTGGCATGACTTGAATAGTAATATGAAAGGAAGAGCAGGCAAGGAGAAAACAGGAGAGGTGTTACCTGAGTTTGGATCTATTTGCTTGCTGGAAGCTTGGCATGTAGAGAAGACTAAAACTACCTGAAAATTTTATGGACAATAATTATAGCGGAAAAGATCTCAGGTACTTACATGGTGGGAGGGCCACAGCAACTGGCCATGGAACTGATCAAGAGAGAGCAGCTTTCAGTGATGCTTTGAGAGGGGGGCTTTGAGAGTGCTGGAAAGTCCCTGCAGTAGGAGACAGACTGACCAGCATGTGCATGGGGTGCACAAAAGGAAGAAGCAATGCTCAGATACTATGGACTGAGAATAAAAGATTACCAGGAGCATGTAAGGACAGAACAAGAAAAGCTGGAATGAGCACTGAACCACTATTAGGCAGCAGCACCAAGGGTAAGAAGAAATCATTCTTCATGTGCATTGGGAGTAAGAGGTAAGCCAAGAGCAATGTCACCTGAACAAGCATGAGGCAAAAAAGTCGCAAAAAGGATGCAGAGAAGGCCTGTGTGTGTGAAGTGGGGTTCCTGCATCCTCATCAATTGAAAGGTCAGTTGTGAGCATGCAGCTGGCATGATTAAAATCAGAAACAAAAAAAAAACTTTTCCCCAGACAATGGCAAGAATAGGTAAAGGATATTCATTTAACTTCATTTTTTAAAAAATCCTTTGAGTCTGATGAATTTTGTATGGGATACTTAGAGGACTGTCTGAAGCTCTCTCAGAGTCATTAGTAGTCTTCCTGGGAACCCGTGGAGAGGGAATGAAGAACTAGATAACTAGAAAAGCACAATATTGTGGCTTTTTTTTAAGCAAAAGGGGGAATTGAGTTACTGAAGAAGTCAAATTAACTTCAGTCCTCAGAAAAATTCTGTAAGAAGTAAAGCATCTGGAAATCAATATTTATGTATCATACTATGTCAAATGAGGGTTATTTTCTTTCCTGGCTGTGTAATGGGCCTTGTGGGTAATGGAAATCTGTGGATGATATGCAACTTGACTTTAGCAAAGTTTTGACACTCTTCTACCTGATAGAAGAGATTATAGGGAAGATAGAGAATTTTTTGCATTGCAATTACAGTGGTTTACGATTAAAACAAAAGTATTTATCATGAAATCCTGTAAAGGTCCACCTCAGTGCAGTGCAATGGATGGCATGGCAAGTAGCAGGTAAGTCTTCAGTGCAATTTTTACCAAAATCCTACTTTTTCTACTACAAATTAATCTTCTATCTCTTCTCAGAACTGATGTCTTAGCTAAAATGCTGTGTATAGCCTTGGGTAGGGATGGGGGAGGTAACTTTGAAAAAGAACAAAAGAAAAACCAACATAGAGG
Source organism: Lycocorax pyrrhopterus obiensis (assembly GCA_014706295.1). NCBI lineage: Eukaryota > Metazoa > Chordata > Aves > Passeriformes > Paradisaeidae > Lycocorax > Lycocorax pyrrhopterus. Next base: position 106,166,526 of record JACSVZ010000002.1, read on the forward strand.
GGGAAAGGGGTGAGCAAAAGGTGACTTTGGAAGAAAGATTTTAAAATCTAGGATTGTTTAATCTAAAGGAGAAAAGGCTGAGAATGGATTTAACACCTTCAGATAGCCTTCAGATATGTAAAAGGTTGTTACAGGGCACAAGAATGCTCTGCCGCATCCATGGTGAGCGAGCTGAATGATAGAAACATCATTCATAGAATCATCATCAACACCATTCATAGAAACAGTCTGGACTTTAGGAATCCTTTCTAACCAGGACTGTAAGGAAATGGAAGAAATTGCTTGTCGTGGTTGCAGTATTTCTTTCAGTAGAGATCCTTAAGCCCATGTTGGAGGTGGAATAAACAGGGCAAGATGCCATAGAGTTACAAAGACAGAGGAGTACAATAGGAACTTCCTAAGATCTTTTTCTGACTTTTTTGTTCAATTTTTAGTTATTTCAAGTTTTCAGCTGTACGAGAGCATAATGCTCCAGCTTCACTTTTATTGCTTCACTTTTGCTCCTGCAAAACTCTTCACTTATACCTCAGACTTTTAAAAGACTATGAGGTTGAGTTTAAAGTCGTATTTACAGAAAGGTAGCCCCTGAGCAGCTCGGGCATGAACCAGCACCAAATGTTGCTAAATGCTGTGCAAATCTAACAGCCCATTCCAGCAATGTACAACAGCCACCACTTCCTTTTGCTTAGGAGCTGGGAAAGCACCCTCTGAAGCCCAGCCCCTTCTGTTGCCCAACCCCTCACCACCAGTGTCAAGTTTTGACCTCCTTCAATGCTTCTCCAGCAACATTTTCCTCTTTTGTCTATCACAGCAATCTTTTGTGTCTCTCATAAGGAGAGCTTCATAAAAACTCTGCGTAGTGTTTTTTGGCAGTAGCAGAGATGTCTAGGGCAGGTTTGACTGTGGTAGTCAGATGTCTTTTCATGCAGTTAAAATATGATGCACACAAGGCAATACACTTTCTGTAAAACATTCGGTGGGAGGGAACATGGTCTTGAGCACGGGAACACTACAACGAGCTGTGGGCGAACAAGGCCTGATGGTGAACCACTTGTGTGGCACTGTGCACACTTTTGTCCCCACTGAGCTGCCAGAACTGCAGGATCAGCAGCACTGCCTCATCCCATGAAGTAGTTCTGAGGATAAATACATGAGGTGCCTAAATACAGTAGTAACTGGGGTGCTATAAGCCCCTGAGGTGGATTTGCTGGTGCAGATGCAAGAGGGCAGTTTTGATTTCCATTCTTTTTAAGTTTTGTATTTGGCATGTTGACGACTTGGCCCATGTAGGAGCAGAAGGGGATGCAGTGGTGTCACAGAGGCCCACACTTCTCATTCCAAGAGGGATTCAGTCTTTGATTAGCCAAAAGTGCTTGCTCTTGGACTTATCTTTGAGGAGCTGGAGGGTCCCAAGGCCCCTTGTGCGAAGTACTTATATACAAGGAATTAAATCCTGCTCTACTGAAAGCAACAGGACTTACATCCTGGGCTCACTCAGCTTCCATCCCATTTATCTTAGGAAGGTGTAAATACATGCATTAGTTCTCCACTGAATCATAATGATTCTGCTGGAGGAATTGCATGGAAAATCAATGGATATGTTCCTCGTCACCATGTCGTTGCCATCTCAGTGGATTCCTGCCCTTAGAGCACTCCAGCTGCCCGGTCTCTGCCTCTGCTGGAGCACAGTGCCTTTGCAGACCTTTCAGTCGGGCTGTATGGACTCTCCCTAACCTGACTCACTAATATCCAGCTGTGCTAGCAAAGATGTCGTTCAGTCAGTTAATGTGGCTCATTTGGACCCACACAAGCCAAGGAGGAGCTGCAGGAGCAGCTCTGCTGCTAAAGCCTAGAGGGCAGTAACTTCCAGCCAACAGTGAGGGGCATGTTGGAGCAGGGATTGGGCAGTTCCCAGTACCTCTATAATCACAACGAAATGTGGCCACAGCCACTCAGGTTTGCCTGAATTCCTTTGGTGAATGGCTATCTTAGCAACTGAAACGGACTCTTTTTTTGAGTATTTCTTTGTAGAAATCTCTTCTAAAACTGAGCAGTACGCAACTCTGCTTAACATTTGGCACTGCCATGAGGGAAGTGTTAATACACCTCTCTCCAAAGGTATTGGCTAAATATGTGTAAGTTCCAGAGTGGAGCCTCTTAGGAAGTTTCTGCTCTATCTAATGAGAGTGTTCTTCTTTGGTCTTCTGGCTGTGTTGAACACACACATTTTGCAGTACCTGTCCATACCAGCAGTGCACTTAATTTGTGTAGAATTGCATAAAGAACACCTAAGTTACTTCCTAGGCTTCAAGTCCACAACAGAGTGAAAAAAAAATGCTTCTAACATTCAAAAAATGAATACACCTTGAGATATTTTCAGAGATTCTTTTTTTCTGCAGGAGGACTCTGATAATGAACACCGAGCCTTAGATTGTATCGAAACCCATGTGAGCACAACATGCTTTGTCGTGAAATGTTTCCAGGAGAACATACGCATTTAGGCAAACCTGCAACAGAGAAAACAATACTTCTTAACATTTTCAGTCCACACTTCAATTGATTATGGATGTTTCTCACCTTGAGTATAAGTGTGACTTGTTTGGCTCCTGTGCCTCCTGAATTCACTCCAGAATAGCAGTTATTGGGGAAAGAAGGACCTGGGAATAGTCAAAGCTGCTTCAGAAGTAAAGTGTTTCAGAAGCCACGTTATGATTGCTCTATCAAAACCTGCAGTTACACAAACATTTTTCTTGATATAAACAACTCATTCTTCTTTCTACCCCTGCTTCTTCCTCCCTTTTTCTTGAATCTGTTTGCGGGTCCTGTGAGGTGACCTGAGTTACAAACAACTCTACAATATTCCACTGATAGTGGCTGAGCCAAATGCCCATGGAAGCAGAGCCTGATATGATTCTCTTAAAAATAGATGCTCAAAAACATAAAACCAGACTGAGTTAAAAGATTTGAAAAATCATTCACTTGCATGCAGTTTTCTGTCAAAAGGAAAATACTTTGTGGAAACATATAAATTTTGGCAAAAATTAGGTTGTAAGGAGAAATGAAGAGGGAGACAGATCATGTGTCTCTATATATCCAATAACAGAATAAAACCATCTCAATTCCCAAGTGAATGTCCTCAAAACAAAATAAAGCCTCATCTGACTTGGAGTCACTCACAAAAATGGTGAACAGACTCATTTTCAATCCCATCAAACAAAAAATAAATTTGAAGTTTTGACATTTTACATTAAATAATGGTTCCCCAACCCTCTATAAGAAGTACAGTGAAAAGACATGAGACATTACTCAGAAAAATTCTTCACAGCTTATTCACCTTTTGTGAATAGGCTTATTCGTGTCAACTCCAGAAATCTTTTGTCCAGTCCAAAACATCCCTAACATGATCAGTTGTGTTTCAGTGGTAGGAGACACATATAAGGCAAACTAATTGTAAAGGTTTGTTATTTCAGCATGAACCTTTAATGTCCAACAGGTATCAGTATTCAGAGGTTTTCCAAATTTTGTGATTTCATCTTACTGTTGGACATATTAGCCAATGTTTAAATATCAGTTACCTGTAAAAACATGCACAGACTTGTATAATATTTGAATACGTAGTAATTACACAGCAGCTGATATAGCTGAAGATATTTTGGGAAATCTTTGTTTTTATAGGTTATTTTGACTTAAAGCTGGTTTACTTCCTGTTGTACTGAGCTAAAAAACCTGAAGGACAGTAATTAACACCTGGGACAGCAGGAGCTGGTGGGTCATGAGTAATGGGGGAAACAGCAGCTAAACGAAGTGCACTAACTTACAAAACCTCTTGAACAAGCATGAAAGGAATCATCTGATGATACCAATCATTTGCCACTAGTTTTTGTAGTTACATGTTTTATTGTTGTTTGGGGGGGCTTTTCTGAATTATTCAAGAATTATTAATATTTTATTAAATATTTTTTCTCTTACTCCCACTCTTGTTGCCATTTCCATGAGCTGAGCAGCTTTCTTATAGAAAAATTGCATAGAAGAAATCAATTCTGTAAAGTTTCTTTCACATTCCCTCCTACCTGGAAATTTTAATTTTCGGTATCTCCTTGACTTTCCTAAATAATTAGGAAACATATTTATTTATTTTAAATTCTGGCATTGGCCTTCAGAAACCTGGACTTTTTTTTCCTTTTCTTGACAATCCTATTGCCTGCTTTCCAAGTCCATTTCTTATCCTTTTTACTCTGTGTTTCTGTCACAATTTTACAGTTAGCCATTTAAAAAATATATAATTAAAGTGCCAAAGCACCTGCTAGCCTCATGCATATGCATGAAATAGAATTATGTCCCCTCCGGGACACTGGTGTTGTGACTCTGGGGAAATGGCTAAGTAACCATGACAACGTGTCTCCACCACATCTTATTTCCAGTGATAAAAGCATGATTTACCCTATTAAACAAACCATATTACAACTTGCCCACAGCAAGTGGTGTCAGCTTTCCAGTAGAGGCACCAGGTCAGGAGGGAGAGCAGCCCAAGCCCATCCATCCATCCAAGCCTCCCCCTCTTTGACACTGCTTCGCGGTTACATTGATGGTGAGAGGCAGGACGAGACACATGTACAGTATTTCGCATTTCCATCTTGATAGGTGAGATGAAAGGAGGGGAGGCAATGCAGTATTCATTAGCTGCAGGCACCAGCCCAATCCCCGGTACAGCGGTGATGGACGGTGCAGGAGAACCCAAGGGTAGGGCGCAAAGATTGGCGGAACCAACACACAATGATTCAGACGTTTAAATTAGATAATTTCTGCATCTTCTTTCCTGCCAGTTTGCCAAGGCTGCCAATACTTAGTGAATGCCAGGGAAGGCTACCAGAAGTGGTTTTTCAAAGGCTGCTGCCAGAACACAATGTTAAATGATTTTTTTATAATCTTGCCTATGCTACTGATTAGACTTTATCTTATTTAAAATGATCTTTAAAATCAAGTGCACTCTTCATTATATATTTTGATTTACACCTTGCTTAATTAGGGAAGGCACTTTGCTATTACATTATCTATCATAATTGTATAGGGAAAGTCTCCTCACTGGATCTTGTCTACTAGCATAACACAATATTTGTTTTATTAGCACTTTGAAGAAGTATTTAAATCAGCCAAACTAATATTTTAAATATTTTAAATATTGCCTTGAAAGTGTTTGCATTAACCCTCTTCTTTCCATCACATACTTAAAGAAAAGTATAAACCTTAATTTGAGTTCTTAATCACTTGAGGGCACAATTTGATTAAGAACAATAAACAGAGAGGTGAAGAAATTAAAACCACAAAAGTCTCAGAGAGAAAACAAAACTGGTGTTTAAAGGTCAAGTACGTAGACGTAATTAGTTCTACTTACATGAAGAATTGCAATTAGCTTTATGAATTGCATTTTGAAATTGCCGGGTCTTGTGAATCCTGGGGGTTTCTTAAAACATCAACTGTTAGAAGTCTGTGATTAGATCAGACTCACAGCTAAGAATGAAAAGAGCTAAATCATTATTTCAGCGCAAACAACTGCAAGGTGAGGCTGAAAGTACTACCTGGGCTTTCCGAAAGGTGACTAGCAAATAATAACTCAGTATTCATCAGATTATTTGGCAACCTGACTTATGATCACTAAGTTCTTGGGATTGATCCTTTCCTGGTTCCAAACATAACCTGTACAAGTCAAAGCACAGGGATTCTGCATTTACTGTCGAAGGATGGATTCCTTTCTCTCTCAACAACACCAAATATGGAGAAGGTGTTGGCTATTCTAGCAAGTTCTTGCAAGACCCTGAGATCTGTTCCCAAAAAAAACCCAAGCCCAATGGAAATCTGATTTCTGCTAGAACATGTATTCATGCAACAGAAGTCAGTGTTTGGATTTTAGGGCCACCTCCAGTGACTTGAATGTTGAATGGTATGGAAAGATTTGACAAATATTATTGAGTTTTGAAGTATCCCAATAGTGTCACTGCTCTGGGCTTCTCAAGCAGCAGGTTAACCAAGAAGCACAGCTCACCTTTCTTGCAGGGTTCTCCAGTTGCCTCTGGATGCCTGTTCAAAAGGCATTGCAGATCTACCCTATTTCTGGTGTATGGGAAACCTGTAGTAGAGGTAGCAGAGTACCCAGACTAGTTGTTTGGAGTTCTGGACTGAGCAGATCTGTCAGAGCACTGGATTTGGTGCTCTAGCTCTGATTTGTTTGCTTTTTGTGTGTGTGTGTGCAATGTAACAGTCTCCTTAGCATCCAGAAACAGGCTGCGTTGTGTGTGGAGGGTTGAGCAAGACAGAGGGAACCTGAAGTCAAATTTTATACTACTGCTCAGGACCCCAACATGAGTAGTGACTTTGGGCAAGTAACTTGCAGCAAACTCCTCTAGAGAGTGTCTGGATCTTTACAGAATACAATAGAGAAATAAAAGGGGAAAATACTGCATCTCAGCTTTCCTATCTGTAACATGGGACTAATACTTACCAACCGACCCACCTCACAAGGGAGATGCAATAATTAATTAGCTAATGTTCCTACAGCACTTTGACTCTGTAAAGTGTAAAATAAATGTTAAGCATTATTGGCACTTAGATTCTACAGTGATTGGTGCCCTACAATTCCCTAAGCCAGGCAGCTAGTTATTGCTGCTCAGAGTAACGGTAGCTTACAATACATCCTGCGTTATCAGCTGGTTTCTAGATGGTTACGTGCCAGTTTGCCTGTACATACACCCTCCCACACACGCCAGATGCCACACAGGGGAGTTCTGAGGTCCAGGATGTGACTACACATCACGGAAAGGGGACTCTGCAGCCACTCTGTAACTGGGCAGTCCCTTTTTGCTGTGATTTTATTTCCTCCTCTCTGAAGCAGGTTATTAGGTAATAACCAGGACCTGAAACCCACTGCCCTGCTGTATAAATACTATTTCATCTAATTTTGTCAGTTGACTCATTATCATCACTGAAAGTATCCAGGATTTCAATAAATTCAATGTCAAAGAAACTAATTGGTAAACTGTGTAGAGCAGTTTGAGAGACAAAAAGGGCTTTGTCCTTTTTCATTTTGTCGCTTTATACTTCTAGGCTAAATTTTTATTTCAGTGAACAAGAAGATGGCAGCTTCTAAAATTATGTCTGAGAGATGGATATGTAGGTAATATTGTTTAATATTAACTGCTGCTACATGGGTTCATGAATTCCCATCAGTACCGGTTTTTATGGAGTTCCTTATGCTAAAGTCTCTTTCAACAAAGATAGTGGAAAGAGCCTGGTTTGCAGCTCAGTAGTTCAAGAAAGAATTGCAGCTTTGCCCTCTCAGTCATAGCCTGAGAGATTGGTATTGAAGTCTCTGCATTTACACTATATACAATTACAGGTTTTTATTTCAGGTTAGATTCAGCCTGGTCCTCTGGGTTAAACTTCCTTATCATGCCTGTGTTTCAAAGCCATTCAAAGCACCAGTCAGTTATTTGTAGCCTTGTGACTCCATCTGGGTTTTGAGGGCATCTAATACAAACCAGGAGGAGAGTTTCTTATTTAGTTTGCTCTCAAAGAAATCCAAAGCCACACTGTGAATCAAACCAGTACACAGTAAAAGGAGATAACTGGAAATTCTGTAAAAATCTGATTACTGCTTTCAACCAAAACACTAGTGAGATGCAGCCTCAGCCCATATGGTACTCTTTCTGCTGACTTTGTAGGAAGCCACGTGGACAATGAGCAACCAAGCAACCCCAGACCACCACGTCAGAGTTTAAGAGTACATCCCAGCAGAAACACCATTTGATTCCTTCACACTTTCTCGTACTGTTTCCCTAAGCATCCCCTGTTTGGCTTTGCCAACCACAGGCTACCGGGCTAGAGAGACATTCAGTCTGAGCCAGCCAGGATGTACTTACACAGTGTTCTGCTAGATCCAGCAATATAAAGAGGATTCAAATATTGATACACGCTTACACATTGGAGATAATTCCAGTACTCTACCACTCTGCTATGGGATACTGTACACAATGTTATTTAACTAATAACATCCATGGGAATTGTGATTGACATCAGTAAAAACTGGAGGAACCTGAGTGGGAAATCAGAGCCCTAAACTTGACATTGGGTCCTAGGAGCTATACTTCATATTGAGACTCCACCATAATAAATACTTAAAAGCTCATAAAATTTGTTCATGATGGAGGTGAAAAGCATCTCATTTATGTATTATTAATGTATACTTGCTCAACTTGTTAATTTAATTCGTGAAATGGATAAAATTGTCTCTTTTCGTGATCTTCCTACAAAAGCAAGCAATACTACTATGTGTAAGGCTAGGTGGTTATCACCAACACTGTACCACTTTATTTCTGAAGTTCCTGAGAGTGAATGACTTAATTTATCTTTGTTTTTTTGGTACTCAATCACTGAATAACACCTAGTGCAAAAAAACCCCAAAAATATAAAATGTTTTTATGCTGGAGTAAAAATCAATTACTCAGTGATTTTTTTTTGCTTTGTTTCAGATGAACAGAAACTTGCTGAGCTTTAAGGCATGTCATAAGCAATTTCTGTTCTTGTTTTGCCACTGCCCATGGAGAGGATGTTTAAAAGTCAATACTATCTCTTTGCAAAACCCTTCCCCACATCAAAATCTATGATACTGATCTTTGCAAGTTTCTCTCAGAAACCATCAGCAGTCTGAGTACATCTCTATCGCAGTTTTCTTGAGCTTTGGGGTTAATATTAATTTATGAACTTTGAGCATAACTAAATGCTACACAAGACCATACATTTTTGTATTTTTCTTTTTTATAAATCCATTAATTAATATCTGACATATTTCTTGGTTTGTAAAGAATCTCACTTTGTCACCCAGTCCAGGATATTTTAAAACCAGTCTAAGTTGGTTTTTTTCTTTTTGCCTATTTAGCAAAAGCCTTTGTTTTCTCTCTTCAGAAACCAAAGAAGTATGATGAGGAAGAAACTGAATATATGTTTTTAGATGCTTTAAGTGTTGGTGTTGTTTAGATGGTTAAAATGGGAGATGTACAGAGTTTCTTCATGAAAGACAAGAACTTTATCAGGTCCCGCCCTGTATTCAAAAAATTTACAAGGAGATAACTGTTGCCAGAAAAATGCATAAATATTAACAGGAACATATTCTCTTCTTCCCATCTATTTATAGCCCCCTTTACAATTTAATTATCAATGCAAAGTATTTAAAGTAATTAGAGATTTTTATTACTAATTTATGTCTGTAAATCAAAACTGGGCAATTTTGAAGTCTATTATCTCCAAATGAATGTAAGTACCCAGCACAGTGAGTGACTTCGTGACATCTTCCAGTGCAAAGGTGCCCTGCTTTAACTGTAAACAATAAAAACACACACACAAAACCTAAGCACTGAGTGCATCATTTTTTCTTATTTTTTAAGTTTCAATAATGTTGTTGGATGGTCTAACTAAGGAAGAAACATGGAGATATGTTAATGTGGCTTAGCTTCAGGGAAATTAAAACTGGATCTAAAGCAAGCTTGGAAGGGCACTCTAGTCCTAAGACTTGGTAGCCCTCATTCTGTAGGCGTATGAACAACAGTTTATTTTCATTTCTATTTCATGACCATTGGCATTAAGAAGATAAAATTCATGAGAGCTGCTGAAAGCATCCTGGCGAGTGCCCAGTACAGTGCTGGGGCTGTGTGCTCCTTTCTGACCCTTCCACATCCCCACAGCCCATACGCATGGCCTGGTGGCCCAGATGGGCCCTTGATACCATGTGGCACGTAGTCCTCACACTGCTTTGTCACCTGCTCCTAGCATTGTAACAGGAGCACGGATGGATATTGTGGGGAACAACACGACAGATCACTGCAATTCAGCCTTCCTGTCAAAAGCTTAAGGGAAAAATTTCCTGATGCAGCTACACAAAGAAATCCACTTGCTGAAGCCTCACCTTAAACAGGCATTCCCAGTCCACGGAGCTCAGCAGTTCATGGGCTTGAGCAGCCCCTGGACCAGCAAAATGCTCTACCAGGTTCTGCAGGCCACTGCCAGGAACCTGGGGGTAGTCTCCTGATCTTTGCAGGTGGCATCCTGGCAGCTGCTTTGGCAACTGTCCTTGAGGAGCCATGGCAGTCCTAAGGGCCAAATGCTGAAATCCTGACCAACTTGGCACACACTTAATCCAGACAAGTCCTCTGTGAATGAAATGAAAATTCTGGTTGAGGAAGAACAAGGGAGGGAACTTTTTTGCTAAGTCAAACATTGAAAACAAATTTGAAGAAAAGGAGATTATATTACACTAATATCAGGTACTGAAGGTGTAGACTAGCTTAGAAACAAATACAGGCTTCTCAAAGCAGTTATGTTATATTTATAGAATGTTTCTCATTCTAGAGAATGAAAGCATTACAACTTAATAAAGAGCCCTGCAAAGAAAGGTCTGGTTTTCCCAGAACTAAAGGAAGCCATCAGATGTACCTACTGATTAAGAATTACAGCAGCAGAGAATGACTTAGAACTGGAGGCTTTTTTTCCTTCTTTTTTGGCACTGCCAGGTGAGTTTAGGGTCAAGCAAAATGTAACTTCCCAAACTGGAATTCATCCAGGATACATCCCTTACCCTTTTTTTGTGCTGCACCAAGCAAAGGGGAATAAAAATGACCAGGCTTCTTCAATACATTGCAATAAAATGTGTTCTAATACTTACAATAAATCATTTTGTATCAATAGAAACATAGTTATGTTTGCACCACATTGCTTCCTATTTTTCATCTAAAATCTCAGTACCCTAACACATCTCCTTTGTCTTATGCAGAGTTCGGCCAAGATTAGAATTCTAGTGAAATCCAGAAAAAATCTCCATGACTAAGTGATCTTTGGATAACAGAGCAATTCCATCTGATACCAATATTTCATAGATATTGGAAACATAGATCATTTATTTTGGTGACTGTTGCAGAGATTCCATTCTAAGGACCTAGCAGATAATAAACAATAATTTCTTTATGTTAGTTACAAAAGAAGTTTCACAGTTGAACCTAGATCAAAGTCAGTTGCTGAGGGCATTATATATAATATGCTAAATCTGTAACAGATGGGCTATACAAGAGGCTGAAAAAGTGCTTGATTAGAGCTGTGCCTCTATTGCTCTACAAAACTTCCAGATGCCATCATGTTGTTAATAATCTGGGGATCTCTCTTCACCATATTGGACCTGCTTGTCAGCTCTGCCCAATTAGCAAAGATAGCTCCAAGGTACGAGCACAATTCCTAGGGCGGTGATTTTCAACATTTTTCAATTTGTGGACCCTTAAGGATTTATCACTGGAGATGTGGATCTCTGCGCAGCAAATGAAAACCTATTGGCAGTGGGCATGCTGGTTTTGCTTACCCTTCCTACTCCCCAGAGTAGGAGTGCTGGGACCCACAGGAGTCTGCAAGCACACCAGACTGAAAAAGACTGTCTTAGGATAACATGTTTCTCATAAAGAGGCTTATGTTTTTCTTGGGTCTTCATAGCTGAGGCTTGAAATTTTCTGCCACATGAGAGAAGTCATTAGTCCTAAAAATTCAAAGTGTGTAAAGAAAGCCAAGCAAGCCCTCTCAAAAATGTTTGGGGATAATATGCTCAAGTAATAATTTGTGGGGGTTTATTTTTTGCTTGACCACAGGAAACTTATAGCTTCATTTAATATTTTGAAAACATTTTCAGAATGTTCGTGTATTGAAAGCAGAATAAATATCAGTACCTCAGCAGAACTGCCATTTAAATCAAATTAACTTTACTAATTAGGGGGAAAAAAAGAAGGCATCTCAGTATCAGGAATAATTTGTGCTTATAGAACTTCACACTTCAGGTGATATACTCTGCCTGAGAGATAGCTAAGAAAGCAATGTACCCATCAAAATGGGAAGTCAACCATGGCCACTAAATTTTTCAATTCACAAAGATTTTAAAAAAATATCCAATTTGCCCAGAGGACTTTTAAGTCTTCAGATGAAACCGAAGTCATTATATTCAAATGAGTGAGTATATAGAGTTAGCCAGTGATACTGAAATGATTTCTTGTTGGGTAGCTGAAAATAATGGATGGAAATATTTTTGTCATAACACAGTACCTGAGCAGTCGTGTTTAATTCACATTTGCCAAGACTCTCAGGCTGCTGCTCTTTTTGACAGCTGAGACTGTGCAGTGGTTTATCTACTGGCAGGAGAAAACTTTCTAGCACCAGATGATAAGGGAAGAGCCATGGCGCTTGGATGCAACCTCTGTCACCTTGCCATATCGCAGATACACCCACATCTGCCAGGGGCTCTTCTGCCCTCCTCTCCCTCAGGGGCATCGCATGCAATGTGCAGCTGGTTGGCAACACACTGTGACCTGCCAGGGTGTGGTGGTGGGTTGTGGAGGCAGGGAGAGGCAGGGAGAGGCAGGGAGAGGCAGGGAGAGGCAGGGAGAGGCAGGGAGAGGCAGTTCCTGCTGCACCTTTTCTGGAGGCACAGGAGCGGGTAGAGGAAAGCACGCATCTGTGTGAGCCTTGGTTTCAGTGCTTGGGCCTTTATGGGTTTTATGGCTGCATGATAGCATAATGATGCTGTAAATCATGCATAAAGGTCCTCTGGAGAATTTACCTTATGTAAGGGATTTCTCAGGCTGGGTAAAGACACTTCCATCAGGCTTTGGCATAGGCAACAGGAGAAAACAGACGGAACAGCGTGACTGGTAAGCCTTGGCCGGTGGCTGTTGTTGTTCAAATGAATCCTCAGGAATGAGGGCTCAGTTAGAGCAGTACAGAGCCAGTCTCAAGATGAATTCTTGCCAAGGATCTCCAGTAGCCTAAGAATATGGTGCAGAGGCAGCTTAGAGTGATTATGAACTTCTCTCCTCATTCTGCACTTGGTCGTTGTTCTGAGTCCAGGAAAAAGGGAAAGGAGAATTAGGGAATCTCTGCTTCCATACATGTGAGCTGATAATGATTTGTCCACGAGGTTAAACAGCACAGGAAATGGTGATCAATATTGGATGGTTGTACCTTAAAAGTGCAAAGGCCATTTGTGCATTCCGGCCTGCCATGGAGGGGACTACAGCACCATCAATAATTGATTCATAAACTATGCCTACTTATTCCCAAATGCTAGAGTAAGTAAATACAAACTAAAGCTGAACTCTAGATAGTAAAAAAAATATCTTTCTTTGGCTTGCATTTATTCTCTCTAAAATGCAGCTGATTTTTACTTTTAATTCTGAGGTTCTGCCTACGTTTCCTGGACATATTAGCTGTTCTTAAGAAGCCTATGCCCCTGGTACGGATGCTTACCCGACTTCAGGCTGCACTGTCTGTGCACATTATCGATGCCATCTGACCATGGCAGGCTGAAAAGACCAGAGCATCTCACAGCAGCACTTCCAGCAAATACAACCCTTCTGCTGACGCCCCATTACAGGCCAGATTTCTACTCCTTCTGCCAGTTACCAAACCTTTCATCAGCACGTGTTCAGTAAGTAAGTTTCTGGTTTTGACTTTTGATATTAATACATCATGCTAACAAAATTTATCCTTCTTTTTTGGGGGGGAGGGGTTTTTTTTGTTTGTTTCTTTTTTTTTTTAAACAGAAGTGGCTCTTGAGCTTGGCATGGATTTTCAGCTAATGATGCTTTCTTGAGGGAGAGAAACAGAGCAGAGATTTGGTTACTTACTGAGCCATCCATCATTTTGATAGTGAGACCTGGCCTAACACTTCCTTCTTCAAGACATTAATTTTCCACCTCCCCTTCTTTGCTCAGAGCAGGCCCAGTCCTGCTCTTTTGGAAATCAATGGCAAAAATCCCACTAATTTCAGTGGATTAGTTCCAGTATCTCAATTTACATGTGATTAACAGTAATTTCGTCTACTTAGTGCTAAAAAATTCATAATCAAATTTACAATAAGCTGTGCACTGATTTTCTAGGGATCCCAGCTTATTTCATAGGCTTCTAATTTCAATGTTTAATCACTTTTTGGTTCTAGCCCAATATGCATCAACTGACCACGGAATATGTTCCTAAAAGCTCCCCACAAAGTTGCTGGATTTGTAGCTGATGGAATACTAATTTGCAGGATTTCTTTAATACTGAAGTGCTAGAGTAGCTTTGCTTGTCAGACAGACAGTCATCCTCCTTATTAGACTTACAACACTTACTAGACTGAAAGCCTTTTTATACTTCATTTGCATTAGCTGGGGTGAATGGGCCACACGGTTCAAAGTTACATGATGAGTCCTAGGAGCACAGGATGAATGTGAAGCCTGAATTTAAAGAACATGGAGTTGTCCAGCGGTAAGACGCCCGCTTAAACTGAGATGAGATTTCTATGAGTTAATCTAAACCCATCCATCTGGAATGGCCATGCTGCCATTTTGGGCCATCCTAGTTCAAACAGTCATCAGTCAACCAGGGATGGTCCCTCCGAGAGGGTTCCATCCACAGACAAAATAGACCCTGAAAACCATAAACAAGAAGCCACACAGGTCTTGGTCTTGCAAGGTGCCCAGCACACCTGAGTGCTACTGCTGTGAGCCATTTCCTCACAATCTTCCTGGTAGTGGAGGATTAACAGCACTTCAAAGGATAAAATCACCAGGGGGTGATTTAAAAAAGATGTGACTGAGTCTGGTGCTCATTAAAATGAGAGACTAATTGCAGTGGTTCAACTCCAGTCAGGTAGTGCCTGAGCAGGTGTTGTGTGTGCTTCCCCAGGCAGCTCAGGCAATGCACCTGCACAAAAACTGCCATCCCAGTCTTGCTCTCCCTGGATTTATTCTGAGAGAAAGATTGCTATCAAGTGTTTGGCATCCTTTAGAGTAGGCTCTTCTGAGACCCTTTTCAGAAACAGACATCCATTGTCCTACAACAGACTTTTATTGCTTCAAATATGATTTGGACATAGGTTTGCTTAAGTGAAAGGCTATTGCATCAGAATGAGCAGTGAGCTGTATCATTAAAGGCCTGTCGGTGTTAACATGTCAGGGTCTGAGGGACCTAGACTCACCTCAAATTTGGCATTTTGGCCTTCCCAAGCCTAACCAGTCCCTCCTTTCCTAGTACTGTTCTCTGCTGGTGGCCTTCAGAGCTACCATTTGCAAGATGCACCATGGAAACAGCAAGAAACATTCCAAACTGCCTTTTTTTTTTTTCCTGCATATGCTTGCTTGGCTAAATACATTATTTGATACTTATTCTTTAATTTATGGTAGTGAAAAAGCTATACCAAGCCCAGCATATCCGAGCTTATTTCTGTGACTCTTTCTGATCGCTTTATCAAATGGAACCCTTTCTTTGAGCTGTTAGCTAAATGTCGCGTGAAGTTCTGAGAACAAATTGTGCTGCTTTGGGACATTAACTTCACATTAATTTAGCTAATCACTTCTACTTGATAGAAGTTTGTTTGAAAAACAGGATACTTCAGCTGCAGTGAAACCTGCATGAAAAGTCATGTAGTAACAGCCATCCTCTCTGGTAGCGGGCAGTGAAATCTCAGGATGAGCAACAGAAACACACAGAAAGAGTGTTTTTGTGGGTGGCTCTGTGTAACAGAACGGAGATCCGGATCAGGAGGAATTAGAAAGAAATTATCCAGCAGAAAGGAATTAAAGCTTCAGCTAGGCTCAGCCCTTGTTAGCATGTTTTATTCTGCCCACGGACAAAAACATGTGCAGCACTGCCAAATTTTTTAATCAATTCCACAGCAGTTGTTGTCTGTTTTCTTGCACCCTAGTCCCTGAAGTCAATAGATTTGTGTGAGAGCTCTCCCGTCCTCTCTTCCTTCCCCATGTCCAGCAATCTGTAATGCTATCAGGAAAAGCCCTGGAGACCCTGGCCTTTGGTGGTTCTAGAACCATAAGGCACAAAGAATGTGCTAGTTTTAATATCCTGTGATTTTAATGCTAATGCCATGATTAATAAGTGTTCAACACGTAATTTCTGAGTATTGAGTGTGAGTCCCCTCTCCTGGCAAAAGGGATGGTGGGCAGGGGCACCAAGAGCTGGGAAAGTGACATCCAGCAGCTGCAGCCCTGAGCACATGGTGAGCACCACTTCCAGTCAACTCCCCACCGATGACACAGGAGAGGCAAGTGTGGCTGGAAGGAGTGGGTGCTCTGTATTTGTGTATGCAACCAGGTATCCACCTTCCACACTTACCCAGATGCCGTGGTGATAGGAGAGACCATCCAGTGGGAGACAACTGTAAGCATGAAGTAGAAGTAATGTACTGCTGCACCCAGAGCTTTCAGCCTGCAGAAGAAAGGAACAGTTCCCCAAAGGCATGAGAACAGCAGATGATATTGCCTTGCTCTACTCCCCTGGACAATGTGAGGAAAAAAAAACATCAGCAACATTTCTGCTGAGGTAATCTCCCCTGAACTCCAGTTCCCATGCTTAGCTCTCATGCTTGGTAAACATATTTCTTAACAGGAAAGATGCTACATGGGACGGCAGATGTACCTCAGGGAGGAAGGATGAGCAGTTCTGGCCAAACTGAATAGGTAAATTATCTACAGAGCTCCACTAACTAGAATCAACTGGGACACTCTGAAATCTCAAGGATAAACAAGAAAATCAAGGGGCTTTCTGGAAGTGACTCCATCCTAGAAGGCAGCCATAGCACTCCAGTGGGCTCAGCTGGAGGCAAACAAATCCTTCCCCCTCAGGATGTGAAGGGCAGACAGTGTTCCCTGCTCTGTGGTGGCAGGTAGAAGATAAGTCAGGGAGGAGCTGCAGCAAATGTAGATGAAACTTTGGAGACTAGACCCCAAGGGAAGTGAGCCAAGGTCAAAACATTTTTAGAAGTGTGGGGCATGGGAGAAATCCACCTTCAACATTTTGATTTTAGTCAGGGCACTTTCAAGGTCTGCAATACAGAACTTCAACTACCACTCCAGGGGTTTGGCACTTTGCCTTTTTTCTGATAGTGTCTACTTGTTGAATAGAGTAGACACTGCTGTCATGTTTAGGAAAGGTCTGTGGGTCTCCATCCATTTTCAACTGGTTTCTCTTGCAGATCACAGAGGGTTGCCAGTTATGACTCATCCTCAGAAATATGCTTTGCCCTCATGCAACACACTTTCCTTCAAAAAGCCTCTACTTGCAATTGAACCTGACTTAGCCGTTCTTCCTGCAGAGAGACAAGCAGACTTCTCCTGGTACCAAGATTGGAGCCAACCAGCCCAAGCTGGCTTGAAGCAGGAGCCTGCATTCAGAGCACAGCCAATGATAGCCAGCATCTACAGAGTACCATCCAGCATCTTTTAGAAGTGCCAGGGCAAGGCTCAGGGTTGTGATTAGCATATGCTAATGACTTATTATAATATGTAAATGACACACTGGGTCAGAACTGCACGCCCATTCAAACTAATGAACTGTGCACTTTTTTTATAAGTGGCACCAGTAATTGGGTGCATCATTTTTCTGTTGCTGCTAGGCAGAGAAGAAGGAAGCCATCTGTAACGACAGGCCAATGTTTGCAGCAATCCCGTTGAGAAGTAAAGGCAAGGACTGCTAATTTCCAAGTGTCCAGCAGGGAACCAGTACACATGCCTCCAGTCACCATCGTCACAATCCTTAGTATCTGAGCATGTAATTATATGGTCATATTTTTAGAAGAGATCAGCATTAAAGATAACTGTTGAGAACTCCTGGCCAGAGCAGCATGCAGAGATCTATTTGAGCACCTACTGCCTAAAGTGCAGAACACCTGGGTTTTGAAAATGCAGTTGTATGTGACCTTGCTGTAATGAAGAAAATATTAATATCTCATTTGTGGGGTCTGCTCTTCCCTCTCAAAAATAAATTCTCCTGTAAAGTTACACCATTCTGTCTGAAGTAGGCAAGAACACAGTTTAATATCAGAATGGACAGACTATGAAACTTGCTAAAACTGATTTATTTCAACTCTCACTATCTACTTATTCTATTAATTAAAATTCTTACTCAGAATCTTTATCAAGAATAAATTAGTAAACAGAGTGATTAAACTATGAGGTTTTGGGGTTTTTTTTTAATCTGATACATTTTACAAAGGGATATGATTATTCTTTTATCCTAATTTTTGATATGAAAACAAAGAACTGAAACAATTTGCGTTAAATGTCATACTGTAGACAGTCGCCACAGCTTGCAATAGAATGGAAATTGCCTGGGTCTGCATCTCTCCTGCAGATATTGCCCACAATAGCAGCAGAAGTATGGTGGAGTGATGTGATCAGACTCCAAAGCTGACAGTGTACAAGGCAGATCTTTATACGCCTCAGGTTCAGGGCAGTATCAATGCAGGATATCCCAGACAGAAGCCCAAACTGGTAACCCCCCACAACTTTACACTGTGCCACATGGACTTGCTTATTCAAGTTTTTGATGGTTCACGAATTCCTGCAGCAGGTTCTGGATTTTGGTGTAGACAAACCTCATCCTTATTAAGACATCCCATTGATGTCACCTTTGTGATTATCTCTTCCATGCAGTGATTTTCAGACTCTCCTAGTTGGTTCTCTCTCTTGTTCATACTATGTATTTATATAAAGTCATTTGTGTCCAATCTTGGCTCTTTTTCATTTTTTCCATGCTGGGGTGGCATTTTGGGGACACAAGCATGCCATAATGCCTTTTCTATTATGACTAATTTAGAAGGCTCATTGAAAACATCTATTAATCCTAATTCATCTGTTCACATAGTCATTCTGACAGTGAAGGTATTTCCCTTCTGGCAATTTTATTAAGTGAGAGGAAGATATCAGCTCTGAGTTTCACTGCTTCTAAGTCATACTAGAACACAGGATGTACACATCATCTTCAATAGCCTCACACTTATTTGACTCAGATTGGTTGCTCAGAGTCCCCTTGTGGGTGGAAAGGTCAATAATGAGGCATGAGGAAAAAAAAAGGATATTTTGACAAAACTGACCTAGTGTAGCATTCCGAAAACCTCCATCAGAGGCTATCCAGCAGGCTTTTGGGTAACCAGCAGTGAAAGGAAAGGGCAGCAAATTAACTGTTGTGATTTACTAAGTGAAAAGGCAGTCCTGTATCAGTGGGAAAACCCAGCAAAGCTGATAGCAATCTGCAGATGGCAGTGTTAAACCCTTTGCACATGGCTCTCACTTTTGATGTCAATAGAAATAGCAAAGAGATCAGGATTGGGCCAGAGACGCTCTGTTTGATATCTCTGGACACACAGTCTCGGTATTAACATTACACAAAACATCTCGTGTTCCCAAAATCTAAATATATAATTTGTGACTGATTATATGTGTTTGCAGCTGGCAGTGAAGGGTGATATATTGTTAATGTCTTTCTGTAAATGTTAGATGAATAGCTATCAAAACTCTATCATCTATATTGGCATTCATATAGCATAGTCTAAAAATTCTTCAGTCTCTCTCACTAACTCTCTCACTAACCTCTAAAACTAGAGATTTTACTATTTTTCACATCATTTGAATTTTTATTACATCTAAATAATAAAATGCATTATTAGGATCAATCTAAATCCACGGTATTTGCGGTTTTAGGATTTTCTCCACAGATTTGGCTCTGCTCTACAGAATCTAAGCCTTCCCTTTACAGAACTGAACTTTCTCTTGCTCTTCTGGTTGCAAAGGTATCTTGGCAAGATTTAAGTGCTGTACCTCTCCAATATATGGCTTAGGGCTGAGCAGAGAAGGATTGAATTCAAACTTTCAAGCCACGTTCCATTTATAAAATGAAGTCTAATAAAAAAAAGCTTATTTGGCTGCAGATAGGGTAGTCATGCCAGCAATTATGTTTCAAACTCTTTACATTTGTAGGGCTTATTTAAAATAAAATTAATAGAAAATGAATGGGATAGATGCATTATTTTCCAGTTGCAATGAATTTGAATAATATGTAATAATGTATCTAAAAATAATTGCTTCTCTTAATCATAGGTTTTGCTTCAGTGCTATCTGCTTAAATGACCCTAAGTCATAGAGTACTTTTTAGTGTCTCTTCCCATTTCTTAAAAATTGAATTGCTCTTGCTAAATGAGTGGTGGCTGTCTCTATTCCCTCCCCACAGACCACAGAGGATGAGAAAGGAAATATTATCTTGCTTCTATTTCAGAACATTTAGCTAGATTTAGAGATCTTCTTGACTATCTGCCTAGGAAATGCCCTGGTCAGAGAGGTTGTGCTGCACCTGGCTGGGTGTAAGATCCGTGGAAATGGTGTCCCAGTCATTCAATTCACCAAGAGTGACTTGGGAGACGCAAGGAACCACCTCCCCCGGGTCAAAACTACCCTGCCACCTCACCAGCAGGAACCAGAGGAGCACAGCCAATTATCCAGCACCACCACAGGGTCATCAGCCCCTGGCCACACGCTCACTGGTCTGTCATTGACGAAAGAGAGTATCTCTAGCGCAAACAAGATGAAATATTTTTGGTTCTTGGAGAAAGAAATTTGCTGCCACAGTGTGCCTACCTGAGTGACCCATCTGTGGGCTCTGCCTGTGGCTCTCAATCTGCCCGGGGATCCCAGCAGTCAGCATGAAGTCAGTGACTGGCAGTGAGTGGAAAACCACTGCAGCCCCCATGCCTTTGGCATCCAGCCCCACATCTCATCTGAGTCCTGCAGTATCCAGTGCAAGCAGTGACAGCTGGAGAAGACAACATTACCATCTATTTTGGTAAGATACAGAAGCTGACATTTTGCAGGGTATCTTAAGGACAGAAGGGAACTGCAGGAAAGGCCCCACATTCTGTTCACACATTAAATGTATGGAGGCATCCCATCTCATGGATGCAGCTCAGCCAAGTGATACAGAGCCGGATGCCATAACAGGCAGGGGTCACGCAGCAAGAGAAAGAGGACCAAAGCTTCCATGGACTTCTTGATGGCTCATACATGAGAAGAACCCTGTTGGCATAAGGCTATTTCTCAAAGGACAATACAGTCCTAAAGTATAATAGGACAGTTCAAGGATTCTTAAACTCATGAGACTGGGTACTGGTAGCAATTCAGCCATCCCAGCAGAGACCCTTCTTCTGACAAACTTACCCTAAGTGTCATAACCCAGGGGCTTTGTGTATCCAGCATGGTGTCTACTGGGAAAAGTAAAGCACAACCTCTTCTCCACAGCCCATCAGGGTTCACCCACCTTTCAAAGTCCCAAGTCTCCTGAGAACTTCAGGCAGATGTCTACTTACATCCAGGGGCTTTCAAGTTGCCTAACAACTTGTTTAAAGTTATTCTTTTAAAAAGCTTTTTCTTACAACTTTTACTATGGCAGGTGTGAAGCAAAGAATTTGGGTTTTCCATTTGGGAAGAGAAAGAAGCCAGAGGTTCAATCACCATGCTGCAGAGCTGTGGAGCTTGCCTTGCAAGAAGCTACACCTGGGACCTTCAGGAAGGCAGTCCCAAAAGATCCACATAAAGCCTGGAGGCCTGGCAGAACCCATTCATCCATAGTGCTGGCTTCATACCAGACTGCTACTCTTGGCAGTAAAGTGTGCTGTGTATTTAAAAGGTGGGTTTTATTAGTTGAAAGGATTAAACATTTGTAAAATATTTGACAAATCAAACCTTGATTCAAATAAAGATAAGACAGCAAAAGTACTGCATATATTCAATGCTTGGATGTCAAAAGGAATTTTATCTCCAAAAAGGCTCCAAATCCACACCTTACTGGTTTTCTTTGCAGAGGTTTCCAAGGACTCCTAAGTGCCGCTAGGAAATTATACAAAGTGAATCGTTAACCCATAGAGCTCACAAGTTAGAGCACAGGCAATAATAAACAACCAAATAAGCATGCAAAAAGTAGAAAGACAACTGGTCAAAGACAGCAGAGTTCCAGAAAACATTAAATACAGAAGTATCAAGGTTCAGAGCAGGCTGCCATTCCTGCCAACCCTGTTTGTCATGATTCATGCCAGAGAAGCAGGGTCAGTTTTGCCCCATATTTATCACTGGTTTAGCATGAAGTACATATTAAAAGATTTTCTACCATGGGCTCTGGCTTCACTTAAGTGAGAGATGCCAAGCAGCCTTGAGACCTATTAAGTACAAAAAAAAAAAAAAATACAAAGGTTTTCACTGGACATAGAGTGCAAATTATCCATTCTGAGTCTCAAGGAAGGTAAGCTACTATCAGCTGTGTTTTGTGAAGTTACATTGCACAGGCCAAAACCTGAAAATTCATCAGAATACAGATATACCAGAGTACTTAAATCTGGCTGGTTAAATCAGTAAGTCATTTACATTTTTAACATTTACTGTAGAATGTTGGAGCTCACACATTCTGCAGTAAAAAGAAACTGGGGGGAAATGCACAGAACTCCTGTTTTCTGGGAAAAGCCTTAAGAGCATCCAGTTGCTTTTTCCCGGTACAGGTTTTGCAGTGTGTACTAATTCTGAGCAAATATGGTTTGGACAGGTTTGATACTGTTCATTTCTTCATTTTACAGTATGACTCTGGGAAATAGCCAGGTGATAAATGCATTGACTAGCCATGGTTCTTGCCATCCATACAAAGTTTACTTCATTTTTCCCTCTTTACTGACTAAATCCCACCAGATTATCCCCGTCAGTCAAGGCTTATATGAAGTAGTGATCCAGTCAGCCTCAGGCTATGTAAAACAGTATTTTGGCCCTGTCTGACTTTGGTTGTATTGTGTTACCTGGGATATTCTCCAACCAAGAGAGAATTGCAGAGCTATTGAGAAGTGGCACATGGGCTCGTCCCACCACGGCAGCCTGCTTCCTGAGAAGCTAGCAGTTCTAGTCAAGCTGAAAGTGAAATTTTAATATGGCCTTGGCAGCGCTCCATTGGCATGTCCCCAAATTTACACTAGTGTAACCAAGATCAGTGCCTGTGCCAGCATCTGTATTATATTAAAGATAAATTGGACAAGATGTGTTCATATCTGAACTAAACTCAGCAAATAAAAAATGAACTTAACAAAATAAAATCAGATGGTCTGACTCATCTTCTTTTGAGAGATCCTGATAAAATATGGCTGTTCCAGAAGTGCTGATGTGATCTTAATAAAAGATGACACTGTGAAAAAGGTGGGGGGGGAAAGCAGGGCAGGCGGGAAACTTGACAAAAAGAAGTTTTCACTGTGCCTGGATCCCAGCTCATATAAATGGAAATAGATGAGAAACCTCAGCTTCCTTCAGTGACATATGCAGCATAAAATCACTGCATAGGCAGAACACTGTGAGCATGCCCAGTAGGTAGGCACCAGACTATAATTTCTTGTTCAAAATACCAAATGCACCAGTTTAACTGAAAGAATGAGGACATGATATGAAACAGGCATGAGCTAAAGTACAAAACAGGAGGGATGACTGGACCCTACCTCCTCCTACTTCCGAAAAAGCTGCCTAATCATTAGCCTGGGGAGTCATGCTTTCACTTGCCTTTTCTCCTTTTCTCAGTGAATTCAAACCATTTTTCTGCACAGTGGTGCAGCTTCATGAGGAGTGGTAAAGCATTCCCAGAAAAACCTATAGTCTAATGACTAGAAGTGTGTTTGAATTCTTTCCAAAGAGGGTAGAAACTGAGTGTGGATTTCCTACTCCTAACCCCTAGGCTGATGCAAGATAGAAATGGTGATGGTTGCTTTTCCACAAGTTTTTTAAAAGACAGTGAGGCCTTCAGAGAGTTTTCAAGGAACTTGGTCTGGCCAGGCTACACCAGGCATGCTCCGAGAGCATCTCCAAAGCCCATCAAGGGGCTGCTGTGTCCTGTTGTTTGATCATTATTGTGAAGGAAGTCAGGCAGACAACTTGTTTTCATACCTTGATGGGCTGAAGGGATTGTAGTTAAGAGGGAGAGAATATGAGCATAACAGTGAAGGTGGAATTATTTACTTCAGAAGTACAGAAAGTACCTGCGGATGCCAGGTAAAGGAGCAGTCACAGCTCTACAGCCATATCCCACAGTGTTTCATTTAACTGCCTATTTGCCAAGTGTTTGGCCATATCATTTCAATAGCAACATTCCTTCATCTGTCTTATATTTCTGTGTGTCATCTGTGTGTCAGGTTGTGTCCTGACATCTGGGCCCATTCCATCCCTGTAGGGGACAGTGTCTCCACTGCATGCCCTGGCTTCCATGGACATCAAGCCCAGAAGCAGCAGCCAGAGTGAGATCACAATGTACTTGAAATCATTCTGCTCGATGGAAGCTGAGGATGCAGACAACACACCAGAGAGGGATGCACTCTAAAGATGGGCCATTGGTGAGACCAGATGCAGCCAGAGAATCCAAAGGATGAGTCAAATGGTGTCACATGGAACTTCTTCTCCAATGGTATTTACAGCCTTGCCAGCAAAGCCAATATCCTTTAGGGCTTGAACCCAGGACACTGAGTGTAGGAGTGTTCTCAGGTGAACTCTGGCAGCTCTTTATCAGTAAAGTCAAGGAAAAAGAGACGATAACGCAGCAAGGCATGAGAAGACCTTTGTAATGGGGTCATTAAGATCACTCTGAGAGTACATTCACAAATATCATGACAACATTGTGGATGCTAAGTGCTATCTAAAAAATGCACTCCTGTCTAAGTGCTAGTATTAGACAAGGTGCATTCTTGTCAAATACTGTTTGGTCCAGTAATTGAAAAGGATCATTAAACATTTACTGAAAGTCAAACTGGAAACTCATGGATGAATGGAGCTGTATTTGAATACCCCACAGCTGTCACTGATACCACAGATTAAATGGCAGCATGTTACAGGTTTCCAGGAGAGGAGAGACAGTCTTCACACACACACATACATGCAGCTAAGGAAGGTGACGTTGAAAGGGGACACTTTTGCATGTGTGATCAACCTCTGTGCTCTTGTCTTAGAGCACTGGATGTCAAGATGTAACAAAGCATCAATATTTGCACTTGCACTCCATTCATACAGACACACCTGCAGATTTATTTCACATGAATATTTGATATGACAACAGATTTGATATCAAGTAGGCAGAGTTTGAATAATTTAATTGTTTTCCTAGAGTATTTTATTTTTATTATTTAATGAATGCTGACTTTGTGATTGGAGCTGGACAACCACGAAGTGAGCCTTAACTCCAATGTGCTCATGAGCTGACCTAATGAAGTCATAGAATCCTAGAATGGTTTGGGCTGGAAGAGACTTTGAAGACCACCTAGTTCCAACCCCCCTGTCGTGGGCAGGGACACCTACCACTACACCAAGTTGCTCAAAGTTCCATCCAACCTGGCCTTGGTTGGCCTTCATGGCTTTGACGAATTCTAGCCTCCATTAAATTCTGATGCATGATGTTGTCTCAACACAGTCTTTAACGAGACTGGCACCAAACCTACAGCTGAACACTGAGATGGTCTCCTGGTAAAATGGGCCATGGATCAGTCTCAAACCCAGGGTCAGGGTTTCTGCAAACTCCCTTCTCCCTTCTCTCCTCCTCTTACGAACTTCTCGGCTGCAGCAGACAGAACTTTTCTCAAGATTTGATGTGGCGTATTTAAGATGTGAAAACAACAGAGGAAAAAATTAAAATGTTTGTGATCCATTATGCAGAAGGCACATATTCTGCATGAAAATATTATTTACTTGAGTTTTCTATTCTAAAACTTGATTTTGTATTCAAGATTTAAGGTCTCCATGGAGGTGGAAAAACACTTTGAGACTCTGAGGCTTTGAAATGCTGAATTGCCTTGTATAAGATAAAATCGATATTTGGAAAAAAAAAAGCAAAGTGGAAATTAATGTTCTTGTAATAGGTGAGTAGCTTTTACACAATTATTTCATGGTGATAGACTTGGTTTTGATGTAGCTTAATTAGCAGAATATAAATTATATATGTTTTTTTTAAAGATGTGCATATGTATATTACAAGATTTTTTTATTTCATTGTGGAGCAAACCATTTGATGTGGCTCTGCAAAAAGCTCTAATACACATCAAAAAGCAATCAACAAACTCTTTGAGTACATCAAGCAGGATAATTTAGATGGTTTTTAATCAGGATTATGAAAATATAATTAGGTGGTTTCATGTTGGTTGGTGAGTGCGTAGGGAAAAGTGATTCTCCAAACAGAAAAATATGGATAACATTACCCAGGAGCCATGAAACAACCACACACACATATGCATACACAAACCAAACAGAAAATACTTCTGGCCTGCTTCTCTAGTAGATCAGCAGGTAATATGTTTAAATAGAATGTCATTTCCTTTAGGATGTCAGGAAGATTCTTATTTAACAGACAGATTACACAGAACGAGCTTTGGAAAAATGCCCCTTTTTAATGTGCTTGAAATCATTAGTCTGCAATTTAATAAAATAAAATCCTCTTTTCAGAATTTAGTCAATGAGCAGAAGATGCACTTTGGGTCTAATCAAACTAGAGTTTTACTGAAGGAAACGAGAGTTCTTTAACTATGCCTGGGCCTCTAATACCAGAGCAAATGCCACATCTGTTTGCAGGGTATTCAGGTGAAGACTTCTCTCTTTCACCACCGTAAATACCTACCATTCCTTAATTCCATGGAATGCTGACTAAAGACTCCTTTCTTAAGAGCTGCCACATCTAAACAACCCCATCTTTGCAGGTTCTCTTCTCATGTTCCGATTGCTCAAAGCTTCCCTGTGCTTTCAGTTCTTTTTGACGTGCTGATCCTGATCTCTGTTTCCCAAAACCTAACTTTTCTCTACAGCATTTGATTAATCCTGAACACTGTGTGCCATGTGCCATGATGCTTCACCCACTTACATGAAAGTATCTTAAATATTTGAAGTGTTATTCTTGAGTCCTTTACTTTCATGCACTAACATTGCATTTCTGTTTGTCTGTGAGCACTGAGCAGATGTTCTCCCTATTCATAGATCCATCTCCTGGCTGGATGTGGATAATCCATAACCCCACAGTACCCTCAGTACATGCCTGCCTGTACATAATCCTCACACCAATACTCCCTCTGTCACGTTCTTCCCTCATCTGACTGGTTGTGGCAGAACAAGGTTACCACTGTCAGCTTGCCAATACATTAAAGAATTAGAGAGACTCATTTTTACTTTTTGCTGTAGTGAAAACTGCCTAGTTTGTCCTTTCTCTTCTTTGCCTCTCCTCACTGCCTCACTGGGTCCTATTTCTTGCGCTGAGAGACTGATTATCCCTGTAGTGATGGCTAGAGATATCTCAATAATCTCCTACCATCTCATGTGGATCCCTAACAAATACTCTCTCCACTTCACACCAAAGGCTAGATCTGTTTTCAGTGACTTAGAAGAAATGCATTTCATACTGTTATAGTGATAAAAAAATTACTTCAGATGCTTTTTAAGCACTCGGATAACATTTTTAAAATTTAGATACATAGTTTTGATAGCAATCCTACAGAATCATATATTGGGGAAGAAAAAACCAGCCAGTTGGTAAATGTCTGAAAGTAGTTTGGCGGGGGGGGGGTTCAGCTAAATATGTGTTATGAGTGTGCCCTTGGAGGCTCTTATGAAAGAAAATACCACCTTCCAATCAGTCAGTCTGAAGTCAAAAGTACTTATGTGCTGAAATAGCAATCACAAAACACAGCGTAGGTGAAAGTCAAAAGTTTGGTTTTTTAAGACTAAATGAAACAGCAATTAAGTGCCCTTTAATTTAATGGCAAAAGAAGCAATATAAGTCACTGCCCAGACCATGGCTCAGCTTCACAAGGCAAGAGCAAAAAGGGCAGGAGCAGAGAGCAGACCCAGCAGTTCTCCTGGGTGAAGTTGTGAGTGAAACAGTTGGGGAGGTTGCATGTTGTAGGTGGATGTGTGAGGGAATGAAAAATAAGGAGAAAAGAGAAGACATTGGGAAAGCCACCTGCAGGAGTGGAATGGTGCGCTGTCAGGGGGTGAAACAAAAATACAGTTCTTCTTGGCTGAGTGCTCCCTAAAAAGAGACTTACACTTCCAAATGCGAAACTACTTTGCTGGCTCCTGCCCTGCTGTAATAGCACTTTGCTGTAATAGCAACCCCTGGAAATAAACAGGGCCCTTCCCAAAGAAATCCTGGGTTCCTATCATCCTCTTCCATTCCCAATGCAACAAAGACAGCAAGGCTCAGATTTTGGATAGCTACTTGCACCACGGGGACAAAAATACTAGCTGGCATCAAAGCCTGTGCTGCACAAATTAGATCTTCTTATCAAGAGTTAGAGAGATGAAGAACTACTGCTCTCTGCCCGGGAGGATGGGGTCCATGACTTCCCATGTGCTGTCGCAGGCAGCATTGCTTTCTTCCCTTTGGAAGACTGCTAAAAACTCTGGCCTGCTCCTGTTACTGCTGAAGTGGATGGGAGTTTTGCCATTGACTTCAAGGAGACAAGAAGCAAACCGGGCCCTCTGCTTGCAAATCCAGTCTTTATAGTCCTTTCCAGATACTAAATAAAACTGTGCTTGGAAGTAATTTGAATGCCAGCAAGCTGGGCCAGTTTGCCATGGATTTCAAAGATGTCCAACAATGTGATGTTTATTAGGATACAAATGAAGTGTCTTCTTCACAGTGCAATGTGCAATTTCCTTCCCAGTAAAAATATAAACTTGCCTTATGTGCAAACAATTTTAGCATTTCTGTTTTTATGCCATCTTACTGACAAGAAACTCCCAGCTGTTATAATTTGTCTCATCCTTCTCTCTCTTGTAGAACCAGCCTTTGTTCCTTTTTGCAGTGCCAGGGACTTGCTGAGCTCCACCTGATGTGATTTGTCCAGGCATTAATAATGCATCTTCAAGATGCAAGATGCATGAATTCCTTTAGTAACAGATCCGCCGGCAGACTGCCGCACCGTATTGTGCCACTTTCCCGAGATGGGGGAGGCAAGAGGGCCACACGAGCATCATGCACCCACACAGGTCGTCAGGCTTGGGAGCAAAGGGGGTCCTGTTATTACGAGAGGTTCACTACATCCTCCCGACAAGGTCAGGCTGAGGATAATGAACATTACAGGAGACGCTCCTCCAGCAGGCAGGTCCTTACCCGCCCTCCAAGGAATCCCTGTGGCACGACCTGAGGTGTCCACACTGACAGTGACTTTAGGAGAGCTGGCAAGCCGGGGTCGAGTGCTGCCCCGCTGGCGAGTCCTGTCCCTGAACATCACCAAACCAAATCAGCTTTGCCTCCGAGCGCTCCTCTCAGCCTGCCGTCACGACGGCGTGGGTCGGCAGCTCGGCACCCGGAGGATGCGCTTTATGGACGGTGTGTGCTGCGGGGGGGAGGCTCGCCCTGGGGAGACACCGCACACGCCTGGTCCTCACCCACTCCCGGGGACCGCGGAGGGCCTGACGGCCGCCCTCCGCACCAGATCCCTCAGTGCCGCTTTCCCCGTGCGAGAATGTGTATGCCTGTGTGTGTGTGTGTATATATATATA
This sequence comes from Lycocorax pyrrhopterus obiensis, assembly GCA_014706295.1. Classification (NCBI taxonomy): domain Eukaryota; kingdom Metazoa; phylum Chordata; class Aves; order Passeriformes; family Paradisaeidae; genus Lycocorax; species Lycocorax pyrrhopterus. The sequence continues at coordinate 106,195,910 of JACSVZ010000002.1, forward strand.
TATATATATATATATGTTCTTTAATCGATACGATCGCTCGCAGAGCCGCGCTCCCGCACAGCGGCTCGGCTCTGCCGAGGTCGCCATGGCGACGGCTCCGGCTCCCGGCGTGGGGCCGCCCCGCGGCCGCGGCCCAGGCCCAGGCCCGGGCCTCGCCAGCACAGCCCCGGCACAGCCCCGGCACAGCCCCGGCACAGCCCCGGCCCATCGCGTGGAGGCACCGTCTGTGCAGATGCTCTTAATGGCTCCGCGTGTTTGTGTCCCCCAGGACTCGCAGGTGTTGCTGTCAGTGATCCAGCCGGTTACAGACCGCAGACCCAGCCCTGCCTTCTGCGGCTGTGTCTGTATGTACCCATACATAGGTACATTCTGTGCAGAGAGGGGTCTGGGGGTGCTGGTGGACAACAAGCTGTCCATGAACTAGCTGTCCAAGGCCAAGGGCATATTGGGGCGCATTAGGAAGAGCATTGCCAGCAGGTCCGCGGAGATGATCCTGCCCCTCTGCTCAGCCCTGGTGAGGCCACATCTGGAATGCTGTGTCCAGTTTTGGGATCCCCAGTAGGAGACATGGAGCTCCTGGAGTCCAGTGGAGGGCAACAAGGGTTACTGGGGAGACTGCAGCATCTCTCTTACAAGGAAAGGCTGAGGCAGCTGGGCCTGTTCAGCCTCGAAAAGAGACAAGTCAGTGGGGACCTCATCAATGTGTATAAATATCTAAAGGGAGGGTGTCAAGAAGATGTAGCCAGGCTCTTCTCAGTGGTGCCAAGCAATGGGATAGAAGGCAAAGGGCAGAAACTGATGAACAGGGATTTCCACCTGAATATGAGGAAGAACTTCTTTGCTGTTTGAGTGACTATGCACTAGAACAGACTGCCCATTCTTTTTGATACGACTCAGAATATTTCTGTTGTTTCCAATAGGAGTTCGACAGGGTTTTTTTCATACACATAGTAGGAGAAATGTTTGTACATAAATTTATATTAAAAAAGACAGTGAAACAAATACTCCTGTGAATTTTGTTTCCAAAAAGCTACCAAACTGTCTGCAGAAGTCATCTTGAAATCACTTTATATTTTTGAAGACTATGCACCTAGAGACCAGAAACAATAGACTGGAATTCAACTGATCCTTCCTGTACAAACTGAATAGTGAATTGCAACTGACAAAAACTCTGATACACCATCCAGTCTGTAAGCAATACATAGGCTAAAATATATTCAGATTAACAAGTCACAGAAGAATTTATACAGTGAATAAAATTAATAGAAATTAAAATGTGATCGTTGATCAACCACAATTAGAAAACAGAGCTAAATTCAACAAATCGGCTGTTTGCAACTAATAGTTTTCCTAGGTCTCATGATAGATGTGGGTAAATGTTGACTTACTAATTATGACAACAGAACTGAAGAGAGAGCTGAGAAATCAAAATTAACTAGTGCCTTTCCTGAATTAGTGTCAGAATCTGTTGACACAGGTCTGGAGTGTTGCTGTGAATTGTCCTGAGTTCACAGGCTGGGATTTTTTCAATATGTGGTTTGTAAAAGTGTGCAAAATCTTGACTTTTTCTCTTGACATAAGGAACGAAAAAAACATAATTTTTTAATATTAAAGTTTGGCTAAGTTGTGGGCAACTGAAAAAGGGTTGCATGCTGTGAGCAGTCTTTCTAGCTCCATCATATACTGGATTTTGAAGAGAAAAAATGTACCAGGCTCTTATGAGTGGTGAGCTGGCCTGGCAGATCCTCCAACGTATCAAAGGAAAGAAAGCTTCTCACCAGAAGAGGCAAGGAAACAGCCAAAATATTACCTGACAGATCTGGCCTTGTGTCAGGCTGGCTTTAGACTTAGAAATCATCAGAGGCAATATTAAACTCCCTACCCCCAGCTTCCAGCTTCTTAGTTTTAAGGGGATTTCTATACATGCCAAGGAATGTCTCATCAATCTGCACCACACTGGATCCACTGCAAGAATTTTGTGTAAGGAAATCTTGTTACTATAAGTACAAAATACAATTTGAATGTCCCCTCTGTTCCCATGATTTTCTTCTTATTGCTCCAGGAGGCTGGAAAGGATACTACAGTTTTCCTCATGTTAATTCTGGCAATGTTTTATTTGAGAAACTTTGTTAAAAGAATCCTTTAAAACTGAGTGAAACGATGGAAAGTGTCTTGTGATGTTCCTGCGTCACATGATGACTATTCTGAAAACAGACTTTCTATTGTGTCAAGATTGGAGATTTTGAGATATTTGATTTTGAGATATTTGCTTGTCATATACTCAGATCTTTAAAATTTTGCATGAACTGCTATTCCAAGAACAACCCAATATGGATAAAGCTGAGAATTTTACTGTGATGGGGTTTTTTAAAGATTTATTTTGACTTCAGTTTTCATTAAACTTCAGTAGCCCTAATTTACTGGCACTTCAATTAAGCAGAATGGTTTGTTATTCATTACGCTTTCTTCCCAAAACTTTTTGCATAACAATAATTCAATAAAGTTCTTGCTTTGTGAACCCTTCTGATTTTAACAATTTCTGATCTTTGCATTTTTCAGAGTAGGGAGAAAATGTTTAACATTTCTTCTGAATGTTGGTTTTGTATGTAGAAATTTGAGCTCCGGGTTACACACAGCAGGCAGGACTACCACAATTTACATCGCAGGAGACGCAGGACCAGCCCTAGTGTATCCTTTCTGGTCCACACAGGATGCTTCCTAGAATTGCCATAATTATCTGTTTCCCACCATTTTCTGCAATCCTTGTCGTCACTATCAGATGTTCATTGAGACCCGTGAAATGTTTCTCAGATAAATGTCATGCTAAATAACCCCTTTCCTCTCTTACTGAGGAGGTTTGATTAGAAGTCCTCAGCTAGCAACACCGTTCGCAAAATCTGGTTCTCAGGAGTGATGAGCTCCAGATGAAGTAGCAAAGGGACTTTAGAGAGCACAGAGCACTAGATGCAGACAGCCTCTAGGAGCCCTGCTAAAAACACAGCAAGGCACTGACCTTGACCAGCAGATCCCTGACCGAGGAGCTTGGAGTGTTAGTGGGCAGAGAGAACAAGTCTTATAGGGAGCAGCTGAGGGAACTGGGGTTGTTTAGCCTGGGAAAAAGGAGGCTTAGAGAAGATGTTATCACTCTACAACAACCTGAAAGGAGGTTGTGGCAAGGTAGGTGTCTGTCTCTTCTCCAGAGAAGTAGCTGACAGGACAAAAGGAAACGGCCTCAAGTTGTGCCAGGGGAAGTTTAGATGTGGGATTTGGATAAAAGGGCTGTCAAGCATTGGAACAGGCTGCCCAGGGAAGCGGCTGAGTCACCATCCCTGGAGGTGTTTATAAGAAGAATAGCTGTGGCACTTAAAAACGTGCTATGGCAGAGGTGGCAGTGCTGGGTTAATGGTCAGACTCAACCTTAGAGATCTTTCCCAGCCTGAAAGAGTCTATGATTCTATGATTTCAACACTTCTGTGCGCTGTATATTCCCGCTTCCCTTGCACACCTCTTGAAGAGTTGGACATAGCTGCTGTTCAGACATAACCCCATGAATGCCTAGACATGAGAAGGCACAACACCTCGCCTCTGGATGTTGTGCTGTTGACAGTCACAGGAATGACCAGGAGGGTAAGCACTGATAAACTCAAACACATCGGGAGCTGGGAAGAACGCCTGATTACAGCTGCCTGCACCAGGTCCCGGCGGTAGCAAAGCTGATGCATTCAGGCAGGGTGATACAGGTCACTGTTGCTGGGGTAGCGAGGGAAAGATAAGAAAGTGAGAAGAGAAAAGCATCTCTGCCTTGCTGCCCAGGCCCGTCAGGCAGATAAACCACACGTATACAGGCAGCCAAGAGAGCCTGGCTGGCCCCAGTGGAGGTGGTCCCTTGACATCCCTGAGGCAGCCATGGCAGAGGATCCAGCTGTCGAGGAAGCAGCTGGCCTTAGCAGGCAAAAAAAAAAAAAAAAACAGAACGACCGAAACAGAACAGATCTGGAGGCAACAGCAGTGGAAGAGGCAGGGGGGAACTGGTCTAAGAGCTGTTTATTCAGACACTACCTCTGACCCTTCCAACCCACCAGAAATGCAATCTATTTTTGTAGGTATATACATTTTATAGCAAAAAGTTATGGAGCTTTAGTGTTTCCTTAACTGCTCTCATCTATACATATTAGTAGGCAGACTGTCTTTTGTATATACACAATTTCATGACAACAGAGTGTATCCCAGCTTTGCAAGCCCTAGTCATCTATTTGCCTAGGGTGAGTAATTTCTTACGAGAGGCAAGAGTATTCAGACTTTCTTTCTCAACGTTTACAGAGAAACAGAGAGATTTGGGGGCTTGCTGTGGTAAACGTTCAAGATTTCAAGAAACTCACAACATTTCAATATTCTAATGATCTCCTGAAGGTTCCCCTGTGATAGCTTTTTTTTGTTTATTCATTTGGGGTTAACATCATTATGTAGCCTGCTATGATATAATTTTCTTTGCATCAAAGAACATCAAACTAGAATATGTAAAAAGGAGGTAATGGTAACTGTTTCTGCTAACTATTTAGTACTTTAATCAAATCCTGCTGTATATTGCGCAAGGTTTTTAGTCACTGAACTATTAGATGCAAGGACAGTAGAGGTAATTCCCCCTTTTCTCCCCTTCCCTCTAATCTTTGTCACAGGTATCTGCAGCGGCATTCGACTTGGAGACTGAGAAAACCTTTTATTTGTGGATCTCAGAAGAGGTTACACAGAAGCCAAACGTTGCCAAGGTTGTTAAAGGTGTGCAGAGAAAGTGAACTCTAGAAATCCACTATAGGGTAGATCTTTAGCACCTCCAGACATATTCAGGAGTTTTTGGGTCACAAGTCCAAACTTGGGCAGCTGCAGGTAGACTAAGACCAGTATTAGGCACCTGATTTTTTTTTCATCTAACCCCAAAGTACATTTTAAAGGGTACAGGATACAATTCCACAGCTTTGGCCATGACCCTGACTTAATAACTTCTTGCACGCTGGAAGCATTAGGCCAAAATTCATCATCTCTGCAATTATGATGGTACCACTGCCATGCTTTGAACTGGTTTGCTGGAATTAAGTCTCCACTTCAGAGAAAAAAAATGAGTTTTAACTGGTTTTGCTGCCAAAGCCAGTTTGTTGCTTAACTGAATCCTTGGTCCCATCAGTTGTTAAGTTGCTTGTGAAAAGAATTGTTCATTGTCCCTGAACTGATGTGGTGAGTGTGCCAACAGCCTTTTCAGAAGCCTCACCATCCTGCTGTCTGTAGGCTCAGATCAGCAAGGCAGTCAAGCACATGCTTTCCTTCAGGTACGTACTTAGTCCCCTTAACTTGCTGCTTTCACAGCAGGCTAGAAAAGCGAAGCACATACTTAAAAGTAGGCATACACTTACCTTTCCCCTTCTTTATTACAGCTCTAAGAACCAGTGAAGAACCCTAACTGTAGCCAAATTCCTGTTTCTACTAATTCTGAAAACAAGCACAAATGTTTACTTAAAATATTAATATGCTTACCATATCATATCTTTGACATAATTGCTTTAATTAAAGGAATTTATAAAAACTAATGTTATGCCTATGTGCCCTAGCAGTAATGTGTGAGAATAATGGCATTTAGAGTGGCTGATTTATTAATCTTAAAATACCTACTTGGAGCAAAACAGGTAAAATTGTAAACTGGGGAGAAGTACATATGTATATTGTGATTTGTAATTTAGTCTTGGATGGGTTGTGTTTATACATATATAGGTTTACATGATCTGATTAGATTTAAATATATTTTTTCATGTCTATATTCTATTAAATTATATCTTATAAAACATAAAAATAAATATTTTTATGTTTTATAAAATACAAAAATAAATATAAAGCATGTCATTTCCCGGCTTCTGATAGAAATTTTTTAGATTGTATTGACCTTTGATATGGACAAAATTTACATGACAAACACTACTGAGATCTTTAATACTTTATGTACACCAGTATTAATACTATATGCTTCATGTACTTGTATAACCAACCCCAGTCTACTGCCCTGTCCCTACACACATCGCATGTGTCATTCTCCACTGTATTTCCTTCTCTGCTCCCTGGAAAACTTCCTTCAATCTGTCTCCAGTGTCTTGCAGTCAGGTGAAGTCTTCATTGACCTCTTCATAGCCATCTCTGCCCTCCTTAACCTGTGAACAACTTGAGATAGCATTCCCCTAACTTCTTCTGGAAATCTTACTTTGCTTTGGCTTCTCTGTCTCTTTCTGCCTGTCCTTCTGCCTCTGTAATTTCTTTTTTTATACGTCCTAATGCTTTGCAATCACCGCTGACCATGCTATCCAGCACCACCTCACTGGTTACTTTTACTTCCTGCCAGCATCCCTCAGTTATCTCCTGGTTGTTAAGTATATTGCAAACACATGGAAAGAACCATCTTTGTCTTCCACATTAATACAACACTCAATACTGGTCAGAATTCTAAGAAATACATGTTAGTGTCTGGCTCCTGTGACATAGGAACTACCTGAAGCTAAGGGTATATTTTACTTGCTAATTTGTTTAAACAATTGTTAAAGGAATGGCAGTGTATTGTTTACACGTATTTGTTTCATGTCGTCTTTATGACATTGCACTACCTAATGTGATTATGCAGCAAAATAAACAATGTCAAATCATGACTTCTTTGTAGGGAAGTCTAGTCTCTTAGACTACAAGTCTGGCATACTAGCCAAAAGCATACATAATTTAAAAGGCGCTTTGAATACTGCCAGAAAAATTGTGTGAAATATGGGTGAGCTTGAGGGGAAGAAACTACACAGAGGTTAAGTTGCATGAGAAAATCTTTCTCCCAACTACGATGCTATTAGAAAATGAATGTCTTTTTTTTTTTTATTGTGCATATATTCACATCAGTGATGTGGTACAGCTCACAGACTAGAAGAGACCCTCTGTCAAGAATGTATTTGTTTGTGTCCCCAGCTATTTGGAAAAGCACACAATTGATCAGTGCAAGAAATACAATTATGTACTCTGAGAAGGAATGCTAAGATGTTCAAGGTTAGTCAAGCTCACTGTACAGGTCATCTTTGTTTGCTACAAATGTGCTCACCCAACCACTTTCACTCCTTACCAGCACGGTAAGCACCAGCTCAGCCAGGTGAAGAACTACTACACCAAGGGCTGCATAAGACACAAAGGCAAATGCAACTTTGCTTCAACCTTGAGTCAGCTTAGACATAAAAACTGCACACAGAAATTTAATTTGACAATTACTGATTTTGAGTTTAGAGGAAATTTTGCTGTTGCTTATCTCTGCCCTTGCCTGTGAGTTCTGAACCGGGGTTCGTAAGGTCATTAGTTCTAATAGCAATAGGAAAGCAGAAGAGACACATCATGGCATGAAACAAAAATCTGAAAAGCAAGAATGATTTAATGTTTAAATCCAATCTCCTTTATATTATGTTAGGGAATTTGAGATGTGCTTTTTTAATCTTATCTTCTAGGATTTTTTTCCACAGGAAAACTTCCCCATAAATTCACAAAACGTTCTGGCGCTTGGTATGGTTTTACACCCTGAGAATTTATTATTCATGAAATAGGTCTTTTGAAGTACAATTTCTAAGTATTGATGTTTTATCTTTAGCAGTGAACATGAGCAGAGGCTTAAAGGCCCACTGACAATCACTCAGGAATAGCTCAACTGCTCATGTCTAGGTGAGGTCTTCCCCACACAGGGAACCTTTTGTAAATATTAGTTACTAGAATCACAACACTAATACATGTAGTTAATAATTATCACAATGTGCCAAAACTGCACAGTTTGCTCCCTGATTACAATATTAAATTGCTATTGAGCTGTGGTATTTGCTTCAGGCAATACTACTGAGAAGCCTCCAAAGACTTTGGTTGGCCTCCCTGCACAAGCTTGGGAAATGCATGCCTGCACAGAAAGCAGAGGCAGTGCTGGGGTTTGCCAGAAAACAAACAAACCTCAGACAATAGAAGGAAAGTTTTATCAGAGCTGAAGTGTCCTTTCACTTGGGAACTGTCATCTCATGAAAATAAAATTCACACACACACTTGATTAGGGCTTCTGTGGCAGACCATTACCAAGAGCGAGGTGATTCAAGCTGTGTGTGGAGCATCCTGCACAGCCAGCTCTGAAAGCTTTGTTTTAGTTGCTTTTGATGACATCTAAAAAGCTGCTAAGCCACTTCAGAAAAGTTCAGATGTTCTGCCTGACATGTTTGTGCTCATCTACCAATGGGTGTTTTCTGCTGATACTTTTGTCTGTTGCCCTGCAGATGAAGTAGTTTTGGGTGGCAAATGGGAAACACCATTGCTGGTACCATTGTTCATCTTGGTCATGCATTCAAAATCATGATGGGTCTAAACACAAACCCTGATCTTCAGCTTCAGGCCTTGATTCTTTATCTTTCTAAACCCATGAACCAAACTGCCCAATTCGAAGAGTCTCCGTTTGAATATAAAATTCAAAAATGGTCCAAGCTGTCTCCTTAGATTTTGGGCTTTTAGGCTGGTATCAACATTCAGACAAGCTTAGGAAAGGGTCTAAGAGGTACAGTGATGTCTGAGCACAGATCAGGTCATAGATTAAGGTTTCTGCTTGAGAACAAGAGTTGGAAAATGCCTCTGCACTGTCGTCTAACTATTGCTCAGTAATCTGGTATGTAAATGTAGCCCTTATTTGGTGGGAGGAGAAGGTGTGACAAATCTATCAGGACCAAAGTTTCAGACTCGGGGTTTCAGACTCAGGATTCTTTGCCTGTGATCAAAGATGACTGATTTTTCTAGAGTAAATGCATTCAACGTTTACTGAAGTTCTGAAGACAGCATAGCCAGAAGGATTGCAGTTATTAGGGTGTCGGTAGGAGTAGCCCAGGAATGTGATTTGCAGGTACAGATTCCAATCCTTGCACTTAGGAAGGGCTGTTGAACGAGAGAATGCAGGCTTTTGACTCCTTCTATAAAGCAAAGCCAGGTGTTTGCACTTGGAAAGTGCAGGTGTGAGTTTATGTACTTGAGTTTATCAGGCCCAAGTTGAAACCGTATCCCTTATGAGATCATAGGCTATTGTCCAGCTTCTGCATCATTAAGGCATGCTATTCATGTAGGTTCTGGGACTTGGTCTTGAAATCACTGTGCTGGGTTTTCTAACTCATTTTTTGGTAATTTTTATGGTTTCTTTTACAGAGCTATGTGAGTTACATGGGGCAAGGCTTCCGTGCTCCTTCAGAAAACATATGTTAAATCGAAATAGTAGTATTATAACCCCTACAAGGAGAAACAAAGGAAAAGGGACACAGATTTGCTGGCTGCTTGCCTGAAACTGTGCATAGGTACCTCAGCTGAATTCAGTATTTCATTTCAGCATTTGAAACTTACCTCTGATGTTTCCTCAGAGAAGATCCTAGCACTACTTGTCCTTTTTTATTTATGTACTTGCTGAATTGCAGAAGGTGGGTTTCAGGTCTCAGCAGTCAGCCTTATACCTTGGCCCTCTTGTCCAGAATGAAATGTCATTCTTAAGTTAAATCACAAAGTTGTTAAAAAGAAAAAGAAAAGGAAAATTTTGTCTCTAGACTGTTTTCAGGGTTCTTCTGAAGCCCAAACATAAAACCAAATTGAAAGAAACTGTTGTGCCATTGAATCTATCCTGCTATGAGCTTCTGCTTGTTCCCTAGTACCTATTTCATGGAACATTATAATGCCCTATTTTAAATGTTCCAAGTAAAAATTGTGTCTATGTATCTTTTTGGTTCAGGCACCAAACTCAGATTAAGGCAGATACTGTTTTTTTCTTCTGATTCTCTCCTGCCAGGAACTGCTGAGATATTTTATAGCCTGTCAACAACCCCTCTTCAAGAATAACCTGAGAAAGCAGGTCGGCTATTACACAAGTAACAAGGGTCTGCTCTCTTTCTTCCAGTTTCTTCTTCTACGACAGCTAACACAGGAAAAGATCAAGGATTGTCGTAAAAAAACAAAAAGCAGAGAACTACCTGTTGTTATCTGTTACACTGGCAGGTACGATTAATTATTTATGCAGTACCATGGGTAAAGGAGCAGACAGGTCAGGTTCCCGAATCTGCTGTCTGTGGGTGTTTTGCTGATGTATGTCAGCTTCATTCTTGGTCAAATATTATGGCCCCATCCTGCTCCCGAGTGTATCTGTCTTTTATTTGTGGATTTCCACCAAAGAAAAGGCATAGAGCTGGAAGGAAAACAGCTTCTCAAATAGCGTATATGTGTTTTGTTGATTCTGGATTGTACAATAATTTTAATCTGATCTTTCAGCCTTGATTCTGGACAAAAATTATTGGATTTGAAACTGTAGCAGCTGGAATAACTGTATTTAGTGTGTATCATTTCCAAGGCAAAACTAGAAGTCTGGAATCTTTATAAAGGCTAAAATGAAAAGGACAGGATGGGGTTGGTGGCATTTTGAAGCTTATATAAAAATTGTTGGGATGGTTTTTTTCCTAGCTTTTTTTTTTCATCCTTTCTAATATACCTCCCTCTTCCACTGACTTCTCACCAAATTTAGAGGAGAATTTCTCATGTGTACCCTAAAAACTCTTATCCTGTGTTTCATAATCACCCCTTATCACTACAAGCATGAACTCAAATGGGCTATGACTTCCCTATCTGCTCCTCCTAGCAAAGATCTGCTATCAGTGCTGACACGCTGCAGCAGCCTCTCTGGTTGCACAGAACATCTCGCTGACAAAATATCCCATCAGCCAGTGTTAGTCTGAAGAGTGTGTCTCTCCCAAAAAGCCCTATGTCGTCACCATAAGTTACAATGTGAAAGCCCTACCATCAGGGCAACAGTCAAAATTTATTCTCAGGCTGGCCTCACATGTTAACTTATCACCGAACTAAACTCTTTGCTGAAAGGCTGGAGCTTATATTCACAGAGGGTAAAAATTGGTTCCACTGGGAAAGCTTCAAAGTCATTTCAGCCATTAAACTGTGGCTGGATGTATCATAAGGTACAGGAGAGGTCGAGGCACTGCCTGTGAACCACGGGGACTTGGTGAAGAAGTTCCTGCTGAAATTGGCAGCGTGATTTTGTATTCTGTTTCAGTCCGACTCTGCAGCAGGAGCAAGTTGCGTTTGTACATGAGACTCATTATGCTTCCCCTGTTTAACATACCAATTACTTTCTGTATTTACCATGTTTAGAGCGACTTCATGTCAAAAATTAATAATGCTAAAATAAAGAGCTGTGCTGATGTGTGCTAAAGGGGAAGCACGGCAGGCTAATAGGATGTGTAATGGAAATGGAAGATGGATTTGCAGCTGTGGGGATCACATCCAGATGAATTTCACGGTGTGCCATGGGGGGGTCCCACAGAGGCTCCTGTGCTCTTTCAGGCACACTTCAGACTGTGATAAGTGTATATCTTGAGAGGTCACAGCGCCTAAGTAATTTCACCCTGTAGGCAGTGTAAATACGTAGTGGTGCCAGTCAGTCCCTCTAAGCTTTGGAGGAGCTTCACTCCTCCGAATTTCCTGACTGTCTCTCCACATTAGACAGAAGTGTTTGGGGAACAAGTAATTAAGTCTGGGGGACAAGAGGTTTTTGCCTTTTTTAACTGACCTTTGTACAAGCTTGGGCAAGTAAGGAAACCCTGATTCATACCTGCTGATCCTGGGCAAATTGTATTAGTAGTAGGTCTCTGATCTTCAAAACTCAGGAGTCCACTAAGGATTTTACCCAGATTCCCCAGAGAACCCGACAACTCCAGTGTATTAGCCCTTCCTTACAAATTTTTTATTCAGCATCTCTCTGGTACTGGGGCTTGAAATCTTGTCAGAGTCTCTAGTAGACATGGACAAGCTGTCATGCACTGACAAATATTTCCTTCCTCATGTTGATCAACATAGGCAACAGAGTGGCCAACCTCCTAATGGGAAGTAACAGGACTATTGATTAGTGGTGTTTGAGCATTGACAATAATGAAGATCATAAAAGCAGTTACAATATTTGTAATCAAAACAGATGGAAAGTTTATATTTTCGTTGAAAGAGAGCCTCTGCATAAAGAAGACCTCAATAAGCAAGTAGTATACAGGCATGCCCTGTTATTTGTTACCTCCAGTTTCAGTGGGACATCTGCTCTAGGTTGGTATGGGAAAGATGCTGGCTTCTGAATCACTTTGCTCACCAGCTGTGATTCCTTTCTGAGGAACAGTGTGAGGGAGAAACGGGAGAAGCTCTGAATCTGCCTACTAGCTTCAGCAGTAATGGATGGTGTTTTAATATTTTCTTGTTTTTCTGGCTTTGGAAAGCTAATCCATACCTAAGCAAACAAGTTGTTTTTACAATAAAAGCACACTCTGTGCTGAGAGTTTGCCTCATGTTTGCCCTTTTGAAAAGACAACCTCCACTAAGAAATCTGTATTTGATAATCCATTCAGTAAAGTTTTAAGAGATGCTTCATGTGCATAAACTTTCTAAGGGCCATATCCCGAGCTCTTTGCTCACTTCTTTCCCATTTAAATTCCCATGTGCCTTAGCAGAAGTTTGGGCTTTGTAGATTTCTGCTACTTTGCTGCCATTTTTTGTCCACTGTAAACTCAGCCACACTCAGAAGGCAAAACAAAGTTCTTTCCTTACAATGCATCACTCAGAGATCATGAAACCTATGCCAGTGAAGATATGCAAGCATTATTGTTATGCAAACATTATTGGTCTCTTACACAAGAAGAAATTTCACTCATGCTGACACTAAATGGAAAAAGGGAGAGATCCAGGAACACTTTTTAACAATCAGTGTGTTCACTGACTGGCCGATTAACTGATAAGGAGTACAGAGTTTTATTAATGATACAACAAAAGGAACCAGCTCACTTGTCCTTAAGAGGGTTGGTTTTGTAGGGCTAAAAACAATAAATGTTTTAGTTCTGAACTCAGAGAGCAATGGTCCACTATACACAAGAGCAGATCTGCTGAGTAAGAAGGTACCATTTTTATAATATTGCTTTCAGAAAAAGACATACATCAATCTTTACTGTTAAACAAGCTCAGTGTTATTCTTACAACAGAAAGATCAAAAATACATGGTAGGAAATATAAGTCACTGTTTCATCCTGCTTGGACTCAATGTGGGGCTGTTTGCTTCTTACTGACTATGTGAAAGATAATACAAGTGCAAGAAAACCTCAGGTTTCAATACCCTCTAGAAGACCTCCTTCTCATGATGTGGTGAATGATGGGGTATGGCTACTAGGAAACAGAGGTTGGAGTTGTCATTGCTGCAGCTAGGAGGCGCAAAAATGAACACCGACTTCATACCCAGCTGTTACATCCAGCCATGGAAGGCACTTCGCAATACTTGATGTGCTGACTTGCAGAAATTAAGAGTGATAAACCCAACAGCTTGAATATCTGTTTGTTTTTGCAATTAAAGCACTCTTTATTTTTCTATGCTCAAGCCATAAGAGGACCCAGTGGTGCCAGCACCTGCTGTGTAGGTGTAAGAAGTGGCCAGTCTGTGGTGATGTGTGTATTTCTGCTGGGTGAAAGCACAGGGCTATTGGATGCTTGCGCTGAGATCTCTGCTTGCTTCCTAACACAGTCCCTGAGACCAGTCACTCCAGGGTTTGTCTCAAATGGATTAACTAGTGTCAGTCAGCAATTTCTTGATGCTACAGACCAATTGTCTAAACAAACTTTCCAGTGAGAGGCCTTCTAGGAGGATTTTCCTCTTGTCATGGTGAAAATCAATCCATCCGGTGAGAGTATTCACTTAGGCTAGAAGACACCATTCTTGAACTATTTTAATCTGAGTAAGGACTTGTCCCTCATCCAAAGTGAATGTTTTGTTTCATTATTATCTAAATCACATCCCAATTTAGAAAACAACACATATTTTCACAGTACTGCAAAAGCCATTTCTCTGCATTCCCTGAGTTTTAACTCCCTAAGACATGCACTAAAAGCTATCTATATCATAAATTATACTACAAAACCTAGCTACTTGCTGTAATTACAGGATTCAGTTAATAGCAGTAATTTGTAACTGCTCAAAGTTATGAATAACTCAATAATTTCAGAGCAGTTCATTGCTTGGACCTGGAGGAACTGCCTTCTTTGAATTCTATTAGATATTTTTAAAGTAATCTCATCACTTGCCAGCAACTTAGCAGAAATGTTAGGTGGAAGGGTAGAGAGTTCAGAGATTCATGTGAGAATAGCAAAGATGTGACTGTGTTGGGATTCCAGGAAAAAAACAGAAATCTCACGTCTAAAGTCTGATAAATAACTTAGGGACAAATAACATTTTACTGATCAAAAACATACTATAATTTGCATGGGTGACATTAGGAATATACAACTGATTTCATGCAAGTGAAGGTAATCAAGGAGTCTGAATCTGAAATCTGTCTGCAGCAAGTGATGTGCACCTTCCTATGTGATAATTGTACAACTTGAGGCCATCTACAAAATGCAAACAGAATAATTAATATCTCTCTCATAACATAAAATGGTGGGATGGACTAATGTTGTTTGATCTCCTTGAGTCCTCTCCTTGTAATAAGCTCTTATTTTGTATTGCATTATGCATAGTATATTCACTCACGCCTCGCTGTTGCACTGTTTTCTACCAAGACAATGAAAATACGGGCCCCCTTTTACATGAACCCACACCACAGATTGCCAGAAGTAGCTTACATCTAACCTGAGGCCAATAGCTGCTGGGAAGTAATTAGTCGTAGTGCTGCTATAATCCCTTAGTAAATGTAAGCGCAACTCCTATTTGTGCTGAAGGTGAAATGTTTGTGGTAACAAATGCCCTTTTCTCTGAATAAAAATGTATTTACTTTTAATCAATCAGGGACTCATTATCAGCGTTGTCTTCATCTCCCTAAACCTTGGCCTTCTGTGTATGATTTTAGCGTTGGGGGAGAGTGTCTGCAAGGTTATTAAGAGAATGTTGCAAAATAGCTCTAATGACCTGAATCAGCTAGGGATAGGCAGTCAGAAATTACAAGGCAGTCCTATTATCTCCTGATACCTCTAGGCTCTCATCAGACCCTCCCCGCCCTCAAAAGGGGAGGAGGAGGAGATTATTGCTGTTCCTATTCAAGCAGTGGGCACATTCACATGTTGCATGACGTGCACATGAGCAACCCCCGAAGGAGGAGGGAGACCCTGGAGCTTTGCTGCTGAGGACTGTAACCTGCAGACTTTGGAAGGTGACATGGAGAAATGGCTGCCTTAATTTAGGGAATGGTGCTGGCTGAGGAGCTGGGGGATGGCCAGGGGAGGTCTGTGGGAACTGAGGAGAGCCTGAACTGTGCAGTCCAGGGTCCCAGGCTGGCCGTGGGGCTGCCCACGCCTGCTGGGCTCCTGTCCCTGCAGTGCTGAGTCTGCAACACGTCCCAGCCACACAAGGGGATGGGGAGCTGCGGTCTGGCTTCTCCCCCAAGGCATCCCAAGCGCCCCTCTCTCCAAGAGTGCTGCCAAACCAAAGCATGAAGCTGAACAGAGTTGTCCTGGCCACAAGCAGCCCTTGAAGACCCTCTAGATGGCTGCAGCCCTTTCCCCTCCACCCACCTCTGCAGAGACATAGCATCCAGAGCAGGGCTGAAAGTCTGAGCCATAAAGTTTTGCTGCTTTTAAAAGCTGAGAAGGGGCCTCTGGGAATCGGTTGCCATGAACTAAGGCAGTTGCTTTAGTTATTTTCAGTTTCCCCAATGTACTTTTCTTGGCCAGCCCTGGAAGTAAAAGTTACAAATCTATTATGGTACATAACTTCCCAGCAGGCCCTCTGCTGTGTGATAAGGCAAAGGGTCTTTCCAGCCTGCTTTTCCAGGATGAGCACAGGAACAGAGGAGAATCCTGTGCTAAAAGAGCATGAATGGTGCTCCACCTCATTCACCTTCTGGGTCTTCATGTTTGGCCCCAGAAAAGCACCCACATCTAACAGGCACATCATCAGGGATGTGAGAGTATTGCAAGAAGTGAGAAGAAAATCATCGTAGCAATCCGCACAAAAAAAATAAAAGGATTTTTCTGAACTTGTGGCTTCTTCAGCCAGCTGTAGGATAGCTGTTCTCCTGTGTGGTTAGCTTGACAAGTCATTTTTCCCTCCCTCTATTTTGGTGTCCTTCTCACAGCAAGGAGGGATGTGACTGATGTTGCTGGATATAAGAAAGTAGCGCTGACTTCAGGTATGGCTACCTGGTATTGCTTTGGCAATTTGTTTTTAATTTTTTCATTACCTGATTTCAACATTGATTGTGAAATATTAAGAGCAATGAGAATGGGGAAATCTTATTAGCGAGCTCAGTTTAGAGAGGAGAAGCGCAGAATCAGTGTCTTTTCCCTGTGGAGGTAATCTGTTATCCTTTGATATACGGGCAAGTCTTCCATGGACAAATGAAATGGCAGTGCGTGGCATGTGTGCGCTACGGAAGGAGCACGGAGCTATGGTAGAAAGTACATGTGTTGCAGAGGGACATTTTGATTCCGAACACGTGTGGTTAGCTTTTGATACAAAACTCTACCGTGACAAGCTGTGATCTGGACTCATTATTGCCTGCTTCTAGGATCACTTTCTATACCATCAGCAATGCTGAATCAAGGCAGCATATTTGACTTACAAGAACAGTTTTAGCAAAGGGTAAATTGTGATAAAAATTGTCTCCTTCCTTGTTTCTTTGTACAGTGCAGATCAAGTGATACACTCTCAGCAGTAATGCAGCCTGATCATTACTGAGCACTCTCCCTGGCATGCCTATGAGCAAACTTTCTATTGTTTCAATTAGATGATCTTGGGCATTCAGGGAATTTAATACTGATGGAGCTCAGCTCCTAAAATCCTAGAAATTAGAGCCTCAGAGAACCTAGGGAATCATCTTGTCCATCCCCTGACAATGCAGATTATTTTCTACTGTATTTTTACTGTGGTTTTTTTTCCAGTCGATTTTTAATGATTCTAGCAACGGGGTTTCCATCACTTTTCCTGGGGGACTATTCCACATTCTAATAGATCTCACTGTTAGGAAAATTTTCCTGATATTCAGTCTAAATTTTCCTTTGCTCAATTTCATCCCATTACTCCTAGATGTGCCCAGTAGAGGCGGGTGAAAACTGAAAGTGAGTAGGCAAACCTGACACATTATGTGTGCTCAGAGCCAATTTACAGCAGTGGGTAAAGTGATAGAGTCAATTTGCAGCATTCTGTAAGTGACAGAGAGGGTCTTAGGGCATGCACTCTCTGAAAATGGTTCTGAATCTTGATGAAAACCCCAAAGTGAAGAAAAAGATCCAGAAGCTGTAATGACTTTGTATTTTTTGCAACACTCGGATTGAACACAACAAGAATCCTCTATGAAGAGATAACGGGTAGGGTACCTTGTTTATGCTATGGCTGCCAATAAAACTTAAATTTATACAGGCATCTGAATAACATATATTCCATTGCACCAAACACTGCAAATTGTCATTTACTTGTACATGCTAGACAGAATTAAAATCCATCTCAGAATACTTGAGCTATTACCCACTAGGTAATGAAACCCAGAGCTGAAAATTGCATTTATATTGTAAATGTTCTTGTGTAAGTAACTTTATGTCTGCATAATTTTCTGATACCCTGCTAGTAAACTACCTAACAAAAGAAATTTCCTAAATCCCCTCTGCATACACACACATTGCTCTGTTTTTCTAGTTTCCCTTTTTTTTCCTTTTCATCCTTTCATGCACTATTATGAGCCTTACCTCTGTTTTCTTCCTCACTGCTAATTCATTTCCAAAGAGGCAGCTAATCCTGTGACTACTTTGTTGCCCACATCACTAAACCTTTCAGACCATTCACCTACTTGTCTTATGGTGTATAAAGTTCACAGATGTCATCTCTCTATTCTTGGACACGCATGTACCCTTTCTACCCCATCAACCCATATTACCAAAAATATTGTCTTGCATCTTACTCCTTATTTATATCCTTTCTTATATCACATCTTCCCCAATGCTTTTTACTGATGGTCCCCCAAGACCTTTCATCATCAGCCTCCATCCAGTGTTTGTGTCTAATCAAAACTGCAACATTCTCGGGTGTGGACAGTGCTTTCCCTTGTTTCCGTAATGAAAGATGACAGAAAGCTTGGGAAGTCATTCACACTGGGGAGTGGTATGGCCTCTGCAACAGGAAAGGAAGATGGTTTTCACAGCCTGTTGTACAGCAATCCAGCCTCCTTTGAAACTGTAAAAAGTTTAGCAGACAAAAGAAAACTAAAATACTATGTTAATCTCATAGTGATATGAGGAACTCCACAAGGACATGGTCAGAGTTGTATCCAGACACTTAGCTAGTGGCCAGACCTGGTTAGTCATAAAAAACCCCATGGAAATGGTCTACTGATGACAAAGTAGGTACATCTGGAAGAAACACAAGTCACAGGCACTGGTATTGCTGGATGATCCACAGTCACGTGCCATAAATTCTGCCCTTGGGGAGGGAATCAGAAACTGGGACAGGTGAAGGAAAGAAGGGACTTGTGTGAGACTGCAAGGAAGTGCTGGAACTTATAAAAAGCCACAGTGTGATGAGGGCAAGGAACAAAAGCTGTATCTGAGACTTGTGGGAAGTGGAGAGGACTGTGCAGTGCACAGGACAAGAAAAGAAGTGAGGCATTAGAAGAAAGATCAGCTTGGGTGTCAGGGATGCATGTCTGATGTCTCACTGGGGCTATTGGGGCTGCATGTGTCCCTAGCAGTGCCATGAATACATCAGAAGGGTTAAGAGGGGAAGTCATCTTTCCAGATACTTGGCGCAGCCTCAGGAACGTGCCGTCCAGCGGTCTGTGTGTGCAGTCCTGTGGTTTTGGTCAAGAGGATGATCACCAGAGTATATCACAACTGTTTCTTCTGACCTTGGATTTTGTTAACCCAAATGACCTTTTCTATTTTCCTCACGTTTTCTTCTTTTTGCAGTGAGTCCAACTACTGCTCCAGATGCCACTTTTTTCTCGCTTGTATTTAATCATATAAACCACCTGATCTTCACCTGGAAGAATCTTTCACAGTTTTTTAGTCTTTTCTTAGTTGGAACTCAAGATGTGTGTTTTGAGCAAAACAAAACAAAAAAACCCTCTGCATCATTGTAGATCTGTTAAATTAAGATGATTTCTCTCCTTGTAGCAAACTGCTATAGCTGAGGCCAGCAGATGCATTCAAACTGGAATTATGTCAGTGGCTGGGACAGTGATCATCTCCTGCAGGGAAATTCTGCTCTAAGAATTCACTTCTCACCACCAGTCCTGTAAAGTCCTCTGCATGTCTTACCTGTACTGCCCTTTTGATTGTCCTCTCCCAAGGGTGAGAAAGTTATCAACACTTATAATAAGCAGTGCTCTTTATCAGCAGTTGTCCTGGTACAGAATAGGCATTAATCCTTAACTCTATTTAGGAATCAGAAGAAAGTGTTTTATCAACTTCATCTGTCTTCATTGTTTGTTAGGGGAACATTCACAATCTCATCTTTGCACTCCTTTCATCCTGTTTCCCTCATTGATCCCATGTTTCTCTGACTCTGCTGCTCACAGTGCTCCCTGTGACCCCTTCTTTCACTCTGCTCTCTGCCTTCTTTCATGCCATTTGAGCTAGCTTTTCCCATCTCCTTCCTCCAGGTCTTGCCTTAAAACCCATTGGAGTCCTATCCTGAGATTCTCACCACTTGTGTTCCCAAGCCCTTTTTCTTCTCAGCATTGATTGTAATTTGTTTTGATCTGTTAACTCATAAGCCCTTTTGGCCAACAATCTTCACTCCTTGATTCTTTCAACAGTTGTCAGATATTTTGTCAGCTAGCTGATGAAATGCTCTGTCTATGTGGTGATAAGTACTAAGCTTAAATTTCAGTGTTGTCATTCATTTAAGATATCTGTAAAAGGAGGTTAGTGTATGTCTCCATCTGAATATAGGACATATAAAACTTAGGAGTGTTAGAGATAGAGAGGATTTGCTGAGATGGAGCTATGCAGAAGAGATGGTGTACAAGGAGAAAGAAGATGCAGGCATCTGAACAGATCTAATGCCCGGTTTCTCAATGTTGCTGTGCCTGTCCTAGGGAATGAGCCTCTCTCCTGGCTGCTGTTGTATGAGGGGGCCCAAAATAGGCTCACATTTGGGGTTGATCTTATAACAGTCATGAAAAGCAGAGTGCATTTCACCTCTAACCCCATCACACAGTTCTCTACTCTACACTATTTAGACCTTTTTCTGTTTGTCCCTGGTTTCAGAACATTACACTTTTGTCCTGTCTGTGACTCTTTGGCTAGGCATACTTACCTCTGTCTGTGACAGGAGCAAGTGTCCTGTTAAGGACACTTAAGGTGTTTCTACCTTTGGTATGCAGATCTGCGACCTTCCCACAGGCCCCAAGGGAAGGATAATAGTGGGATTTTTTTTGGACAGGTTTCTAGCAGAACGGGCTGGAGGCAAGAAATCTGTGCATGATTAACACTTCTCCTAAAAAAGCAGAACTTTGTACATTCTTATAAATTATCAGAATTGTATCTGAAGTATCTCCCTCATCAATTTCTCATTCTAATTGGAATAACCTGGTCAGGTCACAAGATAAAAGCCTGGTGTCAACACTGGGATGCCATTCAAATAGAGAAATTATGAGCTCGCATTCTTCTTGAACCAATAACAAATCTGCTCTCAGAAAACAAAACTAGCCAAAAAGAATTAAAGCAAGACCAGAAGGCGCTAAAACAAGAGTTGGAAACTTTACAAAAGGAATTACAGCAGTATCTGGAGGTTTCCCAGAAATGGCTGAAGTGATTTGCAGGCAAAGGTGAACTTTCTGTTGGAGTAATGACTACAAAATGTCCTAACAAATTGAGAAGGCCAGCTATAAAACTTCTAGTCTAAATTGGTAAGGACAAAAAGGTAAAAGGCAATGACACTTTCATAGGTGCTTCTAGGCAGGGAGTCACCAGCTGGGAACCCACTAGCAGGGATGAAGAGGAACAAGGATTGACTGGCTAAATTTCAGCTCCAAGAAGAAATGTCTGGTCACACACCCATCATGGTAGCCAGCTATCTGGACATTCAGTTGGGCCTGGTCAGGGAGCTTAGGCAAAAACATTTACTGCAGTTCATCTACTTGGTTGCCAAAGTCAAAGGGTCCCATCGGAGAGGCTGGACATTCTGAGGTCAAATAATGCACATGCCTAGTATCTTTTAGGAAAAACTCTGTTTGAGATTTACTTTGCTAAGTATAACATTATGGACTGAATGAAAGCTGATGAATAGAGAGAGGAAGATGGAGTTCTAGCAGCAAGCCTGAATAACCATGCCCAGATAGTGGCACGGCTCTGATTTCCCAAAAACAGGCTTCCGGCAAACCTTTGCTTCTTGATTAAAACCTTCCACAGATCTGAACTGATACAGGTCCAGCTAAAAGTCTGAAGAAAAAGGAAAGAGAAAATCCTACAGGAACTGCAAGAGAATCTGCAGAAACTTGACTTCCTGGCATGTGCAGATGACAATGAAGGCTTTCAAGGATAAACCGGAGAGGGATCAATTCGAAGAAGCTCAACTGGACTTAGGTTTTTACACTAAGGTCAGGGAACGGCAGCCAAAGACACTCCAAGGGATTTCTGAAGTTTACCATTGGAAATTGTGATTCTCCTCTTGTACTTGTAGACCAGAGGAAGAAGCAGTTTCTGGTGACAGGGATGAAAGACACTCACTACAATTTTTCTAAGTGCAGTTCTGTAACAGGGAAAGAGAATACAAATGTGCCTCATGATGTTATTGAAAAATAATAAAATGAAAAATTTCGCCCAGTAAAATGAAACTGAGAATAATATGAAGTTCATTTGAAAATTGAGCCTGTGAAATGAAGTATGGCCAGGACCTGGAGGTTGTTCTATGCATTATTGCCAGGAGTGGGAGAAGGGAGGATCTTCCAGTCAATGGTGGCGTGCTCGGGTATTGTCAGGGTTTTCCTCGTAGTACCATGGTGAGCAATCGCATGTGAATTGTTTGCCTTTTGTACACCCTGCTATAATATTGTTGCTGTTACTGTTCATTTCCCTATCTCATCACTGCTTCCAGTAAATTGTTCTTATCTCAACCCATGATCTTTACCATTTGTGCTTCCAGTTCTCCTCTCCAGCCCAATGCAGGGAAGGGACAGGGAAGGGGGGAGTGAGCAAACGGCACATAGTTTGGAATGTGTCAGTGGGAACGCTAAATTGAGGAATACCATTCCTGAACCACAACACCTGGGCAGACCACCGTTGCTTCATTGGGAACTTCTCTTTCAGCTCAGGGAATGGATGGACATCAAACTGAACAAGCAAAACTCGTGCTTGTGTAAAAGGAGCAGCACGCCATTTTCATTTCAAGCTGAACAGCTAACAACAATAATGGGAATTTCGGGGTTTGAAAGTGTAATAGAATTGATGAAATGTGAAAGAATTGTAGACATTGCCTCAAACCTTACATTTATTAGACCAGACAAGCCAAAAAGACTAGGGATTTGGGAGATTCAAAACAGAACCTCCTAATTGATTTCAAATGGAGAGAATATCTGGGGAATGTGAAGGCATCCAAAACTGGAGAAACAGATTCTGAAACTGGGACCTCTGTAATTTGAACAAGAAATGTGAGTAACTGAGGTAATAGATGAACTAATACGTGAGTTAATCATATCTAGTAACAATAGGAAAGGTGCATTCCAAATACAATCTTTGGAAGTTCCTTTTGAAGATGCAGGCTAGCTGAAACAAATTTATAAATGTGGGAAAGCTTAACCTTTCTGTAATTTTATTTTGTTAAAATTTGGGAAAACATTGTAATGACTTTGACTAAAATTAGGTAGCACCATTTCAGTGATCTGAGTTGAGGGAAAGGATGTAGGTCAGGTTATCTCTTTCAGACCACTGTGTCTAGCTATCAGCCTTTAAGATAACTTTAAGAGGTAGATAAACATATGCTTTCACCTACAATAGAAAAAAGATGACACAGAAAAGAGGCTTTTCTTGGTGGTTTTTTTTTGAGAAACCTGGGGGCAGGGGTAAAAACAAGTAGCCTTTTATTTTATTTTATACTTTTATTTTTCACAGGGGATTGCAAAGAAGCTTCAAGCAAGGAAATTGCCTGTCTCTGGATCCTTCTCATGTCAAGAAATCAAGATTTGGTACATTTATTTAAATATACTACATGTATGTGAAAAAGCAGAATTTTATCAAATACACCATCTCCATTGCCAATTTCCCCTCCTAGCTGGAATTATATAGAAATTTGTCTTCCTGCTCACATCTAAAGGAATCACAAAGCTTCCCTCCTTCATGATGAGATGCAATACGGGAAAGAGGATCAGTGATAACAGATCCATGTTTTCTAGCAGAGAACTTAAATACAAAGATCCAGGCTCAAAAAAAATCTTCTGCCATGTTCCTTACAAAATTCTTCCATGACTTAATGAAAAGTTTGGTTCTCAGAAGATTGATCCAGATTTAAACACACTTTTTGTTTTCCTAGTTGCAGTGTCTAGATAACAACATAGATTTGAGTGGGAAAAATTCCCAGAAACATGAAGAGTGATGTAGGACAACAGGGTGGATATTCTTTACTGATAAGGAGAGACAAGTTTGTGAGGAGGAAAACATTATGATCAATAATCAGCCACAGTTCAAACTGAGTGGCTGAGAGGCAAATTGAACAAGTGGAGCAGCACCTGATGTGGCTTGTTTTCTTTCCTGATGGACTGCTGGGTTTGATCTTTCTGTAAAAGTCTTGGATGATATCTATAGAGTCTGAAAAAGACGTCCCTGAAGTCTCACATATTTATTCCTTTATTTTGCAGATAGTCTGTGGAGAGCAAGGTTTGATCCACAACAGAAGATCCTTTGAGTTGTAGTGTTTACCGAGCTATCTCACGCCCTAACCGCTTCATTCTTTGTAATTTGATTATTTGGTCATGCCCTGGAATGCAAAGTATTACTCTGATGTATTTGTATAAACCTAGGCTCTTCAGATACAGTAAGTAGCTGAATGATGTATGTTAATGACATGCTCTCAATAATTTTTATAATGCGAGATCTCAGCCCAGATTTAATGCTTAATATCCCTGGGATTCACATTGAAATTATTACACACATTATGTATTCCATTCCTTGGACTTAGAATTAATTTCAAAACAGAGCAAAAGTGCATCCTATTTGTTTTCTTGAGGGAGTTTGCATCGGTAACAGTCTATTTATTCTGGAGTTTCTGAAGTTGGAAATACCTTTTCCCTTTGCTACCTTTGATCTATCCTGATGAATTGTGCAGAACATTTCATTTCTGTGTCTTGTCTTAGTTATGTCATTTTCTCATTCACTTGAAAAATATTTACCCCAGTAAAATTTACCTCCTTAAATAAAGGACACAGGTTGTTACAAAACAGTCTCAGGGAATCTTTGACATAAATCTGTCTGCCAAAAATAAACAAAAAAAACCATAACTGCTTCTATTTATGCTCCCTTTTTTGGAAGACTGCATAGGAGAATTCATAATCTGCATTGCTTTGATCGATCATTCAATCTTTGCATTGGTGATGTTTCTAATACAGGGGCTTAGCCTCTGGAATGACTCCAAACAGGATGGAACAAAGCAGCTAAACGTGTGTTAGGTTGTGATCTGAGTACTCTCAGGCAATAAATCTTTAATTTACAAGATTGGCAACTGTCTCAAAATTAGAATTAAAGGAACATTTAGCATTAGTGATGTTCTCAGTGTTGTGAGGAATTGCTTTCCTAGATGATTTTTGGAAGACTGGGTCTTACTTCCAAGCATTCTTCTAAGATACTCACTAAACTGACTAAACCACCGTTTTGTTCCCCTCCTTCTCAAAAATGAAGCCCAAAGAGCAGCAGAAAGATGTAAAAGAGGAAAGGAAGCTGAAGCTCATATTTATTATAGTTACATCTGATGGGATGATTTGTTCTAGCTGTGCTTCTATCCATCCTGTTGTCCATGAGCAGGCCTTTTAGCTTGAGCAGTACAGAGAGAAAATGGCAGTGTGAACTCGTCTGCTTAGGAAAGGGGAATTTTCCCTCAGGCATGAGGACAGCACCGCTGTAATGTTATTTGTGTGTGTAAGGGCAGAACAATCTCCCACGGTGGCTGAAGGAGGGTTTCAGGTTTACCTTTGCAGGTAGGCTTAAGCCTCAGGTGTGCACGGTTGCTTGGACACACAGTCCTCCTAGGCTAGAGCCATAAAGGGTTCTAATTTCTCCTTCAGGCCTGCTAAGCCGAAATTTGTCTGGTTCCCAGCTTTCCCCTTTCTGCTTGACGTGTCCCCATGCATGGGTGATCATCACACAGTTGGGATGCTGAAACAGTCCCACCTATTTCCCAAAAAGTGCCAACAGGCTCCTCAAAACACCTTATCCTCTCCACCTCTGATGAGTGCTCCAGGAAGTATTCCCTTAACAGCTCCAGCATCACACCAGGCAGAGCGAGTGGGGGAAACAACACCTCTTCTCGTCTAAAGACTCGATGAAGTTTTTACATTAAGTAGAGCAGGAACTGAAACATCCCAAGTGAGTGCCCTAATCCCCCTGCCTTGCCTCCATACTTGCTGTCCCTGGCTACTTAATTCTCTCTTACAAAATTGAGCTGCTTCACTGGCGACAAATTGGGAACAATCCCCTGCAGTCCCTGGCCTGTTAGTTATGGTATTCCCCCATGAGATACAAGCTTGGAGCTTTTTCCAGAAGAGAAGTGAACTAAGGTCTCCTACAGCCACTGAAATACTTCTCCTAACCATGAAATGAGGCACATCTCCGAAGAACTGTGCTCCTGCCAATGTGCCTTTCCATGTGCAATTACCTTCTCCCCCTGCTCTGCTTTGGGATGGGGAAGAAGTGGGAATTTGGCCCTGAATGAAAGATTAATAGCTTCTTTCTCAGCACGGGAAAGGACAGGGACATACAATAAGAATATTAATTTTAATGAGAAACTCAGACTGGCAAGAGAACTTTATTGGCAGAAGTGAAATTAGCTTTTCTACATAAACAGTGGTGTCAAGGGACTAGTCATTCATTGCCCAGAAGGAAAAAAACAAAACAAAACACAAGAGTCTTTAAGGGTCCTTACTCTCAAGAATGCTCTTCACTGTTTAATACAGAGAGGATTTGCTTTGTACTTCAGAAAAAATCAAGTATGAAAGATATCGGCCCTTTCCAGCATTCTGAAGCAGTAAATATCCAAATGGAACAAAGTACTTCAGGCTTCCCTCTTGACCCTTTGCCTTCCTCCACACAGACACATACTTATATGCTCTACATATTTATTTTTTAAAGCCATTTCCCAAGTCAGAAGGTGAGTTAAGTGTAAAAATCTTCATGTTCATAAAGCCATCCAGACCCATTTCTGCTTTGGTCCATTCTTGCAAGACTCACCTTTCCTTATCCTGCTTTTCATGTTTCACCCTCCCTCTTGCCACCCTGATCTTGGAAAACAAACTGTTAAGGTTAGACTGTCCTTTTTTTCCTTTTTCCCCTTTCCAACTTCCCTGAGCTAGGAGGAATGGAGGGGGCAGCAGGGGATCAAGGCCCCCCATTAGGTGACAGATCATGTGGGGACCAACCAGTGAGAGCCCCGAACCAAAGGCTGTTTCTCGCCACTTATACCACACATGTTAAGATAACCTCTGTACTGCCAGGGCAAAAGCCAGCTGTGTAGCCCACTGAGCGGTTTTCTTCTGTGTGTGTTCACTGGTAGGATGGGATTTAACCCACAGAGTAAGAAACCATGAAAGAATTACAGATTATACAGCTTCCCAGAAGGAAGGTTTTTATTTTGCTCCCACCTGATATCGTGAAGAAAAATAACAATTTATGTTGGAGAACAGGATGCAGCCAGCCTGCCACAAAGGGTGCTGTTTAGTAGAAGTGATCCTATTTTATACTTGAGAGTAGAGCCAGAAGGAAAATAGTCACTAAGGCTTATTTCTTCACAGAAACTGGACACATCTGATAATGTCTTTTTGTTGGTTTTTTGGTGTTTTTTTAACCCCAGCACAGTAGGAGGCAGATGTGTGCACATGCTCTAATATTTCCACTTCTGTATGTCCGGCCATGACTGCTACTTTGCCTGTATCAGAGGCCAGCAAAGCCAGGATGGTGAGGACATACAGGGTGAAGCTACTGCTGGCAAGAGATAAAATAAAAAAAGCAAAAAAGCCACTCCTTGACCTTGTAGCTGTTGCCTGACTTCTTCAGGTTCCAAGTAGTAGCAAGATCGATAAGATCCTCTTTTGAGGGGTTTCCCCTTATTACATCCCAGAACCTTGCCCTGGTTTCTCCCTTCAGGGCCAGAGCAGCCAGGGAGACGCATCTGGGAGCCTTGCATCTGCCTCTGTGGTGCCAACATGCATGGAGGGAGACTCATTTGCACCAACAAAAAAATGGCTGTGCATCTATTGACTAATCAGAACACAGTTTGTCAAAGAAAAATTATTGCTTATGCATAAACATTCACTTCGGGGGTTTTTTCTGAAGATAAACAGTAAATCCCATCTACATCCAGCTGCCACGTCCCAGTAATTCTGAACACATTCAGTTTACATTTAACTTTGTTCATCCTTTTTGTCATCTTGAAAACGGGATAAAAATCTGTCTCAGAATATATTCTGCTGTAATTAAACAAATACAGTCAAGATTCAGAGCCATCTGTATTTCAGACCATACTTCGTAACGTCTCAATATCACAAACTCCAAGGAGTAACACTATACATTAATGGGAACATGTGTCGTATCTACTTGCTCTTTATGACTTACAGGCTATCTATATTATCCCCATGTCTCCAAATCTCTGAAAACAAGTGTAAATAGTAATTCTTATTAACTGCAGAGACACCTGCACTGATATGGACAAATCTGGTCAACAGCAGGTTCCCCTGCTGTTTTACTAAGCCTGCAACATGCTCCTGTCTCTGGCAGATGCTCCTATTTTGTATTACTTCTAAGCAGATATCAACTTTATGCACTTTTTGAAATTCCTTTCAGGAACCACTGTCCTTCTGGCTACCAAGGGCCTTTTGCTGGAACAAAGCAATGAAGAGATCAGGGAGGTACCAGGAGACTGAATTTTGGTCCTGAAAATTATTGGCAGTTTTTGTAATCTTCCCATATCCCTTCTGCTAGGGATTAGCAGCAGCAAGACTGGTAGGTTTACTGGGGAAATCTTGTAAAATAAACAAACATCACCAGTCTAAGCATCCACCCATTAAATACCAGTCAAATTACCAGTTTAAGCACCTAGAATCACTAAATACCTTTCTTGAGCACACTAATAGGTAATACTTCTCTTCTTTAAAGCTCTGAGTATTTGTATGAAGCAAGAACAGCATTAGGGAAAAAAGTAACATAGCATCAGCCTGGGAAAATGCAGCAATAAACAAACTCAAATGAATCATAAGTGGAACACTCTCCACAGTGGATTTTGACTGTTCTTGCAGCTCATGGAAACACGGGGCTGAAGGGATCCCTTGGATCATTTAGTGCAAAGCTGGGTGGTGATAGACAACAATTTAACGTCATTCTTTTCTTAAAATGAAGAAGCAACATTGTAGCATTTTCCAGGGTCCTGTCCTATTTTTTTTTCTACCAGACATCTGTTCCCAAACCATATCTCACGTGAGGCAAACAACCTGCTGGTTGTTTGCCTCATGTGAGATATCTCCCTTGCAGACACAGGGTGCTGCTGGGCAGCATCAGAAGCAGTGCAGGTCTCCATGAGATGTTGTCCCTTCCGACTCAGCTCCATGTCCCCATGGCTTTCCTGAGACCCCATCTGTTTTCAAAGTCTTGAGGCTATTAGAACAGTATCAAACATGAAGGGCCAGGATCTTCTAAGAGCCTGAAAGTCCTGAAAAATTTACTGGCTTCCACTGCAATGGGCCATTTTCCTTCTTGTTGCATTTCTTAGAGGAAGAGACAATGGGGTTTGCGAGGTTTTTAAACCTTTTGTTCCCAGAGATGCAGAAGGGGACAGTCAAGAGCTGCACACCACAGACTGAGACACCTGAGGAGTTTCACCCACGAAGGCACAGCTCTGCCTATGGGGCCCAGCTCGGGATCCTGGGACTTTTGGCACAGACTCCCACAGAAGGGTGTTTCTGCCCCAAAACCACCATGATTAAATCAGTGTGGTATTTCCAAGTAAATGTTGCTGACTAAGGAAAGGGAAGAGGAGCTCTTGAAGCTATGTAGAGCTTTCCTTTGTTCAGAAGCAAGAATAGATCCAATATAGATACATAAACTAGCTACTTCTGGGTCTTAAATAGAAATACAGACATCTGATGTACTAAACTAGAGTCTACAAGTGACATGCCGGCATGGCAATTAGGAGCACACAGGAAAATGAATACAAGCAGTGAAATTAAAAGGCAGCATTGTTGGAATTGTTAATTGTATGGTAATTGGAAGTCAAAGCAAGGACTATTTAAAAATCCAGGTTGTCTACTAGGAGTTCACAGACCAACAGCACGTCAACAAAAATTAGGAAAGGAGTCCAGATTTTAATTGTAAATGGGATACTAATCAGCAGCAGCTCGGTTTCCCAAGTGTCAGTCAGAGGTGGTTGCTTGACATTTTACATTTTACTTTTTGCTTTAACAAAAGCTCACCAATGGCCTGTTTAGGGTAAAGTTCCTAGTAACTTCTAACTACTACATGTTTAACTACACAGCAGAAGTATCTACTTGGATAAATCTCCAAAGCCTCACATATAAATGTCTACATCCTAATTATGTAATTAGGGGTGTGAATACATACAAGATGTCTGCAGCCAATAGGTGCACAGTGGCAGAGGAGACAGCACTGCATGTAACTATTGCTACCCATTTTTCCTGCACTCCAGCTTTGCTGAAACATAGGTCTGAGTACTGTTCTTCATCATATTTCTTGGGAAACATTGCAGAGTTAAACACCTCTAGTTAAGGGCTAATGCGGGTAATTCTCTGAGAGGCAGATATTAACAGTTCCCTGACTCCTTTCTTGTCTACATAGGGAATGCACAGCACATGTTGCTGGGGTCACACATAGGGGTTTTCACTCATTCCTTGGGATGACACCTGGGACACACCAAAATCATGTCCCTGCAGACTTAGACCAAAGTATCTACTACACTCTCAATGTGAATATACTCATATTCAGCTGAGAAATTTAGCTTAGAGAAGTCTCAACCAGATGAAGATTATCTACAAATTGAGGTAATTTCAAGAGGCAAACTCCCCCCTGGAGCTGAGATGAATTTGTCTCATCCCACCACAGCTAAGTGCACAAGTAACTACCTCCTGGGACAAGTAGGATGGCATCAGGTATTTCTCTTCTGTGTGCAGGGATAACAGAAACATAATTTGCAGAAGCCTCATCCTTTTTAAGTAATTTTCTGCTATTTTGTCCATTAGCAGTGGGAGAAAACCTGGCCTTTGCTGAATGCCAGGTAGGCAATTAATACAACCATTTCTTCTTTGTTGCTGGTCCCTAAGACTCCAGAAGTCCACAGTAGTTGAGGATTAGTGCAACAACCTCAGTCACTATGACTGACTCAAGAACTTTGTGGGACCGTGTGCTTGGGCACGTAGGGCTTCTATCCTCTGAGGCACTCTGGTTATCATCAGGTTGCATTTGACAAGCAATATGGATAATAATAACAATCCTTAGAGTCCAAAATTTCACCAGAACATACAGCTCCCAAGGGCTCCAATCCTGAGTGATGTATTTCTGCTAGTGATTTTTCCACAAAATATTTAAATAGCTACAGAGCTTTTCTTAAGATGACCTTACAGGTTATCTCTTGCATACCCTGGGCTAGGCACTAAAGGTTTTCGGGAAGGGTTTATCAAGGATCATTCCTTCATTCATTTCCAATTTGCTGTGTAAAGCCATCTGGCCATGTATGTACCATTATCCTATACCATCACCATGGTGTCTGAGTGCCCTCTTCATGTCCCTGTTTATATTCATTATTCACGAACCTTTGTGCAAACAGGATTTTGTTTCCTGGTGAAGGTTTGGAGAAGGACTGCTCTTCATACAAATGGCCACATTCAGATGTTAACGTGGGTGTCTGTGCACAGCAAAATGTTCATTAACAAGGCCTATCTACTGCAAGTCATTCATTCCTGTTTCAAAGGTTTCCTGTACCCAGTCAAGAGACTTTGGTGACTGCTTACTAGCTCAGCACCAATAATGCATAGTAGAAGGCAACAACTTGTGAAGACCTCCCCCAAACCACAAACAACCTCTTATTATAACACCTAACACAGCTAAGCCCTGGTCTCTCATAGTACTTGCCACCATCCTAGTGCTACCTCAGAAGAAATCTGTATTGTTTCACCAGCAGGCAGAAAACAGAGAAAAAGTCATGTTCCTCAAGCAACTGGTTCAAAATACCAGAGGCAACCAATGGGCACCATTTTTCTCCTAACCAAGGTTTTTGTGTGCCCAAAACACTTCTAGTTTGCCATCCCAACTTCATTTTCATCAAGGGGTGCACAAAAGAGTGGGTAGGTGTTCAAACAATGAGGTGACATTTTCATGCTGGAAGGGCTGAAGCCAAGGCTTCGGTGAGGCACCAAAATGTAAGATTTCATCTGCAGAAATTAAGACTACCCTGCATCTCTAAAATCAAATTAATGGGAATTGCTCTGCTATCAGAACATTTGTACCTAAAGCATTTGTCTAGGAATGCAAATATTGGCTCTGATCTCTACTTTTTTGCCTCCCATTTTGAAATCTTGCCTGAAGTATAATCTTATAAATTGACTGCAAGGTCAAGGCATAAAACTTAACAAGTAAATAGTGCAAAATCCTGAAATAAACACCAAGGAATGCAGGAGTGCCAGCACAAAAATAGCAATAAAGAACATTTAAGTATCTCACATAAATGGTTAATATAAGCCTGATGACATCCTCTTCAGCAGCAATGCACCTCAGCCCATGCCCTTGCAAACCATTAGGTGCAATGAAACTTTGCAGGCACGTTTGTCAGGAGCGCAGTAGGAGCTTGAGTCACACAGGGAACATGATGCATATAAATACGGGACAAAACTGTTTATCGCTACGAGTAGCCTGCATAAAATCAGATCAGAGAGCAGGAAAAACAAAATGTGGTAAGAGACAGCTGAAAATTGGTTTGGACACCTCTCTATATAGTATACAAACTTAATGCCACCTGTTTGTTCAGTAGCAAGCAGAATCCATTGGTTAGTTTAAAAGGTGACTTTCAAAAATATTTAGCAGGAGGAGATGTCGTGGAGCGAAAGCTTAAATCTCCCAGAGTTATTATCTTGCCTGTGTGAGGATGTTGTGCGGCCTCCACAGTCTTCTGGAGTGGCAGATGCTTCCCAGGATGCTCTGGGAGAGCTGACACACTGAACTAATCTTTAATTTATTGATGTACTACTTCACTGAGAGATGTACTATATCAATAACTGGCTTTAGTTAAGAAGCTAAGGTCTAAGAAGCAGTGGTAGGTGCTCGCAAAAGTACATCAAAGCTTATAGAAAATAAAATCAAGAGCTTGTGGGAGAAAATTGATGTCTAGGAAGGACAGAAAGAACAAACAAACGTCGCAAACTTTTAAGTAGGAGTTTTGTAAAGACAGTGTTGTTGGCCATGTTAAACATTTACACATTTTGCTGGTTTCTACATTCTTCCCAGTTGTCCAGCAGCCCATAAACAGCTTATTAGGGAGTAAATAGCAGCAGTCACCAGTAAAAAAACCCAATTGCCTTATGATGAAATAGGAAATCACTGTCCCACCAAGGGCAATGTGGCCTGGTAACTGATAGGTTTTTTGCAGTGATAAACCCTGAATCACTTAATCTGCTACTGCAGTGGGCAGCACTTGTAGTCTTGTTGGGCTTGATGGTAAACTCAGAATAGAGGAATAAGAGTAAAAGCAAGTCCGAGTTCACTCAACAAATGACACGATATTTATGGCCTTTTTCCTTTAATTCCTATCTTTTGATTTTTTTCTAAAAACATTGGAAAAAATGGGAAAAGTAGGATATCCACAGAAACTGCAGAAGTGAAGTACCTCCCTGCAGCTGGTGTCTCTGTATACATCTGCTTGTTTTCTCATCTGCTGCATATGTAAGTGGTAATGGTCTCCCCTTGCCCAGCCCTTGGAGGATGTGCATTGCCGTGTGCCCCATTCCCAGTCTTGCCCCACTGGTTGGTGCTAGCTGGCTGGATCCCTCAGCCCACTCACACCCCTCTCTGCATTAACCCAAAGGATGTGCAGCTGGCACTGGACAGCAGGAGAAGGCAGGTCCCTCACCCAACACACTGCAGGTGAACACGGGAACCCAAGAGAAGCCATCTGGTCTGTATTTAGCAAGGCCTGTTGTGGTAGAATGAGGGCTAATGGTTTGAAACCAAATGAGGATCAACTTAGATTAGACATGAGGAGGAAGATTTTTACAATGAGGATGGTAAAACGCTGGAACGTGTTGCCCAGAGAGGTGGTGGATGCCCTATCCCTGGAAACATTCCATGTCAGGTTGCGTGGGGCTTTGAGCACTCTGATCTAGTTGAAGATGTCCTGCTCATTGCAGGGAAATTGAGCTAGATGGTCTTTAAACGTCCCTTCTCAAACTATTCTATGACTCTTTGATCTGTGGTGCAGAGGAAAGGATACCCCTCTTCTAAAGATTTTTATAAAATAGTTCCTTAAAGCAACATCTGTAGGTGAAATGCGGCTGTTATTGGCTTTGGTTTTGGAAAACTGCTGGAGATAAAGGAAGAAGCTGTTTCAGATGAAGAGATGGGCCAGGATACTTGAGGCAGGTGTTGCTCCTTGCTCCTGGGTACAACTGTTCAGAACTATGGAACTGCTCTCCCCCCATGAGAAAATGCCATGCTACAACCTTGACACATTCCTGCAGAAAACAACTGCTTTGTCACATTTCCCTGCTAGAACTGGACAATTTTCTCAAAAGCACTGGGTTTTCTGTCACCCCAGTTTCCCACCAGTACTCCCCTGCACCACCCTGAAGTTCTTGGGAGCCCCAGACAGGAGAGGGAATCTGTGTTGCCAAATGCAAAGAGCTAAAAACAGACGAAAAGGAGCCTGATCCTGCCACCTAACAGTGGCATTGCTGGAAAAGATGTACAACCACAAGCTCCAATCCTGGTTTTACTTCTGCTGTTCCTACTTTTTGGACAGCCATGGGGCACTGAGTCCCATCCCACAAATTATCCTGACTGAGCTTCAGGACCAGCTTATGCCCTGGTACCAGGCACGTCCTTGTTTTCCATGACCCCTAGTTCAGTGTGTGGATGAACTGAGGTGGTCCCTGGATGGACAATGAGCCTGATCAGTGATGGAATTTTTGATTCAAAATGAAAACCAAAAAGCCATGAAAATAGTCGTGCCTATTCTGCTGTTGCTGCTTCCCTTCCGTACTTCAGTGTTCTCTTAAAAGCTTTTCCAGTTCCCCGTTCTTCACTTGAGCTTTCCCCCTGACACAGCCCTTTCCCTGCAGCCTGTGGCATCCAGAGGATGCTCAGTGGTCTCTTCTGGCCTCGCTGCAGCTCCAGCTCGCTCCCTGCAGCTCCTTTTTTCCTTCGGAAGAGCTAAGACAAGTGCCAGCTAAGGAAGCGAGACGTATCTCTACTAACAGCTGCTCCTTAAAAACTTGCAAAATCAGTGAGTGCTGGGAAGATTGTTCATCCAGGGGTTACAGCTTCAGAGAACACTCTGGCCCCAGCCCTTTCCTCTCTGATGGGTTCTTGAACTCGAGTGGAGCTGTTGAACAATCCTTTAGTACATTCTTTTCTATGCCAGACACATCTTCTCAGATGCAAATCACTTATGCCCCAATGCACTGTTTTACATTCAGGAACGCCACGGCACTCATTTATTGCACATTTTACTTGTGCACAGCCTGTATTCATGTTGCAAAGTCATTTAACACATAGCTGTTAATGTCACAGGCATCTCCTGGCATTTTAGGCAGGACATCCAGGTCAGCCCTGGGGACATTTGGACAGGTGTCTGGCCATGGAGGTCTTTGCTGTCCTGAGCTCTCAGACACCTTGCGATATCACTGCTCCAGCTTTTAAATCAATCCAGTAGTTATGAATTTCTACCATGTCTTTGCAGTTTCAAAGCTTCCTCTTGAATTTCATACTCGGGCATAGCTGCCAGTGAAAACAATGAGCCGTTTGCCTGAGTAATGAGCATAAAATTGGAGCTGAGGTCAGTAAAAATTATTGCAGGAGAAAGGTTGCAATAGCTGAGCCTATGCAGCACTCCTGTTAGCTCCCTGTTGAAAGACTAAAACTTTCATTCTGTGGATCTTTTTATAAACCCCCCTAGCTTACAATTTTCTCTATAAAACAACCATGGATTTAATTTGGCTTTTAAAGAACAGAAGGAGAGGAAACACCCCGTACCTGATCTGCATCTGAAAGGTAAAGAGGGAATTTTACATAAAACAGAGCAAGTCAGAACTTTTTTATTTCAGTCTTTATTGGGGCTCTGATTTTACGTCGGAGAGCATTTCAGAGAATCTCATATTCTGCTGGTTTTGTTTCCCAATGATATGTTTTTAATCCTTGGCTTTGCCAGTAGTCAATTGCTTCTTCTGTCCCTTGCTGCCCACCTCTGCCTTGCTGTCAGTATTTCTGGCTGACTCTATTCACAGCCCTCCCTTGCTAAGCTCCATGTCTGCGCTGAGATTTCTCCCTACAGCCATGAAGCCAAAAGCCTTAATGCAACCTGGAAACCAAGAAAAGTCAGTGGCAAGAGACTGAATGGGAGACGGGAAAAAATACTAAATGTGTGCACTGAGCACTCAATATGTATTTATTGTGGGAGCTAGAAATAGAGTGAAAACTGACCTGAAAACATGAAACAATGGAGGGGGGTGGTTAAATCCATTTATTTATTTTTATGATATGAAATCTATTTATCCCTATAAACCATTCGTAAGGCTGGTTGTGCTAAAGGTTCTTAAATTTTTGTTCTAAAGGGTAAACTGTGTCTGTCTTGGTTTTTCAGGATTGTGTGCAGCTGACTGCAAAGCTGGTATTTCTGTCAGAAACTTGACAGAAACTAAACCTGAAAAAATGAGGGTAACGTACTTCTACTTAGAGCATTTAAAGATATTACTTTTTTTTTATAGAATCTCTTTACCATACCCAAAATTGTCTAGGGGAAAGGATCTCTGTTATTCAGCATCTAAATTAAAGGCTCATAAATCTGATTGTTCTGAAGAGTTCTCCTTTAGCCCATCAAGGTGATCTCTAGAAAAAAGTGAGGAAGACATTTATTCTTGTCATTATGTATCAAGTGGAATGAAAGAAAAGTGTGAAAACCTAGAAATTCACATTTATTATTTCATTATGCCTCTGCTTTATACAACCTTTTTTCCCTTATACCAAGGCACATTGCAGGATGCCACTTGCTTGACTTTTAAGAGAGACCACGTAAAAATGTCAGACTACTTTTGCAAAAAGCCTACAGGCAAGCAACACACTCTTCCTCTCACTTTAGTAGGATTAAAAGTGACAATAACAAGTAATTAATATGATTTTGAACAATCTCCAGAAGAACTTGCACACAATCTAAGAAAGAGAGGATGCCATGCTCACTTCCAAAATTCTTGAAACAACTCTGCTGGAAGTTGGTAGACATTTGACTTACAAGTCTTTGAAAATTTCAGACTTGTTCAGCTTGCTTCATTCATTCAATCTCAGCTTTGAGATCAAACAGAAATAGCATTACTTAGTGAATAAAATAGATTCAACCAAAAATCTTTCTTAGCTCTTCCGGTGGTTCTCAATATTCAACCGGAAGTCTATAAATCAAAGCTTTCCCCTTGTCCTTTCAAAGCCACCAGGAAAAACAGCCAAGATACCTGAAGGACACATGCAACAAGAAGGTAGCAAAATTCTGTTAAAGAATTCATTAATGATAGATAAGAATATTTTCTTGTGAAGGCCAATTAATCTTAAATTCCTTCTAGGAGGAGCCCAGTTCTGAAGAATGCTGAGAACATTTAGGTGTCTTCATTAAAAAATGCAAAGGGCAGCATGTAAGTTCCTCACTACAGTGAGTTTTCTTAAGGAGTGAAAGAGAATTGAAACTGTTTTTCAGAAGACAG
The DNA here is from genome assembly GCA_014706295.1 of Lycocorax pyrrhopterus obiensis. NCBI lineage: Eukaryota > Metazoa > Chordata > Aves > Passeriformes > Paradisaeidae > Lycocorax > Lycocorax pyrrhopterus. Next base: position 106,233,079 of record JACSVZ010000002.1, read on the forward strand.
TTATTCAATATGTCTTATGCTAACAGTTTGCTGTTCCAGGGAAAGTCTTTGGAGAAAAGAGTGGAGGCAAAAAGACCAACACAGAGGCACCAGCAGCAACAGGCTCCTTATGTCTAGCTGACAGTTTTGGCAAAGCAGAAGACCAACTGGGGTTAGATGTCATCAACTATTTTAGGGGATCTGTGTGTTTATTTATGACATTTTTGCATTTTGAAAGGGGAGAATTGTGCTGCTGCTCTATTGACGGCAATGTGCACTTTTTAAAAAGTCTTGGCAAATTTTAATACCCACAACCCAACCTAACAATTAATAGGAGCTGCATGCATAAATTCTAATTCCCCATTCAGATTCCTCTTCCTTCCCACAAGAAATGTGATTGCTGAGAGGTAAGTATTTTCTTTCCAGGGAACAGAAAAGAAATCGCCTGACCTCCTGGCTGACTGGCATTGCCTGACCTCTCATTGACCTCGCTGCAATTGCATACCCACAGCTTAGACAAAAAAAAGCCACCTTTCAAAATAGGCCACTTAAACACTGTGCTTGGGGAAGATGACGGGAAAAGGAAGCACTACCTGTTCAGTTTTAACATTTTAATAATTTGATGAAACACACAGCAAGGAGAGACAAAGCTCTGGAAATGCCTTGGGCTAAGTTTTTTCACCGTTACCAGCATCCTTTCTCTTGTTCTTCCATGAGTTTGTCATCCAACTATTCCAAAAGTCAGAACAAACTCAAGAAAATTGAGGACTTCTTTAGCTGCTGTCTACTTGATCACTTTCAGAAAGTGCAGACAGAACTCTTAAGATCAGTAGTTAACATTTTTCATAATGAAGTTTGAAAAAGCGGATGCCTTTAGGAAGGTACCTGGGCAGGTGGGTCACACAGACCAAGCTCTTCAGACAGCAAAACACAAATTCCTTTGGATCTCCTTTGTTCACTGGAGCTGATTCAGGATTAATTTATTTCTCTGGATCTGGATGTTTCTTTTCCTCTCTTCCATTGGTAATTGACCGGCACTCCCCGTCTGTCTGTTTTTAAACACCTTTTCCAGAGAAGGCAATATGAAACGATAGGGTCTTGCAGTACCTCTGATGAGTTCCCCCACATTCTCTGTTCCCAGCCCCACAGGCCTTCTTTCCCTGGGTGGCCAGGGACCAAATGGGACAAATGCACAGGGTGTATGGGTGCCCAGGAAATTGTTTCTATAGCAACAGCAACTACATTAAAGCATTTTGAAATTTCTTCCTACTCATCAGGCTTTAAGGTTTCAAATATCGTGGAGACTCTGATCAGGCAAATGCTATTTCCTCATAGTGATCTCTGATTTGTTCTCATCAAAACCGGGTTTGTGTTGAGGAGAATTCTGTTTGGGACAAATAAAAGAAGATGTGGCAAAACAGCAGTAAATAAGCAGCTGAGAACAGTGCTTACTGTCCAGGGGAGGAGTGGGCTAGGATGATCTGGTAGCTAGAGGCCACCTTTAGGATCTCTGGTCCAGCTGTATTTTTCTGTTTAAAATCTCATGTTATATGCAAGTGCCTTCTTCTGTAGCCTGAGTCTTCAGAGAAGAGAGAGTTTCTGTAACTTAATGTTCTATATTTCCTTACCATTAATTCTTATTTAAATGATGCCGTGTTCCGTCTGCTTAGTAGCTATGCTATGTGTGATGGACTAAAACCACAAAATAATACAAAAATGGGTATTTTATGTGGTATCTTCCTCCTTCAAAATCTTGCAGATGTTTGGGTCCCAGTGATACTTCTTAGAGGATGGAGTTTGCAACTGCTATAATTAAGCAATATAGTACCATTAAGTCACTCGAGAGGAAATTAGGAACTAAACTAGTGCTGTGTGCCGAGAAAGCCAAAATTGTGAGCTGAGATCTTAATTCAGAGCATGAAAGTCTGCCTTTTTTTCTAGTTTACTTTAAAAGAGACGTTATTCCTTTTATACACCGTCAGAAAATGCAAAAAGTGAATTAAATCTGTATTCAATGTTTATTTTACATGTAAATTGGGATCTCAGATTGTGGGAAAAATATGTTTTTGTCGCCAGTGCTTTCTGTTTTGGTAGTACTGCAGTAGTTTTTAATGGGAAGGAGAAATGTGCTGATTTGGAGGCTTTCCAGGGGTTTGGCAGTATTCCACTGCATCAGCGCTGAGTAAAGAAGATGTTATTCTTTCTTGTTACAGTAAGAACTGGGTAAAGGCAGTGTCACTTCTCTGAGCCGTCCTGGCAGAGCTCCACCTACGGCGAGGCAGTGAGACCAAGACAGCCACAGTGTGAGACAGGGAAATGCTGGGTGGGGGCAAGTGAACTCCCAGTAACCTGTGTGGGACAGCGTTTATCCACATCAGCCTCTGCTGCAAACGGCCTAATGGGGTCAGGAGTGCTGCATCGAATGGAGGAGACAACTGTCTCCCAGACAACCCTGAAGGATCAGAGTGGGGATAATCCACTACCACAAGAGCCTCACACCACAGGACCTGTTAGCTCATATGGAGGCTTACAAAGTAGGGGAAAGCTCTTCTGATTGCTTTCTACCATGGTGGTTTTAAGACATGCAAGGTCTGAATACAGCTCGGTCTGGGCACTCGCCTCTGCTTCCTACCAGCAGATCTGCCAGATTGCCATCTTCTTGGTGATCCGCTCTGTGAGTCCCAACAAGGACTTTTGTTTTGTCTTTGACAGCCTACAGGCAACTTTCAACTGGATTCTTGACTTTGAAGCTCTGACAGACCCCCCAAAGTACCACAGCATTTGTCTGTCTTGAAGAAATCTTTGTAGACCCTGAACCTGTCAAAAGTACTGTCCTTCCTCTCCCCTTTTCAGGTGATGTGCTTCTACTCAGGTACATATAGAAGGACCAGCAAGATATTGATGTACATTTTCAATTTAGTTCTTACAACTGATCTTTCTGCCCCTAAATTGCCACTTCAACAAATTGCTCTTCTCACTGGTCCTGACATACGTCTGCCCTGATCTTGCACTAGGCTAGAGTTTGGCAGCTTTCATAGGTGCCATTATCTATTCTTCCTCTGGTTTCCAGGCCCATAGACACTCTTCATTCCTCTCTACTTACCTACCTTGTCTGAACAGGATTTAAGTAAAGGGAATCTCTCTTTGTATACAAGCAAATAAATAATTCCACCATAGTATAAGTGATCCCAGAACCTTGCTGCTCTCTCACAAGGTCACTCATGAACATGTCAAAAGATGCCATCAAGGTGCCACTTCCCTGTCACACCAAGGTAAAAATCTCCTGAGGTCAGATTTCGAGCTTGGTCTCTCTGTAGCGAGCTATTAACTGCATTGCAGCAGGAATGCCCAGCCACGACAAACATCCCCCTATTGCGTACAGCTTTGTGCAAAAACAGAAAAAGTAAAATAAGAAGCAGTCCTCTTCTGTATGGCCTGGCAAAGAAGCCTTATACAGTGGTTGGACCCACAAACAGAGTAATCAAGTAAAGTTTATTCTGCCCTGTTTTTCCTCAGTGGTAGGCAGCACTGTCATTTTGATGTGCTACAGTGGCATAACACATTCAGTAATAGTAATCATCCCACTTCTGTGGTTAGAAAAGAAAGGAGAGGCTTCAGAAGGGGAGGAGGGGGACCTGAGCCTATCTGCAAAAGGTATTCCAGTGGGGTCCCTCTGCAGTCCTCCAGGTGCCTTCATCTTACCCTAAAAGGTGCTGCCCCTGCTCAGAGGTGCACAAGTCCTCTCTGTGGCCTTCAGAGGTGCCAGGGAATGAGCTCAGCTCAGACCCCTGGCTCTACACTGGTTTTACTGAAAGAAAAATCTCATCATGTGTGACTTGAGAGCGAGTCTTGCAGTTCTGGGAATGAGTCTTTTCCCAGCCCTTGCCTCCTAGAAGGACGTGGCAATTTCTCCAGAAGGAAATAAGTCTTTGAGGGTTATATATAAGGTATGGCAAGATAAAAAATACCTCATTATTAGTGAAGTCAAATTTATCATGACAGTTATTAGAATGCCAGACACTGCTCAAAGAGTTTTGAAAGGCGAAAATCAGCTTTGTCTCATACCAAGTCTCTGCATAACAGGAAAAAAAAGGCCCTGTTTGTCAGCTGCTTCCTTGATTATGTTCAATAAGGATACACAGGGCTGTTTTTATTTTCACTTGGCAATTTCTGTGTTGCTATGACTTCACTAATCTCCAGTCCATAAATCATTTGAGTAAACAACACACCAACAAGCTCAAATCCAGAGGAAATTTCTCCAAGGCAAGACTTTATTCATGTTTCTATTTTAAAGGGAGAACTCGAGAGATTCCGCTTACATGGGATGTCACCATGAGAAAAAAACTCCTGACTTTCCTGAGGTTTAGCTTTAAAGCATATCATTAAGTGTAGGTATTAAAGTGAATAGAGAATAGTACAGTATGGTCAGCTGAATATTTTTCTCTCTCTGAGTTCTGCTCCCTCTTGACCCTTACATGAGGATCCTTCTGTTGACTAGAGGGTCTCTGCTTCTCCTCTCACTTCAAAACCCTTCCTCCTAGCAACAGAAAAACTATCGATGTGTGGAGGCTTTCAAGACAGCCCATAGCTGTGCTCCCTTGAATGTCAAAAGGGGTTGGTCTCACAGCTACAAATCAAACATCATTTTACTTAATAATATATTTTATGGTGGTCTGTGTCTCGTCTGAATTGTTTAGTTGCACATCTACCTTTTGAGTTTTCTCTATAGCTGCAATCCAGTGCAAATAACATGGGTACTGGGGAAATGTGCACTGGCTTTGTAAAACAACTTAAAATATAATCCTTCAGGGAAAAAACACTTTATAGGAATCAGAGGCAGAAAAAGCAGCATGCGGAGATGCACTTACATGAACAGGTAGTCAGCTGGTCTAAGTCTCTGCTGCCTTGTATCTTGCCATTAACACAGTGTAGAATGATTCAAAACACAAGGAAAACAGTGAAAGACCCAGAAAGTAATATTCCCACCATTGCCCACTTTGTGCAGACATTAGTAGCCACACAATGTGAAAAGCACAAACAGATGGTGTACCCACAGTTTCCTTCATGAGGAGGGATATGAAACAAGATAACTCTGGGATACAATCTGAGTTTTTAGAACCTCTTTTGCAGGCTGTGAATAAAGATTTCACATGCCAGCTCTGGGAACACCTTGCCTGGACATATTAGTGTTGCCATGGACTGGCTAGAGAAGGATGCCATGAGAAGTGGCAATCTTCTTCTGCTGAGTAAATTCTACCGTCCTTCTTTGTAATCAAAGTATTTTCATAATAGCTGACACACAAATTGACAGGTGAATGACCTGATGTGATCCATGCTGGTATGAGTTAGATCTACTGTGTGATGACAGCAAGAAACTCAATTCCATTGGCAACTAGTTTACCTCTCTGTAAAATGGGGCTATTATTTTTCTCATAGTAATGAACAAGCTTAAGGATTTCTTGACACTGTATTTCCTTTCTGGTCACAGAGATTAAATAACTTTTATTTCTAGAGTAGATACTCTGTCCTTTACTTTTACTTTCAGTCCTTTCAGTAGAAATACATGGACATACTGTGCACAGTCATGTCAGGATTGGTGTTTTCTTTCTGATCACCAGCTTGCCTAATCCTCTTCCACAAAAGTATCTATACTGAAGTTTCCAGTATGCCATGATTTTTTCCTAGCTGTTTGTTGCCTCTTTGCTGCCACAGGAGACAGATGCTGAGACAGTATTTGAGAGGCTTTGTTTTCTCCTCATCTGCCTGCATGTGTGGCTCAATTTCCACTGTTCTCTGGCTCTTGGCTCTCTTCAGCATTGCTCCAAGTTCACCACTCACAGGAGCCATAGAGGCTTTCCGGGCTGTCAGTTTTTGAGAGCCTTTGCTCAGGCATACCCTTGTGAGAGTCTTCAATAACAGTAAGCAATCCCCAGTACGGAGCAATTTAAAGGATGGTAAGAAGGGAGAGACCTGCATCACAGAAGTCCTGGCACAGAAAAGAAAGTCCCAAGACACAAATCTCTTTTCTATTCCTGTTAGGCATGTCTCCTCTTTGCTTCCACTTCCCTTCTTTCACATGAGATGATCTGCCAGAAAATATTTCTTCAACTATCTTCAAATGTTCATCTTCTTTTGACTACCCCAAGGGCAAACTCAGTCCCTGTTTTATTATCACCTTTTTTTTTTCTGCCACAGAGCCAGCATAGAGCAATCTCCAAATAAAAGCACTGCTTTTTCATCCAAAGTTGTCAAAGTGTTTTACAAAGGTGAACGGGCGATGAGGGCCCCATCTGCCCAGCACACAATGGGATGTATCAGAGCTCACACTCAACTTGTAATTCCTCATCCCTGTCCCATCAGGAAACACTACTAAATCCATACATTAAGCAAGCACAAACAGGATATCTAGGTAGTAAGGTGGAACCTGCCTGGGCAAATTGCTGCAGAAAGTCCTCTAGAAAAAAACCCCAATGGTTATTCAGGAAGAGATGTTCTCTCTAACAAATGTGAAACTGTCCAGAATGAGTTGTTCATTCTTACTTTTAGAAAGAAATTACATTGATTTTTTCCCTTCTTCGTGCCGTTGTTTTATTTCTCTGAGGATTCTCAGTAGCATCACCTGTTTTCTCTATGGGGAATCTTTATTTGTGGATGTTTTATCAGCTGTGCTGTGCTACATTCACCACTGAAGCAGAAGGAGAAATTAAGTTATCAGTGAAAATCAGCTGAGTATTATCATTTCCTTCCGATGTTCTCTCCCCTTTTCTTTGAAACGTTTCCCCTGCACACTCCTAGTCCTCTTCTGACTCCCTCAATCCTCTGTCTCCCTCCCACCAAAAAATCCACAACAAAACCCAGCTTATTACCTAAAAAAATGGTCAGATATATAAAATCACTTATTCTTTTAATGTCAGTGGGATGCTATTCTTCTTCCCAATAGTTTTCTACTGGGTGGAATTTTATTTCACTGAAAAGTTTTGAGCATCACAAGAACTGTTAATAAAACATATATTGAGCTGCTGAGGTTTTCAAGTTAAAATACATCTGAGAGGGTCAATCTTAAAAGAAAAATAGCAAAATGAACATAAACCAAACTAATATATTCCTTTTTAATATTTAAAAAAAAAAAGAAACTATGGTAAATTACAGTTTATTTAAAGACAATTTTACAACAGAAGTTTGCAAAAAAACCAAAGACATTTGCAGGGAAAATTCTCAATTAAAAAGACAACTTTTTGGTCAATTAGTCAATTAGAATGACTGTTGACAGTGTGTGTAAGTGAAAAAGACTGGTATATATGTGTATGTCTGAGTTTTAAACATACTGCTGCTCATCGTTTCTATTTCCACTTGTAGATCCCAGGCAGCCAGAGTGGAGAGACAGTGGGCAAAGGGAAGCTGGGACCCCATCCCAGTCCTAGGGCTGTGAGGGGGAGGGACAATGGAGACTAAAAAAGAAAATGTTGCATTGGGCAATTAATTACCAGTTTTTAAAGTAAAGCGAATGTCGTATAATCACCAGCTAATTTAGATATTTGTGCAGTTGATTGAAAATATGCAAAGAAAGCAGCATTATTGAAAATTATTTTTAAATGTTTGGAATTTATTAGAGTTGACTATGGAAAAGAGATAATTAAGGATGCTAAATATAATTAATGTGTTGAGTTATAAAAAGCACTGCTTAGGTTAGGGGTTTTCCAGCAGTTAGAGAGATGGCTGACACTGTAATGACAACTTTACATTTAAATATGTTTGTGGCTCACATAAATATGTATTGAAAAATAATTTCTCAGTTGGTGCATAAAGAATATACCTCCACTTTCATGTACAAAAACACTTGAGCAAGTACAGGGGAGAGATGAGGCTGTGGTAGAGAAGAAAGTCCAAACTGCTGCATGGTATGGATTTCCCTTGTCTTCAGCATGTGCAGATTCCCTACTTGAGCAGGCAAGGTGAGGTGTTAATTTCTGGAGGTGTTAAATGTTGGGGCTTAAATAAAGTTGATGCACAAACAATGCAAAACAAGGTGAGATCAGTTGAAGAAAACCAAGGCACGCTTTGCTGGGTTTTTTTTAATAATCTAAGACTGCAGCCTTTTCACTTTGATTCTCTTGAGGGAATCTAGCTCATGATTTTTGATCCCTCAAGATTTACAGCCCTAGGGGCAGGGAGATATCCTCTAGCAAGAGGAGGTCCAGTTTAATGGCAGGTCGAAACAAATGGCAATGGCATAAAGATGATGGCAAAAGCCTTCCTGCAAAGAGGTGGGTTTTGTTTCAGTGCCTGCCACTGTAAAGCATGTTTGGGTTTCATATCTTCTGTCAGCTCTACCTGTGCATTCAAACTCCAGTGTAACCAAAGTGGAAAGCTGAAACACAGGGATATGGAGGAGGTGGGGCTCTGGGAAGGGCCAGCTCATGCTGCAGGGAGCTAACATCATTCCCAAGGGATCTACAGCAGTTTAACTGCAAAATCCCTTTGGGGAGCCAATACCAGGATGTGCTGTGGGCCACTCATACCCAGGGCATCAGCCTGAGGAGTGGTCCAGGCATTTAGACACAGAGCAGAAAGACATCCCAACTGACTGACAGACTCTATCAAACCATCCTACACAGCACCCGACACTGTCGACCTTCTAGAAGGCTGTGAAGCTCAGCTGAAGGGACTGCTGCAGGTGAAAAGAGCTGCAGTCTGGGCTTCCACATCGGCTGTTGGCATAACAAACATTTTTAAAAAACAATTTTAAAAATGCACAAAGAATTACAAGTTTTAGAATTGTATGGAAAGGCCAGACTTCTCTGACTAGGAGCCTGAGATTTAGCATGAAGAGACTTGGGCACTCAGTGATTTCCAGTAGGTTGTAGGTGCTTGAACCTCTGTGCCACCATTTTAAGTGGCACTTAACACCTAAATCTATCAAAACATGGAGTCTGCCATCAGGTACAGTGAGATGTTGTACTTCACCCAGCAGGAGGATGAGGCTTGCCAGATTCCCCTGCACTGTTCTATTTGGTCTTTGTGCCCATCTATCCTCAGGAAAAGTATATTCAGACTGTGCAAGGGAAAGGAAAACACAGATGGCAAGCTGGAGTCTGTAGAAGGAAATTCATAGGATCATAGGACGGCCTGATTTGGAAGGGACCTTAGAAACCATCTTGTTCCAACCCCCACTCCCATGGGGCAGGGACACCTTCCACTAGATCAGGGTGCTCCAAGCATTGTTCATCCTGGCCTTGAAAACTTCCAGGGATGGGGCATCCACAACTACTCTGGGCAACCTGTTCCTGTGGCTCACCACCCTGACAGTAAACAATTTCTTCCTAACGCCTAATCTAAACCCACTCTCTCTCAGTGTGAAGCCATTCCCCCTTGTCCTGCCACTCCAGGCCCTTGTAAACAGTGTCTCTCCATCTTTCCTGTAGGCTCCCTTCAGGTACTTCATTCTTCTCTGAAGGAAAAATTATAGTATTACAAACATGATTTCCACAAATCAGGTCGGATAAAAGGAAAAGTCTTATTTCTGTGCAGACTAGGACTGTGTTTCTTTGGGTTTTGGGTTTTTGTGTTTTAAGACCCTTACTGGGTCTTTGCTATTGCCTGAGTGGCTGCTGCACACCAAGAGCCTCCCTCATGTTTAAGATAAGCACTTAGTCTGCTGGAGAACTCGACAAACTGGAACCAATTCCTCCTGTAATGGCTTTCCCAACTTTTTGCTTTTGTTTTTCTCCAAGCCAAGGAGTACGTCTGAAACCAATAATGCACAGTTCCCCTCCATGGGTATTTCATTACTACCTTTAAAACTAGAGCTTACAATCACTATTTGAAAGTCAGGTTTCCTTTTCCCTTGTGCTTTAAACGTGAATTTGAGGCCATAACTTAGCATGGGCTTAAATGGACTTGAGAGTACTCAATGCTCTGTGTTCAGTTTCAATGAACACAATCTAAATTACTGAGGACAGAAAGTTCTTCGAGTTGATGTTTTCCACAGACATCTGAGATTTAAATACTACTAAAAGCCACTCATTGCATAAACCTTCATTGATTACAGCAGCATTCAGTGCCTGTTGTCTGCTCCCAAGCACTGTTGCTCAACTCCCTGATTTAGAATATCTTGACTTTGCACGGGCACAGTGGCAGAAATCCATCTGACACCCCAAAATGAGTTGAATATTGCGGCCATTTCTTACTAAACTGTGAAAATGCTCCCTCCCTCTCCCTGCTCTCTAAGATCCTAGGAAAAATTATTTGCTGAGGTGTGAGCAAGTGTAGAGCTGAGGCTGGAGAGCTCAGTGTCACCTGTCTTCTCTAGATATCATTTTCCCTCCTTGCAAACAGGGTCTCTCAAGGAGACAGACAATGCTTACCTGTCTTTCTGTGTGGTAGGATTCACATGAAAGGAAAACACACCCCTAAAAGATTTTTACTACTAATGGTAGACAATACTATGGAAAGGAAGAAGATCAAACTCCCAGATACATGCTGCCTGGTTATAGGGCTTTAATGGGAAAGAAGAGGCCTCCTGAGGGGTTCATTGTACTCAGCTTATTCTCTAGTTGCAGTCACATTTTTATTTATGGTCCTGGTATCTGGCAGAGAAAATCCTTTTTCCAGAAACAATGTTTCCCCCACTAGAATCTAATGAGATTCTGGTTTTGGGAATAAAACACAGAGAACTAAGGGGTGGCCTCTCAAGAGGCCAGCTCTTGGATTGCTCCTGAGGCGCCCAGAGGAGCAGCAAGCACGGCTGAAGCCCAGGGTGTGAGGACAGCACAGTGAGCAGCCGCCCGCCCTGACCACGGCCTCCTTTCACCTGCCAGGTCTCCAGGACCCAGGAGCACCTGGAGGGCTCCACTTTCCGTGTGCCATTCCAGTAGCAGAAGACGATTGCCCCGCTTTGCTCCTCAGCAGTGGGTTGTGTGGTGGGATTTCTCCGGGTGCAGAGCCAAGCTGTGCTTGGGGGCTGTCATCCCCCTGAGAGCAATACCAGCAGCCCTTCTTGGGGGAGGCCACGGGACCTGAAAGTGCAAACCTCAAACTTCACACTCTTCTTTTAGCCACAGAAGTGAGGAGGAGCATCTGCACTGAGGGGAGAGCAAATGGGCACTGGCAGGACCCCACAAACCACCCACATGTGCACACACACACACACTTGACTGCTGTGCTTTCCCAGGTCATAAACTTGTGTTTTTGCAGGCAAGTGGGGGACTGAGCTCAGCTGTGCTTTCTGTACTCCCCTGGCTTTGCTTTTCATCATGATCTCTGCTATGGTGTTACCCGTTTCCTCTCCCACATCTGATCAGACTAAAAATAAGCCATAAAAAATCACGATGACTCCAGTTGGAAACAAAGTAAGTTATTGTACCTCTCTGGAGCAGCTGTTCCCCTCTGCCTGCAAACCCCAGCTGGCAACTGAGCCCCATGCAGCCCCTCGCTCACTCCTCCCTGTGGGATGGGGGAAGACAATTGGGAGAGTAAAAGTGAGAAAACTCGTCAGTTGTGATAAAAGCAGTTCAATGGGTAAAGCAAAAGCCACACACAAGCAAAGCAAAACCAGGAATTCATTCACCACTTCCCAGGGGCAGGCAGGTGTTCAGCCATCCCCAAGAAAGCTGGGATCCATCACACCTAGCAGTGACTTGGGAAGACAAACTCCATCACCCTGAACTTCCCCCCCTTCCTGCCTCATCCCCCGGCTCTTACTGCTCAGCATGATCCTGTATGGGCTGGGATACCCTTCTGGTCATTTGGGGCCAGCTGTCCTGGCTGTGTCCCCTCCCAGCTCCTTCTGCACACTCGGCCTCCTCACTGGTGGGGTCATGTGAGGAGCACAAAAAGCCTTAATTTTGTGTAAGCACTGCTCAGCAATGGCTAAAACACCCCTGAACTATCAACACTGTTTACAGCACAAATCCAAGCCATAGCCCCCTACCAGCTACTGTGAAGAAAATTAACTCCACCCCATCCAAAACCATCACAGGAATTCATCAGATTGAAATGAAAACCTTGGAAGGTGGGGAGGGGAGCTGCCATGAAGCTCAGTGCCAAAGGGATGTGACAGAAAGTCACACAGACATACCTGCACCCTGGCTGGGGCTGGGGGTAGCTGGGTGTTGAACTGACAGATGTCCTGGGCTTTTTAAACCTGCCCAGCTCCATCCAAGATAGGTTTCAGACATACACCTCTGGCTTCCTAATTAAGGGAAAAGTCACAAGCAAGGCAGAGTCAATCTTTCAGAAGAAGTTTCCCTCTTCTGTGGTTGTTTCTGTCAAAGGGAATGATTAGGTTGACTATAAATGATATTAATGTTGTCCTTAAAAAGTCATAAGGATATCTGCTGTGAGCCAGCCTACTTTTCCCCTGGAATACAGAAACGTGCCTGTTTGTTTCCCAAACAGTCATTTGCTTTAGACAAACAGAGTAAAAGGAAATAATGGCACCACAGAGTGATTGAAAGAGTGGGAGAGCTGGGAAGCGCTACTGGAGCAGCATGGCCAGGCCTCTCCTGCGTCCCCATGTCCAATATCAGTGTACATGAGGTGGTTCTTGGATTTGTCGTTGTTATGGAGCTGACGAGGTTTAAAAGAGTCACAAAAAAAATTTCAGTTTAGAAGTTATTTTGTTCCCATATTATATTAGCTGTATTTCCCTTTTGTCGTTGTCATTTACAAGAATATTGACATATAAACCAATGTTTGTTTTGTTAAGCTCATTTTCTCTTCCTACCTATTTCCCCTCTGAAATCATGAGGTGAACTATTTGCAGAAACAATATATTTGATAAATAAACTCCTTTTCCTTTTCACAAATTATCTGGGAATAGACATTGATTTTTTATTACTTTGTTCATTATCTAAAGCATTTGTCAAATTCTTTCCAATAAAATTCCAAACCATGCACTGCTGTCATAGCTATCATTAACAATTTGACTTAGTGATTTACTTTCTGGAGCCGAATCTTGAATAATTCTTCATGTCATTTCCAAATCCCAAAGACACTGTTAATTTGCTTTGCAGGAGCATCTTCTAGTTCCTGCCATGCATCAGGATGACACTGCTAGGTGCTGCATAAAAGATCAAAAAAATTCTTATTCCAATACCCAGTCTAAGTCTATAAACAGCTGGATATTACCAGGAAAGCCAGAGCACAGCAACAGGTGGGTATGATGGACACTGGTGCAGCATGCAAGCAGTCAAACAGTTGTCACATATTTTGTAGGCATTATAGCAAAGAAGAGTCTGTCTCAGCAGAGACTGAAAAAAAAGAGGTATATTTCATGAATGCTGAAATTATTTTGGTTTATTCATTGATCTGATAGTTATGGTCCCCTATATTATTTAATGCTGCTTGAGTTCTTCCCAGACCTTGCACACTAGCTGCCGGAATAACTCTGGTATCAAAATGTCTAGAGAAACAGTATTTGGAGAGATATTTGTAATCTCCACCAATATTTCTTGTAATTACATTTTCAGAGAGTAAAAGAGATCACAAACACAATCAGAGCAAATATAAGAAAATGTACTATCTCAACCTTTAGTTTAAAAGTCAATTTCCTAAGTCCAATCAGGAATCATTCTCATTTTAACTGTAGTCTTTCTGCCTGAAAAGGGAAGAGTCTGCAAAAAGAGATAGAGAAAAGACTCCATACATGAAGAATTTTCCCCATAATTTTTCAAGAGAAGCTCGCAGCTCTTTAAAACTAATAATCATCATTTCAATATATAAAATCAAGCTTAAGCAGAATCAGGCAAGAGCATATCATATGTGACTGCTGGGATTATATAATGGGAAAGTTCTCATTGATTTTTATAAAGCGTTGGATCCCAGAGATTTTAAAATTAGGCACGAGGCTGACCCAGTTTGGGTGGAAAAAGCTCACAGAATCCCAGGGAAGAGCACAGCCCAGGGAGAAGTCTCAGGAGGTACAGTTATTTTTAACCTTTTGGACCTGCAAGACAAAGAATGAATTCTGAAAACTCTGGGTAGAAAAGAGGTATTTAGTTTTGAAATTTTAGAATCCTCTACCCCCGCCCATAGATCCTGACCCCGGTAGAAAACTTGTACAGCAAACTTTTTTTTGTATTAAAAAAAAAAAAATCGGTGTAGACTGAAGCTGGCATTTTACTCATCCCTCCACAAGCATGGAAGACAAAAGTAAAACATTTTCTGGGATGTGATTCAAGGAAAGAACAGAATATGCAAGGTTAGACTACCAAAACAGAAAGGGGTCTTGTTTTAGCTGAAATCAAGAAAGTTAAATTTATAACCAAATATGGCAAAGATAAACTGTTGAATGAAAAGATGAACTTACTCTCAGAATTAACATTTGAAAATTGGTCTAAAACATGCTGCAGTTTCCCAGCGATTAAGTATGCCTCATTAGATGATTCAAACAAAATTTGACCTGGACAAGTATTCTTTTGAAATTGTAATTGAATTTTCTTTTCACATATAAGAAGGCTTCAGCCCTTCTTATGAATATGAAGGCATCCTTAGCTGAATAGACTCCATAATACTTGCTGAACAGCATTTCAGATACAAATTTATTTGCAGTGGAGTAATGTTAAACAGGCATTTGTGTTTCGAATCAGGTGAGGGTGAGATGCCTGTATTGGTACCTGATCTTATCGTACCAGTGCATGTATTTTTAGTTGTTCTGAAATGGGAGGTGGACATTTTTTGACAATTTAGTTATGTGGTACTTGCTAGACATTTATGGATTGAAATCCTCACCACTGTTTCAGCCTCATTTTACCACATAAGAAGGTAGACTAGGGCTTCAACACACTCCCTTTCCCTCATCCCTAAGAACTGGATGTACAAACAGAGGCAGAACAAGGATGGACACCTTGGATCTAATTTCCAAAGACCCTTCTAAAACCTGGGGCACAAATTCGGATGGGGAGCTCCCAGTGAAGCAGAGGTGTCCAGACTTGCTGGTTTATGACTTCTGTAGCATCTCCCACAGTCATTTAAGGGATGCTTTTATTAGCCAGTGTGGAAATTTTACAGTATGGGACTTTGGAGGAGCTTTGGCCAGCAAGAGCCAGGAGAACATCTCTGGACACAGAGCTCAGCCCTCCCTGATCCTTTCCACTCCTGGCCACATTGGGATCTTCCCCAGTCAACTCCAGCATGCCAGGCCCTGTGTAGGCAGGACAGGCAGCTCCAGCCTTGCAAACCACAAGGCTCCAGCCCCCACTCCAGCCCCAAGCTGGCACCTGGGGATCAGCAGCAGCTCAGCAGCTTCGGGCAGCCCTGTCTGGGTTATCCCCTGTGTCTGCTCTCTCTTATTCTTGCCCTTCCGTGCCCGTCAGGTGTCCCAGGACAGTACTGCTGGCAATAGCTTGAGGGATCTATCTTGTTGTTTTGGTTTGGGGTTTTTTAATGTTTTCTTATTTTTCTGCTCAAGCCAGATGAAATTCCGGATGGAGTCCAAGTGCTGGCACAAATGTGAAGGCAATGCACTGCGGTACTGGCAGAAGGCAGCAGTGCCTTAAGCTGGTACTGCCAATGAGGACACGGGCAATTTCTCAGATGGAAATCAGTGGCCTCACAGCCATATTTTGTTAACAGAGCTGAACGTTTCTCATTCGTTGCAAGCTGGCTTTGTTTGAGTCCTACTTCTGATTTTCAGTGGAAGAAAAATAATTCTAAGTCACTGCCTTAGAAATTAAGTTTTGGGGTTTTTCTGCATAATAATATTCCCTAGCTCTTACAAACTTTTCCTTTTTTACCTACAAATGTTAGTGTTGCCACCTTAGCCCAAAAGTCAGCATTGCAGTCCTGCCCTGTTGATCCTCAGCCATCTGCTGAAAAGACACAACACAAAGAACACGATTGCAGAAAGGAGCTTGGAAAAACTTCATTCTAAGGCAAAGACTCAGATTTCATTGATCTACAACTTGACATTCAGTTCCTGCAACTGAATAGAAAAAAGGCATTTATAACCTATTAAAAACCCAAGGATGATTTTAGTCTTTTTTTTTCTTGTTGGAGAAATCAGTCTTTCAGAATAGCCTGGGAGTTGCAAATAAAAAAGAACTTTGCTATGTTTATTTAGAGAACCTAACCCCTTGGAGCCAGCATTTTCACTAATGCATTTTACATTAGCGGGCTGCATCAGGAAATCCTGACTTTTGGTGCCAGGGGGGTAATTAATATCAGATCGTGTTTGCAAAATGGTTGTGTTTATGTGGGAATGAGGACTGAGCTCTAACTGGCAAGGTTTGAAGTACTCAACTTTTGCTACGAAGCTTCCATAACTTGTGAGGATGGGATGTTGAAATTAAAGGACTAGGTCTTGGTGTCTTGGTAGAGCTATGGCTGCTGACGAGAGCTGCAGTCTTTAGGATTCTCTTCAGAAACCTTTAAGGGGAATCTGAAGAGTCTTAAGAGTGTAAGGAGATTGGAGGTAACATACAAGTAGTTGTTTTGCTCCTGTGGTCTCAGATGTCCCAGGAAGTGCCAATATTTGCATAATAGGGTTGTTGTTTCCCAGTATATCCCACCTCCATTGCTCCCAAATCCCTGTGCTTACCAGGTAAGGAATATCCGTAGGTGGTACAGATGCATTTTATCATTTACTCAGAAGCGGTACTTGCTTTTGTGCACACGCCAGCCAGCATCGTCCAAAATAGGTGTGGGTCAGTTAAGTAACTCTAAAACCCAGCTTCTCCTGGGCTCTGTGTCTTGCAGGGGCTCTGCAGTGCCACTCCAATGCTCCCCACTCTAGGAAGTGCAGTTCCCCCTGCAGCTGGCACCCAGCTGCTCTGCAGACTTGCTTCTTCCTCCAGAGAAGGAGGAAGCATACAAGATCTTTACCTCCTCTTCCTCCCAACTCAAAGCCAGGGTGTTTAGGGAATGGGAACTCTACTCATGATGGTGATACAGCCTCCTTCCCTAGAACAGGCACTGTCTGCAGCTCCAGCTGGGACATCTCCAGCTCAGCTGAACAGAATGATGGAAGGATATCCTGAGCAGCATTACATTCTTAGTATCAAAAAGAGAAAAAAAACTATAGGAGATGGTTTGAGCAACCTGATCTAGTGAAAGACGGCCCTGCCCGTGGCAGGAAGGTTGAACTAGATGACCTTTAAGGTCCCTTCCAATCCAAGCTATTCTTTGATTCGAAAATGGTGCCCAAGAACAGCCTATTTGGTAAAGACCTTGGGTTCTCACCTCCCCAAAAGATGCAGTTTCTTAGCACCAATTAAGAAATTTGGAATAAAGCTTAATAAGGTTGAAAATCACTCAGGAGTACAGGACCCACTGAATCATAACATTACGAATTGGTGTAGGCAAAGTTTAAAATTAAAGGATGTTTTCTGAAGCTGAAAAGAGGAAGAGTGCAACTGAGTAACAGCAGCAACTGATGTTCAAAATTAGTTTCATCTGCTGGTATCCCAGCATCCGTTTCCATGGGATGTGGCAGCTGGCAGGTTCTCTGCAAGACCATTTATTTACTCCTTCCCCATCAGACCCGTTGCTGGAAGTTCATGACTCCCTCAGCGCTGGTGGGGATTAAAAGTAAAGGTGTAATCTATGTGAGAGCTAATATATGTTTTGTACTATAATGAGCCAATACACTATTATGGATCTTGTGGTAAGCTTACTGTGTTTGATAAATATGATCAATAGATGTTATTCCCCTCTGAGATGCCCCCACCATCATCTTTCCATACTCACCTCTTGCCAGTAGTCATTTGGGGATAATTATCCCCACCAAGATCCTACCTCTAATGTGCCCACTGTCTTTCCTTCTGTCATAAATTGGTCTGATAAGATAACAAATCTGAACTCTACTGCTATTATTGCTGTTATTTTACTAGTTCCTTGATCCTAGAATAGGGCTAGCAATCTAATAATTTGTGGCAACTATAGTAAAATTCTATGTACCTAATGAATTTCTCCTCATCAGGTATTTGTGTAACTGATTATTCTTACCTAAGTCTAGGAACAATGTCCTAAGCATGAACACTCTTCAGCAACACTGTCTACAGCTTTTGTTCTCTGAGAAATAATGGACCACCTCTTCCTTTTTTTACCAGTATCTCTCAATAATTATAGTTCATTTTGTGGCTTGCCTTGATTTTATTTCAATGTGTTCTCCTATTATTTTAAGCTTATTCCTAATAATGAGAGCTTTCAGTGCACCTTCTCCTTCATTTGAAGGCACTGATGAGCTCCTGATCCTCCACATTGGGATAATTTGTACATCCACCATAGTGTAATTTCTTTAAGGGCTTGCCAGCTCTTCTGAACTCCTTTTTCAGAATTTTTTTCCCCATTAAAGTTTCCTATAGTAAAATCTCACCACGATGACTGTACTTGGTCTCTTCCAACTTGTTGCCATGCATTCTCAATTGGTCAATTTTCCACGCCTCAGAGAAAATGTACGACCTCATTCACTGAGAAAGCATCTCCTCTCTTCAATTTGAAAAAAGATGTGGTATGTTAATGTTCAAGACCAGTAAATAAATAAATAGAACCGTGTTTCTGTTATGCCAGTGGAGTTACAGCTTCAATCATACACTTAGGGATCTTCCTGTATATTCGTGCACTTACTGCATTTATACACAAACACCTGGAGTTTTAAGCTTATCAATTCATTATCCTCATTCTTGTTCCTCCTCTGATCTTATAATATAAACCACCTCATTCTACATAATCTTTGGTTCCTGACACTTTGTTTCTGGGTGCTGACAACTCTGACTGTTGGGGACTGACTGTGCATGAGGACCTGTAGTGTTGTGTCCAGGCTTGCCCCACCCTCAGCAAAGGAGTTGATGAAGTGGAGCAAATTCAGTGGAAGGCCCCCAGGCTGAAGCTCTTTGAGAGGAGGTCGTGGGCACAGGGCTTGTCCAGCTGAGACGAGATGGTTTGGGATGGGACCTAAGAGCAGTGTACCTCTAAGTGTATAAAGGTAGGTTAGCAAGAAGACCAAGCCAGGAACTTCATGGCAGTGCATGGTTGGAGAGCAAGAGACAACAGGCATGACCTGAAATGTAAGAGGTTCAGACTGGCTAAAAGAAGAAACTTCTTCACATGGAGGAAAGTCAGTCATGGTTCCAGAGAGGTTGTGCAGTCTCCGTCCTTGAGGATGGTCAGCAACCTGATCTGAACCAGCTTTGAGCAGGAGGGTGGACTAGACATCTCCTTAGGTCCCTTCCAATGTGTATTAGTTTATTATCTGACTTGTTGCCTTCTGAGAATGCCATTAGTCATCAAAGTTGTTGTAAACCATCAAATTCTCCCCTCTCATCACCTGTGTTGGCACTGGTGCTACAGACCCTCACTTGTCCTTGCAAGTCTCCTGGGGTACATTAAGGAAGCCTTTCTGCTTATGGATGTTTCTAAGTTTCACCATCTATTCCTCCTCCTAAGCTTTCTATACCTCCTTTTACTCAAACATGTTTTTTTTTGCTTTGAGAGGCTGCATAGCTCTCAGACTCATCAGTGTGCAGTATGGTGCATAAATGAAATCTTTTCATGACCCTACGCCACGACTGTTGGCACAAGTTCCCAGAGTGCACTTAGGGATCTACTCTTCTTGGATATTTATTTATCTGGAGAAAAAGGAGCACCGGTTCCTCTTGCTCTCAAGATCTACTTGTGCAGAAGATGGTGGAAGAGGGGCATCCCAGTTTGGGCCAGTGAGTTCAGTCAGTGCATCTGTGAAAATCTAGGAATCCTCATATAAAAGGAGTAGCAAAGTCTTCCTGTCACAGGTGCCCGCAGCGCTAGAAATTGAGGACTCAGTGCTGGGAGAGGTTCCACACAACCTTATGGATTTTGCCAGGCAAAATTTGCCAAGGCAGATTTTGATGTCCACCTTCCTTGCAGTAGGCTTTCCCACTCCTAAGTCATTGGCCAGTGAGCAACAGAATCAAACCTCTTGGGCACCCTCTTCCTCACATGTACTGGTGCTTGGAAGATGCTGTGATCTTTTAGAAACTCAGGGAGCAGTTCACTATAGAGATCTTCACCCAAAGGCCCTGCTTCCAAATATAATGTAAATCCACTAATTCATAGCTATCTCTGGTGCTCAGAGCCTCCTCACAGCAATGGAGAAAGTGTTCTCAAAACTCAAAACACATCACAGGCATCCCCCCATGTCTCCAGCAGCAATTCTGCCTTTGCATCTTTGTCAGGCTTCAAGGACAGTCTTGCCTGCTACCCTTCTAGAAGATGGCCATGGTCAAAAGGTAAGCTGTTGTGGCTTACAACAACCAACAGATGACCAACATGGTCCCACTATGAGAAACAGCAGCAAAGGAGAGAGCTTCTTAATATTCTCCTAAATATACAAACTGTCTGCACTACTGATGCCATAACATGGGGTAGCCTACAAGTTACTGAGTGATAGGATCAACCTGTTGCAAATACACAACCACACACCCACCAGCACCACAGCAGGCTGCAGCATCCTCCTGCAACAACTCTCAGTGAAGAGCAGGCAGCCCAAAAAGTGCTCTGATCCACCAGCTCACTTGTACCAAAAAGCTGATACAAGCTGGTCATGCAGCCAAGTGCCAAGTGACCAGCTGCTGTCAGTGGTCACTTAAACAGTGGTAACAGGGCATAGTATCAAGAAATCTTGGATAGCCAGTCACCTCTATTGTGCTTGGCCCGCAGATCTCAGGTCTGCCACATTTTAAACTCCAGAATTCTAAACAGTCAAAAGAACTACTGAAGCAGTCAAATCAATTAGTCTCATGTTCCTTGTCAGCAGAGTGGTTCTCATGTAAGACTCCTGCTTTTCTGCCTTCCTTTTTCGCTGCCAGAGAGCCAGAAAACATGAAGCAATGTGAAATTGATGGGCAAATTATACAGGCAACTTAGAACTAAGCTTCTGAGGCAATAGAGGATCAGTGCTGTCTTTACAGCAAGACCACAGCAACAGCTCTAACAAGCACCACTGAGCACAGGCTCCATTAGACATGTTAGCATGCAACACAAGGTGCTTGTAGCCGTGACAGATATCCTAGTACTCACCAAGCATCTATTTATGGTCCTAAAATCAACCTCTTGCCATCAACCAAAAACTCTGGGGGATACAACAGAAACCTTCATGCTGCCTCAGGTTTGGCATGTGCATACCTTTCCCGAGCCTACGTGGACACTGAAGCAGGTGATAAATCCAAAGCCAGTGTCACACTAGCAAATACTTCGTCATACTCAGATGGGCAGGATCTCTGTGCTTATGGCATCAGAAACTCTCGTGTTTATAGGCAGAACCCTTTTTATGTACCAGTAAGCTTCTAAAGAAGGCATTCTGTGATAGAAGGCAAAAGTTTTTCCCAAGCCGGAAACAGCTCTGCTCACAGATAGATATAGTTGTCTAGGCACTCAAATAAGAAGAGCTAGCTCTGAAATAATTTGCATCCTTGCTGGGGTAAAAAAAAAAAAAAAAGAGATTCTGATCATTCTGATCATTAACCTTTGAGACTGACACCATATGAACTTGGCAAAAAACTATCTTAACAAGTAAGGCCACAATTAGTATTTAGACAGAGAAAGAGGCTCTAAGAACTGTGGCACTTGTTTACATTGTAGCCCTGTGAAAAGAAAGTCTAAAGTCTCTGGGCTAAGGAAAGCTATATCTGGAAAAATGTCCATGTGGCAACTTAATACCGCAGACCAAAAATTCTTCACTTGAAATTTGCTGAAAACATCAGGAAATACAATTGATGGAACTTAACTTCATAAAAACAGAATGTGTATTTCTACCCAGCCTGCCCTCGCAAATGGCATTTTTCTATAAAAGTATCTGTAATGAACCTGTGTCAAGATGCCAGCGCACTTCTGGCAACACCGACTGCACTAGGTGATTAGAATTTATGCTGTGTAAAATTAACTTTGAGATTAAATGAAAATTATGAACCAAAATGCAGAAGCATTTACATGGCAATTCACCTACACCATTTGTTTAAAAAGTGCCAAGGCAAGTGAAAATAATGCAGCGCCCTGAAGAGTTCACAGACTGTTGGGTCTGGCTATTCCAGCAGCTTCCTTTCCAGCCCCACAGCTCTTCCCACTGAAAATCCAAGGTGTACCTATGTGAAGCCAATGACATACTGAACTACCTTCATTTCCTAAGACCAACAGGTGAATCGTTAAGAGAAAATTAGAAAACTTTATCTATAGAAAACAGAAGAATCTCTTGTAAAATCATCAGATCTCAAGCAGGGGAAAACACATTCTGCAGGATTAGTCAGAATTTTTCCGGAAAAATTATGTCATGGGAAGCTTAAGAGTCGAGTGAAAGTACCCAGCATCTTCCAAGACTGAAATCTAAGTATTTCACTATTCATATTATTTTGGAGATATATTTCACCATAGTGAAAAAATAGTTTTCTGACTAGAACACTGCTACCCCAGTTCAGCTCTACACTTTGATTCTGCAACATACACCAACAGTCTGCTCCCTACTCCCAGGTTGTGCAGAGTGACATTCTAAATGTGACAATTAAAAAAAATGTAAATATACTCCCAACATTTACTGCCAAGGCACCAACAGAAAAATATATTCTACACTCTATAATGCTGCTTGTTGCGTAAAGCTGTGAAACATGAGGGTTTAACATTCTTTCAAGAAAAGCTTTTAATCTGTCCTAATTTAATTGTCCACATGAAATGAGGCTGCAGCAAGGTGGGGGTCAGGCTTTTCTCCCAAATAACAGGTAATAGGACAAGAGTCCTGTTCTCCCCTCACCAACACCAAATTGCACATGGGGAGGTTTAGATTGAATATTTGGAAAAAGTTTCTCTTCCAAAAGGGTTGTCAAGCACTGGAAGAGGCTGCCCAGTGAAGTGGTGGAGTTGGCATGCCTGGAGGTATTTAACAGACCTGGCACTTGGGGACATGGGTTAGTGGTGGACTGGGCAGTGCTGCGCTAATGGTTGCACTCACTGATCTTAAAGGTCTTTTCCAACCTAACCAGTTTTACATTATTGTACATCTATCCAATTCAGTCTTTAATCCTACTAAGCCCATGGGATTGAGTTTGCAGTTCTGCACGCCAAAAGAAGCACTGTTATCAATTTCAAAGGTGTTGCTTTTAATTGTCATGACATTGTCCGTATCCTTACAAAAATCACAGTTATTTACTGCTAGTTTACACATACTGACATCTGAAATAATCCCAAACATGCTGTATCTGTTCTTGGCCGTTCGTTACCCACTTACCTTTTCCTGGAACTATGTTTTTGATATAGGAGAGACAAGGTTGAACACAGTAATTCTGAATTGAAAAAAACTCTAATCAGTACTATCGTATTTCGTTACACATTCCACAGCACTGCTTTTTGAATATTTTGGTGGCACTGTGACTCCTGACACCCACTGAACAGAAGTTTTACTGTGTTAGCTGCTAAACTACTCCTGACAGCTGAATAGCTGTGCATGAGTAAGTAGGAATTATCCTACCCAATACTGTATTGGTAAACATCAGTAATTTCTTAAGTTCTGCCATGTGTGTTCCATTGCATTTCTAGTTTTAAGTCCTGCATAATCTAAGTAGCACCATTTCCACCTCATTTTGCTATCGCAACATGTATTCTTTTCTCCAATTTATTTTTAAGTGTTAATCAGTGATCCCAAGAGAGCTCCAGCATAACTTACTACCAGTCTCCATCACTTTTATTCCTATTCTCCCCTCGCCATCTTATCCCATTCCTACTGCTTCACAGTCCACCTTACTCCATGCTTTTTTTTAATGGTAGCAGCTTCTCAGAGAACTTCAGGCTTTGTGAACATAAAGATCAGTTCCCTCACACTGTGGTGAGTTTTTACTGTAATTCTAGCAGACCGTGATGCCTTAGGTTTTAACTTTTATATTTTTTCAAATCCTGTACTGCTTAGTGTGTAACCTGTAGCCTGTTAATTTTTGCTCCCTAGTGCTACGTAGACATAACAAAGCCCCTCCAGGCCTGCTCTCCACGGACACTCAGGCTGTCCTAGGCCCAAAATGTGTAAACTAAAGACTCTGAAGGGGGGGGCAAGCTTGGGGAAACTACATCATTAAACTGAAGCTTTAATTGGAGAATTAACCCTAATATGCAAATGAACCAAACCTATAAAAGTGTGAAGAACTCGTGACCTGTGGTCCATCTTGGGGTCCATCTTGGCAGTAGCCTCTGGCTCCCCAGGGTGTACCTTTGAAGGCCTTTCAAATAAATACTTACCTTTATTCCTATTTTTGTCTAGTCTCTGTTTTTAGGTGGCCTCTCAAGGCATCAACCGAGTGTCAGCTTTTATTGTTTTTTTTTTTTTAATGAACATACCATCCTAGCTTAGGTTGTTTTTTTTTTTTAAATGTACTACTTCATACAGGTATCTATTCATGTCAGAAGGTTTGTCCAGGTTCATTTCACAGGATTTCACCCTTATGCTTCTGTTTTATGATACAGCAACTGTAAGGAAAACCCACGACTTTCTTTTTGAACTTCTTCAGGGCTTCTGGCAGAATTCCACCTAGACTTGCTGAAGTAAGAGTTTCTCTTCATTTTCTAATTTTAGATATTTTCTCTTTTTTTGAATCGCAAATCTGGTGGGTTTGTTTTTTTTTTTAGTCCCACTGTAGTCTTTCAGCATCCTCTGTGGTGAGAACTGTAGAAATACAATGGTATTTTTGCACTGAAATCCTTGCCCCTCTTCAATCAGGTGCATTTTCTCAAAAAAAAAATCAATTACTTTACACATTTTGGAGTAATTCAGGTATGAAAATGGAAGTGTCTTTTGCAAAATGATACATTTACCCTGCCTATAAAGCAGCACGTTTGCTTCCTTATGCTACAACATTGTGAAGTCAATTTCAATTGAAACAGAGAGCCAGCTTCTCCCTTCCGTGAGTCATTCACAAAGCAGAAAGGGAAATAAAACAGTCTGAAGAGAGAAAAACACAATGGCAAAAATCATAACCCTATGATAACTAAAAGTCACTGAATGCATTAACCCCTCCTCTTTACTCTTTGAACATTTTTATCATTTCTGCTTATGTATTTGATTTGCTGTGTCAGTCCCCCTATTTTCTGTATTCTACATGTAAAATGCCAACTGCAACATCTTTTTTACTAGTTTCCTATTGGTTGAATTTCATTTAATAAGGAAGACTTACTAAAATGAACCTTGTATCTTGTCATTTCCTTCTGGTCCTGTCATGCACTCCCGCTTCTTTTTTTGTTTAGGGAACACAGGTTCCTTTTTAATACATAATTTTAGCAGAAATACTTTTGCGTGGAGCTAGCTCCTCTCAAGTTGTTCTTTTGGCATAGTATCAGAGGAATAAGGTAATTTTTGTCACCACCAATTAAAAAGTTTTACGAAACAGGACTGTTATAAAACAATTAAACCTTGCAAATGCAGTAGTCTCTAGGAGGGAAACCCTGGAGGAAATTCTGCTTATTAAAATTGCAATTTTAGTTTCCATTAAAAAGGAGAATAAGACAACAGAAGATGGGTTGGCAAGACAAATTATTTCTTAATGTCAGTTGAGCTTATTTCAAATGAGATAACGTATCTACACCAGGTTGGGTTCAACACATTTTTGCCTCGTCAACTCATTTATCTAATTCAGTCATCTTGATTATAGCCTCATGGACCTTCATTTTCAGAGGAAGAATTTCTTAACAAACAACCTACACAACATGCTGATTACTGAACAGTTAATTCTAATTAACTTGGCTATGGCAAGAGAATTTTGATAAAGTCCTAGACTGCAAATACGGTTTGGTTATTCTGGCCAAACGTCTTTAAAATCAAAACCCACAGTAGAGTCTCCAGAAGAGACATCAGAGTGACAGGGATCTAATTTAAAGAAACAAATGAGAAAATTAAAATCACAAATAATTTATTCTTCCGTTAGAATTGATGGAGTACAGTTTTAAATACCAATGAAGTACACAGTGGTGGAAAATTGGCACAGAACCTACAAGCTTTTAATTCATAATAATGTTCCTCATGCCTTGTCTGTTCAAACCTTGATGTGTAGTTTCTATTGACTTTAAGAAAACTGTTTTCCCTTTAAAAAGAATGCACAAATTGAAAATTTTGTCATACATGCTATGAACACCAGTTTTTCTTCTTCCCCCTGAACATTGATTGCCAACTGAAAAACCCAAATATTATTTTACTCCTGGGTTAATTTTAAGTTTTATCATTCATAAAAGTTGCCAGGGATTCTTGAATGCATATCTTTCTGCAGAACACAATATCCGCTTCTTTATCTGATACACAGTTGCAGGGCTTCAGTTTCAAAACCAATTTTTTTGTGTACTATTGTTATTGATCAAGGTGCTGCCTCTCACTCTCCCACATGCAACACTGTAAGCATTAATGCAGTTCAAAACAAAATTTGGCATTTGCCTCACCAACAGGTTTTATACTTGATGTTATAAAGCATCCCCTTGGTCTCATGTAAACCAATAAAAAAAATGGACGCAAAGAAAAATGCCCCCTTTCTAAAGTTACTCCCAGTCAGGAAAGCTGTCCTGGTTCCGGCCAGGATGGGGTTAATTTTTGCAGTAGCCAGGAGGGGACACCTCATTTTCGGGGCCCCTTCCAGGCTGTGTAGCTTCGGGTGGAACCGGCTCTGCATGGTGAGCAATCAACTGCGTGTGAATCCTTCGCCTCTTTCTCGCACCCTCTGGCACTGGTATTGTTGCTGTTACTTTCGTTTTCTAATTTCATTGCTGTTTCCAGTAAATTAATCTCCCAAGTCGTGATCTTTACCTTTTGTGCCTCCATTTCTCCTCTCCAGCCTGCCACAAGGGAAGGGGAGGGAGAGCAGGGAGCAAGCAAGCAGCGCGTGGTTTGGAGTGTGTCAGTGGGAAGACTAAAATTGGGGAATACCATTCCTAAACCACGACAAAAGTTTAGATAGGTTTTACAAAGTCCTCTAGGCTATTTTGATACATACAAATTATTCAACTAAAGGTTAAAATACACTTATACAATACAGTCCTGTTCTCCATATTCTTTTTCAAGTTCTTTGCATATTCAAGCCAAGTAAAATTAACACTTGTCATTTTCTTTGTTATTGCAATTATTAAGAAGGATTACAGCTTGCTTATGCAAAGCTCTGACAAAACACTTGAGAAATAAAACCCAAATGTTTATCTTGTTACCCAAAAAATGTTGCAGAAAATTGTCAAACTATGTTAGAAACAATTTTTACAAAACCGCTTCACTCAGAAAAATTGGAAAGCTTAAAAAATTCATTTTTGCACAAGACTATATTACACTGTCCTTAATTATGTTCCCATTTAGATAACTGGGATTCTCAATCTTTGTACGTGAACCCATCAGTGACTTAGAATGCTCTCCATCTTTTCACTGTTATCTTTATTGTACACCATTTTGAGACTAATACAATCAAGCACTTACCATGCCTCTACCCATTTTTAACAGTAGATTTGTTATCCTGCCCATCGAGTAGTGTACTGTCTTGCATATTCACCACATGAAAAACATAATATACAAAATATTGCTGCTGTAAAAAGTGTGCATTTCCCCTTTCCCCCTACAAAAAAAATCTGTGGAAAAAATATTAAATTCCCATAACCTTCATAAACATACAAAGCTGTTCGCACCTCTCAGTCTGTAACAGTCTATTTGACATACAATTCTCAACTCACTGCAAATTGTTATGTCACAGATTTTCTGTCCAATATTGCCATCTAGAGTAGAGATGTGAAACTAGTTTCTGAGAATCTACAGTCTTTAACAATTAACCCATAAAGACTGTATACCGTAAAACAGCCACAAGATTTTTCCAAAATCTAGATGGAATGGGAGGTTCTCATCTCGGGAAGATGTCCACAGTGCTGAGGAGACAATATGGCTGCTAATAGATTTTGCCTACCGGAATGTATTTTTTCACTGTTGATAATTTCCATATTGACCCTAAAAAAAAATTCAAAATACATAATCAGACCACAAGACATACTTTCCTATATTAAAAGCTGTAATTGGAAGACCATCCAAATAAACCATGATGTTAAAAGGTGAAAACAAATAAGAGTAAATGATACACTGATGGTAACTGGTGTAGTTTCATCTCACTAAAAATACTTTGTGCTTTAACGTAGAAATAAGACCAATGACATGAATTTAGGGCCAGGAACCTAATTTGATCAGAAGAGTATATCTTTACATTAAATAGACTGCTGTGAAAGTAGCAGAACATCAACAAAAAATAAAAGATGGGGATTACTTCCCACCTAAACTTTTAAAATTATTTCAAAAAGTCAAGGTCACCTAAATTCAAAGTAATTTAGGAAACTAACCATGACACAGAGATACCTAAAATTATTAATCTATCAAGCATTACAGAATAATGGTACATGTATTTCAAAACCAAGGCACATCCCGGTGTACATGAAGAACTAGTCCACATATCCTACGGGAAGCAATTATTCCATAGATCTGATACACAGAATTACCACCCTTATTGACATTCTCTATTTCTTTTGACAGAATGTCAGGTACTGCAGAGGTGGGCAGAGGTGAAAGCATCAGTTCTATAAGCTTACCATGATCCTTCACCATGGGGTTCAAGGCTTGCAGAAAGAAGTACTGTGCTAGGAAGTGAACATGCTCCAAGCTGTGATCCTGCCACCATTCCATGTTAAGTACCACCACAACAAGGCAGTATTTTACATTTGAGTTTGATGTTGCAATGTCAGTTATGTTCCATTATAATATAACAATCAGTCATGAAGAAGGGTTTCACAACAGCTGCCAGATGAGAATTTAAGCAGTGCAGTACCTATGGGAATGGCCAATATGAAACAGAGTTCTTCTGTAATTGAGTTTCCCAGCGGAACTTAAGACTGCACAAACTGGAGGAGCACAGCCTATCAACAGAGAGGGCTATCCACTTCTACTGCAAGGAAAGCTGGAAAAAACCCAGCAAACTGTGATTAAGTTTCCTTGACCCTGTACTGGCCACAAGCAAAGAATTTTCCTGTAGCTTATTGTTTTCAGAGGAAGCTACTGGGTCAGTGCCTAAACATTTTGTTTATCTGTTACATAATTAAAAGAAACTGCATCTCTAAACTACCATACTGAAAGAGTTTGTTCCTTCTTCCTTGTCTTTTCTGATTTTTGTAGAAAGAAAGCCAACTGTTCTTTAAAATTGTGGGCAATTCTCACTTCCTCAGAGAAGTATTTTTGGAAAGTTCTACTCACCTTCTACTGACATATCAGGATTTTATTTAGACATTAGAACCTCAAATTTATCATTTAGTTAATCTTTATGTTGTTTATACCAAGGAAAGTAACTGTGTACATTTTAATGACATTTCTGAATGATCCATAGCGGAAAGTTTGGATTTTTACATGTAAGTATCTTTTACAGGAAAAAAAACCTGTTTCATCCTTTAATTCTAAGCTTTTTTAGAAGAGCCCTTCACTACAACTCCAGCCTCAAGTTTTGGTGGTAATTGTTTGTTTTAAACTTCTCTTAGCACTGATACGAATGAAGCAGTTGACTGTTGGGTCACTTCTTTCCCATGTTCACTGCCCCCTTATACTGCTCAGAGAAAATCTGTGCAAAACCAGGTTTCATGTCTCCCCATAAGCTCCGCAGCTGAAGGACCTCAGCTGCATGCCTGAAGTGCTTTTGGAACTGAAGAGAAAGATTAGGATTAGGATTTGTGTTTGTGGAAAACAAATTTAACCATTTCTATTGCAAAGCAGTGTTTGTGGAAAACAAATTCAACCATTTCTATTGCAAAGCAGTAACGAAAAATGATCCACTATGAGATTTAGAAGCCTCATCTTTCATATTAGTCATTCCCCATCAGGCTATGAAACACATCACCTTAATTTTTAAGGTCCAAAAATAAGTGGGAAGGCCTCACTTTGCCAAATTGCATTAAAACTCAGCAAACTCAGGAGAGAATGACTAATCACAACTCCTTACAAATGATTCTTGGTAACTCACCAAGAAATGAACTCGATAAGAATTGTACATACATACCTGAAAGACCATGTCCTCAAATTCATTAGTTTAAATGTCCAGAATCTAAGACTATCAACTGAATGGGTAAGAATGACAACTTTCTCATCAAACAAAAGAATACCTGGTCATATCCATAAGGCCTCTGCTGTGGTGGCTGTGGTGGCCCAGGCTGCGTGGGTCTGTATCCCCCATATTGCTGTCCTTGTCCTTGTGGATAATTGGGATACTGAGGCCCTGGACCACTCTGAGAGGGGCCTGGGGATCATAAAATGAAAAAAAGAGAAAAAAGAAGACTGCTTAAGATATTGGAAAGAAGAGAACAGTAAAAGCACTGATTTTTACAGCTAACCAGGGCTAAGAAATATTACTGCTGTGCAATTAGGTCTTTTGAGTGGCCCCCCTCTCCCCCTGGAAAACAGGGCCTGTGCTCTAACCACAGAAACATTTACTTTTATGTATATATTCATTATTTAATATCAATGCATGTAGTTCCACATACAAGGTCACAGGACAGAGAAGAACAAGGCAAGAAACGATAAACATGAGCCCTTTCCAGGATTTAGGAAGGCAGTCTCCTGATGTATGCTGCTTCAGTTCCAGAATTTTCTAATGCCAGGAGCAGCCAGATAATCAGCTATGTTTAACATTTGGACCTTTTGAAGAGACCAGCAGTACTGTGCTGCCAGAAAGTGAAGTCTCACACGACAGCAGGCAATCATGGATGGGGTGTCAGGCAAGCACGTTATACATGTATAAAATGTGAGATGTGACAAGCAGTAAAAGCTATTGTGAGATGGAAAAAAGCACCCTCTATTCCATACTCCTCTGGTAATACTAACTTTCCAGAAAAAGGCTAGGAAAAAACCCAAAACTTTGACTCCAAAGTCTTTTTTTGTCTGTAAAAGAAGTAGTTCTTTTGCAAGTACAACTTTCTGTTACTATTCACAGGGACTCGACTTGTCTACACTGGAAGCTGCATGTTACCACCATCAGGCAGTGCAGCCATGTTCCAAACAAAATTATCCTCACCCCCTCCAGCACTGGGAGAGATGGAGTACTCTGTATTTCAGTGGCACTCCCTAGGAATCCTTTGCAGTGGACCACTGCTTAACAACTGGGTCTTTATTTTTCAGAGCTGAAGATTTGCAGCTCTTCAGAAGCACTTTCTTTAAAACAAACCAATCCTTTTTTTCCCTCCCCTCAGAAGAAACACATGTGTTTTAGCAACTGTGACTCAGTGCTACAGAGGGCTAGTTTTAGCTACAGGCATTGGACATTAAGATGACATCAGCTGGTAACTCCTTCAGTAATTCTGGATCTGTAAGACAGTGAAAAAGATGACCAGGAGAAGAAAAGCTCCGTAAGCTATTACCATTCTCCTCAGGCCTCAAATTCCCTTGAACTATGCAGTTTCAGTCTTCCACAGTGAAACAAAACCTTAAAGATTGATAATAATGACTGAGATATTGATTTATTTTTGCAAGTTAGAAAGCAATTAAATATTAAATTGAGCAAGAATACAACACTTCAAAAGTGCTGTGTTCATCTGACAAATGAACATGGGTTTATTTATTCATGGTAATTCTTTATAGCTGAATTCCAAATATTCACTGACACATTTCATAGAAAAAAATGGAACTTCAATAACAATTTCTGTTAGAAACCAGAAATTGCAAAGTATGTTATTCTGTTTTACTAATTACTTTGGGTAAGTGGCTCCAAAAGATTTCCTAATCCCTTTTCTTCTAGTATTTCTCAACCTAAACTTTCAGAATAAATCAGATTTTATTTCTTTACTTATAAAGTTCAGAGCAGTGACCTACATGGACCTCCACTCTGATCTTCAGTCTGTTCCTATATTATGTTTAGTAGAATGTAGGTACGAGTATTACTTTAGAACTATCAATTCATCCATAGCATCCAAAAGAAGAACATTTGGTAAATCTCAGTGGATCCTCTTAAAACTTAACTCCGTCTCAACATAACTGGATTTCATGTGAATCTGGCATTTATCTACATGGCAAAAAAATTACCCATGCATTTCCTCACATACACACAATGCTGAAAGCTTTAGCATTTAAGCCTGCAAAAAAGCTAAAATACGCGGAATTTATGGAATTTCAGAGATTCCTCCTTCTGTGATAAATATGTATGGCTTTACAGTGTGCAAGCAAGTAAAACTTAAAAGAGCAGTCATTTCAGTATGCTCTTCTGACACAAAGTTTTTTAGAATTAATGCACAAAAATTAACATACTACTCCTTTAAGTTTCCTTTTTGGGAGGTTTTCCTTGAATCCAGGGACTTGTGGCAGAGGATTTCTCATTCCTGCTGTGTGTCAGAAGGTTTGGACTACTAGTGTGAATTTATAAGGCACAGTCTCTTTAAAGCTGCATTGTCAATGCTTACAGTCATTTCTCTACTGATCAGTACAAGAATTTGAAAAGAATGATTCATATATGTTGAATGAAGTTTTAAACTAGTTTTTAAAAGACTGTTTTAATTGGCAAATCAAGAGATGAATGGGGTTGTCATCTTCGTGAGTGCATTCACCTACAGAAGACAGAAAAGAGCACAATCTTTCTGGGTCCTTCTAAATTACAGACATCCAACAATGCTGTTTAGTCACCTTTGGTTTTCTGTGCTATCACACTCTCCTAGACTGCCAACAGATCTAATTCCCAAAAGATGCCACCTTCCACATTTTCCTGTTTCGGCCCAGTGAAACTGCAGGCACAGAGCTGTTCTGTGCAAGCCTGGCCTCTGGACACAGTCAAACAGGGATGGAATAACACACAACAAGGGTCTCTTAGTCCTTTCTGAGACAGCTGTCTGTGTCCTCAGGTTCTTACCATAACCCTGCTGCTGTCCTGGATAGCCTTGTTGGCCGGGATATTGCTGCTGTTGTGGTGGATAACCCTGCTGTTGGGGTGGTCCTTGATATGCATCTTGCTGCTGACCATATTGCGAGTTTCCTGTAAGATCATTGCAAGAAAGCAGATACTCATAAAGACACCTATTTTATTTTTTTTTTCCTTCTAAGATGCACAGCCAACAACACAAGAACAAAATGAAAATGCAATATTGATTTCAAAAACTGAACAAAACAAAGAAAACTCAAACCAAACAGAAGGAACTCGGCCAAACAAACTGCAGTTAAAGCCAATTTTGCAAAGTTGAACTGCAGCATTTTCAGCATCTCTGCCAAACGAGCATTACATTTACTGGAACATCACAGTCATAAGATCATGACTATGCTAAATAAAATAAAAAAAA
Organism: Lycocorax pyrrhopterus obiensis; assembly: GCA_014706295.1. Lineage (NCBI taxonomy): Eukaryota > Metazoa > Chordata > Aves > Passeriformes > Paradisaeidae > Lycocorax > Lycocorax pyrrhopterus. Next base: position 106,266,298 of record JACSVZ010000002.1, read on the forward strand.
AAGACAAAATTAAGGACAGCTACAAGAGCACAGACTAGCTACACAAGATCAGCAAGCTGTTTCCTAACGGCACTATAATTATACAAAATATATATACACACACAAAAAGATATACAACTGAACCAACAAATTTATGTTTAAATAAAAATTTCCATTGACGTAAAAAAAAAATCTCTAGAGTGTTTTAGTCATTTTACTGTTGTTAGAATGGCAAGTTGTGGTTACATATTTTAGGTGTTTGCAAGGAATTATTCTGAAGGCTTCAAGTTCCCTGCCATTTCCAAGACAGCCAGCAACTAGTATTCTACAAGAGCTTTGCATGGGTATAAGTTGTGTTGTGCAAGAATTTCTGTTCCCGTTGAGGGTGGGGGAGGAAAGGGAATGTATGTGCGTATGTGTGTGAAGGTATATAGATACCTCCTTCGTAGTAATGTTGTGAGGAATCCTCATAAGGCCTATCGTAGCCTTGTTCAGGATACGACGGTTGCTGATAACCGTAATCATTATGACCTACATCAATTCGACAAGAGACAGGAAGAAACGTTAATGGCCTCTGAGTGAAAACCCTAAAAATATTTCATTTCTCAGAAAAAGGAAAAAAAATTTCAACTGGATATACATGAAAAAGAATTTTCAATTGTATTAGCCAAAGACTTATTAATATGATTTCCTTTCATATTGAATTAACATGTGACAGGGGAAAAAAAGGCTTAATGCAGTAGTTCTAGAAACATCACAGCAAGGGATGGTCTTAACCTTCCGATAATCCTTGTTGGGGGAGTGGGGGGGGAAGTACTTCATCTTTCACTCAAAAAAAAATGAAAGCATTTAGGCCTTTCACATGTAAATAACCTGAATTAAATTAGAATGAACAAAGAAAGCAATTATCATACTTTGTCTAACACCTGTTCTGCTGATCTCCAATTCAAAAGCATATGCTAAAAGCAGTGTGAAATATAACAAATAAAGCTCAATGAAGTTATGAACCATCATCTACATTAGATTCTGTTTTTAAATTACAGAAATGTAACACTCTCAAGGTTTTCCCTACAAACAGAATTCCTACTTAAGGTCTTAAGAAAACTTTTCCTCTTACATTCCAGTCCTGAGCAGATTCATTACAAACAAACCTTTCTATTCAGAGACTACAGGCATCTCGGATTAAGAAACCAATATATGCAGTAAGCACCCCACCTGTTGTTGGTTTTAGCACACCTATATTTTGTCTTACAGATGATCAAAATATATCTTATTGCTAACTTGGTCAAGAATATGTGCCAAAATTTTGTTTACATTCGAAATTAAATCATAGAAATTTGGAATAAAATTTTTAAATAAAAGTAAGGAAAGGAAGAAACAGTTCTAAAACTCAGTGACTTCGTTATCAGGTCTGCAACTGTGCAGTATGTCATTGACTGAATCTTACATACATACATAACCATTAAAACAAGTCTTAAAACATATGCTCCTTGTAGTCTACGTAAGAGTAATAATGAGGTAATGATAAAGATGACTCTTTAGAAGGAATAGATCTTAGATGTAATCTGTGCTGCCAGAGAGCTGTTGATGTAACATCGAACTGCCCTTACTAGAGTAAATTGCCTGTAACAGTTTAGTGTTCATGTGTGTACATAAATGATCCAAAATGAAAGCTGAATAATTACCAGTTAATGCAACTTGTACAATAACTCTGCACGTACATCTCCAGAAATTAACACATGTAAGCTTATACAGATGTGGCTTGATGTACCTTAAAATCAATTTAATGGAAATTAAATTCAAACAACTGACGGGTATCCCTTTATTTGCAATGAGTAGTTGCTTTGGCAATTACACAGCTTTGCTTAGTATACATTTTTTAAACGTTTCTCGAACTTCGTAAGATACCATTAAGTTGCACACATGGTTATCACAGCAGTCAGGAGTCAGCATCGTTGTTCTCCCAGTCCCTGCTCAGCCTGAAAACAAGTTAATTTCAACTTTTCTAACTTATAATACAATTCAATAGCCTTCAGCACTCCATATTCCAAGAGGCAGGAGGACAAATTTATGAAATTCAAAGTTTCAGTCTTGTCTTGAAAGCACTGAGGGGACATCTAAAGAGGATTCACATTTCCAGTATCCTCAGGGCAGGGACCATTTTATTCCTATAAAAGTGTTAAACTGAAGGCCCGTACCATATCAGCAATAACACATTTGTGCGACTTACATGAAAACTAAACACTAAGTTAAAAAAAATAGTCTTTACAGAAAAAACCCACATCTTTTTAGCAAGTTTTTTCAGTTCAGTAAAATTTTTAATAAAAGGATATCGCCCCCTCTCTTATTGAAAATAAAGTTATGACTGTTTAAATTCATCTCAATTATACTAGATATGCTAAGGAACTCTCCATTCTTTGAGAGAAACCAATTATTTCCATTCATTTTGAAATACTGAAACTGTTAAGAGTTTCAAATGGGAGTAATACAAATTACATGCTTTAAGTTGTAAATTTAACTACTCATAGTAACTTAAACTGTAGTAACAATTCTGAATTTGGAAGGTTTTGTAAATGTGAGGTATGATATCCAATTACTGTTCTTGCCTCATCCCCTAATTTTGGGCATATGACTACATTAGTATTGGGCAGGTATAGAAAATGGGAAAGTTAACATTTATGAGAGATTACCATCGGGGTAATATTGCTGGTTCATGCCTTCTGGAGGACCTTGTCCACCATGACTGTATTGGTCCCCATAATAGTCTTCCTGGCCTGAGTACTGCTGTGGTGGGCCTGAAAAACCACAACCAGTCAATACGTAAATAACTTGTTTTCTCTATTATAAAGCCTGCTAATTTCTGAGTTTAGTATGAGAAATATTTCTCAAATGTATTCCCCACCCATATTGTTGCATTACAGACAACATATGTAATCTGGTTTCGTTAAAAAAATAAGTAAATGTATGTATCTACATATACAAATATACAGTTGTTTGGCTGCACTAGACTGAGACTATATATATCAAACTTTAAGTTTTGAGCTCATTTTAGGAATATGTGTATAACAGACTAAGATGTTAAAGGTGTTAAAAATAAAATTATTCTTTGTTGAAAAGGACTAAAAAGAAAAAAGAGACTCAATATTGTGGAACTTTGTTCCTTTTTTTGTAATTGAATGAATTCAGAACCAAGTAGGTACTCTGTTCCTTTTCTGTACCTATCATTTAAATATCAAAACAGAATTCTGCATCAGCATATCTGAGATGCATAATTTCAGAATGCATAATCTCAGAAAGAACCAAAGGAAAAAGAAAACAAACTTGTCTTCACATTTCATGGTGATAGCAGTAATCTCTTGCTGCAAGAACCACCCTTAAAAAGGGTAACAAAAAGAGTGTACAAACAAATTCTGTCACACCAAATTACTTGATAGAAATTTGGTGTAAGCAAGAAAGTGATGTATAATGGTTTTAAACATGGTTATTTAAAATCAATGTAAAAATACTGAAATGAATTCCTACCTTGTTGTGGTGGCCTGTATGGAGGAATCTGTCTCTGCCCCATCATGTGATTTCCTTGGTTAACTTGGCCCATCATTCCCATCGGTGGCTGCTGCCCCTGGTAATGCTGGCCACCTGCCTGTGGCATGTTGTATTGCTGGGAGGGAGGCTGCTGGTGCATCATTGGACCTGCAAAAGGAGAAGCAGCAAAAATGTCAAATATGCAAAAATGATTTCTGATTAAACCTTGCCAAAAGAACATGGAAAACCCAGCCTTTAAAAATGGACCAAAAAAGGCTCTGTATATCCAGTGCTCTGATAAGGGTTTGTTGTTTCTGGACCTATGCAAATGTAGGTGAACAATTCAGTAACCAAACTACAACAGAGAAGTCAGCCTAAATAAGGTTGCTTTTTAGATTATTTTTCTTCAAAACCACAGATATTAGTTTACACATACACAAAGATAACTGGAATACTTTTACCATTTTTTGCTTTAAAAAATATCTTCAAAAAATGTGTAGGTGAAAACCTGATGGTGAAACCTTGGTAAGTCATAAAAAGATTATTTAACATTTGTGATCTCCTCAGAGCATAGTTTCAACAGACACATAGTTGCTGTTATATTCTATCAACAAACCACTAAGCTGTCATCAAAAAATCAACAATTTTATTTAGCCTGTAAAGACAAACCATGTGAACCAGACAGGCAATCACACAACAGGCATACGCAGAAGGCCCAGAGAACACAGGCTCTGCCTGACACTGAGCAGTCCCAAACAACCTGTAACAAAAAAATATTCTTTCATACCAAGTTGCACCAAGTTTCCATGAACCACAGGAAGAGACCAGGAGAGATCAAGTACTGTCCATGTTTCATCAACTGAGAAAATCTGATTAAGGCTGTACTTGGAGAAATGCAAATTTCAGTAATGAAAACAGACAGTTAAAGAGCACCCTACTGACACCACACAGCAATGAAAATGATGATTACACCATTTCATTATATGAGATTGCAGGTTAGATTGATATAACATTTAACAAAGAACAGCCTCTGTGCCTCCTCTGTAGTACCACTTCAGAAAAGAGTTATTCCAGTACCGAAAACATGAGAAGGAAAGAGTTGTGCAAGGAGCTAAACTTTTTTAAAAAACAGATTTTTGTAATATATTAATTCAAACCACTTAACACATACTATAATGGTGAAACCCCAAGGTTTTTTTGCCTTTTTAAAAAATAATTTATTTTATAAACTACAAAGATAACAAGAAACTAGCAGCCTCACTAAAAACTAAAACAAATCATGATATCAAACATCAAACTAGCAGAGCCACCCCTAAGTTCCATCCAAGGAGAAAAATGAAGATATCACCTACTTTCTGTATGCTTAGATTTTGCCATTCCATTTCGTATTTTTAAATAACTAGGTGCTGGAGCAGAAAGTCCTGTGTGAAACTACAGTACTGGAAAAATACCTAGATACAGTCAAGTGACTGGATTTATACAGGCAAAGGAATATGTAGTCACTTAGATCCTGTCTATGCAGAATTATGAGGGAAAGTTAAGACAAATTAATTAATGGTATGAATTCAAAGTGTGTTAGTTAAATCCCATTAAACCCCTGTGTGGGATCTCTCACTGAGAAGTAAAGTGGCCTAAGCTTCATTTTCCTCTAAAGATAAATATTGGCCACTCTTAGGAAGATCCAGTTATGCTTCTATCCTTCAGTATGGCAAGTTTCTGTGTCCCGATTTTAAAGTAAAAAAAAAAAAAAAAGGGTTAAATTGAAATGTACTTATTTTAGTTATTGGCAAAATACATTTCCTTTTTTGATCTTCTAAACGAGTAGATAATTTAGATTATTCCATTTCACTGCTCCTCTGTTTGGAGGTACTGAGAAACATCAGGCAGTCTTGAAAAAAAAATAGAAACTTGTTGCCATAATATTCCTAGATCTCAAGAAAGCTTGTTAATTAACAATATTAATATTAGTCACAATACAATGTGATAAAATGTGTTGGGTCCCCATGGTGCAATGTAGAGATTTTCTGTTTGCTTTTTAAATTAGAACTTCATTAACGCTTTGTAGAGCCACAATGAGAATTCACTACCCTGTATCAGGCTGTGTGTTGTGTTCATAACAGACAGCCTGGCTTCCTTCCAGTTTAGTTCTTCTTATTAAGAAGATACCTAAAAGAACCACCATGGTCTCTACTGCCTCATGGAACATAACCATTTTATGCAGTAGTTTTGAGGGATGAGGGAACTTTGAATTTATTCTTCCATTTGAAAAATGTAGCCTAGGAGAAAGCTACATTTATTCATCATGTAATACTTAATATGACATAAAATACCAAAACTTAATAAAAAACTTAAGAACTACTAATTCATTATCTACTTGGATATAGACAAACTTGAGAAGTGGGCCCAAGAGAACCTCATGAAGTTCAACAAGTCCAAGTGCAAGGTGCAGCACCTGGGTCAGGGCAAACCCAGACGTGAGTACAGAGTGGGAAACTCACTGAGAGCAGTCCTGAGAAGATCTTGAGGGTTTGCATTGATGAAAAGCTGGGTATGATCTGGCAACGTGGGCCTGCAGCCCAAAAAACCAACTGTATCCTGGGCTGCATGAAAAAACATGGCCAGGAGGTCAAGGGAGGTGATTCTGCCCCTCCACTCTGCTCTGGTGAGACTCCACCCAGAGTGCTGTATCCAGCTCTGGGGTGTCCAGCACAGGAAAGACACAGACCTGTTGGAGCGAGTCTAGAGGAAGGCCACAAGGATGATCAGAGGGATAGAGCTCCTCTGCTATAAGGAAACGCTGAGAGAGCATGGATAAGAGAAGGGTCCAGGAAGACCTCACTGTGGCCTTCCAGTATTTTAAGGGGGCTTATAAAAGAGAGGGAGATGCACGTTTTATACAGGCAGATAGTGACAGAACAAGGGGCAATAGTTTTAAATTGAAAGCAGGTAGGTACAGGTTGGATATTAGGAAGAAATTCTTTACTGTGAGGGTGGTGAGGCACTGGAACAGGTTGCCCAAAGAAGTTGTGGATGCCTCATCCCTGGATGTGTTCAAAACCAGGATGGATGGGGCTCTGAGCAACCTGAGCTAGTTGTAGCACAGGCAGGGAGACTGGAACTAGATGATGTTTCAGGTCCCTTCCAACCCAAACCATTCAATGATTCTATAATGCTTTCTAATATTTGTGGCACATATTTTTACAAGCATCCTGAAACACAGCTCTTGAATCTCCGATCAGGTCACAACAAACTACATTTGGTGGAAGTCATGATCTCTTCCAGACCTGGAGATAAGACTTTCATACACAAAGCTCTCAAAACTGCGAGCTGCATGAGAATGCTCACTGCTTTCAAAAACTCTCTATAGAAACTCTTTTTTTGTGAATTTCTAAAATTATTTAATCCAGAGAAGACAAAGTATCTGATTTGTACAGAATTCAAAATGCATCCAAAGAAATACTGTGTTAAGATTATCTCTGTAGAATGTGCAAGTACAGAATTTAACAAGCCTACATTATCAATAATACACATTTTTGTTTAGTAGGTGCAGACAACTTTGAAATGAGCAGTTGAGAAAAAAAAATAACTTCTGCTCCAGCCACTATCTCATAAGGAGGTCTCATGTACAAGGAAGAAAAGGTATGTGGATTAAAGCAAAAACAGACTACTACCTGATCTTCCTGTAAGTACAGTGACACAGTGGCAGTCTCCTGACAGGAAAGAACTTTTGGAAACTGACAACCTGGTCTTCACACAGGTAAGATAAATAGAAAGAAACAGAAACACAAACTGAAAGTAGGTCCCAGATAAAGCTAACGAATCTGAGACCAGAAGTGCAGAGGATGAAAAGAGCTGCAGAAAAGTTTAGTGGTTTAAAAATGTCTTCTTAGCATTGTTCCCTACGATGAATCTCACATACTGGCGGGAAACGCTATGAGAGGACAAGAATAACTGCGGACGTGGTTGAACCTCCTGAAAAAGCAGAGAAGTGAGGAACCACACTCACAAATGAACTGGTGACTCTGCTGTTCTGACTAAAGAGCTATGGGAACAGGTGGGTATGACCAAAAAGCAGCAGTACAAGCTATTGTTTCTTCAATCTTCCAAATTATGCTGGTTGAGTTGCTCAGGGGTCTATTCTTTAGGCAACGTGCACTTGGCATGGATGAAGCAACTGGATATCCATATCTAGAGTATCAGCAAAGCCCACCATGCTAGACCAACCATGGTCAATCTCATCATTGTGTCTACTGTTACAAAACTAACAAAATACGTATCACTGCAGCAGCCCTCAGCAAAAATTTTTCACTGTTTTTCTACATGTTTAAAAAAAATGCTTGTTTTTTAAGTGATGGTTTTAAGTCTTGCGAGAGCTATCTTAGAAACTATACTGTAGGGTCAATTTAACTTGACAAACACTACAACTCAGATGTGCTTAGTCAAATGAACCACCATCCTAAAGGTGTTTTAACACCAGATGCAGTTTAAACATTATCTCAATAGACCTTGAGGATACAAAACTTTTTGCTACTCCTAATGTATAACTCAGGCTGCAAATTAAAGACAGTAGACACTCCTCCACACTAGCTTACTCCACAAACTTTTAATCTCAAACCAAACCATAATTTCAGGTATCATTTAAAAAAACTAGTCCATAAAATGTCATACAAAAAATTCCTTAGTTACCAACACTGCCTTTCATGTTTTACCCTAGGGAAAGAAGATGAAAGCACAAGCTCTGTGGCAGCTGTTTATATCTTTTGTTTTTTCATGACAAAACTACAGTGTCTTCTACAGCTAGACATCCTACAAATCCAGATATAGCATGATGGTGTTTCAGAATGTGGAGGCAATTTTATTTCCCTTTAATAGGTTAGATGTCAAAAAAACCTGAGACTGCCCTGCTTTCTCTGTAACATCCTGACTACTGTAAGCAGTCAAGGTACTGAAACCTAACAGTCTCAGCTTACATGGGAGTGAACAGACAGCAAGACATTTGCAAAAGGAATTCAAACTCAGAAATCACCTTATCCTGTCTGCCACACCCTGAGTATGTTTATATTTTAGCTAACATTGGATGTTCCTATCTTTATGTTCCTTTATGTAGCAACAAAAGAACAGGAATCCGCATGTGCCTCATCTCTACTCTTTCCATAGCTTCGTATTTGCTTCGTATTTGCCTGTAAGTGAAAGAGCTCTGAAATTTTAATGGATTTTTTTCTAAGTTCATATAAATGAAACTGTCATTAAAAAATCTCAGCACCAGATTTGACAAGTGGTCTCCTGCAACTGACTGAGTCAACATGATATTGTCCTGTAGAGTTCACCTGTAAATTAGTTCCCTTCCCTTATCACAGGCAACATATAATATAATGCTCATTAAATAGAGACTGGGAGCTTGGGAACTTTCCGTCAAACTCTTCTGGCAAGGGGATGGAATCCTAGCAAAAGGATCTGAGAAACACAGTCTCTGGGATGGCCATGTGTAGCAAAAGTATCCGAGAAACAGAGTTTCTGAGATGGCCAAGCTACAATTTCTTGGTTCTTACTTGTAAAATGTATTCATTCTACTATTAAATATTATTCCCCAAGTGTGAAAGATTTGTTCAACATAAAAAAACCAGCAATTTCCATGCAAGTTTCAGGTTTCAGAAAAATCATGCTTACATCTCTCCTCTGAAAAGTCAAAAATTGGCCACACTTGTAATTTTTTTCAACCTAAGTAGTTTACCATACACAAGAAGAAATGTACCCATAAGAACATAGTTTCTTCACATTCATTCAGTTCCTTCTGCTTCCTATCTTTTCCAAAAACGTAGCCAATATTCCTTGCAGATGTCCCAGGCTGCTCTAGTAACTTTTCAGTGAAGAGTCATCTACAGAATCTTCCACTTACAACATTCTGCTTTCCAAGTCCAAAATTACTTGAATACCTCTTTTAAACTAGACTGACTATATAAAATCAATACCATGAAAACTTTGCTTCTCATTTAACGTATTCCTCTGGCTAGCATTTTATAACTAGTGCAAATCAATAATGAATACAAAGTGGATATAGGAAGTAAATCCAGCAAAGAGTTCTGTTACTATGCATTTTATTTCTTAATTAGCACTTTTTAATTTTTTTCTAGCTAACACCATCTGCCTCACAAGGTGTATATACAGCAAGATGTTTTGGTAGCAAGTGCCCATAAAAAGGTAATGCTAAAGCCACCCAAGTGTTAGATCAAGCCTCTCTGAGTGTTATGATGGCTTTATATATTATATAACAGTATGTTTTTCTCCCCTAGAAGTACTAGCTTCATTCAGTACAGTAGGTATTACTCACTGAAAAACTATTTCAGTATTTTGTTTCTTCCTAATAGTCCATGTGAGATGTGATGCCTAGTCAAACACTGAAGACAGAATAATTAATTTATTCATGGTTTTCTTATGGCACCCATAAGTAATTTGTCCAAATCTTCATAATGAATATACTTTCACAACTCTCCTGTGAAATCAGATGGTATCGTAATCTTACCATCAGATCATTCCTCTACAGATGAGGAACCCACATAAGGAAAGATTAAGGTCAAAAACATCTACTGATTTCTAACAGCCAACTTGAGATGCTAAGACCTCATCTTGTGGAATATTTAGCATTATATTTAGCTAGTGCTGTTATTAACTGACAGATGTAGTAGGATCTCTCATTTTCAGTATGGATCACTCCGGTAAGACAAAGAAACAATGTCTCCTGACAACAACACTGAGGTTCAGAAATTTTGGTTCATTTCTGTTTCTGAATTCTTGCACGTGTGACCAGTTAAGAAATCTTTGAGCCACAATCTGTTCATTCCCCTTTTGTTAAACTGCACTGAGTGCATTTCCTAGCAGCTCATTCTTGTTTCTTCACTTAGGTCAGAAGCCTGAAGTGGCCATGCTTGGCTGAGACCTCTGCCTAGCAGAGCCCAGAGTGGGGCTTGGCTACCTATCTAAATCTCTCGTGGTCTCACAGATTTCTCTGTCGTTCTCTGTCCGGCTGTCTTGGAGTCACAAGAGAGTGAAGATACAAAAATACTTCCCCTAATTTGTCATCAAATTTCAATACACATGTAACAACTAAGAGTAGAAAATGGAGGAAATGTATTAAGCAGACCTGATTGGGAATCATCTTAGATCAAACTAACAAACATGCACATCTTCAGACTTAAGACTTCCTCTCTCACAGATACTTGGAACAGTATTTTCACTTAACAGCAAATAGCACTTGGCTTGCATAACAGACAAGTTTCAAAGCCTTCCTCTAAAGTAAGGGGCACCTGCACTCCTACATTTATATATGAAGTGCTCTGTTTACTACTGTTTTTGTGAGACATTGAAACATTTTAAAGAATGTAATTTTTCATCCCACCGCCCTCTACTTCTGTGAAACCTCTGCAAAAACCAGAACCAGCCTTGAAGCAGACACTTGGAATGGAAAAAGTCTCAGCCTAAAGGGTCAAAACTTGGCAGAATTAGAGTTACACAATGCAAAAGCTTGCTATGGCCCTAATGGCAATGGTACCATTGTTCTAACTAAAGATTTTGCTCTTGTTCTTGAACCTATATTTGGTTAATACTGTTTTATTCTTTATTCCCCAAAGTCACTTCAGTACCATTATTTGTTCAGAATAGAAATCTTTTAAGTTTATTTCCACTTAACTTCTAATGACCAATTTTCAAGTTTGACAGAGTACTGAAAGCACAACAGGGGAATATTATGAGGAAGAGTAAAGAACGCTACTTTGAGATGGAATCATCTCCTAAATTTTAGGCCAGTCACACAAAATTGTTTTCTGTAGAGGGACTTACTAGATGGTTCCCTCACACATACTGCTACATAATTATTGCTAACTGCAACTAAAAAATCTGAACTGAACCGGCACAGGGCTTTTTCAAAGCATCTTACAATGTTTACAAAATTACTACACTGTGTATTGCCCAGAATACAAAGATAACTCGCCAGTTCAGAGAGACAGTCAAAAACACTCCCACTTACGATGGTTTCCTCTGCTATGTGCCTATCTTTTGTTTCTTCTGCTGTTGTATTTTAAGAAAAATGCTATCAACAATATGGATGTTGAAGGACTCAGACTTCCCACTTTCTCTACTGATAAGAAAAGTGCAGAAACAGCTGTTTCATCATGACTTATTTTTAGTCTCTCATTAAGTTAGTCTTTCGTCTGTTTTGCACCTTTCTGCAGCCTAATAATCAAACCGATCAGTATGACCTGGTCTGTCTGTACACCTCAGGAACAGATGGTATCTACATATAAAAAAGTGGAGCTTCAGTTTGTCATGTCTTCTAGCAGGTGCTATGTACAGATCCAGTGCAGTAACAGACTTAACAGGTAAGCTGAAAATACTGCTTGCTGACTTGTAAAGCAATCTATAAGAATATGCAGTACATATACAACTTAATAATTTGCTGTGCTGTGACTCTAATGCAATATTTTAATTCCACAATGTCCTTGCGCTTCAACAAGGACACCAAAACATCATCAGTTTATGCAATGGAAATATCTTAGATACTAAATTAGTTTTGATTTTTGCTATATACACAAGGACATCTCATGAAAGCAATAGGGGGTACCAGATTTGTTCCTGGAACTGAATTTTGCTTCTCTAAGACTAAGAAACATTCCATGCTAGAACAGCATGCAACAGAAAACAAAGACTAACTAGGTATAACAATCTGAGGGCTATCTGACTTTTAGTTTTTCAATTTAACCGAGAGACTTAAAAATAGAGATGTCTTTTATCAACCTGAATGATAAACACTTAGCTAGAAGTGTAAAGTCTGAAAAAGACAGACAGTAGTTCCAGCTTATAACTGATGAAAGTAGATCCATTTCCAGGTTCCCACATAAAACCTGAAAATAGTTCAATGTCTGCAAATAAAAAAAAGTCACTGATGCATGGGAGAAAAGAGACGTGGAATCCTCCAAACACAGGTACAGAATATTCACAGCGTATTCTGAGGTGATCCTTCCACAAGGATCATTAAGCCCATATTGTAAGTAAATGGCCCATATGGTGACTGAAGTCATAACCTTTGTGTTCTTAGCACCATGCTCTAACCAACTGAGCCAGTCTCAGAGTACGAACGCATTTAGAGAAGGATATCTACAACGTAAGACCTTTAAAAAAAATCTGCACCCAAGATGTTTTCCTTTTACAGATGCTAACAAGCACCTCACTTACCTTGGTTTGGTTGCATATTCATGTTTGGTCTGGGCCCATAGTTGCCCATCGGCTGTCCCTGGCTCATTGTCATCTGATTCTGCACTGGCATGCTCTGTGACGATGGCACTGAGTGATTGTAGCCACCCATGGACCCATGGCTACTTGAAGGCATATTCATGGAACTGTTTGTCATATTGAGTTGGTTAGGTCCAGGTCCTTGCATAGGCATATGGTTGGGTCCTTCAGAAAGAAAAACAGGGAAAAAAGTTGTACATTAAGCATCATAAAAGCAGGTGAAAACAGTCATACAGAATCATAAAACTAAACATAAGGCATTAAATACAATTACATTAAAATAAATTTAAAATACAGTTTGCATGTGATTTCCCTACTTTAGAAATAAGGAAGTGAATAACAAAGTTCATCTCTACTATGAAATACATTTTCTTTTGTTGAGCAGCTACAACTACTGAAACAAAGGTGAATTATCCTATAGCTCATCTTCTATCCATATCATACACAAAACTAGCCATTTTAGTACTTTCATAACACAGCCTGAATTTCAATCTGAATTGCACAAGACCAGTGTAACAGACAGCTTGATAACTCTATCAGAGCTGTAATTGTTACAATGGCTGTAACATTTCTGTATATTCAAACAACCCATGCTAGACAATTTTTTGAAACTAATTATTAGTATTTTTTTTAAACGCAGGCAGTATTAACATTGACATGGCATAATTACAAAGAATCATAGAAACATTTTGGTTGGAAAAGACCACTAAGATTATCAAGTCCAACAAATATTTAACTCTGCCAAGTCCACCACTAAATGCTAACTTAGGCTAACTTTCATTCAAATGATTATACAGTTACCCATAAAAGAAAGAGGAAGGTGACAAGCAATCCATGGATCACTGATACAACAGGAAAGGCTTTTATGGAAAACCTCTGAGCCAAACTCATTCTAGAGAGCTGTTTTAGTGCCCCTATAGATAAAAATCTAATCAAAAGTTGATCCTGACAAGAAGACAACTCCTGAGTTTATCTCCTGAGATGGGAATGAGAACAAATCTTCATGGTAAGACATTAAGACTTTTTTTTTGATACTTCAATCCTGACTTTTTTATAAGAATGACATGTAAATGGAAAGCATTTAGTGACCTATGTTGGTAAACACATCACCTTTCCTGTGCATACATAGAACAACCTTGGAAATCACAGAAAGGTATGAAAAAAGGACTAAGTGAAAATGTGCAGACAATGTGTTGCATCTTTTCCACGTTGTAAATAAGATTGAAAATTTCAGCACAACAGAAAATCAATGCTTTTGATTTCCAGTGGATCTAGCATTGCAGTGATTCAGACTGTATGAGACAATGTAGAATAAAAACAGCTGAAGGACTATTTAACATTTTTGATCATTTACTGTATAGCCAATATTCTGCAACTGTATTTGCAGATTATTAGAGTGGGGGATGATGACTGGAAGGACAGGCATGAAATTATCAGTTCAACTTGTCAGGATGCAAAGGAAAAGCAACTTATTAATACACCCATGAGCCAACGACATCTTTTCACCTTTTATTTCCCTTCTTCTTGACAACACAGGTTGAATTTGGATTATTCTCTGAATTATATCTACTCTAAATGGGTATTTTAACAAGTACAACATTACAGTACCATCTGGTCAGTTTACTCATTACTTTAAGTGGAAGAGGTGAACAGCTACTAGGACTAAAATTAGTAACAGGTGTGACTGGATATAACTATGACAAGTAAAAGAAAATAGATGAAATGCATGGATTATGCCCACGACAAGCACCACACGAAGACCTCGTGAAAATATGTACAACCAGTGGACATGGCAGACCAGGTCAACTGAAAACAAAGCCAATGCTGATATGTACAGATTTCACCACGAAGATGCTGCTGTTGCTGAACATGCCACAGGTTTTCTGTTAAGCTAGAAAACTCTAAGAAGAGGAATCTAAAAGAAAATATGCTAGTAGAGCAGTAGGAAGGTACTGATTTGTTTACATATTTCCCAGTGAAAATTAAAAAAAAAACCACACACACCCCCCTCTGTCTTCAGATGTAAACAGCTCTTAAGTCCTTGGCTAATGAAAAAAACTGCACTGATCTAGGGTAGAATGAAGGCAGAAATAAGGACACAGAGAGCTGCACACAAGGTCACAGAGACAATACTAACTGACTGAAAAAAAAAGATGCAGAAGAAAAAGATAACTGATAAATGAACACAGATACTAAAGCCAAACTGAAGAAACAGAGAATAAGTTTAAAAATATGTTTATCCTCTTGCCCTTTTTAAGACACCTTACTGAAATAAACACAAACCTATTTTGTCAAGGAAAGTGTAAAAGCTGAAAAAGATATCAGACGTGCAGTTCACTGTTCCTGCAAAACAAGGTGAGCAGAGATTGCTGAAATGTACAAAGGCAGATCCACCACAAATACAGAAAAAGTAATTCAGTGAATAGGATTATGCCCACAAGAATACTACAGATGCCTACACTGTCCCTCTTCAATTCAACACTGCCTAATTCTGTAATAGTGAGAACATGGAGACAGTTGAATTATGAAAAAGTGACATTATCTCTAACCATGAGTTCAACCATGAATGTACTCTTAGGTAAAGCTACGGTGAAGAAAAGCTTCCTATGTAGTGCCAAGCAACTATTGCAGAGCTGCTAGAAGACTACTCTCCCAATTTCTTTCCTAATTAAAGGAAGGGATACACAGGGTTAGTGCCAGAAAGTTAGGGCCAGGGAGTGGCTTTGTTTCTTATTGATTAAAGGAAGACATTGTCAATGATAGATTTCAGAGAGTTAGGCAAGCACATGGGAGTAAGTTTTTAAAAACTGTAAGAAGCAAAATGAGGAAGGCAAAAATCACTGCATGAGGTAACTTGAAAAAACAGAACACCTTCTCTAAAAGGCTGGTTTACACTTCATGTCTCAGATAGCACCAAAACAGGAGAAAGCACTCATAAGAAAAAGCTGTCATATGAAATGTGAGGTATGTGTATTTTCTGTGGTCAAAACCAGGGGATTTGTTAGTGAGAAGTTAGAAAACAAGGACAGACAAAAAGCTAAGACCATACTATCAAAAATCTTGCAAATGAAAAATAACAAAAACACAGTTTACATATAATTTTTTATAGCTTGTCAAAACACTTCATGGGGTTCTCTTGTGTATAAGGACAAAGCAATTGATTTTCTTTTTTATATGGATAAATGAAATAGGAAGAAGAGAATATGAATGAACTGTGAGTGAATTAATGAGGCATGAAGTATGTATCTCCACTTTAAAGTAACTGCTTTAAATGCCATACTAATTAGATTTGTGTTATAATAAAGTTAGCAGAGTAAGTATCTATCCTGAGTATAAACAGAAGTCCTTTTCCCTCTTAACCACCTACGCACAGCACCTTACCTCCAAGAAGCTGTAATCCAGACTAAGTACATTTGAGATTACATTTACAGGAAGGAAAGAAGACTTTGAGAGAACTTGCTGGGAACACACAAGTGCATGTGTTTTGGTTTAGAAATGCTATTCCTCAGTTTACTGTTTCCACTAAAACACTCCAAAACCATACACCGCTTGCTCACTCCCCTGTCCCCCCATTTCACTCTCCTGTATTGGGCTGGAGAGGAGAATTGGAGGCACAAAAACTAAAGATTGCAAGTTGAGAACAATATGAACAATTTACTGGAAACAGCAATGAAATAAGAAAAAGAACAGTAACAGCAACAATATTAATAACAGTGTACAAGATGCAAAGGATTCACAGGCCAATTGCCCACCACACAGAACCCCCACCAGGTTAGAATAACCTCCAGGTCCCGGCCATGCCTCCTCTTTGCTACTGCAAAAGTTAACCCTGTTCTGGCCGGAACCAGGACAACCTGTTATTCAGGAAGGTCACCTACCAGTGCCACAACAAAGGTCAGAGACCCCTACAACTAGGCTTATCTTTCAACTTTTTACATATGATAAAACAACCTCAAGAACTCAAGAAGACAACCTGCCCCTAGCACATCTTAGTTCATCATCTTCTTCCAAATCGAGATCACCCTTACTTTGCATCACATAAACTCAGTCAAAGTAACTCTTCAGACAGCAATTTTTTCAGCTAAAATCCACAATCTGTCATGGGTACAGATAACACTCAAGCGTATCACCAGCTGAAAAAGGTTTGTCATGACTGCCTTCCCTGGCAAGAGGATACAGACACACATTTGTCAGGGGATGCAATTAAGGGCCTCAGCAGCACTTCAGGTTCTGTATTAACCAGGACACAAGCACAAGAAAAATCATCCTTTGCCCTTCAGGCAATGGGACAGGTCTATAGCAGAACTTTAAAATTACTCATGCCCTGATCATCACTAGGCAGTTCTTCTAATTCTCTCATCAACCCTTCTGCCCATACTCAGGTCTGTGGAAGGCCCTGCTCAGGTAATACCTGAAATCCTTGGCTGGCATTTTTAAGTACCTGCATTTTATTTTTTCCAGGTTGGTCAACTGATGTCAGTCCTGGATTCTCTCCGTTTAAGATTAGTGACTTTAGTCCTTTTATACAGATCATGTCTACAGATATTTAAGATATTGTATCTGGTTTTTATTACAAATGTCTATGTAACTTCAGAGTAAGTGCCCTAAAACCAGAAAGCAAATGCATACACTGCAGACATTATTAGACATACATCTCTGTGAAAGACAGAAAGGCTCACAAACAGGTAAACTAAGACACACTTGAAAAGATATGTGTAACTGAGCTATACACTTAACAAGATGATTCTGTTTCCCTTTTTCCAATGCCTACCTATGAAATGATTTTAGCATGCCTTTCTGATATTAGATGCCCTCATCCTAAGCTGTTTATCTTCACATCCTCAGAGAAAACTTCAAACTGAGAAGGAAAGAACAGACATTTAAAAAAGGGAATATGTTGGAAGAAAGGCTAAATTAGAGCTTAGTTGGAAACTGTATTTAAGTATCTGTCTAGGTGAATACCAAAACAAAGCTATTTACCTTTTAGATATTTTCATAAGAGCTCTTTTCTTATTCTATCTAATTACAAAATATGTATGTTTAAGGAGTGACTTTTCTCCCCTGTGGCTCTGCAGTGAAGTCATTATGCTCACATTGTGACTTAGTAATCCTTCTCCTTGGAAAAGATCACTATAATAACAATAATATGATTACACTTGAGGGTCAAAGAGACTGATTTTTGAGAGGCAATGCTATTCTCCATGGGAACTGATGGATGTTAGATGGATAAAGGACACCATAATCAGAATACCTCTGCCCTACTTAGGGAGCAGCATATATTGCTCTTTACACTTCCAAATGCAGACCATGACCAACATGTATGATGAAACTAACTTCCCTAGATCTTTTATTGCACTTCTTATACATAGCCTCTGGAGGCTATTCAAGCTACTCTTTCAGAAAAGCTGCCATTATCAAGTCCATTTTATCAAGATTTGGACAGAAATTAGAGACTACAGCAATTGTTGTATTTTTTCACTTTGTATTAAGTTTTGCATAGTTATTCACTGTGTTTGCTGTCATGAAGGTTATCCTTGTCACTAGTGAGAGATGAATTTTCAAAGATCCTTTGACAGTAGTTTCCTTTCTTGAAAGTACCAATACCTTCAAGAGCTTTTGTATGAAAAGTTCCTCCATAACAAAAAAAAAATAAAAAAAAAGGAAGGGATCCTGAACAAAAGCAACCCTGGGAATGCAATTTTAAGCTGAAAGCCATTTCACATGAAATAGGCAGTATGATTTTACAAGTGGAAATTCAGGAAAATAGCCTCTATATAAAGAAGCATGCTCTTCCATTGCTTACTCCACTCTGATCTGACTGCTAAAGGGAATAGTTACCCCAAAGCCAGTATTGATAGGTACAATGTGGAATGTTATCATCCTCCTTCTGTGCTTTGTTTCTGTCTTCCCAAGTACTTTTCTTTTTATTACAAAACAGAATGGCATAGAAACTGACTTAAAATTTACACCTAGAACAATAATCTGGAGGCCATTTCTTTACAAACGCCTTATGATTCAACACATCTTCAATAATAAAGAACACAGGGGATTAGTGGAAGCTGTATAAAAGCAATCTTTTTTTTTTTTTTTTAACATTTACCCAAACCAGAAACACCCTCTTTCAGACATATCTATTTTATATTATCTAATTATTTAGCTACAATGATTTCACATTATCTTTTTATGGAAGGATTTGTGTTCACTCAGCCACAGGCCAATACCTTTCCCCAGTAAGCCCTCTAAAGCCAGCTGTACTGCATGGTTTCAAACAGACTAAATTTAGCCAGTTCTGTTCATCAGAGGAATGCTGTGTGTCAGCTACATCAAAGCCCAAGGGCAGCCTGATAAACACTGAATACAGGTCACGTAGCTCTGTAGCTAACAAACTCTAAGAGAGCTTGTACTCGGGGGCATTCAAAGCAGTTTTGTCATCAACAATCTAGTATCCCTTGAGCCCCCATGTCGTTTCAGTTGCCAGGCAACGCTGGTGTTAATGTCTTAGAGGAGAAAAACTTACCAGGCATCTGGCCGTTCATCTGGTTCTGCATGTGTGGTGCAGGAGGGCCCCCACCTACCATACCATCTGAAGACATGTTGTGCGAGCGTGGGGGTGGGGGAGGGCCGCTCTGACTCATCCCGCCCGGACCCATAGGCATATTCTGTGTGGGTGGCTGAAAGGAGACAGTTTAGTCAAACACGAGAAGCAGTTAGTCTGACAAATATATTATATGTACACATGCTACAGCACTTGCCTATATTGTTCAGCAGCGTATGAAAGAAAGTGCTGAAATGCACTTCTTTCTCTTTCTGATATGTTTAACTTCTCCCAATATTAATTCTGGCAAAACGTTTAACATTTTAATCAATTTTACATGAAGTATTACATGCAGACAACACCACAGCACCTTTGAGCACCACTTTAAAATAAAAAAAACCACAAATCAATGCCTCATTAAAAAATTACAGCTGAACAGTTTAAGATTGCTGGAGTCGCTCCCTCACACACACACAGCTTTCCTTCAACAGAGAAATAAGTCTTCACCGTAATTCTCTCACATCAACAATTTGTTGCTGTTAACAGACCTTGCACCAGGACAAAAACAGGTACAACATGAGATGAAAGCCTCTGAATGCTCATAGACCAGTAAAAAATTTGCACCTGGGTGTGGTAAAACGCTAGCGATCTCTTCCCCGCTCTCCCCCAAAGCGATGAAGACCGAGTTCATAACTCTGTGCCAAACACCCCCTACAGACTGGAAGCACATTAGTGCTGGCCTCCAAAGGTCCAGAGACAGCTGCCTAGAAAGGATGTTTTTGGCAAATTTCCTAATGAAATTGTGAGGAAAATAACTGAATAACCTTGAGAGTTCAAAGAGGGAGAGCAAGAAAAACAATAAATACAAGGGGGAATTTACTGGTAGGTTCTACTCACGGCAATGTAAGGAGACACAGAAACTGCTAGTACCCAGCTTTGTTTTCCTACTAAAAACACCTGCGAGACTCTACGATCCTCCTCACATACCTTAGCCAAGCACTTCCAGGGGAATAAAAATCATCTCAGTGAGAGCAAATGCCTGGCTCTCTGGCGTTTGAGGACCCTCTCTCCAGGTTATAACTATTCATGAAAACCCTCCCCATGAGACAATATGCGTGCATTTTTCAACATTTCTCCTCACAGTCAGAACCAAGGGGGTGAACCCCAAGTTCCTGTCTAGCTCAGTCCCCGCTTATGCCTACACTACTCATCAGGTTCATAAAGACAAAACACAATTCAGCAGTAAAGAGTAACACTTTCCCAGTGAGTGTTGGAGATGGTAACAGCAGGGTAACACAGACACACACACATATTCACTTGCAGGGGAGGGGAATGAACGGCAGTAATTTGTTGTCTCAACATTTTTTCAAATACCTCAAGCAGGTATTATTTTCCCTGCAGTACTTTAAAAAATTCCTCAGGAAATTAGTGAAGGCTTTTTTTTTCAGCAGGAAGAAGGAAGAAGAGGAAGAAAAATGCAAGCAAGTAGGCAACTGCTCATACTAAATTCCTTTTGTTCCTCCATGATGAAGAGAATGACTTTTATAAGCAAAGTTCCTTCCTCAGCCTATAGCAGAAGTGGCAGAAGGTGGAGAAGGTAAGAGTGAAGGGCAGCTCTACCCTATGAACACTGCGACTGAAATGCTGCTCCATTTCGCTTGTTCTTCCTCCGCTAGTGAGCAACCAAGGCAAGGCTGCTCCACCTCAGTTAAACCTTCCGTCCCTTCACCTTCAAAACTATCATCCTAATTTTGCATCTAACAGAAATTATCTAAAACTGATACACAAAGAAAGAAACAAAAAAGAAAACAAACAGAATATTTTCATTTTTATTTGGAAAGTATGTTTAGAAATACTAGCAAAACCAACACACTTGGTACCTCTACATGAGCAGTCAGAGCTCCGAGCCCATCCCATGTCAGCCTCAGAGCAGTCCCATGCCAGCAAACTGAGAGCAAAGTTGAAAATCATTCAAGCTGAAATGTTTTTAGAATTTAAATGAACTTCTTCAATTCCAAGTATAAAACATTAATAAGTCCAAGGAAGTACTAAAGAAGATCAGATCACACCTAGGTTTTAGCTATCCTACATATGATATTGCACAAACATGGGCATACCGTTATCTGTGGAAACATGGACCAAAACAGATCCAAAGGTTACTTAGACAAAACTATATATATTCCAACTCTATTTAGTCTGAAAGTTTTCAAAACAACTATCCTTCAAGAAAAAACCTGCAGTTATCAAGAAGACAGCATGAGAGAGTATACACATGCAAGGACACAGAAGAAAAAACATTAAGGACTTTAGATAAAAAAACCTTCACAAACCACAGGAACTAAGACAATTGAGGGAGCAACTAAAAACACTCAAAAAGGTACTACCAGAAAATAATTCATCAAGAGGAGCTTCTGGATATGGAAACAGCCAAAAGACCTGTGCGAATCCGTATCAGATTCTTGAAAATAATGCAACAAAAAGGTCCAAGCTGCTAAAAAAATTCAATCTTCCATTAAAATAAACTACCCTATCAGATGACTAGAAGGTAGACGAACACTGTACCTCTATTTATAAAAAAAGTAGTAGGACCAATTCTAGGAACTATGGACCTGTGAGCCTTGCTCTCTGAGCTACAGGTAAAATGATGAAAATAATTAAAATCATAAAATTCCAAGCATGATAAAGCTGAGTTAGTAAAGTGTCAATATAGTAAAGTCAAACCTTTCTAATTCATTAGAAATTTTTTTCAAATATTAATTAAACCACCTAGCTGCATAATTAACAAAAACTTCTTAACACAAGTTTTTTGACAAAGCCTTTTGGAGCAACACATTGTCCCGTGGCACTGATCAGAAACTGCCCAAAGGGAAATTCATGAAGTTCCAAGAGTAAAGGAACATATAGAGGTCTCCTGAAAATATTTCTTAGTAAATGTCAACATGTGAAGATACAGCAACATTACTGAAAATGTGGAAGAAAGAGTAAGCAGAAGGTGCCAAATGAAATTCAATGTGGATAAATGTATGGCAATTACATTAACTGTGAACTACTTTCTTCAGAAAGAGGAAGCTCCTATTGCCATTAATCCAGAAAAAAAATAACAAACAAAAAAGAATTGACCCCAACCCAGACAGTTTTGTGGGGAAAAAAAAACCAACAAAGCAAAAAAACCCAACAAAACGAACAGAAAACTCAAAACCCCATAAAATCTATTCATAATACTTGTGGTCACTTTCTGATTATCTTCAGTAAAATCCACAGTGAGGTAGAATATTAAAGAAAAAAATGCCGATGTATTTGAGACGATAATACAAATTCAGTTTGAGCAAAGTAACCTGAAAAAGATACTGTAAAAACAGAAGGATTCTAAAGACAGGGAACCAGTGATTAAAAACTGTGAATGTTTATACCTGAAACGGCAAAAAGGACAGGTTTTTTGTTGTGGTTTTTTTTTTTTTTACATACAAAGGAATTTAACATAAGAGGATATGACAGAAATACAACTTAATGTATGATACATACAAAAAGTAGATCATCCAATTTATGGTTTAACGAGAAAGAAAACCTCAGGAGAATAGTAAGTAAATTGAGAAATAACATTAAACATACAGGACCCCACATAAATCACATAAACCTGAGATATTCATCAATACAAGACACTGGAACAAAGTTTACATAAGATTAAGAGATAATTACACATACATATATGCAATAGAAACAGTTATATAGGATATTATATAGGATATTTTAAAAGTGCATTACAAGCCTTTGTGTCAGATCATAAACCAATCACTACCTGATAGTAATTAAAATGAAATGTCTCCTGCAGATATAATTATTCCCCAGTGAAATTCCTCCAGAGTATTTTTCTAGTGGATGCAGACAGAAGAAAACAAGAAAAAATTGTTTTTAAATGGCAACTTCCTGATTTCTATTGGAGTTGATCCAGACTTTTACAGATAATAAACTTCTTTAAATTAACTTTAGTTTAAAAACCCCAAAACAACTACAACAAAAAAAAACCCCCACCCAGCCACATAAACTAGGTTATTCAACCTTTTTTGTTCTTTACGAAAGTTAAGGAAATTGGCTATCCCCAGGAACATGCACTACACATGGCAAAGACTTTTTAAAATACAAAATGATCACATAGTATTCAGAAGAAACAACCCACCCTGTGTGAAAGGGAGGCTATCCAAAATGAACCCTAGCCATAAAGTCTAGATATGAAGGGTGAAATGACATCCAAACATAGTTAGATGAACAGAACCAAAGGAAAGGCTACTTCCCTTCTTTTGCTGGATGCGTGACAAAAAGGAATGAAAATTAAAATCACTGCTGATGTTATTCCAATTATGAATTAGAAAATGTTAAATATTTCACTATCGGTAAAAAGTAAATTAAAGACTTAGAAGATGTTAGACATAGCTTCACTTGCTAAACACTAATTTTGGGCTCATTTCCCCAAACACACAGATTACACTTATAGCTGCTATGAGCATTTAAAATTTATCAGAGCATGAAAAAAAATAATTATAAGCTATTTAGTGCAACTCTGGAAATCTGAACTGGAAAAAGACTGAAACTGACCCAATAGTTGTAACAAAAAAAAAAAAAAAGAGACAAGAAAAAAAAATTAGACTTTAACTGACAACTTTACAGCAAAAAAAATCCTACTAAATCCAAAAGTTATTTGAAAGCATGCATTAAAGACAATAGCTACACTGCATTTTTTTAGAGGATTTTCTTTTAAATAAATTAGATCAAATGCAAAACAGCAACAATAAAATCTGCCCGGGTGGAAATGTACACCTGAAGATGGTAAGATTTTTCTTACCATCAACAGCAGATTCAAAGATTTGTTTATGGAGCATCTATTGTTATAAAAACTGAGGTGGAATATCAACTCAGTCACCAAAAAAAAGCAAAAAACAGGAAATACCGTTAAGCACATTGAAACACAACATTGCTAATCAATACAACTAGTGATAGATATTTACACGACACTATCAAAACACAATTTTCTTGAAATTCTCCCAGAATAACAATTAAAAGCTACAGGGTATGCAAACATAAATAGCCTTCTTTTCTTTCCAAGAGAAGCCCTAACTCAGGATTTAATCAATCTTTGTTTTCAATTCTCAAATACCATTTTCTGCAAAGCAAAACACCCCATCCCAGGGGGTACTCTGCCCTGCTTATATCACATTGCTAATATCACAGGACCTGTCCCAGTCTCAGAGAGCAGTACTCTCTTGATAGGTGGTGATGGCACCTGTGGAATACTTACTGAGGTGTCAGACTGGGAAATAAGATTGTAAAGGAATATGGTTTTGAGATTTGAAAAAGCAGAGATTTAATTGGGTTATGACTCTTCTGCAAGGTACAGGGTATTCTAGTACTGACTGTCTTAAATGAAAAAATGAAGAGCCTGTATCAATTCTCAGCTAGCGTAATATTTGGGGGTAGGGAAGATTGCTAAAGTATTAACAATCATGTTTAAAGAGTGAAGTTAATTATAAATGTAATTTGTGCTCTCACTGTTGGATTACCAGTTGTAATGCTCTGTATGGAATTCTAAATTTAGAATGACAACCAGTTTATACATCTTGATTTACATCAGTATCTTCAAAAATCAAAGAAATTCTGACTTAATATTTGAACAAATGTTAAAATAGTGCATAATGTAATACTTAAACACTGTTTAAAGAGGAATTTGGAATCTTTAATTGTTTAAATTCGCATATGTCACTGCATAATAAATATTTCCCTGTCCCAATATTCTTTAACATTTTAACAAACAAAATTTAACCCTAAAATATCTGATGTCCTCATAGCAATAGCTACTGATACTTAAAAAAATAATCCCCCAGAAGTTCTTAACTCTTGGAAAAACTAAAAGTCATTTAAATCAGAAATTTTAAAAACTCTATGAATTCCTATGGGTTTATTATAAGTGACCATGAGTAAGTCAACTGTGAATGTTAACTCAGGGATCACTGAATTATAGAAACTAGACAACTTCAGAGATGCTCTATAACTCCGCCATAAAATGCAGAAGCTTTGTGTTCCACAGCCCTTGCCTCTTTTGCTTTTAAGATGGTTTAAAGTTTGGTCTGATATTTATAAGTTTTGCTTGCATTTAGTAACCTAAGAGGAAAAAAATCCACCTCTGTTCTAGCCAAAAGACCTTATGGAAACTCAACAAAAGCAGAAAGAACCCTGCAGAACCCTCAGAGCATGACATCTGGGAAAGAGAAAAAACAATGGAGGCTAAAGGATTCGGTACCTATGTTATCAGACTGCCTGGTACAGCTCTCAGGAAACTGCCTACAGTTGAAATAGGTATTTATTGTGCAGATACTGCACTACAGAGAGGCAAATCACATCTTTGAGTATGAAAGAATTACACTTTAGAGCATACTCCTCATTCAAACTGCCAGCTATTTTTACTGATTTCTAAATCAGCCACAGAAGTTCACAGGCAACAGAAGTAGTTTTTTGTGTACAGTGCACTAGCTCCCCGTGTGGACACACCTGATTAACAATACATGCAAAGTAGCTTACAGAACTTAGAGCAATCCTCTGGTTTAAAGTGGCAGCTAGTGGTCTCTGAATTCACTCCTAACAGCCTAACAACTTATTTCCCGTATTTCGTTATTTTTTTCATCTCGTAGTGATGCCTTAGGTTTTAACTTTTATATTTTTCAAATCCTGTACTGCTTAGTATGTAACTCTGAAACTTCATATAGCCTGTTAGCTACTGTCCTCTCATGCTGGTTAGACATAAGAAACCCTCTCTGGGCCTGAACTCAAGGACACCTCGTTGTCCCGGGCCCCAAAATACGTAAATTAAAGCCTCTGACAGTGGGAGCAAACTTGAGGTAATTACATCACTACCTGAAATTATAATTGGAGAATTAACCCTGATATGCAAGTGGACCAAACTTATAAAAGTGTGAAAATCTCATGACCCAGGGTCCATCTTGGGTGGAGCCCCTTGGAGGCTTTTGACTCCCAAGGTGTACCTTTGAAAGCCCTTCAAATAAATAACTGCTTTTATTCTCTTAATCTTGTCTAACCTCTGTTTTCAGGTAGCCACTTCAAGGCATCAGTAGTTGCTGGGTTAAGAAGCTCTCTCCAGTGACTCTTCATTTCCAACAGCACCCTTTCAGTTGTGCCAACACAGCCATTTTTTTCTCTTTTATAACATCTTGAGAAATTACTATGATTTTTTAAAAACTATTTAACATTTAATCAGAGCAATTATTCTTCAAAATCCAAGCTCCAGTAATGACTAATAGCTCCCTTGCCTCTTGACAGGAAACATTCAACCTTCCTTTTGCTCTGCTCTCTATTAATTGAGTTTACAAATAGTTGAACTTGAATTGGGCATGGACTTGTGTTCTGAAAGGCTAATGCAGAATTAGGCACCATACTGCACATACCACAAACAGATCTTCTGCTATGCTACCTGTCCTGATTTCTGCTGGGGTAGAGTTGATTTTCTTCCTGAAAGCTGGTACAGTGCTGTGTTTTGGATTCAGTAGAATAATGCTGATAACACACTGATGTTTTAGTTGCTGCTAAGCAGTGCTTACTCTACGTCAAAGATTTTTCAGTTTCCCAGGCTCTGTCAGCAAGGCATGCAAGAAGCCAGGAGAGAGCGTAGCCAGGACAGAGGACCCAAACTGGCCAAAGGGATAATCCACACCACAGAGCATCAGAGTCAGGCTGGGCACTGGTCTGTGGTTTTACTGTCTCATTTTTAATTATAATCTTATTCTAGTATTTTATTTCAATTATTAAACTGTTCTTATCTCAACCTTTTTTCCTGATTCTCCTGCCCATCCCACTGCAAGGGGAAGGAAGGTGTGTGGGGCGCCCAACGGTACTTAGCTGCCAGCTGGGGTTAAACCACAACACTACCACAGATATCAAACTTTCCCAGGCATCTGGTACATAACTGGACAAGAATCTCATTAATTTAGGATTCCTCTCATCATCAGTAACAGAAGTTTTATTTCAAAATTTTATTTTAAAGTGTTAAAACTGAGTCATATTTTTATTCTCAGAATGCCATCTTGCTTTTTTTCCAAGAAAAAACACATCAAGGTACTTCAATCAACATGTATTTTAGACAATCTTTATGTTCAAAATAAAGGCTACTAAAAAACCAGAGTGCACAGCTCAGTTCTTAAGACTCCAATTTTTTTCTACAAACACATTTAGTACATTAAAACCACAGATTGAACATTACCCCTTTGAAAAATAAAGTGTTTAAAATTATATGCGACTTTTCCTTGTTTGAGTGAAACCATGCTTATATTGAAGATTCCTATCTAGCCTGTAGAGCTCCACAACTTAGAACCATTAAACATCATTACTAGAATTTCATGAAAGCTTGTCTTCAAGCATTTGATTATTTCGTGTATGGGCAGTGGCTGTCTTTGGTTTTGGGGTTTGTGTTGGTTTGGTTTGTTGTGGTTTGGTTTTTTTCCTATCTCTTGAAGCAGTTGCTTTGGAAATAACCAGCATTTCAGTGCTTGTTGATATTAGGTGTTTATAACAAGCAATCATTATTTTATAGAAAAGTATTTTATAACTGAAGTAGCATGGACTGCTCCCTAATCTGGGTGACAAGTTGGTGAACAGCACACAATAAGGGATTTCACAAGTCCTACAAAAAGCTTTCTTTTTGAAAGAAACAGCTCAAGAAAAAAAAATCTTTTTTTTTTTGTAATTATAAAGTTTATTAATAACCTTTCCAATATTATGAAATCTAGAAAAAGTATTTAATGCAATACCCAGATTCTTCTACAACTTGGACACAGTAACTTTTCTTGGAAGTCATTACACGTACAGACTGTAACTCAGTACTGGAAGAAACTGGCACTTTCAACATAAAAGAAAGCTCTATGTTACACAAGTGAGCCATAATCAGAAGCATTTATTTTCAACACCTTCTTGAAATACACACCGAAATCTTGTGCTCTGCATGACAACAGAATGCAAGGAAGAAAAACTGAAAAAAACCCACTTCCTGTATAAAAAAACCAAAATAAACCCCCACGAAAACCTCCCCCCCCGAAAAAAAACCAACCAAAAAACACCAAACCACAAAAACCCCACAAAAAACCATACACAAATGTTCCCAAATAATTCCTGCAGACCTCAATATCTGCCCATTATAAAATGGAAAGTTTCCCACTACATACTAAATAAAGTGATGGTCATGGGTTGTTTCCTTAAAAATACTTGGCAAAATGAAGACATATAAGAAAGGGAAAAACCTCCAAGTAGAAAAGCTGGGGGTTTTTTAATTCAGTAGTCTGCAATGACTTTTTAAGGCCACTGAAGCACTCCAAAAAACAAAAAAAATAGAAGTCAAGGAGGGCAAGATGCTTGTTCTGCAGTTTGAAATTTCATGTGTTTAGAAACACGCACACACAACACTTCACCACCACTTTAATTGCACCTTTGCTCTCTATGGTTCAAGGACATCAATATCTTGCTGTAGCCGCCCTCAAAAGCAGCATCAGTGAAAAATCACAAGAATGCAAGTGTTGTGTTCTCCATGGTGCAAGCCCTTTTTGGGAAGCTAGCTTATCTCACATGGTGATGGTAAAGAGACTCTTGACTGTTATCCAAGAAAGAGAATATCTGCCACAACTCAAAAGGAGGCAGCAAAAAGTTGCATCAACGCCATATGTGAACTTAGTCACTGCTCTTATCCAGCAGGGAAGACACTCCCTAACAACCTTACCCTTAATAACACTGCTGTTCACACAGCTGAGAAAAGACTGGTTGTGCCAAGAACTTTGTCTTTTAATGTGAAAGAAGGTGTCTTACCCCAAAAGTAATAATTTAATACTCTAGCAGGCATACAAAGACCACAGGAGCTTTGTTATGACACTGGACTTTCAAAGTTTTCCTAGCTCCCTTCACCCAGACCCTGCAGTGCTTGCTTCACCTGGTTCACCTTTTCCACCCTTCCAGGTCCCTGTTATATAAACATCTCTCTGCACAGCACCACTGGGTCACTACACTTTTTGCTCTCTACGGCAATACCAGAGTTTCAGAAACGACGTCTGACATTTCATTAGAACAGTGAATTCTGAAAGACACGGAAAGAGGCACAGCAGCCAACTACAAGCATTTTTCCTAACAATATAAAGCATTAAGTCTAAGGAATACTGGTAGAGGACACAATGAAGTTCTCATAAGGTTACAGTAATTTTTGCTCATATTAAAAATTTCAATGAACCTGGTCATTTATGTCTTTTATCCGTGTGAATGATATCTGAACAGAAGCATTCTCTTTCCCGCCTCACTTTAACACATAACTATCACTTTTTATGAAATGCTTTAAAAGTTGTGAAATTTCTTGAGAGTTTATTTATCTGATTAGAAAAGTAACAAGATAAGATTTAAATGAAAAAGAAAATACAGTTTACTAGGGGGGAACAATCTTCCAGAAATGAATAGATGAGACACAACCCAACTTCTGAAGCTATCCAGGCCCAAGGTCTCCTACCTTCTGTGGAAAGAAACTGCAATAGTAGTATCATAAAATTGAAGTATTTTAGTATTAGTAGATGTCTACACACACACACGCTATCTTGCTCCATATTTAACTGCTACCATCCACACCTTGAATTTAGTAAGACTGATCAACTGCTGATACACAAGCATGGTGAAGAGAATCATACTACTTCCAAATCAACACGAGCCTCATCAGTTCCTACATGGAAAGCCAGTGGAGGAAAAGACTCTGAAGTAGTTTATCTTGCATTGAAAAAAGAAAGGTAATATGATAACTCACATGTTCCCAAATGCTATTAGCTAAAATTTACTAGGAAGACAGAAAGAATTTAAAGAATATTTTTCTATAAACCCCAACAAAAATAATCTTGTCTGATTATGCTACATTTCAGGACAATCTTCAAAGATTTTACTTAGTAGGTTAGACCATCTACATTTAGGTAAGACTGAAGATCTAAATTTCATTTAGTATTTTTGAAAGAAAACTCAAGAAGCTACCTTTATTCCCTTCCTCACCTGTCCAAAAGAGACTCTCTCTATCCCCTCAAAGACACTGTGCTATTTTTCTCAGTACCATGGCATATTCCTGACATTGAAAATCAGAAACACACTTCAGTCCAGATCTGCAAAAGCCTTTCCCAGCCCTATCTTCATTTTCTTTTAAGAAGAGAATGTCATCACATTCAACTTTAACACGGCTGTCCACCAGGGACTAGGATAAGGTCAAATTCATTTCCAGTTGTCATCAGAACCAGGATATGAATTAAGCCTCCAGAAATGTATTAGTTGAGGAACACACACAGACCTCTTAAAGGTTTCTCTCCCTCCCCCTCAGCTACTAGCATGGATTTATAAAAAGAGAAACCTCTACAGGCACAACAGGTTGGACATAATGAAGCACTGTTTCTATAGTTCTCTAGGTACCAACTTGAAAGGATGCTTCGCTAGTACCAATGATTGGAGAACACTTCTCCAGAGACCAAAGAAAAAGTAATTCAATTTCAGTTGGTGAAAACTAGTATCTAGGAATGGCTGTTTTATAGACATTCTTTTTAGCTTCATATTACAGAAATGAATCAAGACTATATTAATTCAAGAAAAGTCTTATTACCAAAAAACAAAGAACTTCCTTGTGTTACTCACAATGAACTCCCCAAGCTTTCCGATTAGCACAAAAAGCAAACAGATAGCAAGCTATTTTAATGCTGCTGTTTCTTTTCTTACTGCTCCATAAACAATGGAAAAGGGGAAAAATTTGAGGCATCTTATAAAAAAACAGAGTTCAGGAATACAGACTCAGAAAAAATTCAGACTTAGAAAAGATAGCAAGTAATATCCAAGACATGTAAAGTGATGCAGTGTTTCAAGTTAAGCCGGTGAGCCCTTATATCTTTCATATTATCATCATCCACCTTAAAAAAAAGGTTGTTTTCCAATACAGAAGAAAGGCAAAGAATTTGAGACTCACCTAGAAGGGAGAAAAGCAGAAAAAAATTTACCCAGCCTCATTCCACTGAGGCAAGAGAATGGATGATATTCCAGTGAAAAATAAAAAGATAATTAAAAAATCCCACTCCCCTACCTTTCCCTAATCTAAGAGGAAAAAGAGTACTGGTGCAGGAGTTGACTAAGAGCCATACCACTACAGTTCTAAGCTGAGAGGAAAAAAAAAAACAAGGAAAAAAAAATTCTGTCTTTGAGGCAGGCCAGATAATTGTGCATTGCATATCTAATTCACACTAACAGTCTCCAGTTAAACAAGTCAGATTTTAAGCAAGACCTAAGCAGTGATATTACTCCAAATACAGCATGAAGGGACAGCATCATGTATTCACTGTACAGTAAATCAGAGGCCAAGTGTTTGGTCATTATCTCAAACATTTGGTTGGTTGGTTTTTGGTTTGATTTTGTTGTTTTTTTCCCTTCAGGAAACCAGATGAAACGTATTCCCTACTTTTACACTATTTTGTACTTACTGCTGGTAGTAGAGACTGCATGTTCTGGTTGGAGTCAGCTATAGTGGCTAGGTAAACCAAGTTTGTATGCAGCATCTGCTGGTATCTGTCAAAATAAACAAAGCCAAACAACTCTTAATTCACAAATACAGTAACATCAGAATTTACTCTAATTCCATATATGTACAGAAAGCTGCCTACGCAAAACAACACTCAAGAGACTTACAAGAGTACCATTACTACAAATCTTAAGCCTTTTCCCTCACGCTTATCTATTATCCAATCTTTCCCAATGTCTTCATCAAATCTGTGCCTATCTCTACTACTGTCTTGCTATAAAAAAAATCTAAAGCTGGGTGACACTGTTCTCACCTGTTTCACTTCCTGCCTTAAACTAAATCACCAGAAGACACATAGGGAGTGTGTTTGTGTCCGCTGTAATTTCCATCACAAACAATAGAGAAAGAGAGCTTTTTATTATGTCCCCATATTCAAGATATCATAGATTTATGTCAATTGTGATCACATTTCATCAGGACACCGAGCTTTGTAAGTTTGCTATGGAATAATTTTTCTGCTAGAGAACCACAGTTATGATTCTCAGTATCTAGCCCACAATCAAAAATAACCTCCAAAGCTGGAGCAGATTACAAGTACATGACTACAGGCTTGCGAAAAAAAGTAGTCCCTTAAACCAAAAGCACCTATTTTTTATGATCACACTCCTATTCCCAGACTACCAGTTCTCTTGGCAAGGGACTAAGATGTCCATATTTTTCTGATTACATGGGTGCCATGATCATCTCATGCCAGAAAAGAGTAATGGGAAAATAACACTCCCTAACAATTCACTCCTTCTATAGTTCTCTCAGCTCACTCTCAAGGCCCCGCTAGAAGCAAGTCCATGTTGGATATTTGGCAAGCCAAACTTTTAAGACAAGCCTGTTTGTTCTTGGGCAAGTGAAAAGCAGGTAGTTTACAAACATGCCATCAGGAAGCAGAAAGGTCCATTTTCCTACATGATTTTGAGAATTGTTCAAACAAAACTACCTCTTTCCAACAATGTAATTACGATAGAGAGGGAAAAGATCTTTGTTATACCGTCCTAGTTTTTATGAGCATCATCATCATGACATCGACTTGCAGTAGGCAAGCTGCAACATTTCAGTGACAGAAGTGATACTCATACAGCAAATACCCCCCCCCCCCACATAAATTTTAAGTATAGCATGTGTAGCAATACTTTTCCTCACAGCACAGGTCTCCTGAAACGTAAGCTAAACAAATCAAGAATGGTCATCTAGATGGAAATTCACCCAGTCCACAGTAGATATGGATTAAGGTCTTACTGAGAGCATTCAGAAGTCTTTCCTTTGTTCTGATAGTCCATTATACACTGAATAAGATGGTTGTTCTCATCCAACATCTGAAACAATAAAGAAGAAGTTTGGGGTAAATTTCATGTTCTTTGTAGAAAGAAACTAAACGTAAATTTGAATTTTGAGTCTTGCTCCTTGTCTTAGTTTTTAAAAGCAAGAAAAGAAGTTGTTATCCAGAAAATTCTACATCACCAGTTATTTATAGGACACTGTTTTGCTCCCATTTCCCCTCCCTCTCATTAGTTTCAGAGGTTTTGGCTAAGAGTTTCATAGCACTACTATCAGCAGCTACATTTGTGAAGCATCCTGTTCAAACACCTATGCCGATTCTGCACCAAGTTCTTAGAAAGTTTTAAAAGTTTTCTGCATTCCTTCATTTGATTGCTAAGAAATTCACTTAAATGTCTATGCCCCAAGCTTCCCTTCTCCTTCTAAAGCCTGCAACTGCTTATAAATTTAATTTTAAAAGGCACTGAAATTGTTATTGATGAAAACTGAGCCGACCACACTTGTTCAAAGCAGATGCGCTGGAAAGCTAAGCCATATTTACATGGAGACTCTCTAACTAAGCTGCATTTTAGAAATATTTGGTATAATGGTGTTATGGTTTAGGAATGGTATTCCCCAATTTAGTGTTCCCACTGGAACACTCCAAACCATGCACCCCTCTCCCCTCTGGTGGGTGGAGAGGAGAACTGGAGGTACAAAAGGTTAAGATTACCGGTGGAGATAGGAAAAATTTACTGGAAACAGCAGTGAGATAAGAAGCAAACAGTAATAGCAAAAATACTAATAATGGAGGGTACAAGAGAGGCAAATTATTCCCATACAGGTGCTCACCACATGGAACCCCTGACAATACCTGACCACACCAAGTGACTCCTTCCCCCATCCCTGGAAAATTAAGTAAGGTCCTACAGAATAACCTCCAGGTCCACACCGGGATCCCTCCCGGCTACTGCAAGAATTAATCCTGTGGTGGCCAGAAACAGGACAAATGGGCACAATAAATCTATTATACTTCAGAAGTGTCCATGAAAATGAACACCTATTAATTAATTTTCTGACCAAAAAAGAGTAGTTCTAAAAATCATGGGAAATGGCCGATTTCACAACTTTCTACAAAAAGTTCATGAAGTCAAGAGTGTTTCGAGCTCTGTAAACAGGAAAAAAAAGCACAACCTGGTCTCCTATAGTGCATCTGCCCACACTCATCTTTCTAGCTCATGCTCTGCACTCTGATCAGGCAAGATCCAGCAGAACCATGGCTAATCTGAGCCACCAGCCAAGTTATCCAAGTCAACTGAATGCAACGGAAAATTTACTGCCAAACGCAAAATCTTCCATCAATTTACTCCTTTGCTTTCTCTCACTGGAAAGCTAGTCTAGATCCTTTAGCCAGCTGCTTAATTTCACAATACTAGCAGAATCTTAAACATCCCACAGATCGTCTCCTTCTTCTAAACATGGTTGAAACTAGCCATGACTAGGCTCATCCTTCCAAAACGAAAGCACAACATTGTTACACAACCTTTATTTCCCAAACAAATTCTAAGCAAGGGAAAAAAATAAGAAGTACTGACACTTTTTTTCCTACCTAATCCAGCTCTTCTATGAAAAGAGTATGGAGTCAGAAACCTTATGTAGTCTACTCAGGACTTCTATTCATGTAAGAACGAGCCAGCCAGCCAAGTTTTCTTAAACTCTAACCAGTAATTCACCAGAATGGACTAGAATTATCCCAGTATAAGTATTCTGCCTGAAACTGCTAGATCTGGAAACACATTCATTAAGCACTAAACACAGACATAACTGCAGTACTTTCAGCTACTGTGTGAGCCTCAGAAAACAGGCAAAGCTTCGACTGCACTCTCTGAAGAGGATCACAAACCACTGCTACACTGGCACATGACACATGTACTAACTTTAAGTTTTATAAGAAACACAACGGCCATTTTCACCAGAAAAAAAAAAAGCAGAAAAAGGAGACAATACCTTTGATACCAAAGTCTAACAGAGCACTTGCAAAGGAAGCTGTGAATCAAGGCTCTCCTCAGAATGTCTCCACACTCCTGAGGAAAGCAGCAGATTCTTAAGGCTTATCAGACAACCAGACCTTGAGACTGCCCATTAGATGGTTGCACTCTTCACTAAAGCCATGTAAGCCGGACCTCTTGGGGAGGAAGGGATGGGAGGGGGGGCAGGAATGCTAGGACTGAGAGGAAAAGGAACAAGAAGGAATATAACTGTATCCTAGATGGGACTGCAAACAACTGTTTTATACAAGTTTAACTGAGCGTTTGCTGATAGAAAATTCAAATAGTTATAAACATCTACCATCAAAATACAATTTAGCTTCTAGCTGGATGAAGATACTTTCAGGGCTTCTAACAGCTTAGGTATATTACAAAAATTTTTCAGCTTTAACACTAGGATTTTGTAAGCGCACCACCATGGAACTAATGGTTTGACTACAGCACAAGAAAAACTTAATCGTCTGTATTCCCCATGCGCACCTCAGCGACCTGAAGTCTCTACTGACTACCTTTGTGCAGATTTCCACCCAGTGGATATGCGTTCTTCATCTACAATTCCCAAGCACTGACTTCTCCAACAGTACCCTAGAGGTCCCCACTATAACTGGGGTCTTCTCTGAGGCCCATATTGCTCCAACACCTACTTTGTTGAGGCTCTAATTCTTTACTAAATGAGAAATTAGCTATGTCTACCCAAAAGACTCTCCTACACAAGGAGCTGGCAGCAATCTGAAATCTGTTTGATCCACGACCATCCACACCAATGATGGTACGAGTCTTCAGTAAAGTTTCCAAATACCACACAGTTAGCAGCGAACTTTAACATGCTCCTCTGTTGCTGCTGACACAAAACACTGTGGATTATTATAAATCCTGTATGTGCTTTTTCTTTCATCGCTTTAGCGAGTTAACTTGCTCCCTCCCACAAAAGCTTAAGTGGAGTCGTCCGGAGCCGCTGTCATTGGCTCCGACCGTAATATTCTTCTTCAATCACACCTAAGGTTTAGTGGGAGGCAGCCTTAACTACCAGGCCGACCAAGTTTGGGAACCGGAGCCGCCGCCTACTCCGCAGGCACAAGGTCTGGAACAAGCCGGCTGCGGTCCCACTCTCAGGGCCGCCCGCAAGAAAGACTTACTCGACTCCTCCACTTCCAGGCCGAGTCCTCTCGGGTTAATTCAGGCCCGCGGGGGCAACTGGGGCAGCCCAAGCGGAGAAAATAAAATGAAGGCTGGAGGGGCCCACGGACATCGCCCGCCCCCGCCCTGCGCCTCCCGCCGGCCCCGGGACCCTCCAACAAGTGTCCAACCGCAGAGAGAGGGGCAGCGCCCCGCCGGGGCCGAGCCCCGGGCACAGCTAGTGCGGCCCGGCCGCCTCCCTTCCCCGCCGGGGCCTCGGCGCTCCGGGCCGCAGCCGCCGCCCCCGTTCCCCGCGCGGCAGGAAGCGGCAGCTGCAGCCCCCGCGGCCGCCCGGGCCGGGCCCTCCTCCTCGCGCCCTCCTCACCTTCTGGATGGCGGCCGGCGTGATCTCGCCCTTGCCCCGCTGCCTCGGGGCCGCGAACGCCACCGACATGTCTGGCGGGTGCCGGGAGGCTCCGCGTCCGCCCCCGCTCCCGCCCGTTCGCGCGCGCGCCCCGCGGACCCAGCAGTGGCGGCGATCCGGGAAGAACGCGGCGCGCGGGGGGGCGGGGGCGCGCGCCCGGTGGGACGGCCCATCCCCATCCCGCCGGAGGAAGGGGTTAAGGAGGACCGGCGGCTCCTCCCTGCTTTTCCCCCTGGCGAGGGGGCACCTCGGTTAGACCGTGGCCGCTCCGCACGGCCCGGCCAGAACAACGGGACCGAGAGCCGAAGCTAAGCCCCTTCGAACGTGACCCCCACACACAGTCTTGTCACGCGCCTTTCTTGGCTACCCCCTTCCCCTCCGCAGCCTTGGTACATTCCTACCCAAAGCGCCTCATAGCAGGGAAATGGTACGGCCGGCTGCGGGGGTGATTGTGCTGTGGCGCGCACGTTGCAGGGGAGACTCTCGGGCTGTGCCGGGCGGCAGTCTCTGCTCCCCCCCTGCCCAGCGCCGCAGTTGGTTGCACCCGGGCAGCCCGTTCTGGCGGCAGCGCGTGGCGGGGCAGGACGGGACGGGAGATGCTGGAGGGAACCGCTGGGAAGCGGAGGGGGGACTGTTTTGGGGTCTGGAGCATCTCTCGTGAGGGGAGACTGCGGGAGCTGGCCGTGTTAGTCTAGAGAAGAGACGATTCACTATGCATACAAACATCTCACAGGCAGGTGCCAGTAGAGTGGTGCCCAGCGACAGGACAAGGAGCAATGGCCATAACCTAAAACACAAGAAGTTTCCAGTTCAGTATGAGGAAGGAGTTCTTTACATGGAGGGAGGCAGAGCCCTGGAACAGGCTGCCCGG
Organism: Lycocorax pyrrhopterus obiensis; assembly: GCA_014706295.1. Lineage (NCBI taxonomy): Eukaryota > Metazoa > Chordata > Aves > Passeriformes > Paradisaeidae > Lycocorax > Lycocorax pyrrhopterus. The sequence continues at coordinate 106,303,942 of JACSVZ010000002.1, forward strand.
GGGCGTGGGGCGGTTTTCCGCGATGAGCTGGGCGGCTGCAGCTTCCCTTCCATGAGAGTGAAACGGAGCAAGAAGCCGCTCCGGCTGCCACGTTAAATATAAATTAGAGACGCTGGACGTGCTGAAACCAGTCTTGATTTGTTTCAGTGCAGCCAGTGGAGGGAATCTCGGTGTCGCCAAAGAGCCTCATGAACAAGTTTGCAAAGTCTAAGACAATTTTTGGAAGAACGAAGAGTTGCAACGGGTGATTGGTACAGGGACATGGAAAGTCCCCATCCAAAGCATTTTAAACCTGCTTTTTCCTGGGCACATCCATTGCTCAGCCTGTGTGCATTCCAGCGCCACACTGCAGGCTGTGCGTACAGAACTCCTTGCCCTTTGCCGGCTGATGCCCGCTCCTGCAGCTGGCAGAGGTGCGTGTGCTGCCGTGGCTGGCAGGACGCTCGCTGCCCGGGCCCAGGATACCACAGCCCACGCCACAGGACGTGAGTCTTGGTCCTTACTCGTGCGCTGCTTGCTCTGTTTCTCAGCTGCTGCTGGCGGAAGGCCCTGGCTCTTCCCTCCAGCCCTAGCCGGCCCTTTTGGTTACAGCGCACATTTGTCAGTGGCATCCGTGGCCACCCCGTGGCTCTGCAGCTGCTTCCCAACTGGCATGCTCTCTCCTCGGACTGTGTCTAGGCTGGCTCCTGTCCCCAGCCCCATGACGACTACTCTTGCTGGCTCTGCTGTCCGAGGGCGTGCTGCGAGTGCCCATCACCCCCTGCTTTTTTTCCCTCGACAACCAGTTCCCAGGCTGCTGGCTCCAAGCTGTTGTTGCATTCCTACAGCATCCCGCTCCCCAAGTGCTCGCCACCTGGGCCTGATGCTCTCTGTTCCCACAATGGCACTTCTTCTGCCCTGTCTCTTCAGATTATACAGGACCCTGAGTTGATGTTAATCTGGCTTGCTTTTCTCTGGGAAATATCTGTGGCTCAATGCTTGCTCTGTAGGTTATGCTAAGATGGAGCAATGCCAGCATGTCCATTACTTTGTGTTTCTAACCATTTCACTCATCACTGTGGTCCATTTTTTGGTCTATTTTGGTCCATTTCTTTCTGTCTCCTACACACTTTATCATCATCATCATCATCACTATCATCATCACTATAATACTTGTAGGAAACCAAAAATAAAAAAAGGAAGATTTGAAGAAACCGTATTTTTCTAAATTTGATATGCTTCATGGTGATTCATGGTCATCATTACATGGTCTTGGAGTGAACTCATAGAGTAACTGTTGTAGTACCTGTGTGTTCAAATTGGTACTTTTTTAGTTACTACAAACAGCAACAAAGGACCCTATGAATGAAGAATGCATGATGGCCATGGCCTAATCAGTGTGTAATCAGAACAACCATCTCCTACCCAGTTAGTAACAGAATTATGAAGACTTATTTTTTTATTTTGTTAGCATATACTTGTCCCTGAAGAACTGGTGAGGTCTCTGAAAGTGTCCCAAGGCTGCAGGCATGGCAAATGGGTTCCCATGAGATACACTGGGAAGGCCACAAAATGTTTTTCCACAAGTATGACATGTAGTTGTCATGCTCTGGTTACCTGACCACTGTATATAAAGTATTTTGCACTGGGGTTTCTTGGTGATCGCAGTGTTTGAGATGATGAGGGTTAGATGCCAGCCACATAAACACTGCTCTTAGGATCTGAATGTTCCATTTTGTTCTTCCACACTTTCAGGTTGGCTTTGAGTTGAGGAAAAAAAAAATAGGTTTGTGGGATGCCACAGGTGATGAACCTTAAAATGAAAGGAGTAATTTCCCATTGTATTTCCCCAAATGGTCCAAACGAAATATGTGAATTTTTTTAGTACATTCCTATTTCCATGCAACATACAGGAGAACAGTGTTTGGAATTCAACTCTGTCAGTTTTTAGAGGGAAGATATAAGATCATTCGTTCATAGTTGCTAAAACTATCTCTTTTGCCTCATTTTGTCTGAGGATTAAATTAAATCCTTTTTTTTTTGCCATTTGTGATGTTTTTTCATTCATGCGTTTAACATTTTGTACTTCCAGATTCATAATAGCAACAGATCTAAAGAAACATTGAAAAAAGTGAGTCTTGCAGCTCTGGTTTTTTACCATGCAAAGGGAAATTCACATTCAAAATCAACATTTAAGTAATGGCACAGATGCATACAAGCAGGGAAATAGATAGCTACAATGGAAATGTGCCACATGTCTCAGAACACATAACCACAACAGGGTGTCTCTTTTATGACTTCCTTAATGCACTGCAATATGCCTAGATATCAAAGGACATATGGTATATTTTCCCTTTAATTGCACATTTCTTTGCTCTTGTGAGTTACTCACAACCTTAACATTATTTAATTGTAATTTAGATGCATAAATCTCAGTCATCATCAAGAGTTTCAAATGCAAATATGTTTCAATGAGATCTTGCTTCCACCTCTATTCCAACTTTTGTCGGTGTGGTCTTTTTTTTGTTGTTGATGTGCATTTGAGTATGTCATATTTTTTGGAGAGAGAAGAATGCAGACAGAGGAGGATCAGTCCTTTTCGGAAAGAATTTTTCCTATGTTTCCAACTCGTATTTCTTAGTACCAAGTTGTTTTCTGCCACTTTTATTATCTGAATTTCCACAGAGTCATGGACATTTCCATCCACAAGGAGGCAAATACAGAATGCTGATTCAGCAACATTTTAAAATGTACTTTTAAAATGAAAAAAAAATAATTAAACCTAATATTTATGAAGCTATATATACAGGAAAGAGGACAGCAAAGAATTTCATGGTAGTACCACTTCCTTAAAAACCTTCATGACTAAAGGTCTTGATATGAAAGTCAAGAATTATTTCTATGAGCCAGGTGTTTCTTAGGCAAAGCTTTTAACATCTTTTTTTGGTGAGAACACCTAATTTTGTGCACTCACTTCAACTGACAGAAACCCACCCACTTTCTTTGCTATAGTAAGGATGATAGCTCAGGATCTACCGCTGATAGATAGGACAATGGTGAATTTGAGCCTCTTTTTCAGGGTAGACTACTTTTTCATCTTCAAATTTAAAAAAAAAAAGGAGGGGGGTGTTTATGCTGGTGTTTTGTAACATCAACAATACCATCAGGTAACAGAGCAGGTCCCAAGGAAGAAGGGTCTTTCGGTAAATGAAAAAGGAAGATGGCGAAAGGAAAAAATGCCATTTTTGGTGTAGTATTTCTTTACCAGCTGAACTTGGTGATCTCATAACTTCTCTGGGATTTTCCACATGCCCAGTCTCTGCGTTAATTCATCTTGTGGCAAAATGAAGCTTGCACCTGAATGTCTGCCTATGTGAATGGTTGATGTTCAAATTCCGTTTATTTAAAACCCAGTAACTTGTTATCAAAATACACAAGAATATCAGAGTGGTTTCTAGGGTAAATGGTGCTTTTTGCTACCTGAAAGAGATGACACTAACAGGATAAATTTGTCTTGAATTTATTCTGCCAGCTTCTTGCCTGAGTTTTTCTTCCCCAATTTTGTTCACTTCTATTCTGCATTGACTATTGTATGGAACAATAATAAAAAGTAGCACCTGAAATGCAAGCCTATAGGTTCCTGTATAAAATGAAGTACTCAAACAGCACTGCGTGCTACAAGGATATTGGTGGCTCTGCCATATTCCAGAGAGGCAGTAACAAACACAGAAAAAAATAATTGGGATGCTAAACTTTTATTCTACTACCTGTCATTTTAGTCTGCAAATATAAATATTTAGAATAAATAAGCTCACAGCAGGTTCAGCAGTTTGCACTAATGGGAGTTAGTGCAATATCTGTGGTGAGAAAATCTTTCCATGTCCTGATTTTATTCTTCAAAAGGGAATCTCCAGCTACTAGGAACATATGCTATAAATAAAAAATAGCAGAACATCTAATCTAAGCCTACTTAGAGCTTCATGAAAATGCCTCAAGTAGTCTTAGAGGTTAATATTTTAGTTTAAGGCACAGGAGCAAAGTGCTACAGTTCACTAACTTCTTCATTTTTTGAATATTGAAAGCAAAGCAGAAAAGACAAACATGAGAATGCACTGCCAAGCCATGCTGAAGAAAAGGCAGCAATGATCTTGACAATCACTGAACTCTCATATCTGTTAAAAGGCAACACATTTGCAGTGGAGAGTCATACTCTTCTTTTGGGGACTCTCACTTCTGCATCATCTGCATTATCTCCTGCGTCTGCCTTCTGAAGACTCATGACCATGAAGGACAGAGAAGACGACTGAACAGCTAGAGGGCAGTACTTCTGCCTTGTCACAATTCCAATCAACGTCCTGAGGGATTATAGAAAGTGCAAATTATGTCGAGTGCAATTTCCTTTCCGAGAGTCTGATCCCGTGAGGTAAAGAAGACCCCCCCTCATTCTGCTGGCAGTGCTCTTTCCAGTGCTGTCCAAGATGCTCTTGGCCTTTGTGGCAAGGGCACATTGCTGGCTGACAGCCACCTTGTCCACCAGGACTCCCAGGTGCTTTTTTTGCAAAGTCATCCTTCAGCGTGAGCTGGTGCATGGGGTTGGTCCTGCCCAGGTACAGGACTTTGCTCTTCCCTTTGTTGAACTTCATAAGGTTCATGTCTGACTATTTCTTCAACCCACTGAGGTTATCCAAGAGTGATGATGTATCAACAACTCCCACTCTTGGAACGTCTGTGAACTTGCTGAGGGGTCTGGTTCCCTGCTGTCATCCAGGTCAGTAATGAAGAAGTTGAACAGCCTTGGCCCCAGCAGTGACTCCTGGGACGTATCTCTGTTGACTGGCCCCCAGCTGGACTCTATGCTGCTGATCACAACTCTGTAAGACTGAGGTTCAGCTAATATTCATACACCTCGCTCATGTAGTCTGTACCTGGATCAGTTTGCCTGTGAGGCTGTACAGGAGATAATGTCTAAAGACTTAACAAAGGTTGAGATTAGTAAAATATTCCCTCTCTGCATGCTCAGACAATGTCTCTGTATTCCTTCAGATTGCCTGTCCTTGCTTCCACCTCTGGTATGCTGCATTTTTATGTTTGGGTTTTGTCAGGAGCTCCTTGCTCATGTTCATCCATGCAGACTCCTTGCATCTATGCATGTGGGTTTCTTTTCAAGAAGGAGCAAAAAGGAGGAGAAGGACGATGCTTTGTGTGAGTACAGTCTGTGAGAAGAATGTCCCCAGGGCAGAGGAGGTCTGCTGTGAAAAACAGGAGACCACATCCATGGGGAGAAATCTGGCCTGTAGGGATCATGGCTGCTGGATATGCCACTGAGGAAAGCAGATGTGCAACTGTTCCAGGCAGGCAAAATGATGACAAGATATTGGAGTATTCCCCTGGCATGTGAGGTGTCCTCCTGCCTGCCCGGAAAGATCTTCCCTCTGTACTCACAGGAGTAGGCACACCAAAAGTTGGTGGGAAGGTTGAGGTTCAGGAGAAGCAGGGAGCAGGCACAAGTTCACTTTAATTACAGTGTCCAGAGTTGTATTTGCAAAGCAGGAACTGTAGGCCTGTATCTTAAAATGAGGGCAATAAGGGATGTATCCTAGAAATAAGTAAACTGCCTCTGAACTACCCTACAAATAGGAATTGACTGCAATTTTCTATAAGCAACATAGAAAAAATAGTGACTATGTTGATTTCTAGTATTTATTTTAAGGATGTAGCAATGCTTTTTACCACTCTCTTTTATTCAGCATGAAATTTTAAAGCATGCCTCTCATACAAAAAGTACTTTAAAAAAGTGTTATCCCTTTATTGCAATATATTGTTTTGCAAGTAAAATAGCAATATATCTTACTATTAAGTCAGTTTGAAAATGAAGTTGAGTTTGCTCTTGGTATCAGTAAGAAAAATTCTATGTTAAAAGACTAATTAGAAGCCTTGCTGATAGGAATGTGGGCCATAATAATACTTATGCCTCTTTTATATTGATTCTATAGGAATAAAAATGGAGGGGTTTCTTTTCTAGACTATAACCTTCATTATTAAATAATACTAGTCTTCTAGTAATGACAAAATATGGTTTTGTGTAATTTTCTAAATACATTCACAGTCTAGCTATTAGTGTGTATATATTTTTGCAGGAATGAGGTACTATTGCTCAAATAAATTCATTATGCCAGTTTCTAAATGCTGTATTCTTTCTTAGTCATTCCAAGTGGGCCTTTGATTCTGCCATACATGATGCATCCTTTTACCCTGCTGATTTAACTACTGAGAATAACTCAGTTTGGAATAATTATCTTTTGTAGAATTCATTGTTTTTGTATTTATTGAAAATACTAAGCATAGACTTTATTTTTCTTTATGTTTGTCTTTCTCAGAATTCCTCATACTATTTGGTCAGCATCAGCTTGGAAAGCTGATTAGATACTGGCAAGGAAAAGAAATTATAACCCATTAATGAAGAATTGAAGTAACTTTGCGCTCTGGAGAATGGAAACAAAACAAAAAAAAATTCTTTTTTTTTGAAATGAAAAATTATGACAAGGAGAGAAAAGTGGAAGAGAGAGTGGTGAAATCTGGTGAAGAGAAGCAGATCAAACCTCCTATGTTTATTGATATTTATTAGTTCAGATCTAATTTTTGTTAGCAAAGTAATGAATTTTAAGGCTAGACCAGAGGACAAAATTTTAATGGATTGACAATGTAACATGAAATTGTCTATGAAAACTTTAGTTTGCATAATTTAAAATGGAAGTTTTATGAGCTTTGAAACATGTAGAATTGATGGCTAGATTGTATGTACCTGCTAGTTTGGACTTTTGAAAAGAGCAAACATTTTATATTAGAAGTATGAAATCATAGTCTGTTATTCTTCCTAAATGACCAAAGGTACCAGATTTTGTCTTCTAAAATAATACATAGTTTTCTGTATTTACACATGTAATAATTTACCCTGTGTGTACTTTACATAAAATAGTCACAAAAACTGTAGTTTGATGTTGTTTGGGATGTGCCAAAGCTCTGGTCACAGGTAAATGATAAGGAGAATATTTATCATAAGAAGGTTGTGTAAAACAGGGATGAGTTTTGTACGTAGTGTACTAAAAGAGCTTTTCTTTCTTGAGTGCTGGATAAGAAGATACATTTCTGCCAGGAAAGAGCCACATGTGTTCCTGTGCGTCCTCTTTTACATCAATTTGTTAGTGTTGGTAGGAGAGCATCTTTGAGGAAGACTGACTAAGCAGGGGAGGAGGGGTTACTTATGTTGTACTTCAGTCATGCTTGAGACGTTCAGCTCAAAATCCTTGTTTATTTATCACTGACCCTATTATTAATTTAATTTCTTCAGTCCATTGTCAGATCTGACACAGTGCTGGTCAGTTTTCTTTCTTTTCTTTTTTCATTTATTTGCGTCTTCTAAGAAAAAGGTTTTATGAGGGGAAGTGCCAAGTTTCAAACAACTGAGAAAGCAACAGTTATTATCTGCTCTTGAGACGTTGACTCTACCATTTGTTCCATTAGTCTCTCTCAGAAGTTTTCAAAGCAGCCGTCTTGACCTTTCTTTCTTTCGACCTGTGACTATAAAAGGAGCTTCTCATAGATGTCTGTAGTACATCTGCCTTCAAAACTCATCCCCACCAAAACACCTATGAAACCAGTGACAGTGTTTAAGTTGCAGTCTGGCATTATCTTACAGCTAAGTAAACCTCACAGCTAGCTGCTACCAAAATCCATGTTTTTCCTTCAGTCCTCTCTACACTTGTGTTCCCACTCTGTCTCCTGTGCCATCACTTTTACTTGTCTGATCATGTAGTTTAAGATGCTTAAGGAAGCTAAATTGGCAGAAAAACAATTGCCTTTCTTTAAAAGCGCTTTTCTGCCTGCTCAGTTTCACAGATTGGGAGCAAATGAGTTTCAATGTCAAAGCAAGGGAAGATGATTCATGGGGCAGAAGAGTGGAGCAGCTTCACCCTTCTTTGTCAGCAGTTAACTTTTAGGTCATCTTAGCCATGACTGCACCTATAAACAGTGAATACACCGAGAATACTACTTACCACATTGATCTGTGCTGACTTGCTGTCTGCCTGGGCTCTCATGTCTGTAACCACCATATTTCCTTTCTTTTCTACTTGGTTGTAAGCCTTTTGTCCAGGGGCTGCCTATCTGTACTGTATTTGTAAACCACAACTTTTGCAACTTCAAAACCTTTTGCTGTGATGTTTACCATACCTTAGAATTTTTCCTTCTCAACAGGTGTCAGACATTATTATTTCTAATTTGCCAATGTCCTTGTGAAAAGACTTATTATTACAACATCGCCTCTGCATAACATAAATAAATATTGGGGATAAGAAAAATTTATCCTTAATTTAACAGGATGGAATTTGAGGGCTGGATACAGCTGTGTTGGTTACACAGAAACAAAAATGTCACCAAGCTTCAAGAGGAAAGAACTGTGAGGAGAATGTATGCACTGGTTGATCACATCTGTTTGGCTTTTGCAGGTATTGTTACCAGTTATTGCACCACTACATGTTGCCTTGCAAGTATATGGTACATAGGAGACCTTTAAAATTGAATTTATGAAGATAATTGAATAACTATGAATTGATGAAGAATATTGTGAAGATGGCACTATAGTTTGGGAGATCGGTACTAGGACATGAAGGCTTCTACACAACTGTTTTGAATATAGCTAAGGAATTCTTGTGGGGCCAGTGGGAATCATTGATTTTTCAAAATTAGTGGTCCTTTTTTTTAATCATCTTTTAGGTGTCTGTTTGCATCTTGTCATTAGGAACAAGCCACTTAGCACAAGTTGCTCTTTACTAATTCTAATGGCAATAGGCAGACTGAAAAGGACAAGAAAGACTAACCTACAAATCAAATTCAACAAAACAACTGAGGATGATATTGAAAATGTTTCTGGAGACTGGGAAGACAACTTTGGGCTTAAATCTCTGCTGCCATCCTCCTTCCCTGCCCTAGATGCTACCTCTTGACATGTCAATCTCATAAAAGAGACCCCTCTTCCAAACATGTATAAGCCAACACTTTTGAACATTTGCCTCTACAAGGGATATTTTCCTTCCGATGAGGACTGAATGAAAGCAAAACTGCATGAAGGTTCACCATATTGTGAGCAGAAATGCCTAGAGCATACATGTTATCTCACTGTACAGTTCCCTATGACCACTAAGCCAACTGGTCATTGCTACCTGCCCACCACCTAGCACAGGTCTTACCCCAGGCTGTGCTCTCCCACTGACACTTCTGTGCTGGCCTTGCTGCCTGGCTGGGGTGTGGTAAACCAGGCTGGAAGCCCTGCAGGGCAGAGACATAGGCCAGGAAAACCAGAGAAGGTTTCTTGCAGTCTCACCCAGGCCAGGTGAGAGCCAGCAGAGACTCAGAAGAAGGGGAAGCAATTCAAAGAGCAAAGCCACAGCACTGACTTAGATCAGTCTAAACTCTCACATTAGCGTGTGCTACTGGGTGGTAGCAGTTACCAACACAAGTGGTGGCGTTTAACTTTGCAGTCTTCCACTCTTCTATGCTGTGATGTCCCCATCACACCTTCTTGGTTTCCTGTCCTGCTGGGACCTGCCTGTCCTTGCCTCTTGTTCCCTAGTTTTTGCCTCAAGAGTGTAGTTAATTGGATTCCTGTTCACATTCTCTGCTTGATTCCCAGAAGACAGAAAGCAGGGAAGCCCTAGCTCCCATCTGCTTTCCCCATCCTCTGAATATACTTTTTTTTTTTCCACTGAAAACAGTGCAGGACTCCTTTCTTGCCATTTGTCGCAGGAGTGTCCAATGCTGGTCAGCACCGGTACGCCGCGACCTTCCTAGAGAGAGCATCCTGCAAAGGACACCTCTTCCAGGGGCGATGGCAGGCCTCCCTGGACAGCAGGTGATTTCAGCAAGCATAGCAATTTCTCAGCTACAAGTGATCCCAGCTCTTGTGATTCAGCTCTCTGTGAAATCACCCAAGGCGAACTCTGGGAACAGAGAGACAGGAGCCTCATTTGGCAAGTCCACAAAGGTAGCTTTTATTGTCCAGCAGCCTCTGCAAAGGGAAAACCAAAGACAAAAACCCCCTACTCAGGGGCAGAAACAGGGGCCTTTTATGGGAAAGGCAGGGGGTGGGGTAGAAACCAATTAGCCAACTGGGTACAAGCTATTACCACCATAACCTAGAGGAAGGTTGCTTATCTCTGGGTAGAGTCTTTTTGTACTCAGTCCCCTCTCCTCCAAGGGAGTGCAGAGGGCTCTTGTGCTAAGGGCTCACAGCCCTCCACAGCCATTCTCATTTTAATTTTGAGAAAACGCTGATGGAACCTTGTCTGCAGGATTGGTGGAGGTGTGTTGGCAGTTGGACCACCAGAGATACCGTCACTTGACACATGGCACAGGTGAAAATGGTCATAATCAGCTCCTCAGTAAACCCTGGTGAAGCTCCTGCTCACCTTCTGCATCTCTTCTAAGTGTATAAATGCTACTGACCAGGTTTTTTCAGTGTTACTATATTAGAATATTTTTTTAGTATTAAGCTTCAGAGAGGCAAAGATAATCATTGAACCACTAAAAATATTTATTCTCTGGATAATGCAAGAAGAGAAAACACAGCACTAGAAGCTAGTCTTGCACACCAGACCATGGGGATACTCTTCAATTCACCAAGAAGCTGATAGCAATTTAGATGCTAAAAACTGGAAAAAGTTTGGAATTCTATTTGAGAGAAACCCTGTGCATGCCTTTTTTTTTCTTCTCTGATGTAAAGAAATATGTACCAAACTTTGGCAGTTCTTTCAAATGGAGCTTCTTGGCTGTTTTTGCACAAAACCCCGCCAAACTCAGCCATGGCATTCCTAAAATGCTGAATATAGACCTACGTGGGTTAGTGAAATAGTCTACATCCCAGCTTATTCAGAATGCTTCTACCATGGACAGAATTTGAGTTCCTTCAACTGTTGCTCACAGGAGTGTGTTGAAGGTATTGAAATTTTTGTCCTTTCCATAGTTGTCGATCAGAAGAGGTTTTGGCAACCAAGAGTTGCCAGAATAGTTTATGTAAAGAAAAAGACCTGTATGGCATGAAAATCCTTGAGAACTTCTGTTCTCATGCATTTATGTTCCTAGATACCCTAAAATGAAGTCCTAAAACACTAGCAGAGTCTAACTAGGAGCTGCGAGGAGAAATTGTTGACCTGGCCGACAGGGCCTCTTTCCTTCATGAAAATGCAAAATACTTGGTAAATACACTTGTTTTAATGATTTCATTGTATGCTACATTGTGAAATCTGGTGGAAAAAACATTGAACTTGCTATAATAAGGAGAAAACAGCCATCCCAGGTATGTATTAATGACACTATAGGAAACAATTATATAAATGGTATGCAAAATCTCCTCACAAAAATCACTACAGGTGACACCTGTGCATTCAACTTGATGTATGAAATCTCCCCTAACATCTGGTGGTACAATGTTAGGTGACTTCTGTAGTGTCTCTGTAGATTGATAGTGCTGGGAGCTATAATGGTTGCTGCTGATTTATAATAGTGTAAGACACTGTTGGGAACATTTCATGCAGGAAGCAGTGTAGGAAGGTGTATGGCAACATGCTACTTGTGTGGGTTGTATAAGACATTATCATTGTCTTTGAAAATGATGAAAATTATAGCAGTGTTTTATCCTGTAGTGATCCTTATCACAGTGTTTCTGACATGTTGTGGTCCCCTTTGTAGCTTAATAGCTTCTGTTTCTATCATAAGCGGAAGATACAGGCTTTATAGTATATACAAAAATTTGCATTAAAAATATTATCAGAATGCAATATTCTCATTTTTGTAATAGTTACTGTAATACATCCTCTACAAAGTCTTGCCAGCAGGTTAAAGGAAGGCAATCTTTCCTCTCTGCTCGGCACTGGTGAGGCCACACCTGGAGCGCTGTGCTCAGTTCTGGGCTCCCCAGTACAAGAGAGACACGGAGGTACTGGAGAGAGTCCAGCAAAGGGCCCCAAGGATGGTGAAAGGACTGGAGCATCTCACCTATGAGGAAAGGTTGATAGGGTTGGGACTGCTCAGCCTGGAGAAGAGAAGGCTCAGGGAGATAAAGTCAATGTCTATAAACACCTGACGGGGGGATGCAAAGAGGACAGGGCCAGTGGTGCTCAGTGACAAGACCGGAGGTAAGGGGCTCAAACTGAAACGCAGGAAGTTATGTTGAACATCAGGTTTTTTCTTTTTTTTTTTTTTACTATGAGGGTGATGGAGCACCAGAGGGTATTGCCTGTCTCTAGTAACAAATTACAATTTGAGCAACAAATTTTAACAAGTGTGTATTTTGAAATTCAGTGTGCATTTTCTCTCTCCCAATATGATAGTCCAGCAAGTGACTGTGAGTTGCATGTTTTGGAAACAGCACAGAAAAAGTAGGAAAGGGAACAACATGTAAATGCATTTTCCCAAATGTTTCAAGAGGGCAAATAATTCATTTGCATTACATTAATTCTTTTGACATTAGACTAATTTTCAGTTTTAACATTTGTTCAAAGTTTAAAATACTCCTCTTTCCCCCTTCAAATATGAGAACAGTGTGAGGGAGGGAACAAGAACAGAAAAAAATCTTCACATTTTTATTAATGACCAAAAGAAAAAAAATAAATCCAGGTATTCTTTGCAGACACTTTTTAATTTTGATCAAGTAAATCAAGTAAACCAGTTTCTTTGAAATATCCATGGAACCAAAATAAGGAAACAAGATTGCAGATTCAGGTTCAAAAATCATCATCTTTCTATGCTTTTATGCTCTTTGTGTATGAAGTGTGAATCAAATTATGAATTCCCTGTGGAAGACTAGCAGTTCAGCTAAAAAACGTGCACCTGCTTAATCCAAGATGATACGCGAGCATAGGGATGTGGAAATTAAACACACCACTCCAACAATAGTTTTCTACAGTGTGATACTTGTGAGGATAAAGGAAAACAAGGACACAGCCTTGCCATTGGAAGGAAAGTACATCATTTGCCCTGGTGAAACTAATTTGCTATGTCCTTTTTCCAGTTAGCACTGGGGTTTTTGGTTTGGGTTTATGTTTCTTTTCTTTATTTTCTTTTTTTTCCCCAAGAAAAAAAAGGCAACTCTGCTGTAGGTTTATTTTCTCAATAAATTTGGAATAATCACCAGAGTGTTAATTCTTGAGTGTTCTGTTTTCTTTTAGAAAGAAAAATTTCTAATAGCTGCATAACTATGAGTTTATTAAATGCTGAAAAATACAATTAAATACAGTACATATGCTTAAATTTTGAAAAGTGCCTGATGGAATATAGTTCTGGCTGACATCTGAGTTTTTTTTATATTAGGGCACAGTGTGAAAGAACAGGAAGATATCCTACATGCCTTAATGAAATTCCAGTCTCTGTTTTAAGGAGGTAGGGGAACACCAACACCAGTTTTAATTTGTCTGCAGCTGGATTTTAGATTTTTCTGGTATAGTCTGTGTTACAGCTTTTGCTCAGCCTTATTGTGGCCGGTGTTAAGTGATGGGAAGGGGATGCAGCTCCATTTAGCCCCTTTGGCAACTCCACTCTTGGCTGCCAGGGGTCTTTTAATGGGCCTTTGTCTGATTTATAAATCTGATTATGCCTGTTTGCATTGTTTTGAAACGCTTTACAATATTTAGCTGCACAGTTTTTGCTGTGGAATGTAACTAAATAGATTGGAGCATCACAATTGGAAATCCGTGGCATTCGTCATTTTGTTTTACTCAGATGTTTTAATGCAAAAGATATTGAAATGTAAGATACAGAAGCAGATAAGGGAAAAAGATTTAAAGTCACAGAACAATTATAACAGCATAATGTTTTTGAAGCTCTAAGAGGCAGTAATGGTCCACAGTGCACAGAGTTGCTGAATGAACTTGTTTCCCTCTAAGCTGAGTTTTGTAGTTTTCCTGAAACATGATGGAGCTAGAGTTGTGCTACTCCCAATGTTTGTGCTATGTAAAGAGGCATTTATTTATCTATTTTTTGCCTTGCACATATATTTGCCACAAAAAAATTACTGACATGTTTTCCAGAAGCTGATGATTGGCCGCGGTTAGTGGTGGTACAGGATATGTAAAATCTGTCAGAACCTCTTTTTCCTCCTTTTTTATTGTAATTTTTGCAAATAGGATAATTACTGCTCAGTGGTACTATGAGCCCAGTAAAGATCTTATTTGTGTTCTGTTTCATTTACTAAGTGTTGCAACGCTGTACATTATTTATGAGCAATATTAATAAATAAATAAAATAGCAACGTCACTTTACATAATGCTGTATTATTATAGGCCACTGCAGCTTCAGTGATACAACTCCTTTCTTTTTGTGAGTTTTACTGGATAGCAAGTGGTATCCAGTATAACTTCATAGTATAGTTCTGTAATTCTTAAAATGTTAAGTCTGAGATCAATTGGTTTTACTCTCTTGTATTCCATTGAGAATATATTTGTGCCCAATGGCGAAGCATTAATACAGTGGATCTCTTTTGTAGAGGCATTTTTACTGTACCTGTTTCCTGTTACTGTATATTTTCTATTAATGTCTGTTGCTCATGCCCATTCCTCCCTTCTTTTTTCCTTTGTTCACTTAGTTTTCTGATCTACCTTTCTCACTTAGAGCCAAGCTTGTGAGGTGTGTGTGCTTTCCAGACCTTCCTACCTCATCAGATCCCTTCCAGCTGAACATAAGCCAGCCATGCCCAGGTGGCCAAGAAACCAATGGCACCCTGGCCTGGATCAGCAATAGTGTGGCCAGCAGGACCAGGGCAGTGATTGTCCCCCTGTACTCAGCACTGGTGAGGCCACACCCCGTATCCTGTGTTCAGTTCTGGGCCCCTCACTACAAGAAGGACATAGAGGTGCTGGAGCGAGTCCAGAGAAGGGCAGTGGAGCTGGGGAAAGGTCTGGAGCACAAGTTGTTTGGGGAATGGCTATGGGAGTTGGGAGTGATTAGTTTGGAGAAAAGGAGGCTGAGGGATGCCCTTATCTCTCTCTACAACTATCTGAAAGGAGGGTGTAGCCAGGTGAGAGTTGATCTCTGCTCCCAAGTAACAAGTGATAGGACAAGAGGAAATGGCCTCAGATTGTGCCAGGGGAGGTTTAGATTGGAGATAAGGAAAAATTTCTTCACTGAAAGGGCTGTTGAGCATTGGAACAGGCTGCCCAGGGAAGTGGTTAAGTCACAATTCCTGGAGGTATTGAAACAACCTGTATGTGTGGTATGAGGGATACAGTTTAGTGATTGACTTGGCAGTGTAGGGTTAATGGTTGGACTTGATGAACTTGGTGGTCTTTTCCAACATAAACGTTTCTATGATTCTGTGATGTAGCTTGGGGTTCCTCAAATCAGCTGGCACTGCAGGTGTACAGCCAGACAGGAATTCCTCTGCTGGGACTTCACATGTCTCACGGTTACCTCTCTTGCTATTAGTAGCTCAGTATAGTCAACCAAACTTTGTCTTATAACAGAATAAAAGTATATGCCCAATTCTTTTATTATACCTTCCTGTTGTACCTTAAATGTTTTATAAGGTTTTAAAGCTGCAGGGTACTGTACCTCATGGAACAAAGACTTTGACGTATGCAAATCTGTATATACATTGTGACCTGAGTATCTGAAAGAAAGAGGTACCTCCCTAAAAAGATCATCAATCAAGACAGAAAAAACAGGGCAGACTGTAACTCTGACTATAAACAAACAAATTAAAAAATCTACTCAAATTGCAACCAAAATGTAGGTGTGGTTACTGCTGTTATTAAATAGTTATCTGTGATTTCACTTGGTTGTTTTCATTAGTAAATAAATACACATTTACAACTCTTATTCACTTACTTAATCTTTTTCGTCATGTATTCTATTTCTGCATTTCCAACTAAGAGAAAACAAAGGATCATGGACAGATTAAAACCACTTGAAGCATATTAGACAGATTTTACAGAGTTATAGGAAGCTGAAACCATTCTTGTGTGTGAAACTGACTTAAGATGTATGGACTTAAAAAGATCTGTCTTCAGAAGAGTTAAGGCCTGCTGTGTGGACAAAAATTTTGCAGGGTGGGTAGCTTTATGGAGGGTGGTTTGTGTTTCAAATATGCTATTTGAAAGCCTCCAGAAAGCTTAGAACAGCACAGACTGATTCAGTGCGCACTGTGCAGGTCTCAGCTGTTGGACACAGGTTATGCAGAGCAAACTACGGGCAGTATCTATATAACCTAATAGCTCCTGGGAAGGAAACCTGAGCTGCTGTTTGCTGTAATGCTTTCCTATGCCTGGAAGGTAAAGAACGTACTTCTATATGAATGTCAGATGAGCCCATTCATTATTTGAAGTAGTCATTTGAAGTAGTGGAACGGGTCAGTTTGCCAAGGCCAGGTGGTCATGGAAGGAACAGTTAGATGTATCTTCAGCTGACTTTGAAAAGTAGTTACCACACTTAGCAGTATCCCCTGGACAAGGTCTTGGGGTAAAAAAGCGTGTAGACAAGAATGATGACTTAATTCAGAGTTTTTCAGTGTATGGGGTTTTTTCTGGTGTTTGCATTTACCCAAGAGAATAGAGATTTTTAAAAACCCCAAAACTCCAGGTAATGACAAAAGTAACTTTCCTTACATGCTGAAACCTGTTCAGTTACGAAAAATAGTTTTCAAGTTCTAGATTATTTTTTCCTTTTTATTCTGAATGACTTTTTGCATTTTTCTTAACTTTGTTAATAAAGACTGCGTACTGAGTCGCTATGATAACACATTTTTCCAGTGTGGTAAAAGGACTCTTCCAGGATTCTTCCTGTTATTTCCTGTGCAGTTTCATAGAATGATGGGTGCCTCTGCTTTGTTTGGAGAGGACACTTTAAGTTTTTATTTTTTAAAGATATGCATGTTTCTAAATCTTCTGGGCTTTGTTCACTGGGCTATAGATTTTTTTTCCCTCTTTATTATAATTGTGCTATGCCTTTTATTGAAGTCCATTTCATATTGCTTCCTTTGCTCCTTGATTTGTGTATTTCTTTCTCTCACTAAGCTGTATTTTCTACTTCCTATTTTCACACACTGCTGTGCTTTGCAGCTTTAGTGCATACATTTCTGTCATCTTCAGCTGTTTCTTTTTGCCTCTTTCAGATCCGCTTTCACTCCTGAGCATTTGCATGGGGGTCTCAGAGATTCCCTCAAAAGTTCAATGGCTGCAAGAAGATATAAAAACTTGCCTTTAAGTAAGAAGCCAACTCCACTCCTCCTGAAGTCCAAGAACAATTGACATGATGCCTTGCTTTGCATTGTCTTCCCTTCTACCATCAGTCACTGCTGCTCTTTGCTGAAACTGAAGCGTCCCGGTCTCCTGGTCTCTGTGGATCCTTTGTAGGAGGAACCTACAGAATGTAGGAGGTAACTCACGGTACCCTGGTTGTTACTTTGTGTGTGTAACATAGTTTCATATGAGTAACAAGTGATGCAATTTGGTCAGACTTGGCCGATCTGTAAGAGGTACAGAGGATGCTCACTCTTGCGTCATCACCTCTCCTCTTTCACCATCTTCCGAGCTTGCTCTGACACTTGGAAACTGTGATCATTGCTGCTGCCACCTCTTTGAGATTTTGGGCTGATTTGTCCTGGAATAGGATAGGCATGGCAATTGGTGAGCATTTCTCTTCTCTAACAGTTTCTGTTGCTGTTGACAGCAATATAAAGCAGTAACACTGTGGAATCAAGCAAGGTTGTTACTCAAAATAGTCAAAAAGAGGAACGTTTCCCTTTCGTGTCCACATTTCTACCTGAAAAACATAGTTGCGAGGGAAGTTTAATGCAAGAGTAATTTTTTTTTTCTCCTAATATTTTTTGGACTTTGTGTTTTTTGTACCACTTTAATGAACCAAACAAGAGGTCCTGGATTTTGTAATTGCTTATGTTGTGCTCAACTTGGGCAGATATAAGCAATACCCCTTAAATTTTATGGGCAAAATAAAGCACGTGCAAAAACATGCTTCAGAATATATTGAAATTGAGCCCAAACTTGGCTATGATATGCAACGACCTCAAAGCAGAATTACTGAAGGTCATGGTGAGCTCCCTATCACACGTGGAAAAACTTTCAGTTGTATTCTGAAATTTGTTTTCAGAGCTGTATTGTGTGTATTCTGTCAGGATTACACTTGCTTTACAAGGGGGACCGAGTTCCACGTCCTCCCTCAGCCTTTCTTCAAGTCGAGCCCCGGGCATGAAGGTCAAACGGGACAACTTTGTCCCCTTCATCCTTACAGGTCCGTGCTGCTTTCGCCGTCTCGGCCCGTCAGCAAGCTCCTACCACGACACGGCGAACTCTCACACTTGCCGGAGCTGCTTTTGTTTCGAATGGAAGCCCCAAGGACACCTGCAGCCCAGGTGCAGCCGGGGGTGGTCTGGCGCAGGTAGGCGGGCCGGAGGCTGGCACGGCGGGAGGAGTAGCTCTGCCGCGGCCACCCACGCGTCACCCCCATCCCGGGGCTCCGGGCGCGTCCCCCTCCGGCCACCCGGGCTCTCCGCGCTGCCGCCAAGTTCAACACGGCAGAGGCTCTGGGGTCCGCATGGCTCCATAAACACGGGCGGGCTCAAAGGGGCGGTGGGGCCGAGCCGGGCGCCGCCGCAGTAGGACGCACTGGCGGCGTGGGACCGCCCTTCTTCCCTCCTCCCTTCCCCTCCCCTCCCCTCCCTCCCTCCCGCCGGCGGCAGGGGAGGCCGGGCCGGCCGGGCCCACGTGCGCGGCGCCCGGGAGCCGGAGGAGAGGCGCTGCCATGTGTTTCCGCGGGCGAGCCGCCGGCCGGGGCAGCGCCTGAGCGCCCCCCGCCCGCGATGCTGCGGGGCGCCGCGGGGCTCTGCGCGACGCGGCCGCCCCCCGTCCCCTCGCCGCCTCCGCCTCCATGAGCACCTCGGCGGCTCCCGTCAGGCTGATGCCCGGCGGGCACCCGGAGCAGGCGGCCGCCTGCGCCCCAGCCGCGGGCTCGGCGCCCGACCGGGGCAGCCCCGCCGCCGCTGTGCCCGGCGGCCCGCGCCCGCCGCCGCCCCGCCGCTCCCGGCGGCCGCCCCCGCGGGGACCCCTGTGGCGCGGGGGGCCGCTCCCGGCGTCCCGCGGCCGGTGGCGCCCAAGGGGCCGCCCACGGCCACCCTCCAGTTGCCGGCCAACTTGCAGCTGCCGCCAGGTGAGTGATCCGTCCCGGGCTGCCCCGGCTGCGGGCGTGTCCCGTGTGTCTTCCCCGGCGTGTCGCGGTCGTCGCTGCCGGGGAGTCGGTGTGCAGGACGGGGAGCCCGGCGCGCTGCTCTTGCTGCTGGAGGCGAGCCGTGGCGAAGGACGGGCAGGGCGGCGGGGGTGGTGGTGATGGTAGTGGCGGTGTGTGTTTCAGGTTGGTTGTCTGCCCCAAACTTCTGGGAACCCTGCCTTGCAGGGCACTGGCAGTGTGACTGGGTTCGGTCGGGTAGCGCTGGGGATGCTTACAGCCTGTCTGGAGGATGGATCTGGAAGTCTCTGGATAAAGGCAACTTCTTACTTTGCTGGGTAGCACGAGGAGCAGGAGAAGTAACTAAAAACTCAGCAGCCGAGTTACCATGATATGTGACTTGAAAAAGACTGCTCGAGGCTTTCGTGGAACTTGGATGAAGGAGTATGTCGGGGAGGGGGGTGTGGGCGTGGGTTGGCGGCTGCAGAGCGGCCCCGTAACTCACGGAGCGGGTCAGGCTGCCCGCGCTCCCCTCCGACCCGGCAGTCCCGCAGGAATTCTTGTCACTGGCACAACCAGGCCCGTGCGACTGTTCGTGGAACAAAATACTAGCGTGCCTAAAGAGGGCAGAGTTGAAAGTTCATTACGTGTTGCTCCTTGAAACGCTTTTTTTTGTATAAGCCCTCTATGGGAAACGTAAGGGTTCGGAGAGATACTGCCCTTACAGATGTGCTTCCTCTAGCAGCAGTGAGAATACTAACGTAGGAATTGCACAGTGCTGATACAGACAGCTTAATACTTTGGATAGCAACAGAGGATTAGCCAGGGCTTCTACCTGCACTTTCTCTTAAGAGGAAGAAAGTTCAGTTGGTTCTGAACTTCCCACTTCTCCCTGTTGGGCTGTATTTAAATGCTTTTTTTAAGAAAAAAGTGACTTTGCTTCCACTGGTTTTGGTCTCGCTCTGTTGAGACCCCAAGATATGTAATGACTTTATTGCTATTTGATGCTGTAATTATTTCCTGCCAGGACAGTTCTGTTGTTGGAGCATCTGTTGCAATTACTTTCAGGTCGGATATTGCTGAAAAGGATGACGGGTTTTACAGTAATCCCTGTGCTGGTAGTGCGTGTTTACTTTTTTTTTCTTCCCTCTTTTTTTTTTTAATCCCAATGTCTTTATCAAAGACATTCACCTCCCAAGGAAATATATAATGCTAATTTAAAAAAAGGCTTTAGTCAGTCAGTTTTACTGTAGATTTCCCAGCACTCATGATGCTGTAATGTCTGGGTAGTCAGCAGTCAAAGATGAGTCTAAATCCTTGCCAGCTTTCCTCTGAAATGAACCGTGATGGACGTATATTAACTTTTTGTAGCAGGGCTTCCCAGGTATTCAGGTTTTGTGTTTAATATTTTTGCTTTCTGGAATGTATTGGCATTCAGTTAAACACCTTTCTGTGAAGGTGGGTGCTCATGCGAGTTGCCTGCGGTTTGGGAAGTGCAAGTTAGCAAAACTTACGGGTTTTT
This sequence comes from Lycocorax pyrrhopterus obiensis, assembly GCA_014706295.1. NCBI lineage: Eukaryota > Metazoa > Chordata > Aves > Passeriformes > Paradisaeidae > Lycocorax > Lycocorax pyrrhopterus. Next base: position 106,324,664 of record JACSVZ010000002.1, read on the forward strand.
TGTAGTGGCTTGGGTTTGATTGCATCCAGTTATAGTGTTGAATGTCATCTGACTTGTATTGTGGTAGTAGGCAGATGTAACAAAAATAGTATTACCCCTCAGTTGCATCAGCTTGTTTTCCTTGCTCCTGGGACAATGCAATCTTTGTATCAGAAGTTCAGAGGTGCTGGTACTCTGCAGCATTGTAAATTAGAATAATGGTATGGACTTTCTTCTGATGTCAGAAGAAGCTTCAGAAGAAACATAGATGTCAGGTTTCAAATGGATCAGTGTTTCAGGGAAACTTGTCTAAGTAATTGTTGTAAGGTTATATAAAAATGCATTCTGTCTTGAGTGTTGGTATTTTACCTCTGCCTTCTAGGTGGATTCCATTTTTAATTAATAATAAAAAATGCAAGATGAATAGCATTAAAGCTACAAGTGTTAGCATCATTAAAAAAAGAAAGTGGAATAAACCACCAAATTCTTAGGCTTGAAAAGTTTGTATTTCAAACAAGCTGCCAAATCTAGCCATACAGGATAAAATACAGAAGGGAGAATGCACTTAGGTTTAAAATCATGGCATTCAACTTTGGTGGCACCTGCTAAGAAAAATGCATACAGAAAACATCCTTCCCTTGAGTTTCAAAGGGAAATATTTGAGGTGGCTTGTTCTGAGGAAGGCTGGGCAGCACTGCTCTTACCAGTCATCATCATTACTCATGAACTGCTTGTGGCCTGGAGTGGGCATTGCTTCCACAGTACTGCAGTCTGGGGAAGGAAGGGCACCAGTGGAGGTGCCTTTGCCTCTGTGACTTGGAGGGCAGTGGAGGTTCATGGAAATCTGGGATTTAAGCTGTTTTTTCTCTTCCATCTCTACCTTCCCCTTCCTCTTGCTCAGAATAAAACCAGGAGGTGGGAAAGGCAGATGACTAGATAGGACTGACTCCTCATGTCTCGGAGCACAGATTGCCCATCTGCCAAGTGCCTCTTTTCACCTGGTTACCCAGGAAGGATCACTGAGCTTTGCAAGCTCTCCTGGTCTTGAAGGACACAGACATGCTTAGGAGTAACAAGGGTTTTTCATCACCTTCCTGTGGTTTCCTCTACATTGTAAAGCGCTGGTTTTCAGCGGAGCAGCAGCTGTCAGAGCAGTGCTGCTGGTACCCAAGGCCATCCTTCTGCACCAGTCCATCCCTGGCAGACCACCGCTGAAGGCTTTAGCACGCAGTAGGACTCCAGCTGGTCTGACTTGGGAGCTTGGGTTTGGTCTTGTGACCGTGCACGCCATCAGCTCTTGGACTGAGTGGTTGGGCTATGTCCTCCCAAATGAAGGGAATCTGTATGATCTACCAAAGGGACCTTTCCTCAGTTGTCCTCTTTGTTGACAAGAACAGGTTAGCAGCATTTCAGAAAGCTTTGCATGTAGCAGTCTGGGTCTGCAGAGAGCAGACTGGCATGGTGAGTGCAGTGCTGCCTCATTCCTGAGCTCCATGTGGCCTGTGCTGATGTGTACAAACCTGCAAAAGTCTCATGTCATGGACCATCTACTTAACAAGACATTGTGTCCTTGGTTAACCTGAGCCTAAAGTTGGGGGGAGAGAAATGGATGGGCTGTGCTATTAAACAGGAGGAAATAATTGGGAAGGGGAAGGAGTGACAAGGGCCGTGACAAATGTCTATAGTTCACTGTAGTGTCTTTGGGCCCCACACTACTTTGGAGAAGTGGAGGGGTAGAAAAAGAGCATAAAACCAGCAAAAATAATGTTGTTTCTTGGTTTTGTTTACTTTCCTTGAGCTTAGGTTTTTGTCACTTCTGTGTCTGTACTTTCAGACTATCCCTGGCCCTGGAATGCTCATTACAAGCAGGTGTTTAAAGGACAATTAGCAGATATATCTGCTTCTCTGCTGATGGGGTGAAAAAGGACAGAACTGAACCGGATGCCAGGGATCCTCCATTGTTACCTTCAATCTGCTCAGAGCAGGGAAGCTCTCTGAAAACCTCACCTCATGCCACTGCTGCTGGTTACAGGGCTGTGGCAGCAGCTGCCATCACTCTTCACTGTGGCATTGGCTGCCTCTGGTGTGTGTATTTCTGTTTTATGCTTTCCATTACTGCTAACACCAGTGGGCCTGAGCAAGCACGATGTCAGCAAAGGGAAGTTGCCCTGAGTGTGCTGTAATTTCACTGGTAATATGGTGCAAGGCATGGTTTCTGTATAAGGTTTCCTTTGGACCTGACTTAGAGGGGAACGGCAGCAGGTACAGCTTCTTGGTTTCTGTTTGCAGCTCAGTTGCCTTTGCTTGGATGTTTTGCCTTGTCTGTGGCAGGTTTTCCACTGCGTGCAGCTTATCTAGGCTGATAGTGGGTAACTTCAGAAAGCACAGCCACTGTTTGTGTCAGGTGGCTGGGGCTATGTGACAAGAGGCAGGCAGGCAGCATGTGGACTCCTGTGGGTGGGAAGGAGAGAACTGGTGTGGGTATTGCAAAACTGCCGTGGGATGGTATGGAGCCTGGTCTTGTCGAGTTTCTCTTAATTGTGTGTAGAACCTAAGGTAGGTAACCTGAGGAGGTACGGGCTGATAAACATCTGGATGCTTCTGCTTTCGAAGTTGACCTAATACGTCTCATGCAAAGTGCTGTGAATCTCCCTCTTCCTGTTCTAGTTGTTGTTTTTCAGTGGTAAAACCACATGAGGAATTCGATATTTTCATATTTGTGTCTGGTCCTTTGCTTTAGAATAGGAGGAAGCACTGATTTTAAAATACTTCTTAGTTTATATTATGTTTGAGTAGGAGTAGGCTATCTAAAGATTTCTTGTTTCAACAGGCAGAAAATCCTAGAAATTCCTTTAAAGTATGCAGTTTCTGGATGTTGATAATCCCATGAAGTTTGAGCATGGTACTTGTGCTTAGACCGGTAGGGGCTAAATAATTGATGCTTTTAACCTTTTGTATCCCAATAATGTCCTTTGTTTAGCAGGCTTCTTGGGATGGATTCTCTGCAAACTTCTCTCTTCACATTAGGTGACACTGATCAACTTTTTTTTTTTTTTTTTCCCCCCTGAGGAAGGGTCGACAAAGCTTTGGTGGGCTTGAAGAACTAAGTCAAACTTAGATAACAGTGAGGAAATGTCTTGTGGCGTAACCAGTTGAAATTTCAGCTGCACTGTAGGACTTGATTTTGCTTTCACGACTGAGCGTGTCTAGCAAAATAACGCCTTCATATAATTAAATGCACAGCCATGTGGGAATTAAGATGTAAATCTTGGCAGAAGTTGTAAAGCTAATGTCTAGATTTATGGTTTTCCAACACACAGAAAAAAAAGAGATGCATTCTGCATACTGAAGCACGGAAATATTATGCTTGGTAAAATTAATGTTAAATGCTGTTCAGGTTTTACAGTCAGTTGGAGTGTATAGCAAAGAATTACAGCTACAGTTTGGTGAATAGTAAACTTTTTTTAATCCTTAGAAGAGAGAGAACATGAGCCTGACTTGTGTTGCTTTTGCAGTATTTAAAGGACCTTTCATCTTGTAGCAGTAAAAATACCATCATCCACACACAAGTGACATCTGGAAGAAACACTCATTATGTTTCAGTATTCTTTTTCCTAAAGACGCTGATAAAATCTAGGCAAGCTCATGTGTTGTTATTTTGAGTAGTTGCAATACCAGGTTTTTTAAGTCATCTTAGAGAACCAGGTATTTGTTATGCCATGTGATTGGAATCTGTGCTGTGCCTAGTGGGTAGGATTGTATTTTCAGTTGTATATGTGAGTTTTGGTGTAAACTGCAATGCTTCTGATAACTATCAAAGATGAATAATTAGTACTGCCGTAACCATTTAGACAAAACCAAAAGGCAAATACTTTCTTCAGAATTCTCTTTGCATGAAGCTACTTTTTTTGAAAACTGATGGTGTCAGAAGAAAAGCCAGTATAATTTGCAAAATGGAAAAGATCACCATAGATGTTTTTAAGTATCTTACTATTCAAATTGTCAGGATTAAGGTCTGTTCTGCCATCTGGATGACTTTTAGAGCAAAGTCCACTAACGGATCCTTTCCACCACTGTCTTGAGGAAATAGTCTCTGATTGCAACTGAAGCAGGGTAAAAACGGCAATGGATGGAAAATCCTTGTTGCTAATGAGCAAATCTAGGGTCTATTAAGGCTGGAGAACTGGTGAAGCTCAGTGATCTTACTATGCTGTAGGGTCAGATGATATGGTAACACTTAATTTTCATAGCTTGTGTTTGCAGACTGCTTCCAGTGCACGCTTCCAGTTTGGCGGAGGCAGAGGAGATGCTTTCATTAGTACTGGCTGCTCCTAGGAGTTGCCTGGGAAATCAGAGTTCCTTGGGTGGATGTCCAGGCTAGATTAACAGCTGAGTGAAGCAGTGTGCCCTGGTTGGCATAGCACCTGCAGACTTTCCCTGGCAGCTTGCCCAGTGGCAGTTGCCACCTAGTCCCAGTGGAGCCCTGGAAGGCAGGTCCGGCTGACTGATGGGTGGTGCATTACCAGGCAGTCTCAGTGCTCTCTGTTGAAGGGGGTAAGTGCAGTCAGAACACCTTTATACATGGCTCGCATACTAGGCACTTGACAAATATCACAGTTCTGGTGAGAGTTTCCGCAGTATCCGTGTAGACAGAAGTTAATGCTTCCCATGAAGGTTTTGCTGTCTTCTGCAATAATTTTTGTTTGCTCTGTCACACTTAGAGCGAGGTGGTGATCAGTGTTAAAATTCAGTGTTGATCCCTTGTTCGCTAGTGAAAAGCCATCCAGCTGAGGAGTGAATTTGCACTTTCAGAAGAAATGAAGTGGAATTCAACTTTCTTCTGGTCCCCAAGTGAGCAATGAGGAAACAAGTATCCCATTGTAAAATTAACCTGAATTAACTGACTTTATTCTCCTTTTATTTAAAGGAGACCGAGATTTAAAGGGGACTGATCTTGTCCTTTGTTAGAGCACTACCAAGACACCAGTGATGTTTTTAGCAACTCTTGGTTTAAAGTTAAGATTTGTGGTTCAACACTTCAGCTTCAGATTTCTCTCTAACAGCTAAATGGCTGTTCCGGAAACAATACTGCCAATTTTGTGTATGCTGTGCAGAGTATTGGCATACCTTCTGGTCCTTAGAAAGCTGTGTGCTGTAGATATATGGCTGCAGTGTGCCAAGCACATAACTTGCTGTTTAAGGAATTTCACTCCAGTGGATACTAGGAGTACACAAGAGGATGTGGTGTAGAGACTCAATGCTTCTTGCAGTGCAGTAGGAATTGTCTTGAGAGTAAAGAAGTGTCTCTTTGCTCCTTTGAGGTACTATTTCGCTGCCATCAGCTGAGTCCTCTGCAAATATCTGAAGCTCCTGTATGAGGTAGCTTGGGTCCCGGAGAATGCTCAAGTCAGATCATCTTAGCTGTAGACAGTCCTAGAACTGTCTGATTACTCAGATAAGAAAGCAACCAAGCCTCAAGGTGCAAAGTTGCAAACCACAAAGATGCAATGGGGAAATGCTGATGGGAAATGATCCCAGTTGCTGAAAGGCGTGGCCCAAGGACAAGAGCTAGATGTTACCACGGTATCAAATAAGGCTCTGCCTTGCGGTACACAGTGTTGGCTGGGAATCCCCTATGCCTACACGCAATAAAAACAACATCTCTTAGGATTCAAGTGTAATAAGTACACTCTGAATCCAAATAGAAACAGTAGTGCCATCTTGTAACTATGCCCAGAAAACCTTCTGGTTACTTACATCCCCTCCAAGTATCAAAGCAATGTCCAGATTTTCTTTAGATGGTTGATATGGACATCTGTTGCTTGTTATAAAAAAAAAAAAGGTTAACTACCCTTGCAACTGGTAGAGTTATACTTTTGCTTAAGAGTTCTACTATAACTGTAAAATTGCATGGAAATAAATGTATTCTCAAGGAAAGAAACTCAACTGTATGTGCAGTCAAGGAGAACTCTTAAAGCTGAAATGTGCGCCTGTATTCTGTGAAAAGGCATCACCGCCATGGGGGCCCAGTTGCTAGACTGTTAACAGATATCCATCTGGGCACCAAAATGCATTGATCTAGTCTCCAACAGCTCAGATAAGACTTGCTGGTTGAGCAGTGTGTGAAACTTGGCTTCAGATTTCTGCAGTTTTAGCACTTTGTGTCTGGTTCCTGGAGGAAGGGAGGGAGAGGGGACTTTGTTTACACTCTTCAGAAAGATGCGTGGAGTCCATTATTCCAGACTGTTTGAAACAATATGATATCAGTCTGCTCCATCCTGCCTAGAAGAGATAGCATCATCCCTTTCCTGGCTCCCTATGCTTGGAAAGCCCATGTCTGTACTGGGTCTCAGGAGCTGGTGCCTGTTGTTAGCACGGAAAGGTGCTTAGCCAGAGAAGGGTTGGAGTTACTGAAGGCAGCAGCCTTGGCTGGGACTGTAAGCCCCTTGAGCTGTTAGTGTGACAGTGTTTTGGGTACATGGTGATGGTTTAAAACACTGCTCTCAGCAACCCAGACAGTCTGGGAAACGTTAATTAATGCTGGTGGAACAGTGCCGTCAGCTGGACAGTAATGTCTGCGAGGAAAGCTGGTCACTGGCTTTGAAAAGGTGAGTTGTCAGACATCAACCTTGAAAGTTGTAGGCCAGAGTCTACATGAAGCTTCAGTGCAGTTTGTGCAGTTGGCAAAGATGCACTCAACATCTTTAAAGAACTTATGGGTAAAACACTGTATTGTATTTTATTTAGACTGTTCTGTTGTAGCATGAAAGAATATGGGGATTATGCCCTTTGAATTTTTCTCCTGACATGGAAATTAATGATTTCTATATCCATGGGCAGAACAAGGTGTCTTTCATTGAAATTCAAAATCTGACATCTCACTGTGACTCTGCAATATCTACATGCTAGTCACTGGTCCTGAGCTATTGCTATAAAGACCCATTAGTTTAGAAGCTTCCCTGGAACAAAGGGAAAGAGCACAGAGGGTGATTTCTGAGATATGTAATTATTTATTTTGTGAAACAAAATGTGAATGGAATTAATTGGTTGAGGGCCTGGATGTGTGGTGAGTGACTCTGGTTGCTGCAATAGCAGTGCTTGATTGTGGGCTGGGCATTGCTGAATTCTTCTTACATCAATTAGAATCGACTTCCAAAGGTTGGAATGATTTGTTGTATGGAGTAAAATGTTTTGTGGGTGTAGGGTAGATGCTGAACAACTTATCTGGACCCCATACAGTGTAGATGAGCCCTCTGCCCTGCTTATCTGGGAAATCTAAGAACAACCACAGGTGTTTTTCCCAAGAAAAGCCTAAAACAGGCAATCTTTTTGACTTCACAGGAGATCTGTTGCCTGAAGTCAATTGTATTTAAGAACAGAAGTTAGAGATCATTATTGGGAGCCTGGGGTGAGGTAACTTGATGTGGCCTCTAGATCTTTGCTGTAGCTTCATTCCTAAGACAGTGAAAAGCACAGCTAGGTGTTGCCTCCAAATTGGGCTGATGTCCTTGTTTCTTCACCTCCACTACAGAAATTTTCGGTAGACATCTAGGACCACTCAAGTACCGAGTGAGGGTCATGGGGAATCAGTAGTTCTCCTGCATGCACTACAGACCATACTACATGTGAAAACATTACAGCCCCACCATATTAGAAGGGTTATGTAAGTCATGTAAAAGTTAAGTTACTGTCTTTCACAGTGTTTCATTAAAGCTTTGTGCCTCTTTAGCACTCTTTTTCAGCTAATCTATGACATAATGCACCTTGATACAATCACTGCCTGAATAGTCTATGTCTCTAATAATGCCTTTTTCTGGTCTGTCTTATTCAGTCCTGTAATGTGTTTTTAAAACTTTTAAGTGACCTGTTCTGTGCAACTCAATAAATGGGATTAAAGAGGACAAAACATCCTTTTTTTTCCTGAAGGATGGCTTTGGAGAGAAAAACTGTATTCGGAGCTGTTTCATGGATTAGTAGTGTTTGGCCTTTTATTTTCCAAATTTGTAATGATCCTAAATAGTCAAAGAAACTTAAAACTAATATTATTTTTTAATTGCCATTTAGTGTCCTGTTAAAATATCCCCTTTAAAGCTTGGTCTCACCTTAAAATAAGTGCCTTAAAAGCTATCCCTTTGTTTTGAGTAGCTCACTGAAAGAATGGAGTTTGTTTAGGAACAGAGAGCTCAAACACATTACTGTTGTTTTAAAACATTTTTGTTGTTCAGTTACTGATTTGAGACCTGGAAGTCCCATTTAGCCTTGTTTTTATAATTGGTGTTAAAGTGCACTTTACTAAGATTGGCAACATACCTGATACAGGCACTCCTTGTTTTGAAATAAGCTAAATTTACCCTTCTTTGAAAGCAGCTTTTGTGACTTGTGTTCTCTTAAATGAGTTTGGTCTCATTGTGGTTGGTTCTTGCTTGTATTTTAATTTAGGAACAAAAGACATCTTTTCATTTCCTCACGTTATTCCCTAGCCAGCAGTTCCCAAGAGCTGTTTGGCTGAGCAGTTGGGTTAGTGTTGGGAGTTTTAGGAGTGCTCCTGTTCTTCTTTTTCTCTTAAAGAATTTTTCCCATACATGTTTCCAGGGGGACAAATTACTGGCTGCTTAAGAAGAACAAAAGGGCCGGCCACAGAGGGCGGGGGTCCAACTAGCTACTCGTTTTTCACCTGGGGGGTGGGGGAGCAGGGTTTTTGCTGGTGCCCTCAGTGTGAAGAAGGTGTGGGTCAGAGCTGGAGGTTTCTTCTTTTCGGCGGTTTTTTTCCTTCCACCTGAGAAACCCGGATTCCCAAGCCCACCTTTCCTTGCCCTGCTGGGACCCGTGCCGCAGCCCTCCGCTCTCCGCCGCTTGGACCCTTCACTACACTGTAACCCTGCACACCCTTTGCCAGCTGAGACCTCCCGGAGCTCCCACTGCAGCTCCGGAGTTTGCTACATCTCGTCTGCCACCCGGGATCTGTGCTCGTCTCTGCTGCTCCAGCCTGCTGCTCCCGAGGGTCCGGCCGGACACCGGGATCAGCCGCCCAGAGGGTTTGTTGAAGCTTTTCGTCCATCCTTTCCCGGGACCCCGAGCCGCCCCTGCCAGCTGTGACTGGAACTGCACCGAAGGGGGGGAGGGGTGACCTACAGCCGAGAGGGGCTGGCACTGGGTTTGTGGTTGTGTTTGCTGTTACTGCCATAGTTATTGTTGTTTGTTTGCCTTGTCATATGTGTATATATATATATATATATTAGTAAAGAACTGTTATTCCTACCCCTCATATCTTTGCCTGAAAGCCCCTTAATTTCAAAATTACAATAATTCGGAGGGAAGGGGGTTGCGTTTTCCGTTTCAGGGGAGGCTCCTGCCTTCCTTGACAGACACCTGTCTTTCAAACCGAGACAGTTAGAAACCATGTAATCGAAGTGGTGGCTTAACTTGACAACTTCAGCTTCACGTGTAACAGCATAAGGTGTATCTGCACTGGAGCACAATTAAAGCCAGCTGGTTCATCTCAGGAAATTTCTGGGTGAAGTTCCCCTTCAGAAATGGCCTCAGGTTTGTCTTACGTGGTGGAAGTTGCCCTTACGGTGGGATGCTTTTAGCCTGCATTGGTGTTCAGTGCTGCTGGGTGAAGCCCAGAGTTTCAGTTGGCAGCGCAGCTTTATGTTAACAACATTGTGGTTTCCTTAACACTATTCCCTGAAATACAGTGAAGCCCGTGCAGGTGGCATTACATACAGTGGCATAAACAGATCTCTGCCGTTATCCCACAGCTTCTTGTTCATGTCTCTGGTGCTCGGAGGTTTTGGTGCTTTCTAGTTAAAATGCAGCGGTATCTGGAAGCTGCTCCTCCTGCTAGCCTGTATTTCTTGGTTCCTGGGTTGGATGCTAAACCAAGTTCAGAATAAGCTGGGTTTCTTCACTGATGGTGTTGGGACCGTGAAAATTTGTAGCAGAGGGATCTCAAGTTTGAGAAATTAAATGAAATTTCATTAGAAAGGCCTCTAATTTTCCATTGTTCACACTGCTGGCATGTCTAGGTAGAGGCTGATCTGGGTGGTGGCTGCCTGAGTTTTGCAGGACTGTTGCCAGGCACTCCTCCTGAAGGCAGGGTACCTGCAGCCCCTGTTACAGGAGAAGGTAGGGCATGGGAGAAAGTGTAGATCTCAATGAGACCTCTTCAAGGTAAGAAGGTATAGCATGGCTCCTTCTGTGTAGCTTTGGAGGAAGAAAGGTGTGCAGGGAACAAATGGCTGAAATACCTGATCGTATTTTAATTGCCTTCTCTCCCAATGCAGGAAAACCAAATAACTTTCCAGAGCATGTTTTTGCCAGGACAGGCAGAATATCTAAGGACAGAAGTCATAATTCATTGCAAAAAGGGCTGTTTTTTAATCTGAAAGAGACATCTGAGTCCTCCAGTGAAGCATGTAAGAAATAGTCACTGATGGTAACTGGTCACTTTGGTTTGAAGATAGGAACAGCTCTGTAGCCCCAAAGGGCTTGTGCCTTGCTCTTACTGTCAAAGTGCATGAATAGTGAGAAAGTCGTTCCTGTTCTCTGAAACAGCTTCACTACAACTATCAAACAGAGTGTTCTTGGAAGTGCAGCCCAGAAGAGGGCACCTCTAGTGTTATGAGGGTGTGTTATTGCTCTTCATTTACTACATTGGTGCTGATATTTTGCTTAGATTGCCAATGCCTTTTCTGTTTATAAATGCAGTGCTGAGAGGTGTTAGCTGAAACTTCATGTTTCAGCTGTTCAGAGGTCCTGTGTTGTTTCGTGTGTTGTCTCTTCTTTCCCCCCGTTTTCTTGGGGAGTTGCAGTGGGTGCAAGACATTATCTGTTTTCACATTTAGTTTGTTAGTATTTGCCTTCTAGTGAATGTGAAAACAGCTCTTGATAAGAAGTACTATCCTTCCTCTCCACCAAGTGAAGAATGTGGATTCATGCACTTATCTTCATTTCTGATAGTAGTATCTTGGTCGCTGCACAAGTCTGTTTACGTGACCTTTCTGCTGGGAACCTCAAGGTTACCATCACCTGCTGTTCCCTCATTTCACACTTGTGCAGCTGTATAAAGTGTATGAGACTTCAGGCATTGGTTTTGAACTCTCAAAACCATGGAACCTCTTCTTCTGGCACAAGAGACCTCCTGTGCCACCTCTCGGAGTCTGTCCTATTGGCTGCAGTATGGGGTTATTCCTTTTGTTTCCAGGCAGAAAGGGAGTATCAAAGTTGTGGAAAACTGTAATTGAATTGCAGCAACCAGAGGTAAAAAATAAGTGCTGTTCTCAACAGCTTTCAAAGTGTTTCAGGCAATCCATGTGTCAGTTTACTGTCCCTTTGTGACATTAGGTTGTAACTGTCCAGGACTGTGTCTCTTGTGCTTGGACAAGATGTGGCTCTTCAGTGTGTGGAACTGTAGCTCTAACAGCTGTTTCAAATTTGCCTTCAGCTTTATCTGTGCTAGCATCAGGCATTAATAGCATTAAGCCTAGAGAAGCAGTAGTTAGTAGATTACCATAATACTGGTTTGGAGTTATAATTTTGCCAATGTCACAAAGAGCTGTGGCCACAAAAAGGCTACCATGCTTTATTAAAAATCCTGCCAAATGGAACGAAGATAGGACAATTATTGTTTGTTCCGAGGGGAACAATTTCTTACTCTAATTTATATGCAAGTAACAGGCATTATCATAGTTGAATGTTCCAGTCAAGGCTGTGACCACTGGAGAGGCCTTAGGTAACTTCTTGTGTGGGTGCTCTCACCAAGTTATTTTACAGTGGTCTGATTCAGTATGAATGTCCTTGCGTTGCCTAATCCTGTTGCTAGGGGGAAAGTTACCCTTTTCCAGATCATTGCTGTCCTTCTCAAATGTAAAGGGGCTACTTTGACTTGTTAATATTCGTGGTAGTTGTTTTTTGTTTACCTTTTCTTTTTTGGAGATGTTAATGAATTTGCATATGAACGGTATTGTATTTGCATAAACTTTCTAGCTGAGTCACTCTTGAGGTAATTTCCTGTCAAGCAAGTAGATTGTGCTGGAAACTCCCCCCATTCAGGTGACTGGAGGATGGGATACTTTTCCAGCAGGGTCTCCGTCTCTGGTGAATGCCAACTGAAATTTCAGAACAGTAGTGCAAAACCAGTCCCAGCACCTTAATCAAGTTGACTGGTATCAATGTGGTTTCTCAAATGCAGAAGAAGAAAATGTGCTTCTGATAATTTGACTTAGCAGACAAATGTAGTGAGTAGTGACAAAATATCCAAGTACATGAAAACTAACTCTTAATGCATTCCACACCTCTAAAGGAATGAAATTATAAGTTTATAGGCACCTTCTTAAAGAGTAGAGCTATCAGTGATGTTTTAAAGCAGGCTTATAAAAGAAAAGCGTAGAATCTCCAGTAGCAACACTTCTGCCATCCTGAATGTAGACCTAGAGCAGAGAGAAATGCTATTGCTAGCAAAATGTGGTCAGCTTTCTCTCTTTCAGTGAAATCTGCATAAGCATGTGGTGTGAACAAGGAAAAAAATGCCCTTTTTCTGGCTGATGATAAATTGTTTACCATGAATCACTGTCTAAATAAGATGGCATGAAAAGAAAATGAGAAATCTAATATGTTTTCTATAATTCTGGCTATTCATTGATTAAATTAAATGATCCATCTGTACCTAAATATAACTATAGTCAAGTCATCAGTGGAGGAGGAGAAAGCTGAGTTGTCAGATGGAGTAACAGTATTTTTCTGCATATGCAACTGCCTTGTGCATCTGTCCCATCTAGTAAAGGCTGCTTGAGAAAGGAGGAGATCATGTAGATGCTGCTCTTGCAGTTCTCAGTTTGTGTCTGCTATGTAAATGGCAATATGTTGGTGTTACAGAATTTTATACCAGGTTTTGTGTTGTCTTGCAATATCCTCTTATGCTTTTAGATGTGGAGGATGAAAAGCTGTTTCTAAGCATGTGGTTATAGCTTGATCCATTTTTAAAAAAGCCCCAAAACATACCCAGCAAAACCCAGCTCATGAAGCTTGTGGCTTTTCCTGTTGTATGCACTTAAACTCAGACAGAAGCAGCGTTTTAGGCTGTATTGTATGGCAATATTTTGACAGCTTCCAGACTGAGTAGTAAAGACTTTCATTGCAGTCTTGTTTTACACTAGGAAAGATCATAAGTGTGCATAGAAGATCTGGGTTTCAGATATTGGATAACTTGCAAGAAAGTTTCATGCAGTCCTCCAGAAATGTTGAGGTACTCTTATTTACGTATCTGGGTTCTCCTGTACCTCTTCCTTCCTTTTATTCAAAAGGTCGGTGTTAAGTGAGGGTGGTTGAGGATGGTGTTTTCAGTGGTGGACTTTGCAGCAGCTGCTTTTGGAGGTAAAGGAGGTGAGACACCAAAAAGGTAGGGTCCTCTGTAGCTCCCTAGAACGATCTGATGTGGTACAGACCAGATATCCAACTGGCATTTTGTATTTGTGATTGTTTTGAATCCTCTGAATTTTTCAGAGATGAGCCCTTAGGGGAGGAGGAAGGAGGCTTTGGTAGCTGAGTGGTCTTTTTTTTTTTCTTTCCCTTTCTTTTTTGTTCTTAATTCTTTCCCATTGGTATCTCCCTATTTGGCTGCAAACTGCTTCAATACAATCATGTGTTTTAATGCTTTTGGACACACCCTTGACAGAGTGACAGCTTCAAATATCTCAGTGACCTTGATTTTCATGGGAGACCACTACCCTCTTGACTGGGGAGGATGATCTTGATACAGGCAGGTGAGCTCATACTAATCAGGCTTCAGTTCCCACTGCAGTTTTCTCTAAGCTGTGTTTTCACCTCTAAGTATGTGTCTAAATGTTCAGAAACTAAAGAGGCAGCCAAGTGTGATAGGGGTGATGAATTTTGCAGGCTGAGGAACTGCTTAAAATGAATGTTAAAGTAATCCCTGTGTGTGTGTATGTTGTGTGTCTGTTGTGTGTCTGTCTTTTTAATGGTCAAAATATCTTTCTGACTCATGATGAACTGCTTTGCAATTTGCGTCTTGTATGCACACAGTGTTTCAATGTGGCCAGTGGTTAAGTTTTGCTCTTGAATTTAGGAATTCTTTTCTGTCTTAAGATGCATAGTAAAGCTGATGTGCACTTAGTTCTTATATTTCTTGGCAGCTGTTCCTTGGAGTCATAAACTCAATATTATATTATCAGTGTGGTCTAGTTATTTCTTCCATAGAAATATAGGAAAGCCATAATATAACTTAAATTCTAACAGTTTGAATGTTTTTTTTTACAACAGGGACTGTTCTCATCAGAAGCAGTAATGGCCACCTAATGCTGGTATCTCAACAGGCAATAGCACGACCACAGAACCAGACACAAAATGACACAAGTGCGAGACCATCTGTGCCGAGCAGCACACCTGCAGTCAGAATACGTGCTGTGCAGGTAACTTCTCTCATAACTTTAGTTTGACGTAGCTGTGTGTTTATGTAGTTATAACAGGGTTTGCAAATAAGTTATGGAGGCTTAAATAAGCATTTGAACCCTTTCTGAACAGGGTGATGCTGTTTGGTTTTGCACCAATGAACATGACTATGTGCTTTGCTTTCTCACTTGGCAAAAAACTTGCTAGCTGTTACATATGGTAAAGTTCAAATTAATGAGCTCTTCTCTGGTGATGATGGTGTAAACCATTTTAAGAAAAAAATGCCAGCCAAAACTGCCTAAACGCTAGTATCTAAAACCTTGTGATCCTCTGGTGGGATATTTCTCTGAAGCTGAGTAAAGCTGAGGACCTTTCCCATGTCTCCAGGATGTTCCTCCTTCCCTGAGCTCTGCTGGCTTTTTTCTTCCATCTTTTGTAGTGTGGTCAGTACGTAAGAGTAGGGAGGTACATAAAAGTAACAATTTATGTATTTCTTTAACCATTTTATTCTGATTATGCATTGTCTCTAAATGTCTCTGAACTAGTTGTTGACTATTAAACTGGTAGACAAAGAGCTTTGTTGAGCAGTGTTTAAAGTACATGGACTGTGTGAATGATGCCTGTGTTGTTACTGCAGGAGGATGTATCTCGGTTTGTATCTGACCCCAGCTTCAATGTCTGTTTTGTCATTGGTTTGTCTGACAACTGTTCTCTGCCCATGTGTAATTATTTTTTATTTTTATTTTTTCAAAGAATTCTGGCACACAGTTAGTAAAGAAAATAGCAGCTGCTCCTGTGAAAACGTTATCTCAAACAACAAATGCCGTGGTTTCTACTGTTCAGACACCTGCTGTAATACAGGTACTTTGTAAGCTTTTATAGTATGGTGGAATAAGTGACAGAAAGAACTGGAGAAAATATGGATGCATTCTTGTTATTTCTAACTGTAATCTGGTTTTCAGTAAGCTTGGTAACCTTTGTCTTCACAATAAATTATTTCCCAAATCTGTTTTTTAAATGCATAATTTAATTAGGCTTCTGTCAGTGTGTGTCAGATAAGATTATCTTACTACAGTAGAAAGCACATGAACAATGAATAAAATAAATAGTTCAGAGGGCCATTTCCAGTGCTTTTGTATGCTGTGACAGAGCTCCTTCAATCTCTTGCTAAATCTTTTCTGGGAGATGTGCTCCTGTTGGGGTTCCCTGCTTCCGTAGCAGGAAAAAAGGTATACCTGAGATGATGTTGAGGGGGAAATGAGCTGTCTGCACCAGTCCAGCTGTTTTTCATGTGTATGATTTTTTTTTCCCTCGTTATAAACTGAAGGAAGGTCATAGCTGAAGACCTGTTCTCTAATTGAGCATGGCAGGATGGGTTCCACAGGTACAACTGTAAATAGGCAGTGGTTGAAAATGCCTCATTATTTTTAGATAGTATTTTTGTCTTATTTCCTAGGTCTTACTTGCTTTTTCTAGAGAAAAATGTTGTAGCCCTCTTCTGAAGAGGCTTTTATCACCTGTAGAGTATGAGACTTTTCCTACATACGGTTCATAGTCTGTTTTTGGGGACCAGACTTCTAGATAAGCATGTGGGATAAAAATGAAAGTACATTTTTCTCCAGGTAATACGTTCTGTTCTCCTAATGTGGATGAGAAATCATGAAGTCTGGCTTGTACCTATATTTTGTGATAGGAGTTTGAAGGAGACTGAACTGTAGCAGCTGACAAAACACTCAGTAAATGAGCAGGATCAATCATTCAAAAAAACATGCTGGATGTATGTTCTCGACCCTGGGGGTGTTTGAAGGATTAGGGGATGTGTTTGCTGACAGTGGTAACAGTCTGACTTACAAGTTCATCCTCCTGCTGTTCTTCTGTATCAGCAACTGAACACTACTCACACTCTGTTCTCTTTTTTGACTTCCCTCTCACTACAGATGCATAATGTTGGGGCTAAAGTGGAAAACCCAGAGGCCTCTCTTAATACATTTTCTATTTTGTTTAGAATGGAGACAGTGTATGCTTTGTGTCTAAAAACAGTAATGGATATTCCTTACTTTTATTTTGGAATACCAGCTTGCAAATGCTGTGTTTGTGATCTCTGCATAGAGGTCTTTAGGATATAAAAACAATACTCATCCACTATACGACTCTTGCACTGGGAAAAAGAGATGAAGGTCATCTATCATCTGATAGATGAAGCCGCATGCATCCTCATACTCTCGTGTGGATAAACATTGAGATTCATCATTCTATTAACTTCTCTTTTTTAAGACTTACATCTGCCTTTGGCTTGGTTCTTCTGTACTTTTAGTTCAGTTTTGATGTAGTCTGTTGAACTTGTGTTCTTCTGAGATATTTAAAGACATAGAGTATTTTTTGTAAGCTGGTTTTTTTTTCCTCCCACTGTGGAAATTGGAACACTTGTAATGAGCTGTAGGGCTGGATTTAAACAGCAGGAGTGATGGCTCTAGGAAAAATTAACAGTGCTGTTTTGTTGGGAGTGGTTTGGAGTGTTTGTTTCCTTGAAGCCCTCCTGTTTTGCAGAGGATTGCAAAGCCCTCTGCACAAGCTCCTTGTACAATGAAGAGTAAATAGATGCAGTGTGGATACATGTTGCTGTGCCATGGCCACTTTGCACCTTACCCTGGGGTGGGCAAGAGAAGAGTGCTGAAAAGGGAGTCAGTGCATAAAGTTGATGGAACCGTCTGGGGAAAGGAAGGCCGAGCCCTTGGGTCTGATTTCCTTGGCAGCAATTCATTCATCAGTCTTAAAAGAACTTGCTGATCTTAGTGTGCACAGTTTTCTGAGGTCACAGGAGAGGAGTGTTGGTGTGGAAGTATGCTGTCATCACAGAAAGTGGTGCATAGTGGAGAGGAAATGATCCTTGGCTTGGTTGTGTGTCTCCTATCTTGCGTGACATACAACTTGGAACACTATCTGCAAAACTCTCTGGGTACTGACTGCAGGATTATTATCCTCATCAACAAAAATATTTCCCTTTTTTGACATTCCTGAATGTTTAAGCTCTGAGGTTAGACAAAATTACCTGCACATTCTTATTTTTTACCTGTTTTCCAGATGGGGTAACGAAGCTGCGAAGTGCCTAATTAGCATCATGCTGGGGCACTTTCATTTAGATGCAGAGCACTTCTTCTCTTGAAATGACTTCAAAATATGCAGGATTAATGCCATTTTTTTGTGGCGACTGTTTCTCTGTTGCTCAAAGTGAGAATGAGAATTGTCAGTAGTGAAAAAGGTTGATGGCAGATGACAGAAGTTAATTCCCATATATTCATTTTCCTGGGAAAAGGGTCCAGCAGGCTTCCTGTTGTTTCCTCCCTCAGCTGATAAAATGCAGTTCTGGTCTTGATGTGTAAGCATGCTGGAAATAGCAAGAGATCAGCTCCTGTTTTCGACTTTTAAAAGCCCAGGGCATTGCAACTTGGCAGATCTGCACTATGTCCCCTTCCGTCTTCCTCCTGCCCATCTGTTTGTGGGATTCTTGTGCCCAGTTTGCCTCCCTGTGGTCTTAGAGCTGTTGAGCCTCATCCTTGGAAGAGGCAGTGGTGGTGGCAAAGATCCTGCAGAGAGCTATTAAAGTGTTACCAACAGTGGGAGCCTAAGCTAGAAGGCTTTTTGGTAGCTGCCTGCTGCTTTCATGTCAAGCTGGCAGCAACTTGGGATGGGGAAGGAAAAGAAATTTCACCAAGGAAAAAAAATTGTAAATATATGACAAAAGTGTTACAGTTTTGCTTTAGCTTTAAGTGTTTGTTCGTTAATTTTCCCTATCCTGAAAGACTTAAAAGTCCTTTGATATGCTACATGATGTCTGTCCCACTTGTGATTAGTGTTTGTTCTATCCATGGTAGGGCAAGTTAAGACTCTGGTCTTACTGTCTTATGACTAATGCAATTAGCAGGTATTAAGTGTGCCTGTTGGACTAAACTGGGGTGCTTAAATGTGTTAAGAGTTGGTGAAAGCCATTACATTGTGCAGATCTGAACCTAGAATTTGGGATACAAAACCAGACTTTCCCTTCCTCTTCAGAGGCTTAGAGGAAAGATGACACCGAACTCTAGGTTTCGAATGTTAACCTGGAACTCTTGCTCTTCTGTAACCTGTGGGTTCCCTCTGGCTTTTCAGTTTTTAAGCTGAGAAATCAAAAGTAGTGGTTTTTTTGTATAGGCAGAGTCCTTTACTCGTATTGTATTCTGTTGTATCAAATGAGCTGTGTTGGTTTTTTGTGTACGGTTTGTTTGTTTGTTCTCTTTAAAATCTGAAGTAGAAATACTTCAGTTTAGTAGGTTTTAGATTTAGCCAGGTTTGCAAAGAAGGGAGGTATTTTTTCCTAAACCTTAATTACTCTCCTGTTGCTGGAGCTTATAATGAGATTTTAAGAAGAGGTCTCAAAATAACTGAATTTTTTGAGGGTTTCTGTCAGGGCAGAGGAGAAAGGGATCCAAATTGCTGCCCACAAGGAAAAGGCAGGAAGAACTTGTTAGGTCCATTTGCTGAGCTGGCTGCTTCTGCTGGCACATGTATCCTTCCAAAGTGGACATGGTATCTTTTGCCTACTCTGTGTGTGATAGGAAAAGCAAGGGATGTTGCAATTGAGAGAGGAGCTTCAGGGCAAACCTGGAAGATAAATAATCACTGATGGTTCTGTTTGTCTTCAGAATAGTATCACCTGGCTTAACATTGTCCATTAGTCTTGGACTGTAGGAGCCTGGCAAAGTTAATAAATTGGTTTCTTCAAGACAATTTTACCTTTCTCTCTTCCTTCAAAGTTGCAGGCAGTGCTTTGGTCTGGATGTGCCTTTGTAATTTCTTCCCCCCCACCCTTGATTTATAAATAGAATTATGGCTGTGAGGGTACTGTCACTTACTGCATTAAATAGAGCCTCTCAAAGTAAATTAATCTAAGCTCTAAAAACACAGAGAAAAGTAGTTTCTTTATGTTTTAAATGGTACTGTGGAGGGAGGTTGCTACCTTATGTGCTAGCAGAATCCAGTATGTTTGTCACGTTGTTCTTTGGTTAAAAAGTGTTAATTTTTCTCTTCAGCCAGCAGCTGCAACAGCTAGTGTTACTGCAGTTACTGCTGTAAAGCCTTTGAGTACTGGAACACCTGTAAAACTTCCAGTTACAGGACCACCTGCACAAGCTATCTCCCAAAAGGCAGTCTCTGTGAAAGCAGAGGGCACAACAGTAGCACAGACCAGCGCGTCTACAGTAAGGAAAAAAAAGTTTTTAATTAAAAATTAACATTCTGTATGTTCATCAGAGGTTGAAGAGACAGTGCAACATCTAACAGTCTTCTCTTTATTTCCACACTAGGAGATGCTAGAGAATGTGAAGAAATGCAAGAATTTTCTTGCTTTGCTAATAAAATTGGCGTCTAGTGGACCTCAAGCACCTGAAATGGGGCAGAATGTGAAGAATCTGGTGCAAAATCTATTGGTGAGACTTCTTTTTCAAAACAAAGTCTGCATCATTTGTGTGTAGATTTTTGACATTTACTTTATCATAGTTTTGTTCCTTGTCTTTTTTTTTTTTAACAGCTCAAGTGTTGGATTTGTGGCTGAGTACATCTGACCCTCGTTAAATCTTACATTATAAATCGTATTTTAACTGAATCCCATGCTGTGTTGTTTCCCCCCTCACATTTCTGTTTCATTTTATGCACACAGGTAACTGATAGCAGCAGGAGCTGGTAGTGTTACCACAGCTTCTGGGTCTTTTTTTTTTCTCATGTTAGTGTAGTTTTGAGTCCTCAGTAGCGAGAATTTGATGTGGAGGTTGCAGTACAGTGCTAAGTCCGTGCTACTGTTTTACTCCAAGGCAGAACTGAGCAGTGGAGCAAGCATGACATTATCAATAGCTTTAAACAGTAAGATGGGGAAAACAATGTGGTGGCTGCCAGCCTCTCTCTCTTTGCAGGTGGCTTCCGTATGGTGCTTCGTGCTGTATCCCAGCACAGCTGGGTTTTCCTGGTAACGATTTCTCCTGCCACTTCTTGTCATGGCATTTGACCGCTGCTGCTGTGTTGTTGTTCCACCATAGCAGAAGGCTGTGTGCTGGTGGAGGGGGGTGGCTTTGCTCGTGGTACCAAAGGACTTTTCAGTCTAGGAAGGTGTGATGTAGACAGGTGTAATTTCAGAGAGCAGATTGTTTGAGGATGCAGCCTTGCAAAAATTTGATTCCTTGGCCTCTGTCCCTGCTGGACTATACACCTTCCTTCTGTGGGAAAAATAGAGTTGTTCTTTCTTGTGCTTACAGTACTTTTTTTTTTTAAGAGCAATTGTTAAGAGACATTAATACAGTGTTAACTGCACACTTGTTTGCTTTTTGTGGTAGTTTAAAAATCTGCCATTTGCTATATGTATGACATAAATGCAAAAGAAAGTGATATGTTGTGTGTATGAGAGAAATGAGTAAATTGCATCTGGGCAGTAAAATGATCCTTAAGGCAGCGTTTCATGAAGTGGGTGTCAAGCACCCTGTATGCGCTGTGCCTTGGTGTGCCAAACCACTTGCATCTGTATCAGTGGGACCTCGGTGACCCATATCTGCATCTCAGTGAGATCTAACAGGCAACAGATCAAATGGCTGAATGGGAGAGCTGCTGTAAGCTCTGTTTGTCTGCAAATACACAGTCTTTAAAATCCCTGTTCTGGTTATGTAGCAACTTGGAACAGTTGCTCCAGAGGCGAATGTGGGTGAGGGGAGTAATTTCTCAGCAGAAGCAGAGATTGGTGCTGCTCTTTGTGTGTCTGTATGCTCTTGGAGGAGGTCATGTTTTTGATGACTCTGGGAGGGTGAGGAAGGGCAGCAGAGTCTGGGGCTTAGCCCTGTTGTACAAGTGAGGGGTCTCAGAAGTTTGCTGCAGCTGTCTAACCCTCCCAAGCCCTTGAGTCAGGTGTTTGTGTTGTGACAGGGTGGACAGCCTCTGCAATTCAGAGGACTGTTACTGTGGGGGTATGCAGAAACTTTTTTGATTGCTTTTGAAAGACTGTGTTAAGTATTCTGTTTTATTATGCTGTGTATGCATTAGTCTAGAATTGTCTTACAAAAACTGCTGAGTTATCATTTGTCTTCGATGCCTCTAAGTTTATTTGTATGCAGATAAACTACCTTTACTGAAAGAAGTACTAGTAGTTGATTTAAAATACATCTTCGTAACAATGAGATACTCAAAAGGATCAGTACTGCTTATAAACTTTTTTCTCTCAGTTCACTTCGGTGACTGGATGTGAACACCTGTCCCTAAATGTGTTGACTGCCTGTAGCTGAAGAAAGCATAAACAACTTGAGTAATCCTGTATGAAAATTACAGCATTATTCTATCCTAACTCCCTTTTTTTTCTTTTCTAAATAAAGCAGGAGAAAAGCATTTGAGTACTGAAATTGAAGAATGTCATGATAATACAAACTTCCATGACTTTTTGATACATCTAGGAAAAAAAGTGTGGTAGATTCAGTTATAACTTACTGTTGTAATTATATTTTTCTCTTAGGAAGCAAAAATTGAACCAGAAGAATTTACAGAGAAGCTGTACATAGAGCTTAAGTCATCTCCACAACCATATTTAGTTCCTTTTCTCAAGGTAAGTGTCTGATTATGGATACTTGGTATTTAAAGAGGGAAGGGAGGAGGACCAGAAAAGAAGAGAAAAGAGTTGGGGCATTCAGATAGGCGTTTGTTCAGGTCAGTTGAAGAATGGTGCTTAACATACCTCTGTGTGACTGTTGTGCTTGGAAAGACAATTTTTAAGGGGAAGGAGAATTCTTGAGGAGTAATTTATGCTGTATTCCTAATACTGTAGAGTGATTGCCCTCTAGGTGTTAGTGGAGACCAGTGTTTTGGAAGCTGTGCATCTGTCTACAGTAGAGCAGCTATTTTAAGATGACCTCTTAACTTTTTCATCAAAATTGTAGCTATTCTAACATAGAAGCTACAACAGTGGCAGTGCACAGCTTACGCTATGTTAAAGGTCAAAGAATCTGCATAAAGCTATTCATCTTCTGCTGGTTTATGTTTAGCTGGAGGCAGGAAAAATCCCTACCCCTTTCTCCAGAAAGAGTGTGACAAGACTACTGCAGCTTCAGAAAAGAATCCCAGGAACTCTGTTTGCGTTCAAGCAAATAATCATATAAAGGAAAAAATGCTTCCTTGAGACTTTTAATCATATGGTATAATGGTATTAACAAAATAAAAATTAACTGTACAGAAAGCATTAAATCCCAGTGAAAACATAGAAAACTACATTAAATCTACTAAATTGCAATGTACACCATACTCTTAGGCTTGTTAGATCTGTGCATTCGTTATAGGCATGATGGAGAATGAAGAAAGAATAGTTAAGTGGTAAAGCTGGGACAGAGTTTTTCTGGATTTTGCTCTTTTCCTTGGTATTTGACAGGCCATATAACAATGCATGTGATAATGTTGATATTGCTCTAGATGGCTGGTGTTAATCTGCTCAAATGTGGGATAAAAATTTTTATTACAGTGGCAACTTTTATATGCTTTGCTAGCAAGTTTGCCATGAGTCTGAAAGACTACAGTCATCTCTGCAGGACCTTAAGCTGAGATGGGAGATTCAGATTTGATATTAGAAAAAAAAATTCCACTGTTAGGGTGGTGAGGCATTGGAATAGGTTGCCCAGGGAGGTGGTGCTGTCACCATCCCTGGAGGCGTTTAAGGGGGTCTGGTGCTGGGTGATGAGGTTTAGTGTTTTAGGGGTTAGAGTGGTAGTGCTGGGCTGATTATTGGACTTGATGGTCTTAAAGGTATAAGGTCTCTTCCAACCTTGATGATTCTATGATACATACAATTTTCCAATTGGTCATTTATTACCTGTTTAATTTCCTGGA
Source organism: Lycocorax pyrrhopterus obiensis (assembly GCA_014706295.1). NCBI lineage: Eukaryota > Metazoa > Chordata > Aves > Passeriformes > Paradisaeidae > Lycocorax > Lycocorax pyrrhopterus. The sequence goes on from JACSVZ010000002.1 coordinate 106,347,932, forward strand.
GGCTTCTTAAATGCCCATGCAAAAGCCAGAGAAATAAACAGCTCTGAGAAGGGGTTTTCTGCATTCAGTGTGGCTCTGGCTGCAGAAGGACCAGGCTGTGAGTACAGGGTCAGTGTGACTGGCACTCAGAAGTGCTCAGCTGTTATAAGAAGCCATCCAACAATGTGAAGAGCTGCTACACTTGATGCAGAGAACTCAAGGCAGTTCTGCAGGGGTTAGGTTGGGTTCATCAGCGTGGGTCAGACCCTCACCTGTTGCAGCAGAGCCCTTGCATGTTTCTTCTGCAGCATACTGCCAGGTACTGGTATCATCCAGGCTTCTCTGTTTTGGGCAGCGTCCATACCACATAACCCTTGGCATGGTGTTCTCTTCCTGTTGCATGCTATATTAACAAAGATACACTGTGACTTCAGAAGCGTTGTTCAGACATGGCCAAAGTTAGCTGACTTTGCAGTGTTGCCAATCCTTTAAAGCATCTCGCACCCAGATTGCCTTTTCGTGAAACACTGTAAGGATGTGTGGTTGATACACACAATTAGGTTGATCTGTAACTCTGAGCAGCTGTGACAGGACTGAGTGCCAAATGGAGGATGACTTCAGGAGCACTTCTCTAAGGTGCTGAGTGGATCGGTGCTGGCCTTGTTTGTGGGGGAAATGTTTGCAGCTTGAGTCTGGAGAGAAATGTGATACGGCTTTTTGCCAATCCACTTTTAGCTAGTGAAGTGGAATTTTAGGGAGGACTCTCTGGAGTCGTCTCTTATCTTTGAGCTGCAGGTTTTTGATGAAGTTGTGCATGTGTTTTTGTTTTGTCTGTGCCAAGAGGTGGAAAAGTACAGTGGCTTTGGCTGTGAAGCCTGCTTGATTTTCAAGTCTGCTGGATGCTTTTGGTACATAAATTGCATCAGGAGCTAAGCAGCCTTTTAAAAGAAAAAGAAGTGAATGTTAAAAAACAGATGGGCTGCAAAAGGTCTGGTTGTGCAAACAATATGATTATGTGGTACACTAGCATGTGAGACATGCTCCTTCTGCATGAAGTCCAAAGCAGCAGCACTGTGTTAGGAGCTCTTACAAATTTTAGCAACTGTTAAGGGGGGAGGAAAAAATAAAAGGATTTTCAAGAATATACAGGTAGCTGCAGAACTGACTTCCCCTGGTTCAGAGCCATAGCAGATTTTACACAGTCAAGGAGAAAATTCTGTAGAGAGCTTGAAGATTATTCTGTCCATTAACCTTCTCAAACACAGCTGTAGTAAAAATGAGATGTTGCCAGATTCCTTTACTTTTGTTCTCCTGTTGCCGAGAAGTAGCTGGCTGAAGTTGTGTTGCTGCAGCTCTACAGACATTATTAAAGTGGTATCCCCCCCTAGTGTAGAAACAGCTGTATTGGTATAAAAGTGTTCGTGTCTTCAGAGCTTTTTTCTGACTTTATTGGATAATTCGTAGTTCCCTGTCAGATGGGCTCCATGAAATAAACACAGCTGTTCCAATATAGCAGGAGTTTTTGGCAAAACAAAATTCTTTGAGGTAATAAAGCAGTTAAAATCATCTTACTCAGAAACATAAATTCCAAATTGAAAAATCCAAACAGAAAAACAAAGTTATATGTGAGTTTCCCCATAGATGGGATTTGCTATGTGTAGTGTAGCTGTGTTGATGGTTGACCTTTGCTCAGCTGGTGTTGGTGTTTCTTGTCATCTTCACTGAAGAGGATTGTCATCAATTTAAGGGTGCCTGAAATTTAGCAAAACTTGTTTGCCATTTATTGTATCATGAAAAATTTAATTGGAAAACGAGGAAGAGGATTCAGTTACAAATGTATTATTATTGTGGAAAACTCTGCTGATACTACATCCAGTGTTTTTTCATTTTTCTTTTAGAAAAGCGTGCTTGCCTTACGGCAACTAATGCCTAATCCTCAGAGCTTTATCCAGCAGTGTATGGAGCAGCCAGCTCCAGCCCAAGAAGTGATTTCAACTTGTACCTCCGCAGTACCAGCTCCTTCGACAGGAGTGGCAACCTCGGCTGTAGCAACAACTGCTCTTCCAGTTGTAAAACCCGTGCCTGACTCTGTAGCAGTCACAGCCCCTCTGGTTATCACCCCAGCCCTTGCCACCACGTCGACAGCAGCTTCTGTGACACCCGTGAAGGCTGTTCCTTCCTCTGCAGCGGTGACAGCGTCTCTTGGGCCCGCAGCTTCCGTCCTCACCACAACCATGGCATCGTCCGGGCTGACCGCTGTCCAACCCGGCAAGCCAGTCTTCGCCTCTGCAGTGCCAACACCCTCTCTCCAGTCTGCAAAGCCAGTCTTGGTCTCTACTGTGGCATCTTCAGCAACAACCCCTCTCCAGCCTCTGAAACCAGTCATTGGAGCGCCAATCGGTATTAAAATCTCGCAGCCCAACTCCATTGTTGCGCAGTCAGTGGGTGCTCAGCAGGTGGTTAAAGTGAAACAGCTGGTAAGATGGATTCTCTGCTTCTCTGTGACTAACCAGGCTTCTTTACTTTGACTCTTGCCGTTTAGTAAAGAGGATACCAATTTAGACCTCTGTGCTTTTGTTTGTTTGTTTGTTTGCTTGTTTTTTCTTTTAGTACATGAAGCTAGTTTGTCTAGAGTTCATCAGTTATGTTTGTCATAGCTTAGAAATACTGAGCTGTTGCTGGAAAGGTGAATCTAACGCCAAGCTGTCACCTTGGTCTCTTGCAAGATACGTCAACCACCATTTCACCAGACTGAACATCCATCTTGAGACACAAGGGGATATGAGGTCTAACCCCCACTATGCACACAGCCAGGCTAGGTTGGCACCTGGAAGAAAAGGTAGGAAATGCTGGTGTCAGAAACAGAAACTGCTGATGGGATATTTACATTAATTGCTCTTCAGTGCCGTGGTAGGGCTGTGCCTCAGCCAGCCACCAGGGATGCCAGTCTTTCTCCCCTGGTAGTTCCTGCCCTGGATACTTTACAGGTGGCTCGATGATGTTCAGTGATATGTTACCTGAAATGTACGAACTACCTCAAGGAGCTTTCTGAGCAGAGTTCTGACCTCTGCATTTACTCTAAGACATGTTAATTACAAAGTCGTCCAAAAGTGAGTTTTTTCTATCAGGCCTCATTAGCTAACAAATTCCAGGAGGAGTAACTGTCTTATTAAAACAATACCCTCAAAAGCAATGTGTTAACATTTTTTATTCTTGGCACAGGTTAACTTCTTGCTAATGTTAAATACCAAGAAACTGTGGATCACAGGTATACCCGAAAGACCAACTTTGTGAAATAAATTAGGTTTGGCTTATAGGTGTTTAAGATACTGAGTAGCTTGGTGTCTAGCTGATCTACCTGCAAGTAATGCTCTCAAGTATTTTGAGAGAATAGTCTCCCTTTGGCAGATAAAGAACTCAATTCTTGCAAAGGTATTCATTGTAAAAATTATTTTTCTTTAAAAAGTGGGGAAAACATTAGACTTCCTGTGAAGCTGGATTTACTTCCCACAGATATAGTAGGACATCTGCTATGTGAGTTTTCTTTTTAGCTTGGGTATTGTGTATATTTGATTTAACAGTGTTCAGGCCCCTAAAATGTTTTGGTTTTTTAGTTTCCTTCTTTTCAAAGGGCATAAGGTAGATGTAATATGAGAATCCTGCATTCTAAATAAAGAGTTTATGCTATGGTAGCATAAGCTACCTTAAGCATGAGCTCTTCACCTTTCCAGACTTGCTTAAGAAGAACAAAACACTCAACTGTATGGGGTGGATGGAGAGTCCTTTTTCTGAGTGGATTTGGTAAAAAAAAAAAAAACCACAATGCAAAATACCCTCAACCCCAAAACTCCAAAGGAGAGTTATCAAGCATATGCACTGACAGTCTTGGCTAGTAGTAGCTAAAGCCAAATTGGAAAAGGAGTTGGTACTCATATTGTCTTTGAGGACTAAGTTTTAAATTCCAGCCAGAAGAAAAGAATTTCTTAGGTAGTACACAGGCAGGAGAGCAGTGTGTTGGCTACACAGCAAGTCTTGTAATCCAGGGGAAAGGTTGACCATCTGTACAAATAGGCGAGGAAGCTTAGCTCCACGCAGGGGAGTCAAAACACTTCTTGAATTTGATATTGGTGAACTCAAGAAAGGGCTTCTGCCTCTACACTGCTGCAGTGTGGCAGTCTGCTGCAATTGCTTTTCTTTGCTGTGCCTTACATATACTGAATTGCATACAAAACATGTTGCTATCCTCATTTGGGTAGATCTCAGGCACAGTGATTAAAATACTTACTCTTCTCAGATACGGTTGAAGGACTGAATTGACTGCTTCACAGCTTAGCCATATCAGGAGCTTGGTATTTGTTCAGACAACTTATTAGCACACAGGGCAAGTTAGTAGAAGTGGCTGTATCTCGTAGGGCTTCCCTGATGCCTTTCCTTGAAAGGGCAGAGGGTCTATTTTCTCCCATAAGAAAACAAATCTGGACCTGCCCTCCCTAAACAGAAGGGTCCTACTGCCAGCTGAAAAAGGAAGCACATTGCCAGCTGTGCAAATCTGTCCATACAATGCTGCCAGCAATTTTTTTCCCTTTTCAGCCCACAGGGATGTCTGATGCCATACACTCCCTCTGCATGCCTCTTTCTAATTTTGGCCTCTTGTGCTTGAGAGAATTTAAAGCGAACTTTCACGTGTCAGCTTCTCTGTGATGTTGGTGGTGCTCAAGAATGCAGCACTGCTGTATTTTAATATCAAATTTGTGACTGGAATGATGCAACATGAAACTTTTAATTTCTGTAGCATGATTATCAAAACTCTGTGTGGACATTGAGGGACCTGTTCTTCATGGGTGCTATTGGGATTGATTGTGCTCCTGTGCTGTGAGAGTTGCACATTTTGAAGGATTTTCTCCTGTGACTTCCTTAACATCACCTCATTTAAGGGTGTTGGCTTACAAAGAAGTTTCATCTTGGAAATAGTTTGTCTTGCTCTAGTATTGCTCTGTCTCTTGTTAAAGCACAATAAATGAAAATTTACATTACCAGCTGCTGGCATCCAGTGGTGAGAAAGCTGCTGTGAGACTACAGCTTTACGTCAAGCATAACCAGCAAGGGGTTTATGGTGTAGTCCCCACAGTCACCAGTGACGCTCTCTGGAGATTATTTACAGTTGAATCAAGGAGTGAAGTGTTTATGCTGTTGCGACTGCTTGTTCTTAGTGAGTTGTTAGTGTCAAGTCCCCTCAGAGCTGAGCTTTTGTGAACAGTCTCCTCCGTTATTTTTTTTGTCCTGGATATTGCTTTTGCATTGAATTAGTGAGGCTTCCTTCATGAAGCAATACTGCTTGTGTGTGATGATACCTCAGCATCCCTCTGCTGATCTCCAGACTGTTTTATGAGTCTAAAACAGATTCAAGTGAGGCTAATCAAAGTCTCTCTCAGGCAGCTGTCTCTCTGTTGTCAGCTGAATGCAGCTGCATTTTTTTACTTAAGAATGTTGGTGATTTTATTCTGATGTATGTATCAACCTGCTTAACAGGGCACAAAGGAGCAGACCCTTTTCTTTATTACTTCTTGCTGCTAATCTGAAGAAAAGGGGCAATAACTCCTTCTTGCAGATACTACCGATTTTTGTGATGCTTCGTTCTGGCATTGGATCCTTGTTGAAATTTTCAGGATTGTTGTTCTCTCCCATTGCAACTCTCAAGGACTTCAAGCTTTTGTTAGTCTAGAGCTAGAATGGCAAACAGAAAATGGGCTGTCCTGCCAACACATCCTTTCTGTTTCTTGGCAATGTAGCCTCCTCGGTTACTTGACTTACATCCCAGTCTCCAGTTAGACCATTGCTGTAACATTGCCAATCTCTGTTCTTTTGTCTGCCATACCTCAGTCTGGAATGCTTGTTTCCTCTGTGCTGTTCCAGTGTTTTGCGTGCTGAAGATGAAGCGTCGTTCTTCCTGGTGGTAAGGAGGACCTCTAGGTGTGTGTCAGTGCTAGTGGAGCCTGTGAGCGCTGTGTCCAAGCTGGTTGGCTCCTCATTAATTATATGAACACACAAAGGACGCTGTTAACGTTGTTCGCAACTTGCAGCTTTGGAAGCCGGATCTTTCTGAGAGATCAAACTGAGCTTAGGGAAAAATGCATGGAAGTAAACGTTAGCATCTGTTGTACTCCATGAGGAAGTGCTGCCTGTGTGAGCCTCGTCTCTGTCTGCAGTCTGTCCCTGTACTCCTGTAGTTCTTTCCTCCTCCGGATCTTAATGTTTCTTCTCAAGAACTATCTGTCAGGTTTTCAGATACCACTTTCACATCAGTTATTCTATGTTAACTGCTGCCTTAGTGCTATCAATATGGAGATGGTTGAGGGAGTATCTTGACTCCTTGATACACAAAGTACCTCTTTTTCTCAGTGTGTGTTGGGGTTTTAGGAGTTCTCCTTCTGTTTTCTAATTCTCTTTAAGAATTTTCTCCATACATGTTGCCAGGGGGACAAATTACTGGGTGCTTAGGAAAAGCAAAAGACCTGGCCACAGGGTGAAGGGTCCAACTGGCTACTCCCTTTCTCCTAGGGTTTTCTCGTGTAGGACGGGAGATGCTGCGAGAGTTGAACTGGGAAAAAGGGGTTGGGTACAGCCCGTGGGGGCTGGTTTTCTCTGGGTGTTCGGGGAGAGAGGGGCTGCCATCGTTGTGGAGGCAGTTTGTCAGCGCTGCAGGCTTCTGCTTTCGGCTGCCTTCCTTCTGCCGTGAGTGGAGCTTGCTCGCTGGAGCGGCTGTTGCACTGGGACCCTAACACCCCACCTCACTAAAAGAGGGACCTTTTCACCATCTGCTCGGGTGCCTCAGGGAGAAACCCCAGGGTCCCAAGCCCGCCTTTCCCTGCCCTGCTGGGAGCCGGGCTGCGGCTGCCCTGCCCCCGTCGTTGCTTGGATCCTTCGCTACATCGTAGCCCTGCACACCCTTTGCCGGCTGAGACCTCCCGGAGCTCCCACTGCAGCTCCGGAGTTGGATACATCTCGTCTGCCACCCGGGATCTGTGCTCATCTCTGCTGCTCCAGCCTGCTGCTCCCGAGGGTCCGGCCGGACACCGGGATCAGCCGCCCAGAGGGTTTGTTGAAGCTTTTCGTCCATCCCTTCCCGGGACCCTGGAGCCGCCATCACCGCGTGAGGGCTGAGCTCGCTGCGGAGCGCCCCCTGCAGCCGCGGGGGAACCATCGCACCCTCCCTGCTCACCGGGAGCCGCCGGCGCCCCTGCCGGCTGTGCCCGGAACTGCACCGACGGGGAAAGGGCCCGACAGCCGGGAGAGGCTGGCACTGGGTCTGTGGTTCTGTTGGCTGTTGCTGCCGGAGTTATTGTTGTTTGTTTGCCTTGTCATGCATATATATATGTCTTTGCCTGAAAGCCCCTTAATTTCAAAATTATAATAATTCGGAGGGAAGGGGGTTGCATTTTCCATTTCAAGGGAGGCTACTGTCTTCCTTGGCAGACACCTGCCTTTCAAACCAAGACAGTGTGTCATGCTTATGTTGATGGTATTTATTAATAAAGGAGAAGTTAGATGACAGAAGGAGAGAGCCTAATTTCTGAAGTATTGTGAATGTCAGTTCTTTAGTTACATTTGTGCAGTCTTGCTGTACAAGCACACTTTAGACTTTCTGAAGTAAGAATAAAAGAAGTAGAGGAGAAAAATGGCTTCTTGGCCCTGACATTTTTTTAATGTTAGTTTTTTGCTCCTAAAAAAGTAGGATTCAATCTGAAGATATTGGTCATTTTATGCTTTGGTGAAGTAACATCTTTCTACTACCTGTAATCAAGAAGTTTTTAAAAATATGTATCCAAGGTGAAGCCCACATTCTGCTAGCTAGGATGCTTAGAAGTGAGATTTTTAGGGATGCTGCAATTTTATTACTTTCTTGCATTTTAATACCTGCCCCTGAAGAGGAAGGATTAGTATTTATGGGCTGTGCCTGTAGGTCTGTGTTGTGATGACATCCTGCTGTCTGGTTTTGTTTCTTTGAAGAGTCTCTTTAAACAAAACTATGAACTGCCTTCCTTTTTACCCTTCAGCTGTGTACCGATGTCTTTGTGTAGAGGCTCTACTCGGTATAGGTGTTGCTGTTTAGTACTTCGTGATCCTGGTAACTGATGGGTTCAGTGTACTTTAGCTTAACACTTTGAAACTCAGCGTCTCAATTTACAATTGGTGTTGCAGTTCCAAAAACACATCAGTAATTTTGTAGTGTGTGCTCTTTAATTCTTAGCAGGAAAAGTATTTCGTGCAAGACTTCAGTTGTTTTGGTGTTCTCCCTTTTTGACTAGGTGTTTGTGATCCCTACCCTTTTGAAGTTACTGGTAGGCAGACTCACTGTTTAATAGTTAGTCTGCTGAGCAACACTTGATGTAGAGGAAAGCCTTTCAGTGCAGTGGATTGTGTGGTAATTAGTGAAACTTGTCTAATAGAGTTATCAGTATAGAGTAGGGGTGAAGTGTCTGTTAGAGCTCACTGAATGAGGTTAGAGCTCACCACCACTTGTTAAGATTTCTTGACATGAAGGTAGAAAAAAAAAGTTTTGTGAGCATGCTGTTTGCTTTAAACTGAACACCAGACAAGCATACCTGCCCAGTGGCACTTCTGGCTAAATGGAAACATTGATACTGTTTACTTCTCTGTATTTTTAGCTTTTCTCACTCTTGATATTGGATATTCCACTTCCAGGTAGTCCAGCAACCATCAGGAACCATTGTAAAGCAAGTATCCACGCTCCCACAGCCGTCAGTGCTCACCCTACAGACATCTGCTGAGAAGAAGGTGCTGCTGAATACACTTGTTCAAACCAACCAGTTTCCTGCAGGTAAAGCAGAGCCTCTTACATGGAGGAGGGGGAGGACTGCTGGGGTACAGAAGTAGGTGCAGGCTGTTGGTAGATTGTAGGAATGCAAGAAGGTGTCTGTCTGTCGGGAGCAAACAGCTCTGTACGTTAAGTTGAACGTCTCTATTGTCTGCTTGGAGCTCTGATGAGAAAATCTGTGTCACATCGACTTCTGGCACTTGTTAAGAGCATGTCAATCAGACATTTGTACTTTTTAAAATACTATGGCTGAGCTCCTTGCAGTGAACGTCCTCTAAACTGATGCTTTTGAGAGTTGTTTCATGAGACCTTGCTTTTTCCTTCAACAGGTTCAGGTTGATGCACTCTAAGAGTTTCTCAGCCAGCCAGTTTTCACTGAGCCATTTCCTTGGTCAGCACAGAGGGGAGGGTGTTTGCTGAGAGTGTGTGAGGCTTTGGGCCATACAGAACATGTAGAATGAAAGACTCTAGGATGTCTGGTTTTCAGATGGACCTAATTAGTTGTTACTGAGTCTGCAGTAGCCTTACCTAGAAGAATGAACTGACTAAACAGTTGTCTTAGCATTTTGCTTTCTACTACAGCATGTTCTTTGTTTTGTTTTAGGTTCCATTCTGAAACAAATTACACTGCCAAGAACTAAAATTGTGTCGCTTCAAGCATCGCCTGTTCAAAAAGTGAAAATGAAAGAGAATGGAGCAACATCCTTCAGGTAGAAATGAACAATATCAGAAGTTAAGTATAGGGAGGAACAAAAGGAAGAAACAAGTATAGAGGTGGGAATGGAGCCCAAATAAAAGCAACTTTCTTCAGAAGCTTTTTTCTGATAGATGTTTTTCACATTATAATACTCATTGGCAAGGGGTAGCCTTAAAACTTCTACCTCATAGCAGATGTTATTTATTCTTAGTGTAAGAAAACTGTCCTGGTAAGGTTAGATTTTTGTGTCAGTTTTTCACTCCTAGTGGAGGCATATTGACCTCCATCCTATGAATACAATTTCTAATCTAGTTATCTTGTATTAAAGTCTCTCAATAGGATTAAAGCAGATAGGACCTCTGCTTTTTGCACATGGTCTGATAGCATTGAACTGTTACTTGGAGTTGCTTGTAACCTGTCTAAAGCTCTGTGCTGCATTTCAGAATCTTTTATTAGCTCCTCTTGCAGGCTCGTTTCTGTGTGTATGGATGAAAGTCTTCGACTACATCTCTAATCATGATTTCTGGCATATTCTCTAGGCCTTTAAATTGGCAAGAGTGCTTCAAGCTTTTAGTTCTGGCAACTGATTAACTTTTCAAAAGCAGAAATTACTTTTGCAGTTATGAAGTGTGATGTTGGAACAGAGGTACAGACTCCCATAAGCATTATTAGCTTTACCACTTCTGAGCAAGTTTGACATTGCTCTTCCAAGGGAAAAAAGCAGACATGATGACTCCTCTATGTTGTGACCAGTTAACTTATCATCTCTTGAAAGCTGCAGCTTTGAATGCACTGGTGTAGACAGAGAGCTGCTGCTGTGTACAGTAACATACAGTATACAGTGAACAGTTAAAAACAGTGGTTGCGAGAAGTTGAAGTGAAAAGCTCATGTTAAAGCTATAGCTCTGTTCAGCTGCCTCAAGGTCATATGAAATATACTTTAAAATATAATGTGGGATGTAATCTTGGGTAGTGATGTTAAAAAAGAAACCCAAAACCTTCATAAATATCGTAATAAAAAAAAGCAATTAAAAAACAAACTTATACACAAAAAAACCCCACATTTTTTCTATGGTCTTCCAAATGGAATGTATTAGCTGTCTTACATGAATAATTTGAATTCTTGAAAGTTGTTCCCTGAATTGTAAATTCTTAGTGTCGGAAAAAACTTGCTTTTACAGTGTGATCCAATAGAGATTTCTCTTTTTGCTTTTGGACTGTGATTTCCAAAGTAGCATAAGTCCATGAGAATTTAGATAGGAAAATCTCTAATTCACCTTAAATTTTCTTTATAGAGTCTCTTGTCTCTGAAGAATTTGTGTTTAGATACACCCTCGGTGTTTCTTCTATTCACTGCTATAATTAAACTTTCTGACCTGTGATCCATCAACTGCTGATCATGTGTGGGGCACAGAGAGGCACCACGGCCTGCTTTCAGGTTTTGTGATGGAATTTGTTACGAGCAGAGAGTGTGTCTTGTAATTGATGTGACTGTACATCAATGGCACTAATGAGAGTGCTCTTACTGTGCACTCTCACTGCAGGGTGTCATCGAGCCGGACTCCCTCTGCCGTTGTGTGGCTAGGTTAGGTTAGGGTTTGAGAACGTTCTACTCACTAAGCTGTACTTAATTAGCTGCAATTTGACCTTGTCTGCTCTTTAACGGGCTGGTTTAGGTTGCTTGAGATAGGCAGTAGAAAAAGTGGTGATTTCCCGCCCCCCAGGCAAGCACACAGAAAAAAACCCAACAAAACACAAAGCATTCCAATCTTCTAGATGTTGTTTCAGCCAAGCATGGACATTGCACTGTGGCATGTTAAGAGATAGTTTGTTTTTAAAAAATCATGAGTTTTGTAAACTGATCTACATGTTTCTGTAAAGTACGTGATGGAGCACTCTGGGAAAAAAAATGGTCACATATTTCATCTTCAAATATTTGTTTTGAATTTACTCTGTTTAATAGAGTTGTTCTCCAAAGTACATGCAACTTTCTGGCTTGGCTGGAATTGTTCTGGCTTGGGTAGTTGTCAGGGATGGTGCCCAGAGGTTTGGGTTCAGTGTGACTTTCTAGTTTTTGACTCTAGGATGAAATGGAGTAGAGGGATTCAGAAGACAAGTGCGGTCGTCAGACACCAGAGGGTGCCACAGACTCACTTTTCAGGCAGCAGAGGCAAATTCATAGATATGAGGTGCATCTGCATTGCTTGGGCTTCTTTTGCAGTGAGAATTCAGTATAAATGTCAAACCTGACTTCATGCAGTGTATCACTCAGAATTCTTGAGTTCTGTTTTCCACAGTCCTACTAAGCTTAATTCACTGGAGACTTAAAACAGCTGGGTGAGTTTTTCCTGTTGATTTCTGAGGGTGACATGATCAAATGCAAAAAGCATTAAAGGAAGTGGTGCAGAAAAGGGGCTTTATGGAGGGATTGCTGAAAGTGAAAGCAAGTCGATATTCATCAGAAACACCTTCATGTAATATTTTAAATTTATCATCTTATTAGAATGATTTCTGTAGCTTACTCAAAGTACATGATACCTTACTTAAAATGATTGAGATTTGTTTGAACAACAAAAAAAGAGTAGTAAAAAGTATGAACTTACCATGGCTTCTGAAACTTCCGTTAATCTTTAGTGAGCACTTTTCTAAGGAAATGTAGTGGTAATTTTTTTGGGTTAAGTAAAATAAGTGCAGCAGTATTTTCATATCTTTTGTCAAAGCTAATGACTCTGAACTTTATGCAAGCTTATGTCTCACAGTGAAAAAACTAGAACTGGTCCTGCAGAAAAGTACAGGTAGAGATGTCTGCTTGCATATAAACTCTCGTATGCTTGTACACACTAGAGAGACTGTGTGCATGGAAATAATCAGGAAAATAGTAACCTGATAAAGGCAAGTTATAGAGAAATTAAACTTCTGTGTAGAAAAATGGATAGATGTGTATTATAGAAGTTTATCTTTTCTTTGCTTGAGCATTTGAAGTATGTGGTCAGATTAAAAGCAAAAATAATTTCCTGAAACTGCATGCTATGCAGTTGTACCTGGGATGCAAGCATCCTTCCTGGGATTCCATAAACAGTTCCACTGGGGTAATGGCAGGTTCCAGCACTGATAGCTTGTGATGTGTGTTTCTGGTGCTAGCTGTGCTGATTTTGTCAGCAGATCTGTGGCAGTCGCTGTGCTTCAGTGGAATTCTTGTCTCTGCCATCAGCAAAGTCTTCTCTGTAGTGGTCACTAAGAAGAGGAAACTGGAATGTACTTGTGAAGATCAGTTAGCACTCAATTATCATCCCGTGAAGCTTCATTGACACGCTTGTTTAAAGTTCAGGGTCTCTGTTAGGCTGATAGAGCCTGAGTATACACTTGGAGCTGCTCAGTTGCTGCTTGGGAAGGGGTTGGAGGAGGGAAGCTGTTCTGCACTGTTGGCTTCAGCTTTGAATTGTAACTGTGGGCATAGGTGTTCTGACAGTCCTAGGGTTTAACACTTTTCTTAGCATGATGGATTTGGGGCACACACCTAGTTGGGAAGCTATTGTGGCTAGTTAGACTTAAAAAGCTGGAGCTGGTTTGAGCATCTCTTGGGTCTCCTTTTCCCTGAACACAAATGCCTAGGAACTGCTAGCAATGAGGGCACACAAATGGAAGGAAGAGTAGAAGAAGACTGTACTCAAGGCTGGACTCCTTTTCTGGCCGGGTGTCTCTCCAGAAGTGTGCAGGAGAATTGTGCCGTAGAAACATACTGAAGCCCAAAGGAGAAAATATATCTATATTTTAAGAAAAATATCCCAGCATTTTCTTGTGTCTTTTGAGTATTGCTCAACCTCAACCCCAACTCATGTTCTAATAACTTCAGCTTCTACCTCTAGTCAGTCAAAAGACAGCCTCCAAGAAATATTTCACCTTAGAACAGGAAATTTCTGGCTAACCTCTTGTTCAAAAGTTATTTAGGCCATGCATTGTTTTCTGAAGGTGAACTTTATCAAACCTTGCCAGAGAATACTTTTCAAGAGTGGTGTGTGTGTTGGTTTTGCTTTCTTTGTTTTCCAAATAAAAAGACATTCAGATTGAGTGATTTCACTTATCTGTCCTAATACAGCGGATGTCTGTTTTGGATTGGTCCTAAATTCCTGAAGCCACCATTAGGGCCTTTGTCACATTGTGAAGTAAAAATGCTTTCTCCTGATGATCTAAACTTACTTGATACAACTTGGATTGTTTCACTGCCGAAGTAGCGCAAAAAACTTTTCCTGTATAAGATTCGTTCAGTATTTTAACTTAAATGATCTTTAAAAAAAGCATTAAGCTGAAGCACACAGGCTATTATAGCTCCTCTGCGTGATATTCGCCCTAAATATGCAAGATTTGAGTTTTTTATTTTGAACATGTAGTCTAAAGCTGCTACACGAGAATCCAGCTAATGGTGTTACCAGCTAGAGCTCTGGCATGGTGCTTCAGAAGCAGTGGCATCTTCCCCGCTATGTCCGTAAGTGTGGTAGGAGTGATCCAAAGGACAAGGTCTGGATTGGCTCTGGTACATAATCAAGGAGTGTTTGTGTCCTGTGTTTTAAGGGAACTCGCTAAAGAAAGTGAAGATCAGGTCTGTGCTAGTAAGCTTGTGCTTTAAGCTTCAGTTTGCAAGATACGCGTCTTGGTTAGAAAATGGTCTTGTTTGTAATCCAGTGAGTCAGCATTCAACTTCATTCCACACTTGCTTCTACCTGGTGAATTAGTTTCAGAACAAATTTCAGACTGCAAGAGTGGTGGTGCAGGGTTAGGGGTTGTGGGAACTTTTAATCTGGGTTTACCTCAGTCCTAGGTTTCCAAGCTTGCTCAAAAATCAGTTTCATATAAAGGATTTGCATGCCTAGCAACTGAGGCATTAGCCAAATTAATGTTTCAGAGGCACTTTGCAGAAGTGTGAGAGCTTTTGGGAGCTCCCTGTCCACACCCACACTAAACATCTGTTTTATATAGGGATATGTGAATGTGGCTACTTGTTGATAGTCGAGATTTTTTCTTTGTGTCTATTCTGAACAAAGCATAAAATGTTGGTCTCCTCTTTTGTAGAGATGAAGATGACATAAATGATGTGACTTCTATGGCTGGAGTTAATCTCAATGAGGAGAATGCTTGCATTTTGTCAGAAAACTCTGAGCTCATTGGTGCAGTGATTCACTCTTGTGCAGATGAACCGTTTCTCTCTCCAGAAGCTCTTCAGAGTAGGATCTTGAACATAGGTGAGAACAAAGCACCCATAGCAGAAATTATGGATGTAGTGTTTCCTTGCCTCTTTCATCAGCCAGCCTCCAGTCTTTGAAGAAGGACCTGGAACTATTAAGACCTACAATCTCAATTCATGTTTCTACCAAACAATACTGGGTTTTCACTTCCCTTTCTAGGAAACGACTGTCCTTTAAGGTTTTCTTTACATGGAAACAGTCTGAAGCACAACCAGAAAAAAGAAACTGATGCCACTTTAACATGTGAGAAGTGAGCAACTTTCTTACTCTTAAACCTAATGCAACACTTAACAACCATAAAGATGCTAGTGTCAAAACACTTAAACGTGCTTTTCTATCTTGGTAGCTTCTAACTTGATGTATTACACTGTATTAAACTTCCCTAACAGTTTTTGCATTCCTCAGCCTGTCCAGGTATATATACTCTGTTGACTAATATTAGGAAGAAGTTTCAAACTTGGAATGCATGCAGAGCAGACCTTTGTTTATGACTCCCTCGATGGAAAAAAACTTTTGTTAATTTCATACAAAAGAGATGTTGAAGCTGTTTGTCTGTACAGCGAATAGTACTGTGGAATGTATGTTGAATGCCTGTGTTACAAGACGTTTCTAGTGTAGGTATCATTTCAGCTGTTACCTTCTGAGCAAAATAATAATTGCTGCTTAGCAGTGTCGTATTATGTCGGAGCAAGGAGCGTGCATTTGTGTAGCAGCACGCTGGCTGGTCCCACTGCCATCGACAGCAAACTCGATGCGTGTTGCTCAGCCCCTTGCTCGTGCCCTCTGCCCGGTACTTGCTGTACTGGAACACTGAGTTTTACAGCTGACCATCCAGGAAAGCCTGAATGTGCGGTCACAGTCCTGTCACAGTGGCTTAACCACGTGTTCACAAAGTCTTTCTGTTTCCACACGCAGCTAGTTCTTAGTCCAGGGTAAGCAACTAGCCTGTGACAAGCATGTAACTTGCAAGTGCTACCTGCGACCTTGGTGCTCCTGCCCCAGTCAGCCAGATGTATCATCTCGAGCTGTAGGGGGCATAGTAAGTGCTGTGTTTCTAGTAGTAAAGGGAAAATATACGTCAGAACTGGTGCCTAGAAGGTTTTCTCAAAATTCAGTAGAGGATTAATCAGTCACTCGTGGGAAGTGGATATAAGGAAAAATAAAGAGCTCTGCAAAAACAGGGAGAGTATTTCTAGAATAATTTGCTGGTTGTGGGTGTGAAGACAATTTGTTGAAAGACAGAAAATAGAAGCCTGGCTGTTTCATAGCTAGAATGGTAGTTGTTCCAAATTAATAATACTAATGATAATAGCAATAATTCATGTCATAAATGAAAAGTGCTTGTTTGCAAGGAAAGGAATGCTGCCAGGGAGTAGAGCAACTCAGAAAGTGAACATGTCTGCTTTTGAACCGAGCCATCTTTGGATTAAGAACTGGGTGGGCAGGGGGGAGGGAGGTCTTGAGGTTTGGGGGGATTTTATTTTTATTTTGTCTTTAAGTTGGTGTTTCAGTAATCTGATAGTCTAGTGAGAAGCTGCTGAGGAAGTATTGAAAGGTGCTTGAGCAAAATGGGCTTTGCACTCAGTTAAGTTACAGGCTAATGCTTACTGATCAAACGGGGGGAATGCTTTGATTGTATCTGGGAAAACATTCTAGGTTCTCCCTGTCTTGTGAGATTGTCAATTCATTTTCAGTTACTGTAGCGAAGGCAAATGAAATTGGTGATTAGTTTTTTTACAGTGTGCTGTTTATCCATTCTTAACACTTCACTTGGCAGTAAATACTGAAATGGGTTTTGAAGGCGTGCTGTATATTGCATCATAAAGTATTACAGCCGCCGCAAATGCAGCGCAGGGCAAGGAAAAGTGCTTCTGACAGGTACAACGTACGAGGCATGTGGAGCTGCTGCCTGCCGTGCCTACCAGGGAAAAGCCGCTGCCGCCCAGGTGTCTGGATGGAGCCGCGCTGAGTGATCGATGGTGTCAACCACGGGAAGGCTTCTCCATTGGCAGCCTGCAGCCACGGGAAGGTTACAGAGGTGATGCCCAGCTCTGGGTGCAGGGCCAGCACAGCCTTGCCTGGAGCTGTCACCAGCCTCGGTCGCAGCTGCTGAAACGCGGAGAATCAGCAGCAGCCCGAGGGAAAAGGTTGAAGGTGATGGCAGGATGACCCGGGCTGGACTGGAATCTGCGCTGTCCGAGCGGCTGCCGTGGCTCGGTTGGGTCTGTCTGCCCCATGTCGGTCAGTCAAGGCAGTTCAGAGGGTCTCGTGTGCCTGGAGTGCGCTGCAAAACCCATTCCTGCTCGTCAAATAAATGTCATGAGTTGTTAACAAGCACGGTGTCAAGCAGGGCAAAATGTAATTCTGTATTTTTTTAATTACTGGAATTAACAGAATATGGCACTAATTTCTACAGCTACCGCTTCTCCCCCTCCCTGAACATGAAGCTTGATTTGTGTTCTTATTAACTTTGTCCTATAAATGACCTTGCAAGGAGAGTGGTTCTGGAGGCTAAGTGAAACAATGTCTATATTTTCTGAAGCTCCAGGCTAAGTTTTATTAATGTAATGTCTAAGATCTTTGAAGTTGTGACTTTACCAGGAAAATCATAATCTCCAAACCTTTATTCATAATGGGTATGACTTCCAGGGGGAACAGAATACCTGCTGTGCTAATTATTTCAATTATCAGCTACTACTAAAACACGTAATGGATTTTCTCTGCTTCCACAGGTAAAAGGCATGACATTATGGAACTTAACTCTGATGTTGTGAACTTGATCTCCCACGCTACCCAGGAGAGATTACGAGGGCTCCTAGAAAAACTGACTGTAATTGCTCGGCACAGAGTATCAACCCACAAGGTAAAGGAAATCATTAGCAAGTTTTGCACCAAAGTTTTCCTGCTTTTCAGCCTTGAAGGTAAACCTCTTCCAAGTGTGGGCACATCACAGGCAACATCTGCGTTCTCAGTATCTACCAAAGGCTGGTTTTAGCTGTTTCTAGCCCAGCAAATAACTGTTCCATTTGACTTGTTGGACAGGTGCTCATAAAGCCCAGCATAAGCCTAAATGCATGCATTTCTTCTCTTCCATAGCAGTGGTGGCTGGTACACAAAGTCTCTTACATGTAAATGTAAAGCTAACTGAATGCTTTTGATAGTGGGTTGATTTAGGGGCTTAGGTTTTCATTATGCATTTACTGTTGGTGGAACTGCAGTATTGGCTCAGTAAAAAGCCTTGGGAAACCAAATTGATTATTTTACTTATAGAAAGTGCTTCTTGTGAAGGCAGAGGCCTTTTTCATCTTAAGATTTTTTTTTTGCCCCCATGATACCTCATATTCCCTCTCCTCCATCTTGTATTAGCTTCATTCAATATAAAGTATATTGTGTCCCAGTGAGCTATGGGAAGTGATAATTTACTGGCCAAACCAGCTCTTTCTTTTTTTCTTTTGTCATTCAATAACAAGATACTAATCCTTACTTCATTCATTGTGAAGCTGTTTTAGGAAAAAGAAAAGAAGTTAAAAGCAAATGTATCTGTAAACTCTTAGGTTCCTGTTTTTTCAGGTTTGAGTTTTTTTACAAAAACTCGATACTTAATGAAATTTAACAGGAGCAACCAACTGATGGAATAGGAATTATTTTTGTACTGAACACTTTTTACAGACTTTTCAGTACTGGAGCAGCAACAGTAAAGAGGAGCAGCTATTTGGAAACTTCTAAGTATTTACAGTGTTGTCTGGAGCAGTTGGAGTATTCTGTTCCTTGCCAGAAGAAGATGTAATAGAAAAGAAAATCAATACAGGAAAAGTACAGTTTTTTATGAAAAGACTTTAGAAAACTGCACGTGCTGTATGTTGTTTCTCTAAAGTTGGAGGTACAATTGAGCTTGTGAGCAAAAGTGAGGAGGAAGCTGAAGTCCTGAGTAACCAGTAGGACTTAGTGTCTTGCAGACATCGAGAACAGAAGGAAATGTTTTTGGACAGTAGGCTGGATAGGGCTGGTTTCTTTCTCATTGAACTAAAGCAATGGAAAAACAGATAGGTTTTTGTCTGATTGAATTGCCAGAAGCAATGATAAGATTATAAGATTGCAATAAGCTGGCTTTCTTTTCCTCTTTTCTCAAAAGCAAAACAAACAAAAAAAGCACAAGTAACTGGCACAGTAATCTTAGAGGCACAGATACCCTCTTTTGTTAGGAAGATGGTATTACGCGACAGAGGAGTGTCCTACAGGATTACCTTTGTGAGTAACGTTATTGTGAGAGATGCTGACAGGCTTTTAGAAATCTTAAGTTCAAGAAGAGAACACTGCAGGGTGTTGGAGTCCCGTTATGTGTTAATATAGGTATTTCTGCAGCCCTGTATTCCACCACCCCCAGTGCTTACCCCCTGTTCCCTTTTCCCTCATGGCTATTGACTGGTACCCCTGCACCATGTGGGCTGCTTGTATGTCGGATAAATTCCCAGAGCCTTTCCAGGAGGGTCGGGTGGTTGCTCCATAAGGCTTTGTATTGACCTATCTTCATTACAAAAAGACAGTAATAGGGATAGATGTGGTGAAACCATGGTAGCTATTGTTAGGGTAGGAGTTGGTGTAGAAAGGCCAGTAATTCATGGGATCATACTCAGGAAACTCTTCTTCCTAGTTTGCTCAGCTCATGCCTAGAAGCTTTCATCTGATAGACCTCCCTGCAGAGAGAGTGAATTGGCAGGGTAAAAGCTTCGTGCCATGCCATCATGTAGGCTTGTCAACTTTTGTCCTTGTTTTGCTAAATTTAAGAAAAAAAAATATAATTGGAAGTCACTAACTTAATAGGGATAAAGCTGTGATGGTGGTCTCTTTATGTGAAGTAGGAATAGCCTTTCAGATGGTTGTGAGCTGCTCTCTGTGATGCAGCTCTTGTTGCAGTGCTCGCATAGAGCCTTTGTAAGACCATAAAGGGAAGGGGTTTTTATGTGGGTTCATCCCAGCTTGAAACAGCTGCCATGCTCCTGTGGTTGGAGCCCCTGAGCTCATGGCTCCGAGAGGCGTGGTATGGTGCTGAGCAAAAACAACACTCCATGAAAACGTTTCCCCCTCATGCAGTAGCACTGAAACGCCACAACACTAAACTGCATTATCTGTAGGGCTGATAATGCTTCATCATGGCAGCACCGGCTACGAGTCATGAACAGGGTACAGTGTAATGTTTTCTGTCTCAGCAATTCCCTGCTGAATGACCACAGAGAAGTTTATTGAGTACGACAAAATATAACTGCAAGTGTTCCTCTTTTAAAAACTCCTGAAATAAGCTGTCTTAAAACAGGTGATGAGCTGAAATACTGTTATGGATGCACCTATTTCTTGTCCCATATAAGCTCATGGTAGTGCACTGGGGAGCTTCTGGTTGAGAGACTTACATTGCTGGTTGGTGTAGGGTCATGGATTTGTCTCAAATTGTGTAAATATCTGGGTATTCCAAAGTGAAGCAGTTCTGAACTTTGGAAAAAATAATCTTCTGGTACTACAGCTTTCTCCTTTGTCCTTTTAAAAGGATTGTGGCATGGTGGTGAATTATTATAAAGTGCTGCTTCAAAACAAGCTGTACTGATGTACTGAGAGTGACTCAAGAATAGTATATGCTTTGTGGGGAGCAGTTTAAAAAAGCTTGAGCAGTGACAGAAGAGGGGGGGGAAAAGGTTTGTTGGACTTTTTTGCAGAGCCACAGACGCTGCTTGGGAAAGTCTCTGGTTGCAGCATATGGTGTGTTTTGAGCCACAGTTGGTAATATGAGATGATGAGGTGGCTGACTGAAAAGCACCAAACATAATACCAGAAAAGGGATTGATTTAATGCTCTGACTCAGTTGTGAAAATTCAGAGACAACAGTGCCCCACAAGAAAGCTTCTGCTTTCCTTCCATCTTTTCATAGCGCACAACTGGGTGTGGGAAGAAGAGTCTGAGTTATAGTATCCTTGAAAACTAAGAATTGAGCAACAGAAGACACTGATAGTCCATATACTTAACATAGAACCTTGCCTAAAATACAGCTGTAAAATATCCTGTGCTTACTTCAGAATAGTTGTGTGTCAGAGTTGTTTCATTGCAGTGTGAGATTGGGGTAGGGTAGAACGAAGAGTTGCTGAAAGTACATAGTGTGTTTGGCTGATAAAAGCCCCAGGATAAATTTCTCAGGAAAAAAAAAAGAGTCCATAAAGTAGCAGAGGAAGAAGACAACTGTAGGACGTGCACTAAAATGTGGTACAAACAGGTGGCACAGACATGCCTCATCTAGAATGGGCTCCTTGTCTTGTGTTGCCTAAATGCCCTCTGGCCAATGCATGGCTCAAGAAGCTTGTCTTTGGAAGAGCAGAGTAGTAAAACCAAGCTTTTCATTGCCAGTTGACCATGTTTTGCATCTTTCCTTTCTCTGCCTTTCTGCTAAAGTAAATGTCAACTCAGGCTTTCCAGTGGGGGCAAAAATAGAATGTAAAATAAACTACTGATTGCTGTTCTTTAGACCAAAAGGACCTCAGTCCTGTTTCAATGCTTGCGTGTTCAGCGATTGTTGGAACTGGTCATTAGTATTCACTGGCCCAGCTTTGTACAGGTGGCTGGACCAGATTACTTCCCCAGGTTACCTTTCAACTATTCTGTGACTTGAAAGCATTCACTGAGGCAAAAATACGTGTTCTTAAAGCTGTAATAAACTGCGTATAATATATTTCACCTTCTTCACCCCTAAGATTCATTATAACTGGTTCTAAACCACCCCTCCAATACATAAAACTTGTTTTTGGAGATACCAGGTGACGCTTATTTCAACTTCTGCATTAAATGGCTGGAACTAGAACACAAAACACTACAAACTTAAAATGTCAAATTCTACCTTTTTTTCTCTTCAAAGGAGAAAAGATATTATGCCCTGCTGCTTTACAATTCCTTTTTTTTTTTTTTTCCTAACGTGTTTACTGGATATGAGGTTGCTGGTTTAAAACAAAATTTCAGTCTTTAACTTAAGGTTAGGGAAGACTTCTGTTGTTATAGTCAGTATAGACTGGATGTTGTTAATGTCATTTGTTCAATATCCTCTTACTAGTCACAGACACCTGGAAACACGCTTCAGTGGAGAGGAGATGACTAAATGACTACCTACCACCTCAAGTCTTTCTAAAACAGCCTACACTTTTCAGCTTAGAAAAACAGTGTTGTTCTTTTCAGATTGCTCCCATTAGGTTTATTAGCTCTAGTGGTAGATATAAAAGCCTGGTTGTCTATAACAAACTTTTTTTTCTCCAGGGGAGTGATAAGTACATCGTATGTAGTGACACCAGAGCACAACTGAGATTTCTGGAAAAGCTTGATCACCTAGAAAAGCAGAGAAAAGATGAAGAGGAACGTGAAATGTTGCTTCGAGCAGCCAAGGTAAGACTCTGGCTTTCCAAGGAAGTAGTCATGTCCTCTAGATTGGTGAACATCTTCAGGTTTCTCCTACTTGTGCTTTAAATATAGTAACCATTAACCCTGTCATGAAAATCTATGATGTTTAGGACAATTGAGGCTATACAAAAAAGGATTTAACCTATTTACATTAAAAAAAAAGAACAAGAGTTCTTTGAAATGTGTGGTGGGGTGAACTCCTCTTTTGAGATTATTCTTATTGGTCAAAATGAAGTGAAAAGCTACAGATGTCCTTCCTGGGTCTCTTTTTGCCTCTGAAACAGAAGCCTGGTGAAACCCATCACCCTTGCAGGTGTATCTGTTTTCTGTAGTCAAGTTCAGAAGGCTAGCCTTGGAGTTGGTACCACAGCATCCATGAACCCCTGATGGAACTGTTGCTAGTACAGAATAAGTTTCTTCTCTCTTCCCTCCCCTCAAGAAGAGGAGAAAAAAACCCAAAAAACACAACAGTAGATGTTGCTTCATCAGCTGATACTTGACCATCTTCTGTTTATTTTTTTCTTTAGATTTTGTTTCAAGCCAAATTCTGGAGCCGCTTGGGTGGAAGCCTAATCTAGAGTTGAAAGAACTGTGTTGTGCTTGCATGAATACAACTCCCTTTCTTTCCTATACTTCCTGTCCTTTTTAAGTGTCTGCTGCTGACATGAACAACATCATGCCTAGACTGGACCTGACTGACAGTGTTAGCATCATTTTCAGCTTAATCTTGCCTCAGGCTAGAGCAGAGGCAGCCGGCCCAGATGAGGAGGGGTGTGCACGTATGTGCGTGGAGGGGGATGGAAGCCAGTCTGGATTGAGGCATTCACCCCTGGAGCTAAATCTTTCAATCACCAGAGAAAACTGTCATTTATTAAATATTTAACGGCTAGGATGGTGTTTGGACGCCAGTAATTCAATCTTTTTCCTCTTCCTTTGGTAGAGCCGTTTCAATAAAGAAGATCCAGAGCAACTGCGGTTAAAGCAGAAAGCGAAAGAGGTAGGACCTTCCAGTTACCATGCTTGCCTTTGTGTGCTGAGAGAAGGTTGGCAGCCCTGTCCTGGCAATTAGGTCAGGGTTTATTTTGCTGCTGCATACCATTTGCAGAGGCCTTGGGGAAGGACAGGAACTGCCACAGGCAAGGGCAGTGCTTCAAATGAGGTCAATGAATTATGAGCTCTCTTTTTTTAACATTTTATTTTTGCAGTTTCAGTCCTGTCTAGAAACAGCCCTTTGTAAACTGCAGCAGTACACTTGGTAGGAATATAATGTGGGATTAGAAAAAAAAAAAGAAACTTTGAGATTTAGCATCTGGGACTGTACAATAGGCTACATTTTTCCAGGGTAATTGTTCGTTTTGTAAATCTGATACTGCTTATAATTCTTTGGCTGGGAGGCGGTACTGGGATTTAGTTTTAAATGGAAAATGCCTCTGGCTTTTAATTTTCTGGGCCCAGCAGTTTTCTGTTCTGGAATGGAGCCCTTGTTTCACACAGTTCATGTTTAGCTGCAGGGGTTTTAGTTTATAGCTTAGACTGGTTAAGCTTTTACTCCCAGAGGCCTCTGCATAGCAACTGTAGAAATCAACAAATAAGTTCATTTATGTCTGCAGCCTCCTCTCAGTAGCTGACTTTTTACATTTCCCAATATCCATTTCCTGACTTTTCTAGCCTGAGAGAAAAAAGCTCCACTAATTGGAGCTTATTTTAATTGAGCCTTAATATTGGATCTCACTGGAGTTGCCCCCAGAGCTACTGGGAACAGAATGAAATGAAAGTACCTAAGGTTGAAGATGTGTGTGTGTGTGTATGTGTGTGTGAAATTTTTCACTTGACCTACAGATTCTTTTCCCTGCTGAATAAATCATCAAGCCTGTTCACATTTCTGATTAAGGATCTGACAGCAGACGATAATAAAGACAATTGAGGTGTGAGACGTGTGATACAGAGCTGAAGAAATTGGTTTCTATAGTTACTTGACTGATTTCATGCAATTTTTAAGGATCTTTGTGCTAAATGAGAGTGATTTTGTGAGCAACCTTTTTCCTTAACTGTGCCTCTTGAACTATGAAATTTGTTGTTGCTTAACATTGCTGCACTTGGCTCCTAGGTGCCAGCAGCAGCAGCAGCAGGTTATTTATGAATGCTTTAAAGGCCCTTATTGTTTGGATTAATGTAGGGGCCCAGGCAAAACAAATGGAAATCCAGTAAAATACCATTCAAATCAATGCTCTGGATCTGCACCATAGTAGAGGAAATTTGTAAAATGAGAGAGAAGAAACTTGCTTTACTATCTGTCTTTTAATTCTTTGTTTCTGCTTACAACTCTTTCTTCATTCCTACAATTTGTGAGTACAAAGTTGCCCTAAAGCCCTTCCCAGTTTGCCTGTAGTGCCACCAGGATCAACGATCAGTGGGTGATGCTAATCTGTCTTGTTTTGTAGGTGACTTTACGTCTGCATCATCTGATCATTTCTAAATGTACCTTCTTTTAATAAAGACTGCAAAGTAGTTCGTTTATGCAGCTTCTTTTCTCTTGCTTTCTGAACAATAATGTGTAAGATCATGAAAAATATTCTGTGGTTTGCATATTTAGAACACAAAGAAGGTTAGGTTAGATTCGCTGATATTGTTCATGAGATATCTTACAAAAAGTGGCATAGTAGTGTACAAAAAAAGAATTCAACAGAGCAGAGAAGGCATCTAAGTTTAGTGCTTAGATGTAATATGTCTTGAGTTCCCCTCCCTCAGTGCATCTCACCTTGTGCCACACTAACAATCTGCATCACTCTTTGTCCTGCACGTTTCTTCATGCTGTGCTGCTCCCAGAGGGACAGTCTCCAACTGCTCCACCAAAAGGAGAGGAGGCAGATGTGCCTCTTGGGGCAGCACATATCTTTGTATTGGTATTCACTTGCCCTCTATCCTGCTGCTTTGTTCTCTAGAGAATAAGGCAGCCAGAAGCTTCTCCAAGCTTCATGTGGAGAATGAGGACACCCACCTTCTGTGCCAGTGGTGCTTTTTCATCTGAGACCATCAATAGACTGAGTGGAAATGAGAGCAAATGCAGCTGGAAAAATTTAGCACTTTATTAACAGTTTGGAGAAAAAATGGTCAACACACATTTGCACTGAAAAAATGCAAGCATGAATAGGACTGGAGTAAGAGCAAAATAAAAATCAACAAATATCCCAAGACTAGAACTGGTAACCCAGAAGCATGGTGTACACTGGGATGAAGGCTTGAAATGGCTTGTCTATGTGTCTTATCATGATGTGGTTCTAGTCTGCTCCTAAGGAACCAAACTTGGAAACTTTGAAACCTCTGTCAGCTGGAATCAGATCCTTTCCAGGTCACTCCAGTCGAGTATCTGCTGGAAAGCCTGATCTGATTGTCTGCTTATAGTTCTTTAAGAATGAATATGGACCTGCCCTCCTCTAAGCTGTCTTTTCTATGTTGATGGTGGCCCCCTGGGAGAAGGGAGAGGGTGTGGGGTAATGGCACTGTAGGATGTTCTAAAGCAAAGTTTCCCAAAATGCAGGGTGTACATCCTGACAATGAATACTTATAAATCCAGGATGTGCTGTCATCCAGTAGCTGGAAGCAACATTTTAACATTGCTGGAAGTACATCCAGAGACTCTGCAGTGGATTCTTTTATCCAAAAGGCTATACATAATTGCTGTGACCTTTTCATCCCTTTTTGCATGACCTATTGCCTCAAACTTCCCCTATGCTAAGTCATTTACTTTCCTATATTCTTAGCCTGTGTAGCTTGCCATGAATTAAGTCTGTATTTACTTGCCTCTTTCACCTGTTTCAGCAGATTTTAATGCCCATGGAAAGTGCACATTCCTTCTGAGACAGCTGCAAGGCTTGCCCCAAGCTGCTGCTTTGTGCACTCAAGAATTTTGTTCTTGCTCTCCTCATGGACCAGCTCTTTGTGCAGTGGCGTTCCTGCAGTCTGGGTAAATTACCCCTGTTTTTCATTCTGCCTTATCTGCCTCTTCAAACTGAGAGGATACAGTCCTCTCATTGTCCCTGATGTTTGCACTATTAAACCATAACTTTTTTTGGGTGGTTTCTGCTATTTCCTGTTCTCCTTGCTACAGTGCTTCCAGTTACAAAGAAAAGCTTCAGTCAATGTGATTCTTGTTGCTGTATCTGTGGCTTCATCCCCTTTTCTGAAATGGGCTTTCCTAAACTGAGTAGGTGTAGGATACTGTCAAACGTGCAAGCCAGCCATATGAACAGTGCATCTCAGAAGACCTGTAAAAATGTCAGTATTAAACAGTGTGTACTATAATTCTAAATATAAGCTCTGATCCCTTAGAATCATTTAGGTTGGAAAAGACCTCTAAGATCATCAAATCCAACTGTTAACCCAGCACTGCCAAGTCTTGGACCATCACTAAACCTTGTCCCTAAGTGCCACTTCTAAACATTTTTTAAATACCTCCAAGGATAGTGACTCAGCTACTTCCTAGGGCAGCCTGTTCAAATGCTTGACAAACCTTTTTTCCTAATTTCTTTGTACTTCAGTCCATCCTCTTCGAAAGTGAGTGTGCTTTTGTAGTATGGCTTCAGGAAGCTTAAGGCTGAGCCTGGGCAAACCTTTCAGAATGTATCTGGGCAAGATTGCTGCTTGGGGTTGAGCAGGTGAACAGGTATTTTACTGAGAGCATCTTTGCTTATTTCCACAGTAGCCACCTTTATCCCTGCTCTTACCTTGTGTCACCTTGTAGCATCTGTCAGTGGATCAAGGGGAGCAGCTGCATCTTGAGCTAGGGGAAGGAGTGTGTGGAGCAAGCACCTGATGGGCAGCAGATCTGCCTGCCCCACTCCTTGCTCTCTGAGCAGCTCTGTTCACTTGTGACTGCACAGATCTTCCCACTCCCTTGTTCCAGCCTGCTTGACGCACTCGTGTGTTTTTTTGACACCGATACAAGACGGCGGTAGGTGAGATGCTGAGAAAATTCAATACCTTTATTATCAACTGACTGGGAGGAAAATAGCAAACCCTGTGGTTTTTGTAGAGACAAAACATCCCCTATCGAAAACATCAAACAAAGAGCCAGCATGGTTCCCATGCGTTCTGGGTTTTACATAGTAATGACTGAATTTTAGTTGTTCTGTAGTATCTTTTCAACAGTTATCCTCTTCTTTCCCTGTTTCATAAACCTTCTAACTCCCTTATTTCCTCTCACATTCTCAGGTAACAAGTTATTGTAACTTGATTCTTCACTGCTTGCCCTACCGCCTCCAACTCACATTTTCAAGCTGTTTGTTTTCTTTTTCCTCTTATGCTGCTTCTCTATGTAGTCTTCTGGACCCAGTAGTTCAAATTATTTAAGACCACTCTTGTGGCAGGGCAGAAGTTAGTCAGAATCTCTCAAAAAAGCAAGCACAGGATGCTGCAAGCAAAACAAGACCTCATTGTGATCAGTTGGCTTTTTTTATGAACCTTCAGTGACATCCTAAGAGCTTCTGCTTAATTACCTGATTTATATTGTCTTTATTGTTCTGCAGTGTTTCTTACCTGCTTCTGCATGTTTTGAAAAACAAAAAAACCCCCATGATTATCAGAGACATAGATTTTGTTAGCTGCAATGTAGCCTTGCAGATTAAAAAGGGCTATCATCAGAGATTTGGTGTGTTACAAGTCTTGCAGAGAGTCAGGAATGGAAATTCCACAAAGTGTTATATTATTGGGTGAGCTAAAAAGCGAACCAAATGCCTCTTTGTGACACTCATATTGGTGTTCTGAAGGAATGGAAGAAAAGAGCAGCTGAGGCACTGCATCGAATACCCTAAAACCATCTGGCTGAAAGATGATCACAACTATCTTTAGTGAAAAACAGCACCCCCCACAAAACTCCATTAACCGTATTCTTGCATTTGCAGATAGCCTTTTCTCAGTTTGTCTGAGAGACAGAGAATGGACATATAAGCAGCTGTAAGTATGGCCTTAGATTAGGAACTTGCTAACAGAGGAAATTTTAGGGCTGAAAGTACAGAAAGAAAATGATAATGAAGATCTGGAGAGTTCTCTGCCAAGAAGTGTTGGGTGGACTGCATGATGAGATAGAGAAACCTGCCTGCTGATGGTCATTGAACAGTCTTCTCCTACGTGATAGCATCCGAAACAAAACCTTATTGTGGATAAGGACAACAAAATTATTAAGGTTATTGTGGATAAGGATAACAAAATATTACTGTGGAATACATTGCCTTGGGGTATGGTGCTGTAGCCTATTTCTTGTCCTTGCAGAAAAATTAGCCTAGGCAGTGTCTGAAAGCACATGGAGAACTTGATGCTTGATGCCAGACACCCAAGAACAGCCCTGGGCCTCCAAGTAAGGCAAGATGACGGGACTGCACAGGGGAATGCATGCTCCAAGTGTCCTAGAAAACACAGAAATGTATCAATAATGGTTAAGCAAACAAAAAAAAAAACTGGTAAAAGGCAATGCACTCTCCAACACATAGGAAATTCTTAGCAAGAATGGGCAAAATAAGGAGTCAGGAAGTCACTGTACCCTGGATTTTTTCCTTGTGTGGAGTTAATTATATATTAGGAAATGCCAAATATCAACTGAAGGATTTTTTTCCCCTCCTCCTATGGGTAGATTACTTCGTGGCTATCCTGGAAAAATGTTCTGTTGTTCTCCAAAACATTTTATTGCACCCTTTTAGACAGATAAAGCACCTGGTCTTGGGGGGGACAGCCCCTGCAGGGCCTGTTCTGCCACTGAAGCAGGTCTGTGGAATATTAACCTGAAAGAAATCTACAGTATTACACACAGCTCCATTATAAGGCAGGACTGCCTTTCCAACCAGTGCATGCTATTCCGCCTTTTTGCTGTTAAATCTAAATTACAACAGAGGGAAAAGTCAGTGGAAACTAATTGTATGGCTAATTAAAACAGTTTGAAAGGAAGCAATTGCAAGAAGAGAAATTGCATTATAGGCAAGAGGAGACTATGGTAAATGTTTAAATATGCAGCCTCCAAGTGTCAGTTTTCCTCAGAGAATGTCCCCCATATGAGAAGTCTGCTATTCAGCTGCATTCAACCTGTAGGGCAGAAAATTTTGTATAGGAAAGGTAGAGGCTGGAGGCAGTAATGCTCATTGAGCTTTATGACAACCAGTGTGAGAGGCTTGGGATTGAAAGCAGATTCTTAAGGTTTATTTTTCATTTTCTTCTCAAGTTCCTTAAAATGCTTAAAGGGAGTGTGAAAAAAATTGCAGTTCTTTCTTCCAAAGACAATGAAGGGAGAAGTGACTGAGAGCAGTAGACAACTTTCAAAGCACTAAACAGAGGACACAATGAAACCCAGTGAAACCTTGCTTGAAAAAGCTGGTCAGAAAAAGAGAATGGATGGAAAAAAGAGAAAAATCATTTCAGTGGGATAAGTGGCCCCACTAAAAAGGTACCTCAGTATTTAGTTCTTTAAAAATACACAGTAAAGGGCAATAAAAGGCTCAGATAGGTCTTGAGGTTTCTTTTTCACGGATGCGAGCTAGAAAAAGGTAGACATTGAAATTTGGTCACAGTTTCTTTGACTTACTTTGAATTTTACTATTCGTTAATTTATTGTTTAGTTTCTTTATTGTGGAAGCTGATAGAATTGGGAGCTTCTGCCTCTTTCGTATGCCTATATTCCTTTCTTTTTTTTTTTTCCCCCGCAAGTCTTATACAAATTCTTGTTCATCTACTTTAGTGCTTTTATTACTCCTGATGTACTTATTGCTGGATAGCACACATAACCCTTAGGCATACATTAAGTTGTCTTCAGCCTTCCCTGGTTTCCTTTCCTGCCAGTTCTTCTGTTAGTTTAAATATTTATTTAATCTGTCCTGTACTCTTATCTGCCTATAATGTCATATGTGGAGACGTCCTCACTTCTTACTTAATATTAAACTCAGTATATATATATATATATATATATATATGTATATATATATGTATATATATAGTACATATACTTTTAAGTCTTTCCCTTGTATTAATTATAACCAAGTCCAGGATTGTGGTGTTTAGCCACATCTGTCTTGCCAGCATTTCTTCTGAGCTCATTTACATCCATGGGGCTGTATTTACTTGTTACTGCATTGCCAAGACAATTTCTTGGGTTTTTTTTCCCTAAGCATAAGTTCCTAGCATTCAAATGAAGAGAGATTTCTTTTCCCTACTCCTCAGATTTGTTTCCTAGTACTTTGTATGTTGAAGTGCCTGCAGAACAGACAGTGGTATGAATTTCTCGTGCCAGCACGATGCTGGCATGTGATCTGCTGGACAAGGGCCGCCTGTCTGGCTTTTCTTTAACCTCAGTCCTGTTACTTCTCTGTGAGCCCTGGCTAAGGCAGGTGATCTCATCTCATCTCTACCTGTAGAAAAACCTTCCCTGGAAAAACATTTTTTTGAGGAGTAAATGTCTTTAAGTGAATGTTTCATGTACTTTGTCTTCTTCTGTGAAAGCTTATACCAAATACCTGAATCCTGTGCTGGGTACTTTGTGACCAGACACGAAGGCTTTCATTTACTCCTTTTCCAAGGTGAACTTGTATTCAGCTAGGTAACACTCCTTTTCCTCCACCTTTGATAATACAGCCACCCTTTGCTGTACACATCATGGATTAGCTGCTGTGAATTAGTTGACTTTATTTGTGGCAGTGTATACTTTTCATCAGTTGTGTTTAAGGGCTTCTTCTTCCTTAGGGAAAACCTCGAGATTTGCATAACTTGCATTATTGAGGCTCTGATAAGGCAGGCAACCACATTATCATGTATTTTGTAACCAAGAGAGTTTAAAACCAATCTGCAGTATTGCTTTAAGTAAAAGTTTCAGCATCTCATAGCTTGTCTTCTTATACAACTTGAAATTTATTTTTTAATATTAAAGTGCCTCAGAAATGTCGTTGGTGTAACAGTAAAAATAGATTTTGCGTATTTTCTGAAATGTGGGGTATGAGATGTAAGTGAGAGAATTTCTGTGAGCAGGAAAAGAAACATTTTTCTCAGAGGATTGAGTGAAGAACAGAGAGGTCAATTTTGAAACCTTTCATTTTGTGTGATTACAGCCATGCTGCAAATGCCATTTCACTATAAGGAAGGACTTTAAAACATACCCTATTTCCTGATTTCTGCTGCAGGTCAGATTAACTAAAATGGTTATTGTGTCACCCTAGAGATTCTTGCTTGCTGCAAGACCAGACTTTAAACCCTATTTTTATTATTAAAAAGGCCAGCAGCAACAAAGACTATTTTACAAGTTCTGAGACGTTTTCATAGCAATTTGATCTTTATACACAGGGTTTTAGAACTCTTTGTACTGCAATTCTTAGCATATGTGAAAATCAGAAAGGGGGGGGAAAAGAAGCATGAACATTCATTTGCCACTTGCCTGGAACCCATCCCCTCTTAATGCCCTTCTTGGGGAACAAATTTTGAATAGAGCATGTGTTGGGTTCTTGTCTTGTGATGGAACAGCAGCATCCTTCAGCAGATGAAGGTCAGGTTGAGGGGCCGCCTGCTAGTTTGGGGGTCTGATGTATGGTGCAGCTTCCCCCTGCTCCTCTGGAATTGCCATCACACAGTTCTGTCTTTAAGGAAAAAGATTCATCTGTTGTCAAGATAGGTTTGATGGTGTGATTTCACCCAGGTGTGACAGTTTCTCTTTGTATCCCATTGTACTCAGACATCAATGTTAATAAAACTGACCTCTGGAAGGGAAACTATGCAGCTTCTCTATGTTTTATTTTAATAAAGTGTATATACTACTTTTACTGTCCCTTGCTGCAGTGATCTTTCTTCCCTAACTTACGTGCTACAAAACTAACTGTTAAAGAAAGATTTGACTCCACACAGTCACCTCTTGCTCTTCCCTAATCTCGTTTAGGAAAATCTGGCAGTAGTTAGCTAGCCAGTATCCTTGGGTATCCCTTGACATTATCTGCCTGTCTTCTCTTTATCCTGTGCTTTTAACTGCTCACACAATGTTTAGACATTTAATCTGCAATTTTTAATGGAACAAAACTTGACGAAAAGATGATTTTGCTGGCTTCAGCAGAGTAATTTGGATGCCTGCCCACATCGCTTAATGGGGATCTGTTGAGTCCATTATAGAAATTGAGTGTCTAAATTCATTTGTCTTAATTATGTTCTCAGAAAAATCCCTGAGATGTGTAGAATGCAACAAGACTATGATTTTTTTTTCTTTTACTCCAAACCCCTGATGAGATTCTGTATGATTTGAAAAATCCTTTGACTAGCTAGGAGGTGGAAAATGTATTGGAGAGAGCAGATGTTGGTAATGACGTGTGATTCCAGCATTGTCTTGGGAACTGCCTGGTCAAAGATGCATCAATTCTGCTTCTAGAAAGCACATCTTTTTCATACAGTGCCCCAAGTGTCGTCCTCTCCTTTGTTGTTGGTAGGTTCTCTGCCAGCACTGCCCTCCAGCAGCAGTGCTCCCTCCTGCAGTGTGTCTGTGCCAGCAGCACGCTTGCTCCGCTTGAATTCCATGGGGTAAATGGTGATGGTGTCAAGGCACTGCCCAGTCCTCAACCAGAGCAGCATCCTGGTGCTCCACCATGAGAGCCTCAACCTGCCCAGTCCCCTCCACCCTATGTTGATACCAACCCCAAGCCCTCGTGGTATGTAATTTGTAGCTCTGCCTCTTGTCCTCACACTGACCATGGCTGCCCATCAACAGCAGCTGTAAAAAGGAGAGAGGGGCTTATTTCAGTGCTGCTGCAAGCCAGAGGTGTTCAGCAGCCACACGTTTTTGGCAAGTCTAACTGCAGTAAAGCTGGCTGCTGTGTGTTTTGTAGGGCGTTATTTGTTGAGAGAGAAGGGGGATGTGTTTCCTGGTGATTCCCAGGGATGGAAGCACAAGGCTAGACTAATAATGGCTTTTGTTTTGTTTTGCTTTTTCTTAAGTTTAATGGTTTTAAAAGTTCTTTTACTTTAAGTGTAATGGTTCTTAAATGAAAGCAAATCATCTTTCCCCTTCTGGTTTTCTTTTTCACTGGAGCCTTTAGGAATTTAATCTTTCCCCAGAGGGGTGCTGTGCATGGCATGTTGCAATGCCCCTTCTCACGGCAAGAAGACTCTGGTGTACATGTGACCATCGTGATGACTGAACTACACTGCTGGCAGGAAGGAGTACTTCACTTCTGCAGGCATGCTCCATGGCTGCCTGTAAGGAGGGCTGGCTCCAGGTGGTGAGGCTGGAAGTCAGCACCTGCCTCTGCCAAAAAATCTCAGCATTTTATTGCTGAGATTTAATGCTTATTCTAAGCATTTTATTGCTCCTGGTTAAGTAGTTTCTAAGCCTCAATCTTTCATAGTTCGTGAAGTTTCAAGTTATTTTTTTGATTAAGTTTCACTCTCCCCTATCTCCAACTGGCTGCAGTGTGTTCCTGAATATAAAGATATATTTTCAAGACTGAGGTTAGAGGAAAGGGTATCTTAAACATTTTATGCAAGTAGGCTGGCTGGAGTTAACCTCAGACAATTGCAAAATACTAGTAGTTTGAAAGTTTATACTCTGTAAAGTATTCTTGAAAGCAATACTCTAAACTTGGGAAAAAACCAAGCTGAGTGAATTGAGTGAATTTTGATAAATAAGGTTTTAAGTGTTTACACTGCACACAAAAGTAGGAATAGTGTGTGTGGTAAGTGAATGGTGGTATCTAGCATCGAAGAAGTACTACTGTGTTTCTACAACAAAAGCCTACATACGGTGATCAAAGCTGACTTGCAAATAGTATTGTTTTCCAAACTGAAACATTTGTCTCATCCTAAAAAAAAAGAAAAACCAACAAACGCCCCAAAAGCTCTATTCTCCACATATTTGTTAAAATCTTGCTTTCCCTGAATTCTGCTGAAAAACCTTGAGCATATGAATTGTTTGAGTCTTCCAGGGAACATTGTCCTTTTAGGAATCTTGCCCTGAAATACTGTTTTTATTTAAATAGCCTAGTCACTGCAGTACTTGATGTGAAGCTGCCACCATCACTGAACTCTATCTATATGAAGTAAAATAGGGCTTGTAACAACATCCACCCAGAAACCACCATAGCCCTCTTCCCCAAAACACTCCCCCTGAACCCCAAAGTATTTCTTTGTTGTGGATTCATCATTATGTAAGTGGTAGCAAGTGGGGGACTTACACAATGTGGGTGCTGCAAGCTCAGTTGTTATCAGCTGCTCTTCTCCTCTCCAAGTGGGATCTCTGAGAGCTGAAAAGCAAGCAAAATCATAGAGTGTTGCAAGCTTGGCAAACAAGATATCTGTATTGACTGGGTGAGGAAGTCCAAGTAATTAATTGAGTTTATGGTGGGGGAGGGGAGGAGATTTGGATGCTTTCCTACCCATGGTATGGTTGTACTTTAATTTTTTTAAGACATACACACACATCCATGCAGAGAATCCCCATCTGAACAATCTTCTAAGTCCTGAGAATAGCGAAAGCATATTATATAGTATATATAATATGTATATATATATACAGTATATGTATAGTATAGCTAAGGAGCTACACTAGTTGCAGGTCAAATCATCCAAGGGTTGACATCAAACCAGAGGTTTATGTTTGGAAAACCTTCCTTCTCCACCCATGCTCCAAGTTGGACAGCTAGTGCATCTGGAAGCAGTGTGGTTGTATTAGCAAGGTGGCTGATCCAAGATAGTGAGTCTGTCAGCAGACTTGACTGGGTTCAGCTCCAGAGCAGCTGGTATCTATAGTCGCTGAATAGAATGTATCTCAAAATACAGGAATAAAACTTATTTTATTTTATTTTATTTTATTTTAATTCTCTTTACTGTGGGTTTCTATCCCATCCCAAGTTTACCTAACCCAGTTGAAGGTTGTTTCTAATGATTTCTTAGTGTTCAGCAGTTTTGGAGGTGAGTGAAAATAAACATGCAGTGTATCTCTACCTTGCTTCAGATGTTACCTGAACATCCAAATATGTACTGGGAAAAGAAGGACTAGCAGTCAACTGGGAGCATCGTGTTAAGTTGGGTGGTACAATATTTCACAATGGCAATACTGTGTGCTGGGTTCAGGTGATACAGTACGAGGAAATTTGGTATCTTGCTTGTGTGGTAAGGAATTGAGAATTTGAATTAAGAACATGCCCAGGTCACAGAACCTGGTAACTTCAATTTTTGATTCTGATCCAGCTTCATAAACTAGATCAAGATTTTCTGTTAATCAGAAACAACAAAGCTTATGAAGTAAGGAACCAGGTGCAAGGCTTCTGTTAGGGCTGCGTTGATACCAGAGTATGGTCTCTATAAAAGGTGTTACTTACACAGGGCTATCCACAGGGCTCCAAGCATGACTGAGTACTGGAATTTGTGAAAGTGTCTGGAAAGACAGGGAAAGATGCTGTCAAACACATTGTTTCAGTTGGAACTACAGAGCTGTCTGCTATAAAGAGAACAAGTCCTTTAAGATAGTGTATATTGTAATTAATGTTGGTGTTTTCTTTTTAATTTAGAGGCAGCAGTTGGAATTAGCACAGATGCAACAAAGAGAAGCCAACCTCACAGCTTTGGCAGCCATTGGACCAAGGAAGAAAAGACCATTGGATTCATCAAACGTTGGATCTGGGCACGAGGTACAGCTGTGGCTTGTAATGACTTGCATGGTGTTATGTCTTCATATGGAATTACAGTTATCTCTTCCTGTAGGAAGAAGGGAGAATTCTCTCACACAAAATGGTTTGTTGCATTCTGTAAGAAGCCTAGTTTGTGTGTTAGGTGCTCGAGAGGATTGTTTCTGGTAAATTTGATGGGTGTGTGTTGATGGGTGTGTGTTAAAGGAAAGACTGTGCATAAGAGCGCTGTGTGTGAAAGACTGAATGAAAGGATGACTCAGAGAAATTCCCATCTGCAGTGGAAGGTAACCAAGCTGTGGTGGCCTTCCACGGAGGGTAGTTGTCATGGCCCCTCAGCTGAACTCGCAGTGGCTGGTTTGGATGGCTTTTGAAATGGATCTTGATTTGACATTTGACTGTGGACATTTATCCATGCACAATGCATAGGGACTCTTCTCAAATATGTGTGAGTTCACCTTGGCTTGGTTCTCCCAAAAAGCAGTAAATAAATCAGTAAAGCTAGACCATTCACTTCCTGCAATGAGCCATATCGTCGTCTCTGGCTCATGTTGAGTATCGAAAGTGCTTTTAACAAATCTTTTCTGAGCATATCTCTTAATGTGCTGGAGAGTAGCTGTTTCTGGTACCTGGGAAGCTTTTGTGGCTGCAGAAATCTGTTCTGAGGAGACTGACAGCCTACTTCTGTTAGAGGTCATCATCTTTGCTGGAGATGGGAGAAATTAGTGTTACTGCCAGTTTTGCCCCTCTTTATCATGAAGCCTCAGTACTGCTCAAGTGTAAGGCTGGTTGGCCTGACATAATCGCAATGAGCAGGAGCCTGCGAAGTAACTCCTGTGTAGAGGCAGTGGTGGAAAAGTTGTCCTTTCTCATGAACCTTAAGTGTTTTTCATTCTTGTTGTCTGGGAAGCTTGAACAGATGGTAGGATTGAAAATACTCTGTCATTTTTGCATAGCAGAGTCTGGGAGGACCTTGTCCTCAGTTATTTGCAGTGTAGCTGAGACAGCGGTGGCATCTGTCCTGTAGTTGCTTTCTTCATCTGGACTGTGACAGGAGGCCTTGCTAAGCAGGTGAGATAGACTTGTTTCAGTGAATCTTTAATTTATTTTTTCCCTGACATGGATACAGAATTAGGTCTTTGAATACTCCCTGTTAACCACAAGTGAAGGGAAGTAATCTGTCTCTAAACAAGCTGCAGAAAGCAGTGTTCACAGCTTTTGAGCAGCTTTTCTTCTCTTCTTTGAAGTTTTTTAATACACTTTCACATGAAGCTAAATGTATGGTTATTTCTTTTTTTATAATACCACTGGAAGAACTTGAAAAAATCAGTCTAGCACAAGAACAGTTTTCCCCATCCTCTTCTCATCTTCCCCCAAGCTTCTATCGAGTAACTATTCCTGTTCTTCGTAGTGGTTTTCTGTAATTATCACCGGATTTGTTTCTGAATATTTACAAGTCTGCCTGTTCAGTACTTTTCTGTTATTTCTCATCATCTGTGGTATGTCTGCTTTATTAAAAGCTTCATGAGATTATGCCAAATCGAGACAGATAACAGTGTTGCTGTTGAAAGCTGGTGATCCATTATTTACATTGCCACTTTAAAAGAATGTGGACACGACACGCCTGAAATTGGCCATAAACCTTGATAGCATTTCATTGTCACAAATTTACCTGCTGTATTTTAAGCATAGGTTGCCATACTAGACTGAATTGTAAGGGCAGTAGGTGAAACTAATTCTGACAGTGAAACTGTTTTTGTTTCTCGCATGCAAGCTCACATTCCAGTGCCTAGTACTTAGGCTTCGTGCTACTGGAAAGCATTTCTCTGCAGACTTTTTTTTCTATTTTGTGAAATTATGCAGGATAGCAATCCTTGAGAAGGGTGTTTAGATTTAAATGTTTTAAGTGTCCCAATATATCTGAGCAGGATTTATAAAAGGCTTAAGACTTCTCATGTAGAATAAAGAATGGTTTTGACAAACACTCTCTAGCTCAAGAAGCAGAACATTTGTAATACATTCATGATAACATGGCAAAACATTCTGAGCAGTAAACAACATTCCATTCTTCAGAGATGAAAGGAGGTCTTTGAAACTGAAAGCAAGTACAATATGGCCTTAGGCTGATACACATTTGGGCATCTTTAAAATCATCTTTTTGGGCAACCTGTCTGAGAATAATTTAAACAGGCAGGATGTGCTTTCTCATTTCAAGTTGCAAATACAGAGAAAATACAGACAGCTTTACTCTCAAATAATCTTAAATGTCAGAACTTCTAGACTGTGCAATGGCAAGGAGTAAATCTGTGGATAATACTCCTGTGACATTTTATTATTATTATTTTTAAAGCCTAATAACTTGGTAGACAGGTTATGATGGAAGAAGTTGTCCCTGAATATGAATTATATTTAACATTATCGTGTGAAATCACTGATGGTAACTGGATTAAGATTTTTAACTGAGACTCAGCTTTCTTTGGATAATGTTTTTTGTACAATGTTTGTGTCTCTTATGGCCATGTTAGCTCTGTTCAGTTTCTTTTTATGGTTGCCTCCTGCAATAATTAAAGGAAAGGAATTGTTTCGAGCAATTATTGACGCAAACTGAAGCCCTAAGGTATTTGGGCAGATGGGGAAGAAATAGTCAGTTACAATATGTATTAAAAAAGTGAAACTCTGTAAGCAAATTTGTCGTATATTTGCCTTTCTTTATTCAGTACCAAAACCTAATGGATACTGGGAAAGTTCAGTTCAGCAGACTGGGTTGGTTGGATCTGCTGCCTACTGTTGCAGTAAATGTGAAGGGCTAAAACCAATGTTTTAGGGAGCATGATGCTAACTTATCCACAAACAAGTATCTGTGTTTAACTGGGATGATTCTTCAGCTCGAGGTTTTCTATTTCTCCACACTCTGGCACCTGGCTTTGCACCTCTTCTGAAAAGTCTTTTTCCCAGGATAGCTGAGCACACGATTCCTGCACATTCATCTTATTTTGATCTCTGAAATCGGGCTTTCTTTACTTGGTCTTTCCAGGAGACCTATTATGGGTCATTTTAATGTGGTAACTAGAACATGCGGTGACACAATCATGTGCTTTCCAGATAGAAGCCTGCTTGCCAGCAGCCTCATCACCTCATAGTGTAACAAGTACAGAAAGAGGCTCTTGTCCAGAGGAGTGCCTGTCAACTAATTTGGACCTAAAAGCAATACAAAAAGAGTAAACTATATCTTGCCATGATTGCTTACGTATCTCTAAAGTTGAAATAGCAGTAAGGACAAATCCATGATGATCATGGAATGAAAAAATAAGGCTAATGCTCTAGGCCTAATTAAAAAAAAAAAGAAAAGGCATCGGTATAATGAGAATTCTTTTTCCTTTCTTGTTGGAAACACTAGTTTGGGTCGTTTTGTATGTTCTCTTCACTGCAACTTAACATTTGAATGGTATTGTTCAGAAAGAGTAATTTGAGAAAGCCCTGGTAAGAAAAATCCCTCTATTGTGAAAATGTGTTAATTGGTGCTACTTGCAATCCAGAGGTGGCAATATCTTCATCTCTCTCATTCTTATCCCTCTAGACACTTTTGGATACAATGAGGGGGAGAGGCCTTTGGATTTGATTTATATGTGTCTTGGGGTTTGTGCATTTGTTACCCACTTCTCCTCCTCCCCTAGTTTGAGGGCATGTGGTAAACAGTAATGAATTAAAGGGTAGGAAGAATTGAAAACTAACTCATCTTGGGAAGGGAGGACACTTCTAAAACAAATAAGAAAAAAGTAAACTTGAAACCACAGACTCATTTTCCCAATTCTTTGTTCTGTTTCATAGCTTTTATTGGTTGGTAACATGCCCCATAATGTTTTCAATGCTGATAAATAGTCAAGGATTTTTTCTATTTTTTATTAAGTTTTACTGCTTTTCTGTTGACAAAGCCATTTTGGAAACAGCTTTGTCTCATTCCCACTGTAACTGGAAGCTTGGAAATGTGAAGACTACAGTTCTGAGTCCTTAAACTTTCTTTCCTTCTATTCAGAGGTGTCTTGGGTGCAAGGTCATCTTTGGCCTTGAACCGAGAGCTGTGTATTTGTGCAGAATCATGCAACAGGGAGGAAAAAACTCTGCAGATGTTTCTGAAAGTAGACTCAGAAGACTGGCTGTTACACTTATGGTCGTTATCTGAATACTGTGGTTGGGCCCTTCTTCTACTTTGTACAGGAAAACTTAGTTGGATGCTTGTACTTCTGTGTAAATTTTGGGGTAGACTACTTGCTTTGCATTAATTTTCTGGCTCCATGATAACACATTAAGTACTTGGAAGTGATGCAGTCTCTCCTGCCCCAAAGTGCTGTTGGTGCCATGTTCTCCACTTGCTTTCTTCCAGGTTGGTTCCACTGACTGACTCTGGGGTGTACATCTTGTGTCTTTTCTTTCTTTTGCCAGATCCAATGGCAAAGGAAATTCCTCCTTCCAGACACTGCTTGTGTCTGTTCTGTCCCCTGCCAAGACTGGCTGATCTGTTAGTAAGTGTGGGTCTTTCCTTGTCACAGATAGTCTGGCTTTGCTGTGGAAACTTAAGCTACTGCAAGTAGTTGCTACATAAGTGAATCATGCAGCTGATACACTGTGGTCAGTGCAGAGCCATTCAAGTACTTCCTTTCTGTCAAACTCCTAGCCCTGGCCAACATACTTAAAATAATGTGATACTTCCAGGGTTATGCACATCTAATACAGCAGTCCACACATAAGCTTGCATTCTCCTTCTGCAAGAAGTTTGGCAAGCAAAAATGGGAGAAATGCCTTGTTTACCACAGTGGTCATTGTTCCATTTTTATTATTGACTGTGGGTGGAGGAAATGAGCTTGTCATCTTCTCTTGTATCTGCCACATCTGATCATTGTTAGCAGAACTTAAACTTACCCTTCTTGCTTTACAGCTTTGGGATGCTGGTATGCATGTTGATTAAATGTATTCTGTACATGGTGCTTATTTAAGCTTTGGAAATGTTCTTTAAGTTGACCAAGGAAGAACTAAGCCTTTGAGCAACAAGTCCTTTCTGCAGAACGGAAGTAAACCCAACTCTTCCAAGTGACTGGGGAAGAGACATGATTTATTTTTTCTGGTGTGTGACAATCAAATAGCTTTTTTTTTTTCTTTGCATTTGCAGAAGGGGTGTGTGTAGTTAAGGAATATATAAGTTTATACTCTTGTAAGTGGTAACTGTAGAAGCTACTGCCACCTTTTTGGCCATAAGCTGTTCTGATGAGGGAACACACTAGCATAATTCATCAGCTTCAGTATTGGTATTAAGGGCACGACTGTGTCTAAGTGTGAATTTAAAGGCATGAATTGGCTCTGTAGCAAATGATAGGTTTGCTGCTCCCTGTGCAATAGGACACTGCCTGGTCTTTGGCGTTTGTACATGATAGTCTGCTAAAGTATTTTCTTAGAAGTTGCATAAAATTAATTTAAAAGCAATCACTTCAAATTGGACTATTTATATATAAGTAGGTGTTCCTAACCAGGCTACAAAATCTGTTTCTACACTTCAGCAGCTTCCCTCACTTTCCCTGTGTCTTTTTCTGTCTCTGTCATTCCTTCCCCCAGCCCACAGGTCTAAAGTGATACTGGAGGGTGAGGTTTTTTCTACTTTGCATATGCTTAATGTATGCATACTCTTGATTTCAATTTCTGGTTCTTATTTAAGCTCTTGGACAACTGAAGTGCCTATGACATGGTCATACCTTGGGGGAGGAAGGGAGCTAAAAGTTACTGCAATTATAAGATGTCTTCAGCATCTTAGTTATCTGTTTCAAAACCTAACTAAGCACAGCTCAGTCAGCGAGAGAGTTCCAGTTTCTGTGCTGAATTTCCTGGCTCCTGTCAGTCTAGGCCATACACTTGATCTGAATTTTTTCCCCATGTAAACAGGCAAAAATATTCTCAACTGTCATTCACACACTTCAGAAATACAGTTCATTGGCCCATATCGTGCCTTCTCTGTGCCAGAGATGAACTTAATTCTTCTTATATATGTGAAAGATATCTGCAATTTAAATGACTAATTGCATTGTAGCTTTAGGCTGAACATATTGGTAACGCACAAATGTTGATGACATGTGAAGGGTCAAGAGATTTATAATTTAGTTGACAATACATTGCTTAAAATGCTGTGGCAAAGAGCCAGAAAATTTCAGCTTAATAATTGTCTATTAACTAACATGACATATTTGTACAGTATTCATTACCTCCAGGTACAGATTAAGCATCTGATGTACCCATACGAAGTGACATGCGTACATGAATCTTGGGCATAATAGTGAATAAACTGACATTGCATTCACAGTAATTTGTTTCAATATGTAAAACATGTTGTTGCCTACATTTGAAAGGACTTGTAGGAATGTTGCAATGAAATCTGAAGAAAAATGTGTAGTTGAATGGAGTTTTCTATTATATAGATCTGACAGCTTTGTGAGGCTTTTTTGTAGGCTGCAGATAACATCATAAATACACATTTGTTTTCAGCTGCACAAGAAGCAGCCTGGATATAGAGATCTGAGTCTTTCAGCCATTGGCTTGAGCTACCCTAACGGTCTATA
Organism: Lycocorax pyrrhopterus obiensis; assembly: GCA_014706295.1. Taxonomy (NCBI): domain Eukaryota; kingdom Metazoa; phylum Chordata; class Aves; order Passeriformes; family Paradisaeidae; genus Lycocorax; species Lycocorax pyrrhopterus. The sequence continues at coordinate 106,390,336 of JACSVZ010000002.1, forward strand.
AGGTTAAAAAATAAAATAAAATCCCCAGACCCCAACCTAACACAACCAACTTAATTTTTAAAAAAGAATCATATAAATATTGAGTCATGTAAGATTTTAGTGTTGTAAATGTGGGAGTATTTCTGTCAGACCGAGGTTTGTTAGAATAGGCAGCATCAGTAGGCTGGCTTGTCACCAAACTACTATCAACTTCTTTCACTTTGTTTTCTCTGGCCTAGATTAGGTACTTGTTTGTACGAGCAAAAATGTCACAATTTTGACAGAGTCTGTTCCTTTCCCCTGGCTGCTGGGGGAGACTCAGTAAGTGCTTGAAAACAATGTGTTAATGGTTTTTTAACCCTTGTTTCCTCTTATGAGACAGGTATGTGTTCTGTTTTACAGCTGGGAAACCAAGTACAGCATACACTAGGTATCACTGACCTCAGTGTGACCACACATGACAGAGACGGAGGTTGAACCTGGATGCTTTTGCTTCAATTCACTAGATGCTCTTACCACCTTTCAGCAACGTCTCTGCTGCACACAGCTGTCATTTTTCAGTGTTTGGAGATGTCATTCAAAAGTGTCTCATGACTTTGCTTCTTTCTGCCGGTGGTATTTTATAATGTGCAGCAGAGCCGCAGTAACAGTTCGCTCTCTTGGGATCTTGGCTCTGGGACTGTGATATGTTTATGCCACACCAAAAATTGAAATGGGAACTCTTGGCTTGACTTTTAACATTTGACTGAACACTTTTCTCCCTTAAAGTGTGCCTTCCTCCCAAGAGTTTAAAATTTTGAATTTTGGTTGGTGTAAAGTCATTGGATTTGGGAAGGGAGCATGTACTCCACCAGGAACAGCTCACTGAACCTGACAAGACCTTGGTGGGGAGGAAGGTGTGTGCAGACCTCTCTGAGCTTTGTGTCAGAGCCTGTAGAATAGCTCTGAGCAGTTTTTAAATCCTTGTCAGTATCCATGATCCAAACTTGCAGATGCCATGCTCCAGATACCTTGCAGACTAGAAGCAAGGTAGTAATTGTGGCTCTGTATTAACTTCACTATTGCTTTTTCAGAGAGTTGGTATTTAATTCTCCATCCAGCCACTGGAGAGAGCTCTAGAGATCTTAAAACAGGTTTCCAGAGCAACCTCTGAACAAAACTGGCTGCTCACCAGCTTGGGACTACAGCAGGAGCTCCACAATGTGTTCTGCTGCCAAGATCAGTGAGTGTAATTGATCTCTGTCAGGTGTGTATAAAAGGCTCTAAGGGTGACACTGTGCTGCTGTGGAAAAGCTGCTGATTGGGTTCAATTCTGAGGATAGTTCAAAAGCAGGACTGCTGCTGTTGTGACCTCCTGGGGCTGATTTTAAGCTAGCTGGCGGTCTCAGTACTGGGAAGGAGGGTTTACAGTGGTGCAGAGTTACAGTGCTGCAGTGCCTTACCTGGCTTACAAATAGGGTCTGTCAGCTGTGATACCCAGGCTGACTGGTAGAATCTGCACTGGTAGTCGGCCCTCCTGGGCTGCATGTGTGTGTCATTTCCCTTTTGGAAGGAAGGCAGGGTGGTGAGGGTTCAGTAAAAGGCAGGAGCTTTAGGGTAACAAAAAAAAAAAAAAGAGAAAAAAAGAAGCTGCTAGTTAGAGCACTAGTAATTAGATGTTGCAGAAGGGGGATGCAGGGCTGGTTGCAGTACCCTTTGCTAGAATTGATTCTAAGATGCATTTTCTATTTGCTTATCTTTGTACTTGTCTGTGACCTGGTTGAAAAGCAGCACTTTTCACTTCCCCTCGAAACAGACAAAGCTGTCTTGGAGTATGCTGAAGACTAGCAGCGAAGAATCCCCCAAAACAGCCAGACACAAGTAGTCGCTGCCCGAATGGGAGGACCATAATAGAGATGTCTGAGAGCAAGGAGTGGGCTGGTGTTTTTCAGGTCTCAAAAGCTTTGTGCTTTTGAGGAAGGGGTATGTGAGATCTGAAGGAGAGGATGTTGCCTAGGGCCAGACAAGGTCGACCTCCTGCCCAATAGGAATTTGCTCAAGTGGAGCAGCAGAGGATCCTCCCCTAAAGTGTCCTTGTGTCAACTTGAGAGCTCAGAGTAGGGCATTTCTTAAGTGAAGTCTTGGACATTGCCAGAGGTGCCTGTGATGGTTCTTTGGGATTTGCAGATCTTGGACCACTGCTTGGTCCAAATTCTAAAAGAAAGCCATGAAAAACCAGTGTTTCAATACAACTGTGGAAGACAGTAGCTAAAAGGAGATAGTGCTCAGCTCTGTATAAATTTACATAAAAGTGGGTTCCCCAACATGGTCCCTATCTGGACTGGAATGACCTAGGCTGTCTGTTGGCTTCTTTAATTTTAAACCATCATGTACTTTGAGAGAAGGACCCTTTCTTTTAACTTGTGGTAGCAGCTGTTGGTTGTTGAAGAGCTCCTGGCCCCTGAAATGCTGTACGTGGTAGCTTGGATAAGGCAGAGTGACGCTATGGGAAACTTAGAACTGTGAACTGGCTGTCTTAGCAAACAAGGGCCCAGGAGAAGCTTTGGCTTTGGATGTGGTATTACAGCATAATATCGCTTTATGTCTCTGCACTGGGCATGATGGGTAACTCTGTCTCAAACGCAGGCAGCTTGGTGCTTCTGCCCTGTTGTAGCATCTTGCAGCTACTACAGCTTCCAAGCCAGGCTGGGGGATTTGTGCCGTCTGTCTCCTTTTTGTAAGAGTGAACAGGATTGAGGTGGCTTTGTTTGGTGTCTTTTTAAAGGTAAGACTTCAAGTCTAATGACTTATTTAGAGAGAAAATACTTTCACCTCAGTAAAGTTCCTTGAATTATAAAGGACATTGCTGTTGGGTTACTGAAAACCCTTGGGGTTTGTTTCATTTATAACATTGCCTCGGGCCTTCTGCTGCATCCTGTTGGACTGACCTCCTTTTCAACCCGTGCTGGCAGCTGCATTGCAGAGCTATCTTTTCCCTGGATCCTTCAGGGTTGTCATATGACAAACTTGAACTGTGACCCTTTTGTGTCTTACCAGGACAGCAGTGCCCTCTGTGCAATGTGGCCAGCAGTCTTCCCCACGCACGAATTTGTTCCAAGCCATTTAACAAACTGAAAGTTTCAAATGATGGCATTTCATAGTGTTTAATAGTATTGACTGTAAAGCAAATGAAATGGTGCTGAATACCCTGCGTGCTGCTTGTAAAAAATACAGCTTCCATTTCTGCAATGTGCCCTGGGTTTTCTGTGGCTAGCGTGTGCTCTCTGGTGAATCTCTTTATATTTTTAATAAATTTCAATGCTTCCACCCTAACAACAGTAGCATTCACTGCTATATGTAGTCCAGCACTGGTATTAATTTCTAATAAATGGAGGGGGTTATACAGATTTCTGTAAGCAAAGTGGGCAAAGTCATTTTGCTGAAGTCTTGCAGAGAGTGTTAGGGTAAGAATTGATATGGTTAACACTGCATCCAAGCAACACCATCTCCAAGTGGTGTTGATGCTGGCAGGCATTGCCTTGCTGAAGTTACAGAGACTGAGCACTCGTATTTGTACAAATTACATTCATTACCAAGAACCCTCCAGTAGTGATAAGAGACTGGCTGTGCAGCACAGATTGGCTCCAAGATAAGTAGCCAGTCTATTGTGCAGCTCATGGTAATCTTCCTCTTCCCCACCCCTAATAATAAATCTTGGGGCATTTTGGAAAGCATGGGGGTTGCTTGTTCCAGTAGTTTGAATGTAAAACTACTGAACATCATAATCTCCTACCAATTGTATTTTCATAACCAAGCAAGGCAGCTGACTGAGATGGATAGGCTCAGATACAGTGCTCTGAATATCTGGATGCTTTCACTGAGTATTTCTTGCTCCATTAAAGGACAGAGTGCACATGATGGCTGGGATGAGAGTTTCTCCTGGCCATGTTCCAAAGCTAGGGCACACTCACAGTGATGGTTTTCTTCATGAGGAGATGGAAACCTCTGGAGCAAGCGGTAGTAAGAGCTGTGCATAACCTGGGGCTCTGCATAGGTACTGTGCTAGTACCTTCTTCATAGATGCCCTGTCCTTTCTCAGTGCAAGTCTGTTTAGCAGACTTCAGTGAAATGGCAGTTATTAATCTTAGCATATTAATATAATTTTGAATAAAAAAAGAACTTTGTGGTTGCTTGGACTGAAACAAACCATCAGCTGGCAAGTGCTTGCTTTGTCTTTTTCAGTATCTAATGTGAAAGGACTTTTGGATTGCTGGTTTTCAACATGGAAAGCTGAACATCAGTGGGCTAGTTTTATACAAGTAGGCAGTGTAATCCAACCAGTTCAGTTAAAACTTGTATTTACATGAAATTCTAATGTTTCTGATGGGTTTTTTTCTTCCTCTCTCCCCCATTTAGGGTTTGAATGGCAATGGAATTGCTCCTGGATCATCAGGTTTTAGCCTTACAAAGCAGATGCTCTGTCCAAGAGTAACCCGTGTCTGTCTCAGGGACTTGATATTCTGCATGGAACAAGAGAAGGAGATGAAGCATTCTCTACACTTGTACCGTGCTCTTCTGAAGTGATTTGAATCTTGCATTTCACCTTGCTGTCTACTGCCAAAGAAAACACAGAAGCATTGTTGCACTGTCTTGAAATTCCAGTTTCTGGAAAATGATCCGTTGTAAGGATAACTCTTGTTTACAGATAAACATTTTTATTAAATACCTAACTTAGCACCTGTAAGGTTTTTAATAATATTTGGTTTAAATCAGTCTGTAAACCAGTGAAAACACTGAGCTGCACACATAAGCACCTACCTGCTTGCATTTAACTGTCTTACAAGCTCTGAGGGCTTGATGAGTGTCCCTAGTTTATGTATGTCACTCGCTTCAGTACTCCAGAGTCTGCAACATCTGCTCTATGTGTAGTGCCACCTTCCAATTCAACCTTCTTTAGGGAAACAAATATTGCTATAATGGCACAGCATAGCATGGCAACTGTATTTAATCATGAACCAGCAGTCAGTAAACATGCTAATGTATTGCCTGTCTGACTCAACATCTTCTTAGGTTTTCTGGGTCTAGATTACTACTGGATGCTCATTTGTGGAGATTAAAGTAGCAAGCAAAACGAATGAGGGGTCCTTTCTACCCCACACTTTGCCTCAATTGCCCTCAACCTTTCCTCTGAGTAAGTGACAGGGGGAAGGAGGACAAATCAGTTGTTCTTGTGATTGAAGTACATGACACAGTGTAGTTAGGGCATACTTGGATGTTCATGGGAAATTTGGAGTTACTAAAAATACAAGGAGTGAAAGATCCTAAAAAGGGAGGGTAAACAGAAGAAACAGTTTATTTTTCTGTGGATACAAAAAATAGCATTGAACTTGAGCATAGATGTGGAAAGATATTAACAGAAACAACCTGTTCTGACTACAAAAAAGGGAAAAGTTGAGATGCATTGTAACTCTGGAGCTGAAAATTCTCCTTGGAGAGGAGCAGTGTTTGCAAAGCACAGGATTCACTGCTTTAGAATATTGATTTAATACTTTAATGTGGTGTAACAGGGAAACTTCTCAGATAAAAAGTATTTAGACAGTTGCTTTGTTTCCATTCAGTGAGGAGGAGGACTGTGGGTTATAAAGGCTGTTCGAACAGATTCAGAGATTGTCTCCTTGCTGGTAAAGACTGCTTTGTGGTGGAAGGAGAACCTCTGGGTGACCCTTCTCCCCAGCCTCCAAACATGTTGCCTTCCATGACACAATGCTGTATAGCACGGCTGTTTCCCGGGACTGGTGGGAAAGGCACTGACTGCATTCACGGAATCACAGAATATCCTGAGTTGGAAGGGACCCTCCCAGGATCATCAAGTCCAACTCTTAAGTGAACGGCCTGCACAGGGATCAAACACAGAACATTATTAGTACCATGCTCTAACCAACTATTGAATGGCTTCCTGCTGAATTTTTTTTCTTTGAAAGAACAAGCTTCCCATGGTTACTTGGCATGCTGCTTCAAAACTTGAAGCAACTATTCACACATCCTCCACTGTCAGAACCACTGCAGATGGTTACCAAATTCACTAAGTTATGAATAGGTTATGTTGGTTTTTGTTGGAACAGTAGTAAACAAATCTAGTAAACGAATGCTGTAAATTATTTATATATGTATATATAGCATATATATATATATATATATAAGAAAAGCAGTACTTTGACTATAGTTTGCAAGATATTGATGGCATCGGGCAAAATTGTTTTGTATAATTAAATGCTTAGCTTTACTTTTTATGTAAAGTGCAGCATTTTCCATATTTGTGTACTGTATCTTATTGATCAGATGTTAAAAATTATTTTAAATACTGCATTAAAGCAATTATTTTATTAAAAATAATAAATCGGTAACTTTGTTTCCTTACGTGAGAAGTTCAGCATCTGAAGCTGTCAGCACCGTGACTAATGGTGTGACTCCGAGAGCGAGCCCCAGCTGTCTGCCCATCGCAGGAGCTGGCACGGTTTCCTCACGTGACATATTAACTAAGAACATCTCTGTCTGAAGCGGTTTTAAACAGAAGTAGGTGACAGAGCAAAGGATTGCTTGAAAGGGGAGGGGTGGGCAGGGAGAAAAAGCAACCTCTCGTGTCTGATTTCCTCCTCTCAGTCAGCACAGAGACTGGGTTGTGGGATTTTTGTTAGCAGCTGGGCAGAGGTGAGAGCTTTGCACATGTTCTGGGAAGCGAAAGCATGAACTGTGTCAGACTTCAGCAATGTGCTGTGGAAGCACTGTCCTAAATTATTTTTAAAGCAACTCACAATTAATTAAGTGCAGGCTGGAGAACCACAAAGAGCATCTGCATATTGGCCTGCCTCTTTCGCTTCTTTCAACCACTGCGATAATAAAGTGAAATAAGTTGGAGAAAATAATTGATAAATAGATACATATAAAGGATGATGGATGATTCAGGTGTTTTCACGGCCTGCCTGTGATGCAGATCGCATGGTTTTATTGCTGCCAGAGCAAGTTGTCTCTCACCAGTATTCACCCTGTGTGCTGCCTCTTGCCCCCAATGGTGTCATGTCCACACCTACCTCACTCCCAAAAGACCCCTCAAATTCAAAAATTTTACACTGTAAGGAGTAGCAGATGTTTCAAAAAGGTTTTTCAGCAGGTCTTTAGGCCTAATTTCAGACAGGGACAACTTTGTCCTTGGTGCAAAAACTGAAAATACTGTCTCCCTGCCAAGGGTTCATCCTGCCTCCCATTTGAGCCCAGCTTTGCTTCTGAGAAAAGTGTCCTCTAAAGGGGCATTTAGGACATACCTGGGCTTTGCTCAGCCACATCAGGAGTTAAAGGAGAGATCACCAGGGGTTCATTTCCATGCTTTTCCCCACTCTTCCTGCCCTTTATGGGAATACTAAAATCCCAGTCATAAGGTGACGAGGACAAAACCTGCTATCATGCTCCCTTGCCTTTTAGTTCTCAGTATGCTCAAGCTTGGGAACCTAGGGGAACCGTCTGTGCCACCAGTGCTGGGAGGGCTCCAAAGCTTGCTTCAGGCACTTGCTGCTTTCCAGCTGGCCTGCTACCCTAGTGGCTGTTTCTGATGCACTGAGCTGGCTGGGCAACTATCCCTGCCACTGAAGTGCTCAACCTTTAGACAAAAGGGTATGTACAGATGGGGGGAAAAGCTGTTGTTGCTTGCTCTTTACTACTATCTCAGCAGCATTCTATGCCAAATTTTATGTGTTACTTGGTGACAAAAGGAGGCCTGTACTGTTTCTCCTCCAACTGCTGCTTTTTCCTTTTATTGCCATTTTCAAGTCTTAGCACTGAATCCAGCCCTTTGCACTGTCTTTGACTCCAGCTTTTCCCTTCTCCCCCTGGGAAAGCCTAGCTGGAGTGCACTAACACACCCTGCAGCTTTGTTCGAGGTTTAATGAGGAAGGTAGCAGGGGACCGTGAGACATTGCTGGATGATTCCTCAAAGCCACTGCACTCTCTTGGACACTTTGACACGAGTAGCTTAAGGCTACTGTTTGCATCAAGTTGTTCTAGGCCCCCTCTCTTTGTAGGCACCTGTGTCCTGCCATGTGAGTGCACTGTGCTGAGCAAAAGTGCTGTCAGCTGTTCTCCAGGTTCATCTCTTTGCTCTGTTCTTTGCTTTCCTCTTCATTTGTAATCACTGGTGTGAGGAGAGAAAGACTAAAGCAAGTGAGGATGTCCTGAAGGGGCAGACAGTCCAAGTGATTGGACTTGGTGAAACAGGCTTTTTCCCAGCAGCTTTTCAGATGAGGGCTGCTGGGTTTCTGAGGCCAAGTGCTTCACACTCTTCCCTCTGCACGTAGCACACAGTGTCTACGCATGCTCTGAAAGCTGGATGCAGCCATTGTTATCCCAAGTCCCACAGCTGTAGCTCTGGAAGTAACTACAGTCTGTAGTGAAGGCTTTACTCCTTTGAGGGGTGCAAAGTTAAGTACCAAGACTGCAAAGCACAGCACACTGGACCTCTCTGTTTTGCCAGTTTGGGTTCTGGGCTCATTACCACGTGTCAGTGGCTTGTCCCACCCTCACTGGATACAAAGGCTGCTTGTCTGCAGGCCACAATGCCAGGGTTTCACTTGGTGCAGGCCTTCTGTAACCTAGACAAGCACTCCCTCTGGCTTTGTAACACCGAAGGAATAAGCAATAAACATCATCTTTTCCTTTCAGATGTATTAGTCCTTGCTCCTACGGCCTCTTCTTTCCTCTTCTATTACAGGCATGAGCTGGTCACGCATTGCCTGCTCTCTGTAGATATTCTGGCATGTTAGCTGATAACTTTGCTACCCAGTCTCTCCTCATGATCCCCTTCTTCACAGTTTACCTCTGGTTTTGAAAGGGTTTTTACTGCGAAAGAGGGAGGAAAAGGAGGGTTTTCATCCTGGATTTGAATGGTTATTCTGGAGTGGAAGGAGAAGGTGGCACAGGTCAGCTCACAGCCCTGAGGCTGCTACTTTCTGTGCCAGGAAGATCCTTGCAGGAAGTTGGTGTTTCATGGTGGCCAAGACTTCTACCATTAAGTCCTACTTCAGTCAAAGATTTTCTACAAGGTCCGTATAGCAGTAGGTACCTCCCATCTTCCACAGCATGTTTCCCTGGCAGAGCCGTCCAAAGTTCCTGCTGGACACCCTATCAGAGATGGTCATCCATTCTCTTCCCCAACCCCATATCACAGTCCCACAGCCCTTCCACGTGTCTCCTTGTCAGCCTGTGTCTGTCTCAGAAGTGGCAAAGGGTACAGAGCCTGTTTTGTGTGATTCAGGTGGACGCTGAGGCCTCAGAGGCTGACCAGTATGTGTTTCACCAGAGTTCTGCCTATTTGTAGTGCCACTGAAAGACTACCTTCCCTGGGGCTGCGCCCTGCTGGGAGGGAGCAAAGGTGAGGGTCTTCTGCATAAGTATTGCTCAGGCAAAAAAGTCCATCTCAGCAGCTCGGCATGCCACGCTCCCACTCCACAGGTTTTGCTTGATAACTGCTCTGCACTTATCAGTAAGCAGTTACTGTCTCTACCAGATCACAGGGAATAGTATTTTTAAATGTATTTGAAATGAAAAATTATCTGACAGATCATCTGTATCTGTTTTTGAGAGCTAATTCATAATTACATGTAGTTCCCCAAGCTTCTTGAGATATTTGCTCTTCCACTTTGAAGTGTTTAGCGTGACGGGGTTTATTATTTACAGTTATTTTAAGGTGTTTCTTATTTCTGTTCTTAGAGGCTGGAAGGGAGGATGGAAGTATTTTTTTCAAGTAATTATGTGTGAATATACATGTACTCTCTGTGTATAAGGATGGCTGACTAACTTTTAAAAAGAAATACTCTACTTTATGTAAAGACTGAGTTAAAACAGCTCCCAGGTGTGAAACTCCAGCAACAAGGAGAGAGGGAGGAAGGAGATAAATTTTCTTTCTTTAAGAGGTTTCAAGTTTTAATGTGTTAAAATCCTTTGATACCTTTGTGCAAAATTGGGCAGAGAATAAAGACTCCCTTGAAGAGCTGATCAGCGGTAAGTCTCAAGAAGGGTAGGAAAAGGAGGATGCATACAGAGGATCGAAAACAGAGCTCGTTCCTCTCTTCAGGAGCTTCAGTGATACATTTACATGCATTCTGGCAGAGGCTTTCTTTTAGAGAAAAGACAGAAAAGGACCTTTCTAGAAACAAAGTAGGTGAGTATGTGTAGGCAGGCTGTGGATTTAATGAAGCAGACTTACTGAGAAAGAAATCCTTATATTGTTGCTTCCTGCTCAATGCAATTTCCATTTTTTAACTTCATGTCTCTTAAAATTTGGAAAATGCCTCTCTTCTCACCTCATCTCTCTTTGAAGGAGTGGCAAGGACTATCACCAGCACAGAAGTGAGCCACTGTGGGCTGTGGGATGGGGACCACATGCTGTCCATGGGAGTCGGTGGCCTGACACTGAAAGAAGAGGCTGGAATAAGCAGAAGATGTGTAGCTACATTAGATATACCAGGAGATGTGTAGATCCAGTGTGGGCTGCTCAACATCTCGTAGATGAAGCAGTTTTCCTCTACTGATGTGAATAAACCACAGGTGGAGGCTTATAGCCCACGTGAGCATCTGCCTTGCATCAAGCTGAGGTGGTAATCAGGCTTGTGCTACCTCGTCAGGGCCAGGTCTGTAATTTTCTGCACCCTGCCTTTCACCAGCCCATTCCTTAGCCCTTTGCAGACCGGCTGGCGGGTGGTGCGAACTCAAAGAGTCCTCATCTCACACAGCTCTCAGTCTTTGCTTCTAATTTGAAAGCTTTAGCCTTCTTTATTACAGGGGAAAAAAATTGAAAGTGACCCAAACTTCAGGTACAGAGGGCAAATATTAAAAGTAAGCTTGTTTCTGCCTTTGAAATTCCACACTTCTTAGAAACTGTTGGTGAGTGATGCCCCAGAGCTGGGGAGGATGGCTCCAGAAAAAGATCCCCTCAAGTGTGCAATCAGCCCTTCACAGCAGTCTGCTGGGGATGCTGAAACAGAAATCAGCGTTTCGAGTTTTTTTTCCCATGCGGTAAAGAAGAACCTGTGGGAAGGTTCTGCCTATGTCCTTACACAAAACCAGGATATCCAGTAATTAGTGAGAGATACCTCCAGGGCAAGCTCAAATTTTGCAACACTTCCCAAGGCAGGGAAAACGCCCTGGGCTAGGGCAGTCTTGGGAAGAGAGTGAGTCAGGAGCCTTATTTTTCTTTTTTTTTTTTTTCTCTGTAGTCCCGATCAAGTAAAAATTTTCTGGGGATGAAAACTTTGCAGGGACCCGACTCTTCCAGACCTCCCTGTACCTGGGTGAGGCTCCTCCACCTTCTGAGCTAGACGTCTGCCTTTTCAGGCTTTTTCTCCTTAACAGGCTCAACTTTCTGCAGTCCTGAGCCACGCCTGGGAGCGGGGAAGCCGAGCTGACCCCAGGTGCAGCATCCCCCGGGGAAGAAAGCCAGGGAGGTGCCACCCAGCCCTCGCAGAGTGGAAGGGTTAGGGTGCTGCCTCTTTTGGTGATTTTTTCCTCTGCCCCAGAAACACACGGATGATTTAAAGAAGGGATCAAGAAGAGATTTAAAATTCCTGCTTGGCTGTCACCCGCCTTGGGCGGCACCTGCCACGTGGCAGAAGTGGAAGCAGCACAGGGCTGGGGCAGGGTGGGTGGCACAGGGACGATGGGTGGCGGGAGCTGGCGCTGACCCGCCCGCAGCTCCTGCGCGGGGACCCAGCCCCGGGAAGGGCGGAGAGGCTGCGCTGGCGGAGGCAGCCCTGAGAAAACTCCTGCTTGGCTCTGAGCCCAGAGGAGCCAGCACCGCCCTGCTGCCCCAGGGCCGCCGGGCCTGCCCAGCGCGGCCCGGCCCGGCCCCTGGGGAAGGCCCTGCCTGTGGGGAAGGCCCTGCCCCTCGGTGCCCCGGGCTGGGGCTGGCGGCTCTCGGCCAGAGGGCGGCTGGGAGGCCTGGATGTGGGGGCTTTGAGTCCTCGTTGAACCAGCCGGCTGCTTCTCTGGGTGCTCCTTCATCTGACATGGCACCAGCCTTCTCAGGCACCTCCCTCATTGAGGAGGGCTCCTTGAGAAGCCAGTCTGCATCGCGGGCAGTAAGCCATACGTCAGGGGCTCGAGCTCCTCACATCGGGATGCAGCACAAACAATGCAGTGGCCCAGCTCCTCTTTCCCACTCTTGTCTCCTCCACCTGTTTTCTGTGGTGTTGAATCTGCTTTCCACCTCTTCTTTACCCCCACAGCTGCCTTAGGTTTGCATCTTGCCCCCCTGCTCGTGCCTTGCACAAACCTGCTGTAGCACTGCCTGCCTTCCCTTGCTGGCCTCCCTGGCCACTGCCCTTTCTCAGTGTTTTAAGCCCTGGGAATGATATTTTGAAGGTATAAGAAGGTGTACCCCCACTAATAAACGACGCTGGGATAATGGTGACAGCAGATGAGGAAAAGGCTGAGATACTCAACAATTTTTTGGCTTCAGTCTTCAATGGCAACCTCTCTTCCTTATCTCTCAAGAGGGTAGACAGCAGGATAGGGAGCAAAGTGTTTCCCACTGTGTAAGCATGACCACCTGTGGAACCTGAGTGTACATAAGTCTATGGGACCCAATGAGATGCATCCCAGAGTCCTGAGGGAATTGGCTGATGTAGTTGTCAAGCCACTCTCCACAATATTTGAAAACTCATGCCACTCAACTGAAGTCCCAGGTGACTGGAAAAAGGGAAACGTACTCATGTTTAGAAAGGGTAGAATGGAGGACCCTGGGAGCTACAGACCTGTCAGCCTCAGCTCCGTGCCTGGGAAGATCATGGAGCAGATCCTCCCAGAAGCTGTGCTAAGGCACATGAAGGACAGAGAGGTGATTTGGGACAGCCAGCACAGCTTCCCCAAGGGCAAGTCCTGCCTGACCAACCCAGTGGCCTTCTATGATGGTGTGACTACGTCAGTGGACAAGGGAAGGGCTCCAGATACTGTCTTAACTGGATTTGTGTAGAGCCTTTGACATGGTATCCTACAACATCCTTCTCGCTAAATTAGAGAGAGATGGATTTGATGGATGGACTGTTAGATGGATAAGAAATTGGCTGGATGGTCATATCCAGAGGATAGTGGTCAATGGCTCAGAACCCTGAAGGACATCAGTGACAAGTGGTGTCCCTCAGGGGTCCGTATTGGGACCGGTGTTATTTAGTATCTTTATTAATGACATAGACAGAAGGATCGAGTGCACCTTCAGCAAGTTTGCAGATGACATCAAGCTGAGTGGTGAGGTTGGCACACCTGAAGGATGGGATGCCATCCAGACCTGGACACACTCAAGAAGTGGGCACAGGGGAATTTCATGAGGTTTAATAAGAGCAAGTGCAAGTGCTGCACCTGGGTTGGGGCAACCCCAGACATGAGTACAGACTGGGAGAAGTCACTGAGAGCAGCCCTGCCGAGAAGGACTTGGGGGTGCTGGTGGATGAGAGGCTGGACATGAGCAGGCAACATGTACTTGCAGCCTGGAAAGCCAACAGTGTCTTGGGCCACATCAAAAGCAGCGTGGTCAGAAGATTAAGGAAAGTGATTCAGCCCCTCTACTCCATTATGATCATTCTATGAATTCTGAACTGGGAGGGAACTGTCTGCTTTATCCAGGCATCCTGCAGGCTGGCTTTAACTTCTGTGCTCAGGCGAAACCCGAGTGAAATGCTCATAGACCAGCAACACCCAGACCAGGTGCTTCCACCTTCATCTTTCACAGCTGTTGGGCATCTCTGCTCTGCCCAAAAGCCTGCCTTCCTCTTCCATGGATGCTCTGATTCTCCTCTCCATCCCTCAAATAATTTGTTTCCCTTGGATGACTGCCCTTGCTGCTCAGCCTTCTTCAGGCTCACCTCTTTGATTGCCTTCCGTAGGAGACACCTCCTAGCACAAGCAACTCCTCAGCTGCCCATTGTCCGAGCTGACAGTTCACAAAGATTTATCGCAAACCTGTTATCCGTGCAGGAATTGTGAGCACTTGGGGGTCCCTGTGGGTATGTTGAGACATTAAATCAATTTGAACAGGGCTAAAATAGGGCTCAGTTACTTTCTCTCCCATGATCTTTGTTAATGAGTAGGCAAAGTCAGTCCTGTTGTACTTGCGATCTCGAGACCTTCCAAACCTTGAATGTAACTTCTTGAGAGCCCTGAGGAGTGCTGGTTGCAAAAGTCTCTGCTGTCATTTCTGCCTTCCCAAGGTATCAGAGAGGCAGGTTCCCTTTTCCCCAGGGAAGGACGGCCAGGGTGGAGCAGTTTTCCTTCCTCAGATTCCTGTATTCACCTCCTGCAGAAAGAAGGCAGACTGTCCCAGGCAGCTGCAGTGCTTTTAGGCTATTAAGCTGTTTCAGATGTCTTGTTCAAGTTGGGCTTTGCTGTGATGCCAATAAAAACTTGCTGGTGTTAGGCTTCTGCAGCCTCACGGAGAATGCCACGAGAAGGAAATACTCACTTCTCAGCAGCTGAAACTCTGTATTGGGGATTTCCCTCCATCTAGGTTTTGATAGTTCCCTTTCTCAGTGTGCCATCCTCTGTGGATGTCCATGGCCCATTGCTTGAGGCAATGTAGACCAAGGACAGCACTATATTATACCTTCCTAAGATTTACCACAACAAAGCCTTTTCCTGAAATTAACTGTGAATCCTAAACCAACTGAAAGGTCACATCTTGTAACACCTCCGAGCGTGTGAGGCCACTTTGGGGGTGGCACTTCACAAACCCTCTCCCTCACCCTTTTGCTTTCTGATTCTGCTCTGTCTTCAAATGGGCAGGGGGCTCTCAGAGAAAATGGAAAACACTCTCCGCTCCCATGGGTTCATGGTTTTGCCTTCCGTTGTGCCAGCAGCAGGCTGTCTGAGGGAATACAAATGGAGCTTAGCAAAGGGTTTGGATAATTAATACTGTTTCTTTGAGCTGAGGTATTACTTATGCCCCTGGTTGATATCTACAGTGATAAAGATACAGTCCTTTCTATGACTGCACAAAAAAAATAAATGGGAGGAAAAAAGGGGATTTTTGCTGGTCCAAATTAATGTGGGTCCAAATCTCTCACATTAAATCTCCCAGAACAAAACCATCCTATTTTTGTGACCCCAGGAAAAGCCCTTAGATGCTCTCCTAGGGGCTTACGTGCCTGCGTGTACCCAGACCTCCCTCCCTAGAGCAGCTGGGGTGGGGCAGGAGCTCACCTTTCCCACAAAAACATGTGGGGACAGACAGGTCATGTCCACCAGATGGTACAGGGCTTGTCTGCCACCCCCAGCATGGCTGCAGCGGTGGGACAGCATTTTCCTGCTGCTCCTTGGGGAGAAAAATCCTTGCCCAGTGTATCCTGCCCCAAGGCAAAGCAAAAGCCGTGAGGAGTCGCTCCAACCTGCTGTGGTTGGTTTAGACTATAAAACTGTGGGGGATTTTTTTGGTGTTATTTAGTGAGCAACTCACTGCGAATTTAATAGATTAGTTTTGCTATCAGTAACAACCCCCCTAACCCCCAAGCAGTTTATTTCATGTGTACAAGAGTAAAAAAGGGAAAAGTAAGAACACCTCTGGGGAAAATAAGGGGTTGGGAAATGGCTGTAAGTGTAAGCACAGGATTGCCAAACCCACACGTTCAAAAAGCATGAATCAGATCTCCAGGAATCACAAGACTGGTGGTCTGAATTCCAAGTATGAAATCTGGGCAGTTTCTGAAGGGTATTTCCCTCCGTGTTTTCAATGCTCTAGGGGAAGCTGTATGCCCTCCCTTGGGGAGAGAGTGTTGGTGGGC
This sequence comes from Lycocorax pyrrhopterus obiensis, assembly GCA_014706295.1. Lineage (NCBI taxonomy): Eukaryota > Metazoa > Chordata > Aves > Passeriformes > Paradisaeidae > Lycocorax > Lycocorax pyrrhopterus. Next base: position 106,406,106 of record JACSVZ010000002.1, read on the forward strand.
TGGAGTTGAGGCTTATGCATGCTTATAAATCTATCCTTCCTGTGCTGGAGCCTGAGATGGTCATCATGCCCTCCAAATCCCCTAAGCCTGCCTCATTGCAGTGCTCTCCCCCACTGCGGGGCATAGCTGCTGCTCCCTCATATCTCTGATGAGCTGGCTGGAAGGGTGGCTGAGCCCCAGTGCCCATCTTGCCGCAGTGGGGAACAACAGCTGCTTGCCCCAGGGTTATTCTCCTCCCTGTGGATAGGTGGTGAGGAAGAGGCATCTCTATTTAGTCCTCAGACTTTAATAAGAGAGAGACGCAGCTTTGAATAGTCCAAAGATGTACCTAGCCAGGGCCATAAAACCAGTTCAGCACTGCCCGAGGTAGGGAGAGTTGCCCACACCACCTGTTCTGGAGGGACATGAATTGTTTTCCGTACTATGCAGGAGCTTGCTTTAAGACAGAGCTGAAACTTGGGGGTACAAATTAATACCTCCTCCCCCAAAGCTACTCAAAACCCCCAAAAACCTGAGAAGAAGAGTGCTGTGGCGAACTTTCTCTGTGCTAGACTAAGTGGCCCAATTTGTTGGCGCCTGGGCCCCCAGGCAGGGAGCAGCCTTCACCCACAGCTCCAAATATGGATGTGCTGGCAGGAGAGGGAAGCTTCCTCTGTCTCCTGCCTCACTTGAGGGCCTCTAGATCTATAACTGATCTAAACTGCAGTTGCCCAACTTGGCCTTGCAGAGTCAGCTTTGCTGCAAGTCCTTTCTTGTCTCCCTCTAGAGTCCCTCAGCTACCGCCAGCGCCTCAGTGTTGGTCCTTGCAAGCTCTTTGGTCATGCTGCAACTGCTCAGCTACAGCTGTCCCCACCAAAGGAGCAGCATGACCTCCATGGGAGAGGGCTCCCTAGATGACTGGCTACACAGCACCATGAGATGGTCTACCCAAGCGCAGCATGGTAGTGTTGCTTCCCTGTCCTGGACCGACATCTCTTCTGTTTCAGCAGAAGCCGCTCTCATCCTTGTGTGTTGCCTCCTTGTTGCTCTTACATCTCAACTGGCATCAGTCAGGACTCATTGGTGTGAAATGTGGGGAAATCCCGGGCTGCATGGCTCTTCCTGAGCTCCTGTCGGGTAGGCAAATTACCTGTCGCAGGGAGAGGATTCGGGAGTTAGAGGGAATTGCATGCAAATGGGAAGAGCAACCAAAGAGCCCCAGTTCTCCCAGATCTGCTGAGGCTGAAGACTGCAGTTGGCAGTGCACCTGCTTTGGTGATGGGTGGAGCTGCGGCTGTGCAATGGGTAAACCTCACAGCCTTTCTCCTTCAAAGCCAAGCATCATATTTTGCTCCAAAGCACTCGTACCACCTGCCTGTGGAAGAGGAGTACAGGTGGCTTCCAGCTGGATGGACAGCAACCAGCAGGCAGCGAAACCACTCACATCTAACAGGAGCTGCATCTCTTGCAATGGTAGCTGATGAACAGAAGCTGGTTGGTTTCCAGGGCGGGAATGACTCACAGCCCATGTGTGATTACCTGTGAGTCGTCATGCCCGGCTCCGGGCTCCCCAGGGCCTGGTGCAGCAACGTCTGCTTCCTGAGTTCAGTGAAAGGGAAAACGTGCCTTACTCCCTGTTGACGAGTGTGGATTAATCCATGCTTGCCCTAGGTTGGAGGTAATACCAATAGCACCAAGCACTCCCTCCTGCTGCATATCAAGTGTGGGAGTATCCTGGACTGAAGGACCAGACGTGTTAGCCTGACCTGCAAGTGAAGTGTCTGCATCAAAGAAGAGGTGAGAGTAACGTGTACGTGGACAGCTCATGGCAGCGACCCTTCCTAAATGTGCCTGCTTGCCTCATTAGAGGCCCTTTGTCTGGTAGATTTACTCATTTGCCAGTATAAGTACACACTTGCCAGCAGGGGTCAAACACAGTGCATAAAGCACTGGAGAAGCTGGGAGAGCAAAGTGCATCCAGCACACACAGCAATGCCAGGAGAAGAGCACCATTGGAGCTCTTTATAACCATGGCTGCCTGAAGGGGAGACAAAAAACCAGAAGTGCCTCTCAATGCTCAATGCAATCACATAGAGTACATCAGCCCATGCTGTTGGTTGGAGCAAGGTGATGAAACCTTTGGCTGCTCCCAGGCCAGCTCTCTGCACTGTGATGTCGCCAGAGGAGGAAAGTTCACTCTCTCCTCACTCTCAATGTACAGCTGGCCCTCACAACCCTCTCTTGTTTGCATCAACAGAGCAACCTACGTGGGCCATGCATCCTAGGACATCTGCCAACACAAGACTTGGGCCCCCTGCTGTCCCACAGCTCTGGCTCCAGAGATAAAGCATGTGGACACGACAAAGATGTCTCTGCCTGCTCCCTGCCAGCAAGAGCTCTGCTACAGTTGCATCTCCATCTGAATGCTGCTCTAGGTCAACACAGTGAGCACCCTCCAGATCCCTGTGGAGTTCCCAATCTTCCTTGGGACCAGGAATGCACAGTGCAGGGTGCAAGGCTTAGCATACCAAGTTCTTATCCATATTGCAAACCTGGTGAGTGATTCCTACTTGCTAGGTTTCCTGATATGTTTTTCCATGTCCAGATGCTGCCCACAACCCATCTGGAGAGCCATTCCCTGCAACCTCCTTGCACACTTCTCCCAGCTGTCTCTCTCTTGGGAGTTGCATGCAGAGTGGATATTCTGAGATTTGGAATGTCAGTCCACAAGCAGCAAGCAAGCACTTTTACCTGTTCCAAGCTCCCCATAAAGTTCTTCAGTGTGTGCAGGCTCTGAAGAGCTATCAGGTTATTTCTATGAAGTACCTGTCTGGTTGTAGCTACATGTGCCATCACCCTGCTGAACTCTCCTCTCCTTCAAAAGGGGAGGGATTTCTCATCCTTGCTATGAACTTTCACTCATGAAAGAGCACTTTGCTCTGGACAAGATGGCCTCGCGAGTGATGGCTCTGTTTTGGAGTTCTGAATACCGCTGACTCTTCAAAAGACTGGATTTGCTGCTCAGTCTTTCCCTCAGAGTAGCAGCCCTTATCCAGCTAAATTCAGCTGGGGGAATTCCACCTGTAAGATGTGCAAGTAAGGGCAAAGACATCCTTTGCCTTGTCCCTGTCAAGTTTCTGCTCCCCAAGGCCTTGCTTTCTCTGTTGGTAGTTCCTGCATGCAGCAGCAAGTCTGCTCTCCATGTGTTTCGCTAAAGCCGAGATGCCCACACATTTTTTCCATTGTGAACCTGGCTTCATCCCTGCCAGCTCACGCAAGCAGCTATTGTTAAGTAATTGTTTGAGTCATCCACTGAGCCCACACCCAAGCAGGCTTTTCAGATTTAGCACATGGGAGATTCACTACTGTTGGCGTGGCTTTGGGGTACTCTACCTCCTGCCTCTGCCCAGGAGGATGGCAGCAATGGAGACACTCCAGATGGGCTAAATGTAGCCGTTTTCGTGCCCATCCTTGCCTTCCCAGCCTCCAGCCACCAGTAACAGAAACTTAATGCAATACAGAAGAGCCAACAGCTCGCCCCCAAGCCATAGCAAGGGGTTTGTCTCTTGATGCTGCTCGAGATCAGAGGTCTCCCTTTCTTCCCCTTTTTTCCCTATCCCCACTGTCATTACCAGAGTAAATGTCAGAGCTGCTTCCCCCACCAGTGATGATGTGTTCTCCTGACCCCTACTTGAATAGTTGAATTTTAGTTTGGCACAGTTGCTGCTCCCCAGTTCTGGCAATTAGAGGATTCTAGAAGTTCATTATGGAGCCCTGAGTTTTCATATGGTCATTCTGGCTGACACCACACTTTTTACCACCTTTTTGCATGCACTGCCAAAATGCTCGGCACATTTTCAGAAGAGGGAAGATTAAAAACCCAACCAAAAAAAAAAACCCCAGGAAAAAACCCAAAGTGAATTACTAAAGTTTATAAGGCTAATACTTTATAGGGCTAGTATGCACAGGCCTGGGGCCTTCAAGATAATATAATCTAATACTTGGAGATCCCCTGATGAAAGGCACTATATATGCAAAGTGCTTTATAAACATTAATTAGTTAATGTTGAAAATTTTGCCGAGGGCAAAATAAAAAAAAAAAAGAAAAAAATCCTACCAAAAATCCCCCTTCCCTCCCTCTCTCTAGTCCCTAACTATACAAAGTTAATGATTCTGTGTGTGCAAACTTAGAGTACATTTTAATTTCTGTTTACTTCTGGGGAGATGGAAGCACTGGAAGCACTTTCATATATGTTATACTTCTTCAAGCCTTACTAACATGGCAGCTTCTCCTATCGTGTGCTTTAATCTCCATGAATGAGGACACCCCAACATCTACAGCATAACTTTGGACTGCAGTGTTTGCATCAAAACTGCCCAGGCCCTACTCGCTCATCCCTTTGTAGTCTGTAATCACCAACCAACCAACCCACCCATGGGTGAAGATCTTTGTGACAATAGTTTCCATTCCAGGGCACCTTTTCAAACCTTGGGCAATCAACGTGTGGTTTCAGCGTCATCACCACATCATATGTCACCACGTAATGTATGCACAGGGAGCAATGGACAAAGTAATACATGTGTTGCTTATCACAAAAGGAGGAACACTCGGCAGTCTGAAGGACAAAGCAGACTTTGCATGAGGAGGTTGTGTTTCAAAGTAGCTGGTGTAAAAGGCAACAAGTTGTGCATTCAGTGATATTTCTAGCAATGACATTCCAGGTATATTTCATTTCTCCTTCGTGATCCTTCCCAGGGAAACATTTGGCTTTTAGATAACACTAGGGGCTGTTTTCCCTGGAAGCCCGTATCTGCGCTGGCGTAGTAGTCCATCCCACTCCTTTAGAGCACTGTGCTCACTTCCATGCTTTGCAAAGCTTAGGGAGCCTCATAGGCAATATTTTTCTTCTGAAAAAACCCTTTGCATCCCCAACAAGGCCCTTACAGAGTCCACTCAGTTCAAGCAAGTCTGCACCATGCATGCTCCTAGTATGCCACGAACTACCAAATCGGCTGCCTGACTCGGACTTCTCTGTAGCACATCCACCAGCAAAGGACCAGCAGGCCCCTTGCCCCATGGCCAGGGTGGGTGACCACTTCCCACCACTCTTCCCCCAGGTGCAAGGGCAGGAGAGACCCCAAGGGAAGAAGATGTGCAGGCAAACTCTTTCCTTGAAGAGCTGATGGTATCTTCTAGAGTCCTTTTTTCCCATCAGTCCTGTTGGAACCCCAAACTCATGCCTGTCAGCCCAGACACTGGGATAAAAGTGCTTGGTGGAGCAGGAGAAACTAATGGTGGAGAGTCAGAATGCAGCCTGCTTGCAGGAGTGGGTTCTGGCCCAGCAGGGCTTTTCAGGGCTGGGTCAACCGGGTCCCCATGGCAGCGGCTGGATGCAGAGAGACTTTTTACTCTGCATCTGATGCCTTCCCTGCCAGCTGGGTTTTTGCACACACCTGATCATTTCCCAGTACCCAGAGCAGCCAGCACTGCCTCCCTGACAATGGACCTTTGGTGGAGGATGCTTTTCCTTTCCCTCCCTTGGGTCCCGTGGATCTCAAGGGCTGCTCTTCTCATTTTGGCTTCCCACAATGCCACCCTGTGAGGTGTTGCTGTGCACTGACAGCAGGACACTCAGCCAAACATTTTCTGTCTGCCTGAGCTGTCTCTGGGAGAAGCAGCATGAAGAGATGAGACTACTGCAAGGTACCACCATTTCCCTTAGCCTCAGACTTGGTAATTGGTATGGGCAAAGTCTTAAAGTGAGGTGGAGTCAGCCCAAGTGACCACAGACCGTGGTGATGGTGGCTGTCTTGTGCCTCCAGCACTTAGCAGCCAGGCAGCTGCATGGCTTGGGAATGCATGTCCTTTCCAGCACCTCCTGAAGAGGTGACTTACTGGGCTTCACTGCATGTTTGTGCAGCACTGTGCTTGGCAGGTGAAATGATGGGGCCGAGGAATCGATCCGTTCCCAAGGATCTCAGCCCTAATGACAGCCTCCTTAGTATGAATGGTAGCTATAGGTTTGCCCTGGTCTGTTCCAGTCGCTGCCACCTCTGGGCGCAGTCAGGGTTCAGCTGAACATCCGGCTCGGGTGAGTTGTCTTGGGGGAGTTTTGCCTGTACACAAAAGCAAGATCCAGCTAGCAGGGAGTAATCGCTTACACACAGGTCTAATGTGGACGTACCTGAATGGGCTAAGCTATACTTTCATCTTGTGCAGTTAGGGATGTTTAATTTTAATCCTGTGTCAATGGGGAAAAAAAATGGTATGAAGTCCTAATAAATAAATTATGCTGCCGAGTGCTCAGATCAGCACATCCTAGCTAGAAGCAGTACAGAAAAAGCCTCCTTCCAGCACTGCAGACTGCTTTAAAATAGGTGTTGTTGCAAGCCAGTGGTACACCAATGCTGTTGTGTTGGCTTCAAATCACGAAGCATTTGTCGTTCTGAGGGTGTGCAACTCTGAGGAAGAAGAAAAATGAGAAATATTTAGTAGTTTTTGATTATCAACTTGAGAACTCTTGAAGAATCCTGATTTTTCAAAATCATTGCGCATTTGCTGTCAGACAGCCTGGCTGCTTTCAGGCATATCATGCTGGGCACCTGCCAAGGCAACCACTGAAATTGCAAGTCTGCTTGGAAAATCTAGATGGGAGATTGTGATGGAGGAAACTGTCTGTGCTGCTATTGCTGAAGTTACTGATTTTTACCTCCTCTGTTTTTAAATTACTTTGCGGCATTATTTGCTCTCAAAGAGACAGCCAGGAATGCAAGGAGAAACTGGAGACTGGAAGCATCTTTTATATTGCTATGGGCAAAAGACTTGATTTTCCTGGGATTTCTTGGATGCTCAGACCCTGGTTAAGTTCCAGGGATAGCAACTAGCACAGAGAACTGTTGCGTCTCGGTCAGATACTACCAGTTTCACCAAAGCTGTCGGTCTGTGCCGCGGCAGAATATTTGCAATATATATTAGGACAGGAGCTGTTTACCACCCACTGATGAACTTTTATGTGTAAAACGTCCCTTTCAATTTGGGCTGAAGCAGACACTTGCTTTGATAGTTATATGAAAAACCCTTAACTTTGCTTTGGGATATTTATAACCAAAACATGCAGAATTATTGCAACATAAAATCTGCTTCACTGGGTCTTGGTGATATAAAAAAGGCAAAAAAAAGAGGAAGAAAAAGAAGGTTAGTATAATAAAGAAAAAAAGACAGATGAGTACACAGAACACACTTCAGATCTACAGCACTATATTGTCCCAGCAATGCCACCAATTCAATTTAAATCCTAAGGAAAAAGCTAATGCTATTGAAGCACTGCAAATTAACAACAGCCCTGGCCTTGTACATCACCCCTTCACAACAACCAGCACATCAAACACCTTTGCAGCTCCACACGACAACAGAGTGGAGGAAAAGTGAAATGGTTTCTCATCCTCTGCCCTGCCAGAGGCAAGTGCCAGCTCTCACTGTTGTAAACTGTAAGGCAAGGCAATCTGCAGTGCTATGGAAAGAAAACAAATACCACGGTAGCAGGCAGGCAGGCAGGCAGAATGAGACAGAGATATTTTTAATTGATGCTAGAGGAACATAAATAGATGAAGCTGGCATTTACCAGCACAGCCCTTTTTCTCTCTCTGCCAGGTACCCGTTTACCCGGGCTCATAACCAAAGGCCAACATGACATCAGAAGCCCTGTGGTGTTTTGCCTCTGGGCAACAGCCGGTAAAACTGGTTTCATCTGGCAGATGAGTGTGTGAGCTGAGGTAATTGGTGTGTTCTTTTCTGCCTCAGATTCCTTATCTCATCCTGAATATTCCCATAACCTCCCTTTTTCCAGCCCCTTTTGTTTCTCAACAAAAAAAATATTTACATTGAAATGAACAGTGGGAGCCTCTAGATCACATCGGGAGACACAGGTGCTGGTAACTTCACGAGCAATGAGCAGCTCAGTGACAGCTGCAGAAAGGATAAGCTGGAAAGGGGGGCTTTTTCTAGTGGGATTGCTCCCGAACAGAAGGGGTTGGAACAGACACCATTTGATAAAGGAGCCTCACGCAAAACCAGCTGCCCCTCCATTTTTCTTTCACTCCTGAGATCAGTTTGGATTCTTTTTCTGAGGTGTTTTGCAACTGCAGAATAAAACTCACCTGAACGTGATCAGAGTACAAGGTGGGAATCTTTCTACACGCCAAGGCTGAAAACAACCAGGGCTGCCTATTCCTAGGGCTGCATTAGCAGTGCTTTGGCAGCGCAGCCATCCCAGGCTATGCAGAGGTTGGGCAGGCTTCCTGCAGGCATCCCTCACATCTCTCCCTGCTTTGCTCACTGAAGAGAGCAGGGTCATGGAATAAATCCTGCCAGCAAAACTGTATTTTCTAGCGTATCACTGAATGTACATTACTGGTGGTTTTGTTAGATTATCTATGTGGATGAGTGACTTCACCCATCGCAGCTGTTGGCTAGGGATGGCCACAGCATGTCTGCAGAATACACATGCTCAGAACACTACTGTGGGGCAGCACCACAGCCAGGTAATGTATGACTGGGTAAACTGGGGGATGGGACAGAGATTTCTGGCTTGTTTGAAGCATATGAGCCTCTTCAAGCTGCCCCAGAAAGAAGTTGGAAGGCAAAAAAAGGTTTTCTCCTTCCTTCCTTTCAAATATCGTACTGATACATATAAACGTGGCAGAAGGACTGGGCAACCAGGCCTAGCAGGGACATGCTGGGAATAATGTCTCTGCTCTGACACATTGGCTCAAACCAGGCAGGATGCTGCCTCCATCATCTGTAACTTAAGGAAATGTGACCTGCTTTTCAGAAACATTGTTCTTTCCACTTATAGGTCTCTTTGGAGCTGGGAGATGCTGGAAGCATGGAGAAGCTTGGGAAATCTGGCAATAGACAAACCCAGACATTTGGGTTTAGCCTCTCAGATTTTGAATGTTCTCCCTCTTCTCCTATGGAAATCACTGGTGAAACTTCCCACTGAAGTGAAGCTGGATCCCAGGTCTGTTAATGCTGACATATTAAGAGGGAGAAGAAAATGCAGAACATAAGATAGAAAAAGGAGCCTCCAACCTGCTAAACAAGGCTAAAACACAAATCCAGTGGTTATGTTAAACAGTCCAAATGAAAATTATCCAAATGTACAGGATTATAGGAGAAGAAAGAAAACAGACAACTGGAAAGAGATGATGAAAAATGGGCTAAGGGAGGAGGAAGATATAAAAGGTGGGAAATGAATGGGAAAATCCACTTGGGGATGAGAGAGCGGCTGAAGAAGATGTAGAAGGAGGACACAAGTGTAGGAAGGTTGGTGTGAAACACGGGTAGTTCTGGGTGTAGGCACAGATATAAGGGCTTTGACATCTGGGTCTGAGCCTCACAGATGACAGGAAGAGACACCCAGAGGAGTATGGACACCTCCAGAGAGGCTGGAGCTGTCTGAGCTCTTTGTGGTCTCTATGGAAAAAGACATAGGGGAAAACGGAGCAGGGAAAGAATGGAGGGGGGTCCCCTTGTCTTGGCCACCTTGCTGGACGTGCCCTGGAGACCAAGCCTGGACAAGTGCTGCAGGAGCTCCTGTTTTTTCCTGAGGGGTTTCAGGGTTTCCTGCAGGACTGAGAAGCCCAGGTCAGGGATGTGCTGCAAGCGGCGAGCGAGGCAAACCCAGGTGGCTCCTCCAGAACATCCCCCTGCCCAGACACACACAGCGCCCACACACCCCTCTTTGCACCACCCTGCTGCTCCCAGCCCACGATCCAGCACTGGGGGGCTACTCATGACCTGAGCAGGAAGCCAAAGGGCTGCAGCCTGTGCTGTTCTACACCCCTACATGTCACATAGGAACCAGAGGACTTGGGAGGCTTCTGAGCTTGCCCAGGAGGGTGGCTCTTCCCACAGACCCAGCCCCACAGTGACAGCACATGATGCTCCCTGCCTACCAGGTTCTGAGCCAGGTCCACACAAACAAAGCTGGGAGCACTGTTTTGACCTCTCCTCCTATCCCTGTCCTCTCTCCTGCACTCAGAATGTTTTGGCCAGGGTCTCAGCAGCAGAAGGACATGTTTCCCTGCTGCTTTTCCCTCCCTTTGGTGAAATACTAACCAGCACACCACTTCGGCAAGAAGACAAATGCCTCAGGTTCAGAAAACACATTTTGGACTTTTAAGAAGAGTGAAATGAGGCAGCTGCCCATCGTGGGCAATTTAGCTTAATGCGATATTGAATTCAGCTGTTTAATACACCCAGATGCTCCAGCAGTGAGCGTATAAAAAATCCCCAACTTCAATAAATAATGAAGATGTGAATTTTTTTTCGTTTGTTTCCTTTTTTTAATGAAAATGGCAAAACTGCTAATTCGCTACTGTACATCTGCATCAGTTATTTAACATGACATCTTGCTGTAGTAATAATCCATCAACATCCAGTATTACATATGGATTCATAAAAAGGTTTATGGTTGCGTTGGTGCTTTTGCTGTCTGCCAAACCAATTATATACATTTTACAATAAATTATACATATTGAACTGAGAACCTGCTGTGCTAATTGCTCACATTTTTGTAGGGGAAAACTGTGGTCATGGACTGCTTTTTTCATTTTAAGCATATTGAGAACATGGCAGAAGAAGATGCTATGTCTTCAGTTTTTCAGAGCTGAAAAGTCAATATTTAGCCCTACAATAAGTAAAACAAACAAAAAAAATCAGGAAGAAAGAACTTGGGGGAGCTTTCTCTGGTATGTTCTTGCCCCTCTGTGTCTTAACTTGGTGAGGTATGGAAATACAAACACAATCTCAGTACTGCGAGTGTCCCATGAAATGAAGACCAAAATTCTACTGTACCAAAAGCTAAGGACCTCCTGAAATGCCTCTCCAAATCAGGACCCCACAAGGAAGACGTGAAGGAGCTCTGCATCTCCCTTTCTGGAAGCTCTTCTTTCTTTGTTCTTCAGCAACATTGACATGTAATTATGAGATGCAGCTTCACTGTTCACAAAATTTCTGTGAATGACATTTTTAATACAGTTTATTACATTAAACATGGCACTTGTACCCAATGGGTTTCAATTCCCGTTAAGACAAAATCCCCATTCTGCTCCCTACTGAAAAAAATGTCAAAAATCTCTCTTGATTGAAAAGAGAGGACTGAATTAAAACTCCAGATAATATGACAATGGCACCAAGTAAAGAGGTAGGGCCACATTTCATGCTCCCTGAGGAACCTTTCACGTCTCAGTCAGTCCAGTCCTCTTGGAAATGACAGAAAATATAGAATGGTTGAGGTTGGAAGGGGCCTCTAGAGATCATCTTGTTCACTCCCACCCACAAGCAGGGCTACCTTGAGCCAGTTGCCCAGGACTGTGTCCAGATGGCTTTCAATCTCCAGGGGACCCAGAGGATTTGCCTGATGGTGGAACAGGATGCTGGGGACACAGGACCCCTTGCTGCCAGCAGCACCTCTCCCAGCCCCAACAGTGAGTACAGGCACTGCGCTGGGCTGTACCCCCTCTTGCTGTTGTACAGTTACAGCTGTGACATTTTTTGGGTGGTTTCTCATCAGTGGTGCTGCTCTTGCAGCTCTCACTCACCCAGCAAGGCCCCATGAGCTGGGGAGGACACCATCACAAAGGCTCCGTGGTCACCGATGCCAAGCAGTCACCACATCTGCCGTGTGGAGCACCAGCTGAGGCTGGACCAGAGCAGGCTGCTGAGACAAAAACAAAGCCAATCCAAACACTGGGGACGAGTAGATGCCCTAATTTTTAAAGACATGCACTGAAAGGGGTGGTTCGTCTTGTATTGCAGCTGTTATCAGGCCAATAAGCAAGGAACAAAAGCAACAACCAAAGATGTGGCTAAATCTCTCCACTTGAAAAAAAAGATGTACTTTTTAAATGAAGGCAGATTAGATAAAAACAACTTCCCCAATATAAAGAGTAACCTTTGCTACTAATGTGTAGGAACATCCTGGTCCTCATCACGTTACGGCCTCATTTCATGTCTTTGATGTAAGAGATTAGAAAAGGACCCATAGCATATACAACAGGGAGCAGGAAAGCAGCATTTCCTAAACACTTTAAAAATGTGCACTTTTTTACCCTAGCAAAACAAACTATATGCTGTTCTGATTGATTTATTATCTCAGCATTGCCCTTCGGGCTCAGTGGATATATTAACATTAAGCAGGTAAAGACTTAAAAATAATATAAAATTGAGTTTACTGCAGCTGCAGATCTCACTGAATTCTGCTGTGGGATGGTGAAAAAGACAGAAATGCTCTATTAAATTTAGAGAAAAAGACAGTTGTGTTTAAATGTGTTAGCGAGAAGAGGCTGAGACTATATGTGGCCGTGAACTCTCTGTCAAGCCGGCACATGAACATCATGGTACAATTGGTTTGGTCTTACAGAGAAGGTCCTTCCTCAGAGCCTGGCATTCCTTCCCTCTCCAAAGAGCAATGGAGGATTTTTCCCTTTCACCAAGGAGCAGATCAATCAGGAATGAACTTAAATGCATGAAACATGTTAAACCCACTGAGTTACATGCACTGTACTTGGTTTTCCTTAAACATTGTTTCTTTGTACTTCCTTGCTAGCCTTCAAAGTATGCCAAGTACTCTGCTCATGCAATATCTGGTTTCAGGCAAACCAGCATGGCAGTTTGCCTGAGCTGAGAAAATATGCTTGAAGTCAGCATTCACAGGCGTCTCCAACATCCTAAGGAAAATGCTTTGTTTTTGTAGCCTGAAAGTATGTCACAAACATGAATAGAATTATACACTCGCTCTCCCTCGCCCTCAATCCTCTTTACCTTAGGAAAAAATTATACACTTCCAATTACAGGGCCAGTTAAAATCAATACAAAGGTGGGAGAAAACAGATCATTTTTCTTATGGAAGTAACTGTTTTCATTAATTTTTCATTAGTCCTGCTTTTGTTGTGCTATCCATCACTGAAGAAGCTGGTATGCAGTAGATTACATTTAGGTTATCTTACATGCTTCCAGGATTTAGTAGATATTGCCCGATAAAGCTGCGAGCTTTATGGCTTTAACTTACATCTATCAATAATGCATCAGAAGAGAATTTTTCTGCAGAACAGCTGTCCCTGAGCCAAGCAGCTTTCTTCTGGAATAGCTGCACTGGTTACAGCAGAGATGATAGCACAGCTTTTAAACTACTCATCTAAAGGCTACAACTGTGAGAAAGATGAGCAGATGCTTAAGGAGGAAGATAATCCATGAGGGTTTGAGCCCTACTTTACCACTGTTGGCATTTTTATTGTGGAGCATTTGAAGCTGGGAGCCAGCCATCCCTTGCCCCATCTCAACAACCACACCTGAAAAACATTCCTGCCATCCTGGCATGCAGCAGGATTTTGTTGTGACCACTATATGAACAAACAAAGCTCTTTCACAAACTGCACTGGAGCTTTCCCCTCCTCCCGTTTTAATGCCTGAGTTCTGTGTTAAGGAATGTAAACATAAACAGAAAATGATAGCCCCTACTGAAAAGCTGAGGCAGAGGAAGGAAATGAAGTAGATAATCAGTAGACTTCACTTGAGCCATGTAAGGTAAAGGAAATTTAATTTAATTTAATTTATTTTTCTCTCACTTTGGAAGGAATTAGAAAAAGAAATCAGAAGGTGCGTCAAGCCTAACATGGTTGTAGTGCTACATTTTAAGCTCATTCAGACATCACAGCAATGCCTTCTACATGCTTGAATAGCTTCAGCTTAAAAAAAGAAATGTGTCACAGTGCCTCATGGATTTCCACCTCTTTCTGTACTGCAAGAGGGCTTGTGGAAGAGAGCAGCTAAGTGGGACTCCAGATGTGCAGTTTGATACCCAGGTGGATGACAGTCGAGCCTCTTTAGCCTCCCCATCTGCAAGGTGAGTTTATTGCTGCCTTCTTCCCTTAGAAGTAGAGAGATGCTTAATTGAAGGTCTGTACAAAGCTTTGAAGAGACCAAGCACTGCATTAGGGCCAAAGTTATTACTCTTGAGCTGCCCAGGCACAGCCCCCAGCAGAAGAAAAACAAGCCTCCTGAACTGGAGAAAGCGAAGGAAAGAAATGCACAGCTGCTTTTGGTTTTAATGTAAGCCGCCCAGAACTGAAATATTTATTCAGAAGCAGCAGGGATTAGTGAAATCATGGCTCCAGATCTTCAGAACAAGCATCCATGCTCTGCTTCTTTTGCCTTCTGTTTTTGCAATTTCTTGGCGGTTAATCAAATGAAGTATCGAACATCCACTGGTGAGCCTCGCTAAGCCCTCTGGTTTGACCTGAAGTCAGAATGAATGCAGTACATGAGTTTAGGGGACTTCAGCACATGCAGTTTTTGTTTTAAGTCAATGTCACCCTGCCTTTTAGACTGCATCCTAATGGTAAGGAGGCAAGGCCAGCCATCCCATGCTTCGCATTTTCCTCAGGAAAATTAATAACAACACTGACAAGCTGCATAACAGAAGCCACAAGACCATTTAGGGTTGTAGATGAGATCATTTATCAGTCCAAACTCCAGAGCACAGAGACAAATCTCCCTCTCTCCATCTCTCCTCAGACCATCAAGCCAGAGCTGTGCTCTGAGGACCACAGGACAGGGCTCAATGCCTTGGCTAGGGCACCAGCACCCCATGCTCCTCTAGAAGCACAAATCTGGACTGCTCATACCAGTGACAGCCTCTCCAGAGAGGAGAACTCATGTATATAGGGCTTTAATGAGGCTGAGAGAGAAGAGTGTGATCAACCCATGCTTCCTCTGACCTGCAGTGGAAAATACTGCATTTTCAGAAGCATCAGAGATGACATACTATTGCTGTGGATGCAATGACACTGACAGCCCATGACCACACTGCAGGCCTTCGGCTTCTGACTGGAGTGTGAGGCAAGTTCACCATGAGTATGGAGGGCAGAAGATGGGATCTCGCCCATAATCTCCAACATCACCTTAAAAATATGACGCTCCTCGTTATTTTAGGGGCACAGGACTCCTATTAGGTCCCTAGTCAAAAAATGGGGGGAAAAAAAATCACAGATTCAAGGAGAAGTGGGCTTTTCTCCATCTGTCAGAAGACATCTCAATTTCTGGAGGTCTTACTTGTGCAAATAGAAGATGCTTCAGCAGGCTAGCACTAGAGCTTCCCCCCAGCATCAATGCAAACATCCTGGTTACCAGCTAGCAGAGCCAGCTCAGCTTACAAGAGGATGAACTCGTGTGCTATGTGCCTGCATTTTTTTCCTTTTAAGAGGAGTTAGGGATATGATTTTAATGATTTCAGTCTCAAAGTGAGAATCCCATAGGCTAATTCAGTTTTGGGGTCTTCAAAAACCAGATCAATGGGGTAGCAGCCAAAGCCAACACAGGGACCTGATGCAACATATTGATTTTTGGTGGTGGCGATCCCTCCAGACCCTCAAGAAATAATAAACTACTCAAACTGAAGTCTGAGAAAAAGTAACTGGTCTACAGGCCCTAAGGATGTCTTGGTTTCATTTCCACTGTAAATAAACCTCAGGCAGCTTGAATGCCAGCATACAAATACCAGTTGTCCATAGAAATAATTCATAATATAGAATTCTGCAGTGAAGAAATGACAGATGGAAATAAATGTTTTTATTTCTCTGAAAAACTGACCATCGGTCAATGAAAATGCTTTTCTCACCCACCAAAATCCAACCCTTGCCCCCCAAGTCATGCAGTGGAAACATTAAAGAAAAATTCACTTGACAAGTCATTTGGGTGGCAGTAGAAACCTTGTAATTACTTACAGAAATCAATTATAAGGGTTGCTGCAAAAAATTATGCTCATAAACAAAATGTTTCTCTTCAAATTGAAATCAGTGCCTGTTCAGCATAAAGGAAAATAATTGAATGGGTGGCTCAGCTTTCATGTTTTCCAAGTTTACTAAGTTTTCCCCATTGGTTTTCGTTATGCATTCTAGCAGGCATCATAAAACAATCGTAAAACATGCCTCAACTCGACATGCTTGTGCCAGTCAAGCACTGAGATGATCAGCTTCCTTCTGTAGACATGTGGCAACGGAGAGGAAAAACATTCATTGGGCCAGACTGCCTGGCCAATAAATACCTGGAGACAGAATAAATTAGCAGCACCTGTTTACCAGTACTGCTTCTGGAAAGAGAGATTAAGCCAGTGGCAAAGCAGGACTTCACTTTCTCCAGCACGGAGTCAATTAGCTCAGTCTTCAATTGGACACTCAGTTTTAAGGTTCATCCAAGCATGCCAGGATCCATACTTACATTACGCAGCTGTTTGGTACATTAAGGAGGCAACAAGGGAAGAACTAAACCCTGGTTTGATGGTTATTGCAGAAATCCAGCATTTGCGTTACCCAAAGAAAAGGTGAGGACCAAGTTCCTCTGCCTGTGTCTCACTGTGGGAAGGGGAGTTGGTGCCATCTGCAATCTCTGCACGTCTGCAGGAGTTCTCCTGGCAGCTGCTTAACCAACTTGCTGAAGTACAGCATTGGCAGCTACTGCTCACTGCAGCTCTGCCTCTTGTTATTAAATACAGCACCAGTGATCACATGAAATGGAGTCAACACTTTCTAATAAAAAATTAGATAAATTTAAATGTCAAAATTACTAACCTCCAGAGACAAGCTGACCGTAATCTGGTCCTTCTTGGTTCCCCCCACTTCCCCCACTTTCCTGGAGATACTGCTCATTTGTTTGTTGATCAGTTTTTCAAAAGAACATTTTAAAAACACACGGTTATAAGCCTCAATTGCAAACCAGACGAATCTCATTTGCTCTCTAAAAATCTACAGCTAGCTTATTTCTGCATACATTTTTCATCAGCCATCACTTTGAATATTCATGACCTCTTACTCCATGACCACACTGTAACTGCAGAGACATTTACATTCAGGGTCTCAGAGTGACTTTTGACTCCAAGAACAACAAAAGCAGGCTTGGTGGGAGGGTGACCAGCCAGCTGAGGATTTGGGAGGAGCACAGCAGTATCTTCAATGTCATTGACTTGGAAGGTACACGCTGAGCAAGCAAAACCATTAGCAGAGCATAACGTGCTGGCTTTGGGAGCCACATGTTGGAAAGCATCAGTGGCAAAGCTCCTCACCCTCCACACCCAGCCTGTGCAGAGGCTGCAGGCAGTGTGGGCCCTGCCAGCACTGCTGGGACACTTTTGGGGCTGCTGATGCTCCTGGCCAGGCAAACTTGGGGTGCCTGCTTGCCAAGCAGCAGGGAAAGGAGCTGCAACCCTGCCCAGCTCCAGCCTGCACTGGAGCATAAGCCCATATGCACAGATGGAGGCCAGCAGGGCAGGTCTGGATGTTGGAATACCTTTGGGCTGAACAGAGAGTGTAGACACATCCCCGGGGACACTGCGGAGGCCCCAGAAAGTGCAGCTCCACCCGGATGCACAAGGGAGGATTTGTGCAGCAGTCTCTGAAGAATCACATCACCTTGCACTGGCACCCATGTACTCTCAAACCCATGGGGACTGGCATCTTTTTGGACATCACAAATTTCATCACTTCCAACGGTTTGAAGATCTGCTAAAAATATTTATTTCCCTGGGTTTTAGGTTTCTGACTTCTATGCAGACTAACAACGAAATTGTGGGCAGTAAGAGCAAGCATTTGTTTATTTTGTTAGAGGACTTCTTGCTGCTAATTGAAAACAAGCATTTTCAATGAGGCAGCTGTTTCAGTACTGTGAATAGACAGATCAGCATCACATTGAAGATCTAATAACGCGCTGATGAACCTTAATTTTTAGAGCCCCCTCCCTCACCCATTTTCACATTTCAGTAATTGCAAACCATTGATATGTGCTGCCAGTTATTTAAAGATGTCCTCTGACATCTTTTAATAAAAACCAGAAAAAAATGTAACTTGCTTTTTTTTAGTTATCAGACTATATTAAAAACCTTGTTACATATATCTAACAGTTTCTTTTTTTCTTTTCTTAAATAAACAGCAAAGTGTCACCAAAACGAATGGAACGCCAGCACCATTGCGTTGATAGAAATTTCCATACCAGGATGAACACATGGTCATATTCTGTAACAGGGCATAAAAAGAGACTTTGGAAGAAAGGTGGTGGTTGCTGGTGCATCAGCCCGTGAGCGGTCCGTGCAGCGGCAGCGGGATGTGGTGCCTCTGCAAAATCTCAGAGGCCTGGAGCCGGTGCCTGCAGAGGTGGCCTCAGTGAGACTCTGCAAGAGAGCAGCTCGCAGGACATCTAACGCAGGACGCGGATTTCCTGCCTGCCGCCAAGGGACACGCAGCCAGCGGGTAACCCAAGGGGCTGGCCATGTCTGTCTCTAGGCAGAAGAACAATGGCTTGAAACGAGGGAAATGAGCAACACGAAAACCAAACAGGCTGACTAACGCTCAGCAAGGCAGGGGCTTGGAGAGTCAAAGCTGCCAACTCTTTAATCAAGAGGGAATTATGCAAGGATTCACTCTTACAGTGAAGGTTACAGAACCAGGTGTCATTTTTTGATGGGTTTCCCTGGGCTGAGCTGGTGTTATTTTCACATCTGACCAACAGCTTCTCTTCCAGCTGGGACAAAGCTTAAAAGGGACAGCGCTGAAGAAATAGCAGCCATGTGCACCACACCAGAAGATCCCTCAACAGCCTCTGCTGCCTTTAACTTACTCCACTCTGTGCAGGCAGCACTGCCTGCCCACTGCTTTGCTCCTCCACACGCTGGAGTGCAGTGCAATCCCACCTCTCTGCTTCTGTTGGCTTAAACCAGACCCTTGTTATTTTAAACAGGAGTTTATTGTATTTAATACATTATAAAATTTGAAAAAATTGTAGGAAAGCAGCAGATTCAAACCAGAGCATCTCTACCAAATATTAATTATTCTGGCCCCCTTTGAAAAACACAAAACAAAATAACAAAAAAACTCATTCAGAAGAAAAGTTAACCTTTCACATCTGTGAGGGCAGACAAAAAGTGTGCGACTTCTGTACAAACTACATTTAAAATTTCAGCTTTCCAATGCAATGGATGGTCATCTCCTGAACACCTGCCCATCCACCTCTAAAAAAGACAGACATAAACCTCCATATGCAAATAAAGTTGAGTCAAGGTGTGTACACATTAAAAAGTGGATGGCTGTTTGGCAGTGGAAAATGGGTGAAGAGTAGCCTATGAATCCCCCCCAGCAATGGCTTGTACACCATTAAGTGGGCCTGGGAAGGGCCTAGGACACTTAATGGCCATCACAGCACCAACCTCATCTACCACATTTTGTCATTGCATTTCCTACCCTTTGACATATACATACATATATATATGTACAGACATACATATACATACATATTTTTTTATGTGTGTGTGTGTTTTCTTTTATACCTTGAGGTTACTGTTATTCTCACTACTATTCCAAGTGTTCCCATATGAATTCAGGTGTGGTCTCTATATTTGATATAAATGTGTCTTTTATTCAATTTTAGTTCCAGGACTTGTTTGGAGTCCAAACTGCACATGAAATGTCCCCTTTTTTTTTCCTCTTTGTTTTCTTTTTTTTTTTTTTTTGCATAAAGAAACATGTCCATTTTAGTCCAGAGGTTCTTGCTTTATTCGAATGACAGAGGGTGCACGAGATGTCCTTCTGAGTTCTCGTCTCAGTACGTATTCACTGAATTGGGAAGAGTCCACCCCACCTCCACATGAGCCAACAATCTCAAACCCTCTTTGCTGTAACCTCTCAAGTACCTGCAAAAAAGAGGAAACAGACACCAATGTATAAGTAAATAAACAGACTGTTTGCTGTCCAATGATAAAAACTGCTGTTTTCAAATGGATTCAGCTAGGGAAAAAAGAAGTGGTGACATAGATTAACTGTACTGGATTGATTTCTGCTGACTATGGCCACTGAGCAGTGAAAAAGAAAAAATGAAGAAAAATTTATTTTATTTTTTTAGTACTGCCAACAAATCCAGTCTTCGTCTGGCCACAGAAGCATGACTAGAAAAACATTCTCTGCTTCACAGAATTTAGAATACAAAAGGGCAAATACAGGATTGCACAGCAGATGCTGAGAAAACACCTCAACTAAATGGTGACAGTGTAGATAACATGGTCATAATTTCAGAAAACCTACTATGATATTTACTAGAGACTTAAAAACCAACTCTTTGTTACTTTTATCATCATCTTCATCTGTTCTGGGCTTCCTTTGCCTCACTTGTGAAGGAGGCTCTTCCTGGGACTCACCAGGGTCAGCCTGACAGCCACCAGCCCCAAGGAAGGGACTGATGCTCCTGGACCCCAGAGGATGTGGGACCCTCCATTCAGCATGACCAGCCCTCACAAGGGTTGTGCTGGAATCAGGTCCCTACCAAAGCTTTCCCAGCTATTTCACCAGTTGACAAATTGGCTTGCCTGGGTGCTGGGACAACACTGGCAAGCAGAACAGCAGAAGGCTGCAAAGGACTAGGGTGGGGGGAGGAGCAAGCTGAGGTTTAAAAATGCTTCAAAGAAGACATGCCACGTCTCTACATAAAATGCTTCAGGTTGGCAAATGTCTTTCCAAAGTACCTGAGCATGGCTAATTGCACAGCAGACGTATCAAAAAGCAAGGGGTAGGAAAAGAGATTAGGAAACAGCAATCAAAACACATGTGCAATTTTTGTTTACCCTGATCTTTAGCTTTTAACTACATGCCAAAATCCCCTGCCCCTGCCCAAATGTGTTGGTGCAAGCCACTGAAAAACAGAACAGGAGAACTTGGGTCCTGAGAAAAATGTGGTGGAAGCACCTCTGGAAACTCTCAGCCCCGGACAAACCATTTGGTCTGTACCTCACTCTTCGGGTCTATGGGTAGTCCTTGTCCTGTCTCCCCTTTTTATTAGTGCTAGGAGATGCTTATGTCCTCCCATTATCAGTGTGGGATCATTACTGCTCTTGAAGCCTGTACATATTTTGCCACTCTGACTCAGGTTTTTCACATACAAATATGCTTCGTAATTCTTATTTGTGCAACAAAAATGTTGGCATCAGAATAAGTGACAAAGTGCTGAAGGATGCAACTGCCTTGATAACGATCATATGATGTGGCTAAATAACCATCCTTGAAACTCCTTTTCAGTTGTAATCTGACATCTAAGGCTGTCCTAAATTTGCATTAATCTCTATGACAAAACAATTCTGATGTTTCAGCATGACAGTCGAGGCCGGTAAGGGACAATTGTCCAAGCATAACACAGGTTAGATAGGTCTAGATAGGTCTGTCTAGACCCTTGTTTTAACTGCTAGCACAAGTGAAGTCCCTGGCCAGCCTTCAGTGCATGCCCCAGTGCTCAGCTTGCTTCATCTGGAGAAAAAGAGGCTCAGGGGTGACCTTCTACAACTACCTGAAAGGAGGCTGTAGCAAGGTGGGTGACAGGCTCTTCTACCAGGAAACCAGCGACAGGACGAGAGGAAATGGCCTCCAGATGCACCACGGGACATTCAGGTTGGACATCAGAAAGAATTTCTTCACTGTGAGGGTGGTTAAGCATTGGAATGGACTACCCAGGGCAGTGATGTAGTCACCATCCCTGGAAATGCTCAAGAAATGACTGGATGTGCACTTAGTGCTGTGATTTAGTTGACATGGTGGTGTTTGATCAAAGGCTGAACTCGGTGATCTTGGAGATCTTTTCCAGCCTTAATGACTCTGTGATTCTCTACCTGGACAGTGGGACATGGCAGATGAAGAGATACCAAGCTCACCTTGGAAGCCTGTTCTGTAGAATTCACTCATGAGCCTGCAGCATTTCAGAGGTGTGTTTAAACCAAACAGCATCAATTGTGCTATTGATGATTCCAGATGGGAAGTGCTGGCTATGCAGGATGTGCTAACTAGGTGCAGGCAGGTGTCTGAGGTTCGTTGCTTTTAACCAACAAAGGATAGAACATGTAACACTAACACTGAAGTTTATTATAATTATTCCAGGAATTACCTGCATTTGTCTCCCAGATTTTTTCTTATCCATTTCATAACAGCTACTGATTTTAGACATTGCTACACTGAATAATAGAATACTTTGGGTTGAAAGGGGCCTTTAAAGATCATCTAGTTCAACCCCCCTGCAATGGGCAGGGACATCTTTCACTAAATCGGGCTGTTTAGAGCCCTGTCCAGCCTGACCCTTGAATATTTCCATGGATGGGGCATCCACCACCTCTCTGGGCAACCTGTTCCAGTGTTTCACCACCCTCATTGAAAATTTTTCCTCCTTTTATCTAGTACAAATCTACCCTATTTTAGTTTAAAATCATTACCCCTTGTCCTATTGATCGCAACAGGCCTGTACTATGCCACAAAAAATTAGGAAAAAACACTGAAAGTGAAAGTGGAGGGTCTTCCCTGACACCACAGAAAATTCTAAGGCTACTGTAGATTGCTTGCAAAGAGATTTGGTGATACGTGAATTAAATGGAGAAAGACAACTTGACACACAGAAGTAAATAACTTGCTTGAAGCCTCCAGCTGATTCTGCTCACCAAAACGCTCCAGTGACATGGAAGAGGGTCAGCCCACTGGCACCTGGCCAGCAGCTCCCTTTCAAAAAATGCACATGTGACTTCCTACCTGAACTGAGTTGAGGTGACAGTATCCGTTCAGCGGAAATCGGATGACGTGTGTAGAGTCATGGTTCCAGCCGGCGTTGACAGAATTGCACATCACATCACCGATCTCTGGGAACACTTCCTCTATCAATGACTTATCTCCACTCAGGGTAATCCTCTCGCCAAGATCTGGGGCAACTCGCACCACCAGGCACTCGCAAGACTTTGAGAAGCGGCCACTCTCCCGGTCCTGTTTCCACCGTTCCATCTCTCCTAGCATGGGCTGAAGCTGGAAATACTTTGCTTCTTCATATAACAAGCTGTAGTCCTGAAAGACACATACATTACTGTGCACAGTTAAGAGAGGCATTGCTAATGTGGTGCTTAAGGTATATGGTTTTTCAGGCCAACGCCGCTCTAGGTCTGGAACCCTTCAGACAGAGCTCCTAATTACTGTGTAGGAAGGTGTAATGAAGTAACAGTACAAGCAAAAAATAACCATCAGGCACTTGAAACAGACTGAGTACAGCAGCGATTGTAAGGTAGGGAAAGGCTATGTTTGCTCAATTCCCTTCTGCAAAAAAAATCCCACTTTTCCCCATATTTTATCCCCACAGTGATGTCATATAATAATGATCTCATTGAACAGATGGAACAGAATTCAATCAGGATTCAGAAAATTCATCACTAGGATCCATTGCGTCTTACAGCAATACTAGCAGGCATTGTAACAGGTATAAGAATGTAAATGAGGAAGCCTGCAATGGTTGTTAGTGTAAAATGATTCAGATATTTGCATAATGTTTGCACATATTAGTGCATTTTAAAAATTAAGTATTTTTTAATACTTCCCTATTTTGCCACTAGTACTGTTTACTACATCATCTCAAATGCTAGAGCACACGGAATGCATTTCTAGGCATAGCCAGTGCAGAAGTAATTTAGAACTGATGATGTGGAGTCTGCCTACTGCCATTTTTTAAATTTAAAAAAAACATTTTAAAAAAATCTTGTTTTTCTAGGTGTAAGAGCATAAAACCATTTGGAAAATATTTATACAGAGAAAAGAGATACATGAGAATTAGGGAAGAGAGAGAAACAGAATGAGAACAAGAGAAGCCTGCTAACAGTCAGTATGGTCCTGAATTTGAACTAGAAACCAAATACTTGATGAGGACACCTAAATCATGGTAAAAATACTGTTTACATTTCTTGTGTAACAAAAAAGTAATGTAATCTATGTATTTCTAAGAAACAAGAAACACTGTGCATTTTAATCACTGTTTTTTTGTACACCTTAAAGCATAACTGGGGAGGACACCCCTTTGAACATCACAGTTGGGTGAACTTGCCAGGAGTTACATTTTTAATTTCAGCACAGCTACAGTATATTTATGTGTTTAAAAGACTCTACATATGTAATTTCTTAATATTGCATGAAAGGTGGCTTTTCCTTTTCCTGTATTTCTGGTTACCTGCAGGACAAGTGCTGAGAGCAGCGCAAAGCCATGCTAAGGCTTCAAAAGCAGGAAATGATGCTTATCTGTTAGCTCCAAACTCCCACATTATTCACAGAGATCTGCCGTTGTCAGGTATGGGAGCACCAAGGATGTGCCTACAGCAGATGATTCAAAGGTTGCTGAAATACAGCTCTCCAACAAAACCTCACAGCTATTATGCCCCAAATGCCTGAAAAACTGTCTCAGCTACGAGGGGCAAAGGACTGCATACCAGTGTGAACTGCTCCATGCCTGCTTCATCAGCCATCACCTCTCCCGTTCAATCCCAGTTGCTGCATTTCCTGCAGTGAACCAGGTGCACTGATGCGTGATCATTAAGTACAGACAAGGATCTGTTCTGATTGCAGACACCACACATACACCCTCATACCTACTAGCGGATAAACATCACATGGATTCTGAAGCTCTGCCTCTGTAGGCTTTGTCTGACAGTGAACTATCACTAATTCAATTTGTTACTAAAAACTAAAAAAAAATATAGCAGGCTCTGTATTAAAGTTTAAATAATAAACATAGAACTGTTCATTCCTGACTTCTCCAGAACTCCAAAATTAAACTTGCAGCATGCATTCAAGAGTCTGAGGGAGAAAAGATTCTATGACTTAATGCCCAAATATTACTATGTGTGCAGTTTATTTTGTCAATATTGTGATTCACACACCATTTTCTGAATTTCAGTGTGGGAGTGGAAACAGGAGGTGCTGCAATCACTGGGGAAGCATAAAAACGGATGAGGGGACAAGTAATCAGCAAAGCTCAGGAGCAGTCAGTTGCAGATTGTAACATCACTTCTGTTTCCATCAGTATCCGACACTATTTAATTTCCCTAGGTCAAACCTGGCAAGGTTGCTTCATTACCACTGTAGCCAGGAGGGGAGAGTTTAATATTGATGCCACGCCAGGAAAGGAAGACACCACTTTAGCAACCCCATTCTTACTTTTGTCATGTACCTGAAATCAAACACCATACCCTGCATGTCCCCCTTCCCTATCCAGGAGTCTGTTTTGACTACACACCAGATACTTGCTTTACCAAGGTACATGCAAAAACCCAAGCCCCTTGAAATCTCACCTTGAAATCATCAGGAATGAGGAGTTTTGATGTCCTTAAGAAATTCAAGATATATCTGAACATCTGCCCATCTCTGTCGATGAAATAATGCTGCTTGAGACTGTCGAGGACAATGGGCTCCGTGCCATCGAAAAGCCGGCCAATTCTGGAGAGGAAACAAGAGACAAGGAGCAGAGTCAGACCAAGCTCAGCTCAAGAGCTGCTCAAATGGCCCAATGCTACAAAACCCTCCCGTGCAAACTTCACTGAAGCAGCTCTGTGGCTTTGTTCCATAAGAAAAGGGCTGGTTTCAAACCACTATGTAAGCCATACATTTTCCAGCATGGCCTCATTAACTTCCAAGGAGCACAGCTGGGGAGGTGGAAGGGAACAAGCCAGGGCAGCAGCCTCTCCCACCTGCCTCACTGCCCCAATCTGTATTTCATAAGATGACAAATCCTCAATTATTTTGGACACATCTTTTGATAGTCCCTTTCAGCACACCCCATCCCTTCTAGATGCTCCAACACCCTGGACTGACTCACTCTGCTTTCCAGAGCACTGCATAGGGAACTTGATTTAGTTTGGAAACGAAATCTGGGTACCTGGGGAATAGTTTGATTTGGTTCTTTGCTTGGTTTTCACTTGTTTTTTAAAGCCAGGTCACTTTCTGGATACCATTTACTGCAACCAACACTAGGGCAGGCACAGCTGAGGTGAGGGCAGCACGTGGTAATACAAAGATGGGGGTACAGAGCTGATAACATTTCAATGTGAGGTAATGCTTTAATGTAAAAGTTAAGTGCTTGTGGCAGGTATCAATCAGAACACTCAAATACTACAGAAAAATGTCTCAAGTTTTAGACACCACTCAATGACCACCAGAACCATGCAGCCACCTAGAGAGCCTCCGCTTGCCAACAGGTCTTGCAACCTAAACCACTGGGCACACATACATCTCTGGATGTGGGTCCCCCAAACCAGCCTTAGTTAGAGCAATAGGAAGGGCTGAAAACTCCAAACAAAACCCTCAGAGTAACACGAAATAAATGTTTTGTTTCTGCACTGGGGCATTTGCAAAACACTCCTGAGTCACAGGTGGTTTCCCAATGAGATGAGCTGGAGTGACTGGTAGGTCTGATTCTGTGTGCCTGTCCATACGTCTGTACATGCAAAGTGGAAGTACTTTTTGACAACAAACAGTCATAGCACACTATTTTTGCTTTGTTTTAAAAGAAGTGAATGAACAACGAACGCCCACCACTGGCAATAAAAAAAAGCCACCAAATACTCAGAGGTGATCAGCCCTCCTGGCTGCATGAAGCACCCCAGGCTGAGAGATGCCCCATCTATTGGCCAGCAGAAAGGGAAGTCCAGAAGGGGTTCAAGAGGCAAAAGACAGAAGTGCCTCCCAGAGGGGAAGGCAGCAGGGCTTGCAGCGGGCTCTCAGGGAACTGCAGAGGGGCAGGGTTCCAGGTGACCATACACTGTGCTGCAGCAACAGCCAAATATCCTCCCTTTGAAAATGGCACAGGCAACCCAAATGGAGTCTGGAATGATGTCTGTGCCTGAAGCAGGTATATATATATATGTTGTGAACAGAATATAAATCTCATCTATAGTTTCTCACCAGCTGGGAGGAGACCAGGAAAGAAATAAAACTCTATTAACCCCAGCTGGCCATTTACAGTTCTGTAATAATTGCCTGAATCAATTCAAGTTGCATGAAGTCTGTAACATATAAGGAATTAAATATATTTTGCATCATGATCAGGTACAGAACATGTGTTTTTCGAAGCCATCCCTTGAACTATTCAAGCTTTCTTCCTCAAAGACTTGTTACTGCCTGCCCTGCTGCTCAAAATTTAAGCTGCGACAGCCCATATAATACAGGCTCCTGTTCACTTGGTGGATGAGCCACATTTTATGTCTAATATGGAAGTACTCAGCATTTAGAATTAATTTTCCCTTATACTCAAGCATGTCATCTTCAAATTTATCATGGAATTCACACACAAAACATGTATTTGGCCAAGTCAGTCATTACTGAAATGTATAATTGTAATTGGTTTCTGCAGCATTTTCCTAGTTCTAAATTACTTATATAATTACATATTTTAAACCTCTAGGCTTTTTGTCTCCATTTTATTAATTGTTTAGAGAAGAGCAAGATAGTATCAGAGGATGGAGCCTTCTGACAAAACCATAATGCTGAGGAGAGTGCTCAGCCACTGGGAGTGCTACCTGGGACCTGAAAGGCTTTGGGAATGGGCTGGAAGCGTTAACAGACAGCACTGCCTTAGTGCTCTGCTGCTCTGCAGCAGCAGCAGCAGCAGCAGCAGCAACAGCAGCAAAATCCCAGGAACAGCAAAGTCCCAATTCCCTCCTGACTCCCCTCCCAGCATCACTTTGCAATACGCAACTGCACTTTCACATATTAAAACATTGGGAGGGTAGACCCCCAGCAGAGAGACTTCTGTAAACAAAATTAAAACTTTTTTCCTTTTCAGATGGAAAAAATGCAGATTCCAGCTTCCTTCATATGGCCTTCAGGGAAAAACTTAAGATTCTATGGAATCCCACTCTGGTGACATGGTCCTGCTCCTAATCTGCATTTGCTACACCCATCAGGAGAGGAGACTGGGCTATGCCAGGATCTGGGGAACAAGCAGCATCCTCACCTTCCAGCCTCACCATGTACTTTTGGGTTCCCGGGGGCACAGTGGGAAGCTCTCTCTCGTGCCTCACTTGTCACCTCCTCTGTACAATACGATTTGATAGCCATCCTCCCTGCCCCCATAGCTCTGCTGGCATTCCCGCTTGGTCTCACACTGGGATTATTAAGAGACACCAGTTTGCTGGTGCAAGAAGGCTCTGGTAAGTCATTATAATTTCACTTCCCAAGAAAACCTGAAATATGTTTATCCCCATCTCCTTCTTGACAACGTTGGACGATGATTGGCAAAGGTACTTTTTTTTTTTAAATGGCAAATACCTAACAGCTGAATAGAGTTTCGAAACAGGAAAGCGCTTTGACGGAGGCTTGCAAAATAAGATGATAATTATATGCAGAATTAGCCAAATACCAAGGGTAAAGGATAAGAAACTGTAGTCCATTTACAAGAAAATGTGCTTCTGAAATATTTAATTAAAACTAACAGGCTGGAATTTTCCATATATCAGGAAAATTAATGTCCCATGGGTTGAAAGTGCGACATCCAATGGGTAATAATTAATGTCTGTGGCTTTAAGTATCATATTCCACTGTCAGAAATCGAATGCTTCGAGGGCTGAAAATATAACCAGTGGAAAACCCTGCTTCCATCAGAGAATTTAGTTTTACTTTAAGGACACAAACCAGGTATAGCTGCAAGTCCTTGTTTACTGGAGAAAAAAACAAGAGGGAATGGAAAAGATCATTGTTTTAATTCCATTAAATACTACAGGGATGGATCTTTCTTCCCACAGATCAGCACTCCCGTAACAGTATTTCTAGACCAAAAAGCCAGCACAGGAAGATGACATTACTTGCAGGATTTCTCAAATTCTTCAGAAAAGAGTCCTGCTTGTCAAGCATAAAAATATACTCAATCTGCAGCCGAACTGTATACATAGTCTGTTTATAACCTTGCTCTCTCATTGTATAAATATTTATATATATTATTATTATACACATAAAGAGAAAAGACTTCACTTTAGTATATTCTGCCTCAACTGAGAACGTGGGAAAGCAGCAATAATTAGGAACAAGATGGCCAGTACTAATTAAACAAGTCAACAGTTGCAAAACTCTCTTAATGCCAAGAAAAATGACAGAGTTCTGCAGATTATTTTAATGGCTTCACTGGATAGAGCTAAAATTCTTCCCTTCTGTAATCAAAAGGATACAGGGAACACGGAAAAGCTTTGAAAGCCTTGATGTTTGCAAACATGCAGAATATTACATCACTTTCAAACTAAGGTAGAAATAAACCTTTTTCTTGTCTGAGAAAATAGAGGTTTCTAGTAATTGAATATATTCAGTATGTTATTTCTCATATTAATGTCTTTATCAGAAGACACTACAAACTCCAAACTAACTGTAAATCTTTTGCAATAAACTACTTTCAACAGTTCTGAGCTCTCAGATTTCCCTTTTCCCCATGTTTTTCACAAAATAACAAAAAGGGCGGAAAACTGGTGTGAAGTCCTTTTCTTAACCCATCAGAGGGGACCGTGCAGCAGGAGGAGCATCAGTGATGCCCTGGAACCTCCAATCCCACACCAATGGCAAGGCAAGTAATTGCCTGGATTTCACCGAGGGCGGATATTCAGCAGCTGGCAAAGAGCAAAATACTCATGAAAACATCTCTCTCTCCCTCCAGTAACAAAACACATGGCAAAGTAGAGGTATTTTATTTGAAATCTTACTCATCTGGTTGGAGCCACTGTGGCAAAGTGATTAGGAGTTTGGTGCTTAAAAGTTAAGTGCAAGTTTTATTATCACATCATTATATTTATGTGGCTGATGAGAATGCTTATTTAACACTCTGGAGTGTGTGGAGAGTGAGCTGGAACAAACAGGCTTTTACTTTTTTTTTTCTCTGCAACTTTTAGTCCGAGCTGTCCTTATTAATTTCTTTTCATTTTCTTTTACTGAGTGCTCAAAGGCAATTTGCATAAGAGCCCATTATAAATTAGATCTGTTTAATGGTATGCTCATCTCATGGCTATTTAATTTTACTTCCTCGTATGTCTAAATTATATAATTTTGCACTGTCCCCTAGCAGCTAGTACAGTTGCAGAGGTGTTCCAGACCAGCGAGAAATGTTATCCTACCCAAGTGGAGAATGATGAGGTTTCTATTCTTTTTTTTCAGAGGATCACTTTGACAGTATCAACCTGCTTTTCTTTTTTGAATAACTTACATCATTTGAATCCATAGAGACTGAATACATAGCAACCTTTATAACTCTGCATAACAAAAGTTGGCTCATAAACATAACAGAATACATTTGCAATTTTCAGGAATATGTATTACGAAAACAGCATTTTAACCAAATACCCTGTTGTAATCTCTTGCTCTCAGTGCTATTATAATTTGTTCTTATCTTTTCTTCTTACATTTAATTTAAGGTTTCATGTCCGTGAGTCTCAGGAGTTCCTTGGCACATACAGTTCCTACATTATGAGAAGGTGCATGAATACAATGATTATAAAGCAAAGGTAACAGGGGAAAAATGCATTAAAACCTAAAATCTCATTAAACCTTCTATAGAAAAAGTATTTATATAGGAGCCAAAATGACAGAGAAGAAGAATGTACAGGAGGAGGTATTAAAACACCAGTTCTTACAAGGTTTAAAAAAAAGTTACATGGCATTTTAAAGAACAGATAAATGCCAAATACTGAGTAAAAGGATGTCAAACCTTTGTGGAAATATTTGCTAAAGATTAAGGAACTGAATCATTTACATGGAGAAGATTTCAAACATCTTAAGATTGTTACTTCAGCATGACAGTAAAAGAAAAGGTAGGGGCAAGCTCAGAGGGCTCATAAAGCATTTAGAAGGAAGTGAGACAAAAAGTGGTGAATAATCTCAAAGGCAGAGCAAAGCATGTGAGGAGCAGATGGGAAGGATCTGAAATGATGAGTGACATGGTATCATCAGGGAATGCATCAGAGACAAAAAAAAAAAAAAGGAAAAAAAAAGAGAGAGAAACACAGGATTTGCTACAACCTGCCTGATCAGAGGCAGCATCAGGAGCAGAGATGAAAGCAAATCAGACATATTACAAAATGAACTAATAGTCACTGGCTCTAATCCAGAGGGACAAACTGACACATTAACTGGAAAAGTATAAATTGCACAACATCGTGTAGTCATGTTGCAGGAATGCTACTGACACGAGAGCAAACTACGTCTTTCTACGCCACAGATGAGCGTGGAGAATGCGAGACGTATCGAAATGACAGCAGAACAACCGTGGATACGTGGGTCACAGGGTGAATTAAAAAATGGATGGCCAAGGCTGCACAAGTCAGTAGGAGCACCCTTATCTCTGTTTGCCTGAAAAGAAAGTTTTTCCAAAATAAAATAAAACCTGTGTTTTCCCTGCTCAACAGTTGACCTAGCTACCTAGGAGATTCACACCAGAACTAATGATTACACCATGAAATTGAGCTAAGACAACAACTCCCCTGCTGTACAGAACATACTGGTTGACAGTCAGTCACCCTGGTGGGTGCAGGGTGCCCGAATGCTCGACAGAAGCCAGTCCGAAAATGTAGTCTCTGTCACAGCCTTCTCCTGGGATGTTCAAACCCTCATTCCCAAACTCAGGACCATCATCTACCCAGACACAACTGGCACTTGTAGAAATGCTGACGTTTTAGAATAGAAAGGAATAAATAGTTGGGATGGGATGTTGTGAGCTGTTGACTCACGACCAGAAAACTGTATATGCAGGTAGATGGAAACGATCTCCCACATTGCACGATGGCAACAAGGGTGAGGCCAGGAGAGCACTACCCCAGACCGTGGATGGGCCAGGGAGTTTCTGTTTACCATATTCTTTCTGTCTCTGCTCTGGTATACCAGAGAGATGCAGACTGATAAGAGGAACAGGCCGAAACCCTAATCTGCATTTTTTCACACAAGGCTGGGCAGGTAAGTGTTTTAAAAGCAATTTCAATACCGTGTCAGCCAAACCTCCTGAATCTCTAGGTTGCATTACAGGCTTCAGATGTGGCTGAGAGGGGTCTATCCTCTGCTCACCACCTGGTCTCCCATCCCAAACCAGGATCTTTATCCCCACAAAGCCCATCACTTTTCAGAAAGTGAGGTTCCTCCATCTGACAGACACTGAAGCTGCTGACACTTCCCAAGACATGTATGGGCCATTCATTTAAGAGCTGGACTCAATGATCCTTGTGGATCTCTTCCAGCTCAGAATATTCTGTGACTGAATATATCCTTGACCCTCACAGTTTTGCTTGTCTTCAGATACCAAACACACCCTCAAGCCCTTTTGCTACCACACAGATATGTTTCCAGGAAACTTAAGCCTTGCAATCCCCAAATACGTTGTTCCTTCAGCCAAAACACTGTCTACAGAATAGTGCCACAGCCCCCCTCTTTCTCTAGCACTTTGAGACACCTCTGGGACCAGCCAGCACCCAGACTGACCCACCTGCCAAATCATGGAGACTCAGAGCAGGGCAGGAGGCTGCATATACCTGCCAACATCCCTCTCATCACAGGGGGCAATTCGCTCTAGGTATTTGTGAGGACATCAGGCAATAAGGAACTACACATGGCCTTCCCTGCACACCTTGGTGGTCCATAGCCACACCTTGACCACCAGTATTTTAGTCCTTAAAATGCCGTCTCTACTCTTCTTTCTTTTCAGGCTTGTGCACGCACTGGATATACTGAAGAACAGTCTACAAGCCTTTAAGCCCCACATCTCCTACAGTGTTTGGTATCTTGCAAATAAGTCCTTAAAAAACTTTCTAGTTTTCCAGAGCATATCAAAGCCACTTTTCCTAAAATCACTTAAACCAATGAAATGTTAAATCAATTATTCATGCAAATACTTTTGCCATCTCTGTTTTTTGTAACCAAGTTTTCTTGGCAATGATAACATTTCACAGAAAAATTAACAAATACTCTCTTTGCTTGCCAAGATAATTTTACTAAGCTTGAATCCGATTTCATTGAGGTATGTTATTTGTTTTATCTTGAGGGAAGCTGCCTATTAAGTTAGTAGCAACCGTGTCCTTTTGCTTATGATATGGTTATTACCGAGCTATCAGGAGTACCTTTAAGTTATTAGGGTGCAATGGCAAATTAAGTACTTTGCGTCATAATTAGCTAATAACTTTTGAATTATATTTTAATCATGTTTAAGATGGTCAGGTTGGCTGTGAGTACAGATAATGGAGGACAGGAGCAGAAGAGGAGTGTTTATCATCCAATACCAAAAGCCAGAAAGTAGGTAAACCGGTGGATGCACAACATGCCAAAGGCCATGATAATCTATATATTCAGAACACGGAAATCCTTCACAGGCAGCAATGTGAAAAAGTGGAACTTGTGTCTTAGGATCACATTTGAGTAAAAAGCAAAAATATATTTGTTTCAACTCAGTCTCCTTTGAGCCTGTCAACTTTTTTTTTTTTTAAATAAAAAGATTGTTAACAATACCCATCTTCAAATCCCTGTCGATAAACCTGTTCATGCGGATTCCACAAAGAGAGGACACTGTTAAAGCAGCGTGGTAAAAGCTACCAGAGCCATTTCCCTTTCAAAACTCATGACGTTCAAAAAAGCCCAAACAACCAACAAAAAAACCTTCTCAGAATGGGGAAAATCCTTTGATGTATTCCTTTGTATATCAAGTTTGCCCCTCAGCTTTCATGAATTTCATTCAAACCTCTATTAGCTCTCAGTATTTCTTCTGTATCCTTGAGAAGACTCAGCATCAAAATTCCACATACAAATCACTGGAAATTAGGAAACACTCTAAGACTCTCCATGAAATGCCTTAGAAAAGTAGCGGCAAAACAAGTTCTGGATCCAAGCCCAACAGAGACCCCACTTCAGCACGTTTATGCTTTGTACAAGCTCTAAGGTGTTGCTAATTCTGCCCCTTTCCATGATGTTACATTGAGAACCAGGCATCACACTTCATATGCCTGGAACCTCTTTCCCTATAAATGACAAACATGGCAATGAAACCATAATGAATTAAGCTTTCCATTATCTTCACAACTTTGCCTACTTAGCCAGAAATCAATTCTATGTTGTTTCGTTAACTGCTGCCTTCTCTAAGAGAAAGGACAACACGTTTCCATAGACAGGACAAGAACACACTTGCCTTTCCCTTTGCAAGAGTTGCACAAGTTCCTCCTGCACTGCAGCCCATAAAGGCAGGATTAACCTCTGTGTGCTCTATGGGGGATCCTACAGGGACTGCTTCCTGAGAGAAAGAGGCCACTACTGCATTAAAGCCTAAGTAAAAGCTTCCCATTAATGAATAAAATTCAGAGAGACAGAGTGCTTCTAAAACTTTTAGATGTTAACTATGTCTGTGCCTGTGTCCCCAGAAAACACCACCCTTCAGAGCCCAGAATGAAGTATTCCCAAACATCCTCGCTCTTCTGCTTTCAATAAATACCCATGAAAGTCACATACAAACTTTGTAACATCCTTCTTAAGTGCAGTTCATGCAGAGGACAAGAATTTGCTGCTGTTAGCTTATGCAGCAGAAGCCTGTAAAACAGATTACCAGGTCTCAACCCTGCTGCTGAGCTTGGGCTTGGACTGTCAGAAGGCAAATTTGCCAGGGAAGGTGGAAAAGATGTTCAGTCTGCTTTTTAAAATCCCTACACAAATAGACAAAGGAGAAAAAAATACACATACCAAGAACACTATTAAGGTAGTCAAAACTAGCTTCACAAGTTAAGATATGTGAGATATTAGAGATGCTCCTGCAACTCACATTTGCAAACCTCCCTCTGTGTGGAAGATTTTAGACTATGTCTTTAATGATCTAATGAAGCAAGAAGGTACCAGACTAAGGAATGTTGTAAAGAAAGAATGTAAAATGTTGTAAGAATGAATCTTCAGAACAGAACTCAAAGAATACACAGAAAATACAGCCCAAGGGACAGGTGCTGAACTGAGGAGGAGCAGGAGATGCTGATGACATGTTTAGTAAATAAGCAACACGTCTCTCTGCATAGAGGCAGGCAAATGTATTGGAGATGGTATTATTACACACATACCATGAAAACTACAAAGAAAGGTCACCCTGCTGCCCAAATAATGTTCTTTTCCTATAAAGCTCACTTTAATTGCAATGAGAGAAGCTGCAAGGCCAGCTATCCAACAGCACATTTATTATACTTCTCTCAAATATTTGTGTTTTCCTTTACTACTTACTTAGCCCACCTGCTCAGATTCCTCTACCTATACTGAAAGCAGTACGTTCAGACTAACATCCTAGATTACAAATTCATCTAGAAGGGCAATCCATGTAGCATAAGAGCACACACAACAGAGGCAAGGAGGAGATGGGTGTTACGAGCACAGAATTTAGTATGAGAAACACAGGACCGTACACTGCTCTTTTTTTGATTAACTCTAACTCACATAGAATACAATTGCACTGCTGTGATTCCTAGTGTGGACACCCACAAGTGCCTATATAAAGAAACGTGTTTATACCCGTATAACTCATTCCCATACATTTACATGTTTAATCGCTTCCCTGCTAGAGGTTGAAATGATTTATGCACTTCAGTAACTAGAAAAATCACACCATTAACCAAATCAGCTCATACAAAACCTGTGCGCTAATCAGTTAAGAGGACAGGAAAGTCCACCTAAAACATCTTAGACAGTGGCTCTGAGCAATAAATAATGCTCATTGCACAGGTTAAAAATGCCAAAGCCACACCTGAACGCTTTGCTGGTGGTGGGGTGATAAAAAAACACACAGATAACATTATTTCCATTGACAAACTTTACATATACAAAACAGTGGCTTTATTGTTTATTAAATTAGATGCTGCCATGGTGTAATCATCCCTGCAGCCATACCAAACCCAACAGCAGGTCAAATGCAATCCTGTGGAGGAGGTGGAGAGAGGAGAAAGAAAGAGAACTGAGACACAGCACAGAAGCAATACAGCCCCATAAACTAGTGGTGCAAGGAATGATTAATCCATGGATGTGAAAACAGACACCGTAACTGTAGAGAGCAAAATCTGCAAAAATACCACACGACAAAAGTAAATGTTACAACATGGTTCCTTTACTAAACAACATCCAGGATGTGATTCAGCTGCCTGTTACCACTTCAGATACTCTAGGGCATCCCACAGTGCTGGGTGATGGCATGGGGACACTACTGCAGGCTTGTGCCCTGCTGGAGCAGCCACAGAGTCTGGGCAGGAATTGTGCACAGGCATCATTCCCATGTCAAGGTGAGTGTAAAGCACTCACAAAAATGACCAGAAGCTAACTGTACCAAAATTCATATATTAAACAAAATCTAATACAATTTTTCCTAGGCAGTAATTTCAATTTAAAAAAATCAGGGTCTATTAAATAAAAAAAACCTGCAAATTTATATGATATTAAATCCAGAGCAATAGTTTGTAGTGCTCCTAAATTGTGTAGGAATTGGTAACATTTTTAATTTAAGAGCTCTTTTACCCTGTGATTCATGTTACTCTCACACAGAGGAGCTGATTGGTCTTAGCTCCTTCCTGAGCTACAGCTTCACTACAGGAAATACAGAAGAGTGACATCCAAAGTCATATTACACTACAAAGTGTGTTAGGAGCCCCGCTTCCTAAATGCAGGCAGTCAGACTCAAGTATTTTAGCAGGGTGTTGAAGTGGGCTGACTCCAGGATCAAGCCACAGCCCCTGGACAGACAGAGACTGCCACGGAGGGCAGCCCACCCACACGGGGCTGGGTCTTGTTCCACGCACACCTTGTGCACCGCTGCAGCAGCGATCGCGCACCCGAAAGATTGCAACAGCTCTGTCACACAGCAACTCATAAATCCTGAATGCAGGCAGACAGGTGGGAAATGATCTGTGGAGAAACACTCAGATGAGCACAACTTCATCAGTCTGGAGGATTTACAACAGTGAGGATGTACGTCTTACATCCGTTGTGATCTTCCTGGTGGAAACCTGCACAAGCCAACAGTCACAATCTTCCTGTGGTGATTTCAGGCCATTAATAAACAAGAAGATGCCTACCAAGCTGAGCACTGCTTTTAAACTAGTAGAAATACGCTGATGATGAAGCAGACTACTGCTTGAGTTTGTAGGTTTTCATTATTTCGTTCACTTCACTGTGAAGCTTTTCTCTAAAAAGAGCGAAATATAACTACACTTGGATTAATAGAAGGGAAAAAAGCACATTTCCTAAGGGTCTCTCTATACTGCATCTGCCCTTTTTCCCAGATGCTGTTAACACCACACAGCCCTCATATCAATAAATTAAGTTGCGGCTTGCACTAATACTGAAAAAAAACCTGATCAAGAACCAACACAGGTACATATGCCAAAAGACAAGGATTCCCTTAACAAGAAAAAAAAAAGCTAAGAATTTACTGAGAAAAATACTGAATTGCAAACCTACAATTTTTTAGGACAATGCAAGTTCCGATACAGGCATTTTTGGGGACAGAAAACTGTTTCAAAAAGTTCTCCTCCTCTCTGTTGAAAATTAAACATTACAACCACCTTGCATTATTCCCTTCACTTGTGTACTCAGTTAATACCAATGCTTTTTGCTCTATATGTGAATATAATGAAATTTTAATTTAGCAGAAATGCAGGTGTCTTGGTAGATTTCTATTTTTTTTTTCTTTCCTCACCCCAAGGCATAGATATAAATTGTTTTCTGCTATCTTTACAGGAGATCTACGGAACCACGTTATCGAAAGGTGCAGAAGACTGAAAATAGTTTAGGGTAATCAAGAGCTGCACCGTTTCATCAAAGCCCCATCTCTCCAGAAGCCACCGGTGTTGCAACAAACAGTTTGGGGCTATAGTTTGATTTTGATTATTTTCCATTACCTTCCTAAAAACCTCCTCTTTTAGTGGCAGGCAGAAACCAATCAGCACTGTGAAAGGAAGAAGTTTGGAGAAAGATAATGTGTTAAAACAACCAACTTTGACTAGGAAGTCAGACCACCAAATTATACATTGCTAACCACCCTATGCACAAAAGTCTGTATTTATTTGTTTTAGCCTCACAGTCCCGTGATGGAAACCTATGGTGCAGTTCTTGGCCCTTCACTTTTGCACATCTTTTCTTCCCTCAGTGTATACCACAAGACAACTACCCACACATCATGACAGGAGGCAAAATGGACCTGGGCTGCCCAGCTGTCCAGCAGAAGGCAGAACCTGCTGCTGAGCACCAGCTTCACGATGGGTTTGAACAGGAGGGAGAAGGCACCTGAGGTCAGACTGGGCTCTTATATTACCACTGATCCTGCAGCAGCGCAGTCAACAAAAGCAGCAAGACAACAGATCTCATTTGCTTGCAGTTGCCCCTCAGATCAGATGCTTGCCCCAAGCCCTACTGCTCAGCAGCTGTGCCTACTCCATCCCTGAATCCTGCAGCCCACCCAGAGCTCCAGCCACAGTGGGTGCAGGCACATAAGCCATCATTGCTGCCTCTAATTGCCACCAACCACCATCTCTGTGCTTTGATGTTAGACGACCTCCGGCAGAGATCTGCCCCAGGGATTTACACTGCAGTGAAGAACGAGTCTGCCATATTCACACTGGTAACACAAAGGCAGCAACAGCTTTGCAGGGATCCTGAAGAAGTGTTTACCAAGAATTGAGCCTCACAACAGATGACAAAAGGAAGGGGTATTTCTCCACTGTGCTTCAAGGGGTGGATGATCTTTGAGGAAAATCCTCTGCTAAACAAATACTGAGGGGCACAGAAACAGCCAGCATATGACTCTGGATAGCAGCTCAGGCTACTTTGCAGGATCGAAGTCAGACAAAACATGTTTGCTCCTCAGTCTGTGAACACAGGCAAAATTAAATTCCACATCTAATTTTGTGAGCAAATCACTGACTTATTATTTATTATAACTAGCACGCAGCAAGACAAAGAAGGAGTTTCACCTCAACTCTAAAACAGGGAAAGCTGACAGGAACACATTCTTGCTGGCTGAAGCATGTGGAGCTGCTTCTGACCAGGGGCATCAGCTCCATCCACACTACCTGCCCTACCGTCCCCAATGTTTTGTTACTACAGCAGAATAACATTAGGACAGCAGGGAGGAAGATAAACTCTCTGTTATGATGGATGTGCATTTAGTCAGCAACACGCTACAACAAACTTGACCTTTATCAGGACTAGATTTCACTGACTGCTTTTTTTGGGACCTCACCCATTTATTTTGTTCTGTCTACAGCCTCTGCAATTTACAACTGATAAAGCTGTCATCACTGCTCACCTTTGCAGTGGACGCACACTGCAAAGAAAAATA
Organism: Lycocorax pyrrhopterus obiensis; assembly: GCA_014706295.1. Classification (NCBI taxonomy): domain Eukaryota; kingdom Metazoa; phylum Chordata; class Aves; order Passeriformes; family Paradisaeidae; genus Lycocorax; species Lycocorax pyrrhopterus. The sequence goes on from JACSVZ010000002.1 coordinate 106,445,260, forward strand.
TTCTGGAATGAAGGTCAAGGGACAGAGCCCTTTCAGTGGTCCTTCATAGCAACAGAAAGGGCTCCTGGAAGAAATACTCACTGAAGAGCCGCAGATGAGCTGTCTCCATGTGAAACAGCCTGGCACAGCCCAGCAGAGTTTCTGCAAGTTCAGTTTTGCAGAGCAATATGACTAATTTTTCCTCTCTGAATAAGAACTGCACTACCAGGTTTATGTTTTTTACACAGTACCAAACCTGTTATGCGTTCTTCATCACTCCCAGGGCCATTCATGTTTATCACGTTTCCAGGATTTCATTAATAAACAGAAGGAAGAAGGGCTTACACCTCTGATTGAACTACTTTGCATTTTAATAGGAAATAATAAACTGACCCACGTGGAAGCTAAACACAATTGAAAGTTGCACCCATACCAGCTGTTTCTATTTTCAAACCAGTGCTTTACGCCTTGCAATGACAGCAGACAGCAGTGACTTCCAACAGCATCTTTTTCATCCTTCATTTTGTTGAGCCTACCCAAGAGAGAAGCATGAAACGTACCTGATTAGGGCTTTTATTTCTACTTCCCAAGAGGGGAATTAAATGCTCACCTAGAATCAGACCTCTGTGGTCTGGAGAGCAGCATCCATTCAGTTTCGGAGAGCTACACCATTAATCCAAAGTGGAAGCGGGAAGGTGCAATTGTAGCTCTGCTGATGAGTTTATCGAGGTTAGCTACTAAGCAAGGGAAGGCCAGCATGAGAGGCATGGCCCAAGGCCCAGCTTTATGAGACAGCAATATTAGAAACTGGGAAAATGAGAATGCCTGATGAAAAGTGGAGCCTCTAAATACGCTTTAGCTACAGAAAAGCAGCAGTTTTTCTCCTTTCCCTTTCCCATAAGGTCTTCCAAAGGGGAAATAAGCAGGCAGATACCCTATCTGCCACTGTTTTGCCAGCTTTATCTCCCTAGAATAACATTTGCCACCACTTCCCTACTCATGCATCTCCTCTGCACCACAAAGACGGACACTGGCCTTTTCTCTGTGGCAGCACGATGGAACTAGTGTGGTTCCCTATGGCATTACTGCAGCGGAGCTGGAAGCTGCCATGAGCAGGAATATGGAGCATGGCCTTCATCAGGTTTTGAAAGGCCAGAGGGAAGATTATCACTCAGGGGAGCTTATACACAGGAGAAGCTAGTAAAGCAAAATTAAACCTTAATATTCTGCAAAGGATAAGGACATTGTTTTTGAAAATATTAGCAAGGCATGAAAAAAACATTTAAAAGTCATCCACTGGCACATCAGGACTCAATTGTGCTAGGCAGCAAAATATTAAGAAAAAATATAAGATAAACATAAATAGAGTTTTAAAACATAAAACTACGTTTTAAAAGTACACATGCTAACTGCTTTTCACATGCCTGATGGCAACTTCAGTCCTGTGCAGCTGTAGCCACAGCACTTGGAGAAAAAGCAAAACATCTCATTGTTTCCAACAAACATGAGCAGTTTCATGTGACAAGCTCCAAGTATAAAATGAAAAAAATATTCCTAAAACTCCCACATTATGCTGCTAGTAAACTAGAATTTCATAGCAAAAGTGAATAAACAACAGCTTTTGAGGTTGGAGAAATTACCATCATGGTGTTATCTAATCTCTCCCCAGAAGTCAAGAATTATGACTAAACCCTTCCAACATAGATATAGCCTGAAATTCTATGTCAGAAGTATGTCCAATTGCATTTGGCAATCCTTAGCCAAGAGAGAGGCTGACTATAATTGGACGAATATTTGAAGTGCTTCATTATTCATGTAGGAAGGCTAGGTAAAAAGTGTTTTGTAGTCCCAAGACACTGGAGGGTGTGTGTTATTGGGTAATAACCAATTAGGAATGTTGACAGCACTCTGCCTTTGGGATCACCCTGGCCAACAAAGCACCTGGGTGTATGTTGTTGTGCAAAGGCACACACCCACTGCCTACTGCTCAGTTTATTTAAGCAAGGCTTTCACCAAAGGAAATGGAGGACACCCCAAAGGATGAGTGCTTGACAGCTCAGTTACATTCAGAAATAGTGCCTCTTCGTTGTTCTCGCTGTCTTCCAAAAATACACCTTTTTTCAATAGTATTGCTGAATTACTGATGCTACTGGTTGTTGAAAACAAATTCCAGCTCTTCCATTTTACTGCTTATAATCTACCAAAAGAGCAACATGCTTACTATTTCCAGTAAGAAAGATCAGCTCCTAACCCCATCATCTGGTAAAAAACTCCACAGGCACAGTCACAATATTGTAAATACTGCAATCTCAGAACAACAGAAATCAAAGACTTTCCTTTCGCGCTAGTCTGAGAAAAACATATGAGTCATTAGTACAGGTATGCAAAAGATTTTAAAAACTGCAGCATTTAAAAACTAACAATTCTGACACTTGCTCATAAAAACAAGATATTCAGCACCAATTCAGCTCATGACAGAGCAGGTCAACCCCTTCACTACCTCCCACAACAAGGGTAGAATGTATTGATGGTACAAACACTGATTTTTATTTCCTCCTTTATTTTCTTTATCATTGTAATGAAAAAAAAAATCTGCAAATTTGTATTCTGATTGAAAGCAAAGAAATTATTGTACAAGATGCCCAACAGGACTTTCATAGCTACGAAAGAAACATTCAAAACTTTTCCTGAATGATTTGCTTGTTTCAAACATGCAAATCTCAGTATGTTATAAGGAGGAACATATCAGTTTTTCTGCAGCTCTCATTTTCTGGCTTGTATCATATTTAGCCTGTCCTGTGGCACTGAGAGTGCTGCAGCATTTTCTCTGAAATCCCTCGAACGCCCCCTCACCCTCTCCCCCATGTATCACCAAGACGATGATGTTTTGATGAAGCATCAAGCACGGGCCCTCGAGAAAATGGATTCAATGGGATACACTTAAAAGATCATTTTTCTCTTTTGTATTGACTGCTTGCACTGCTCTAAGACAGGAAGGGCTTTCATTTTTTATGTAAGCTGCAAGACCCCGAGGGTTCTCTAAACTGTTTAAGAGGGATCAATTTTCAGATGGGTAGAAGGCGCCCAGCAGACCGTCACGGTTTGGAGCGCCTTCTTCCCCTCCTATCACCGACACGTTCAGGCAAACCTAAAACCAGCTCCCAGCCGAGCCCCTCTCTGGCATGGCAGCGTTTCCTACTGCTTGGGATTTGTGGTTAGCACTCCAACAGAACTCTAATTTATAGTACGCATGCAGGGAACAAAATACGAAAAAAAGTTTCACAGAAGCAAAATAATCACTAGGGCTGACGGAGATAAACAGCAGTAGGGCTGCTAAGCAAAGCAGTGCCTGGCACTGCTGTAGCGGCAGGAAACCACTACCCCATGACACGGGTTTAATGCACTGACATTGTTGCAATTACATCCAGGCAACCTAACAAAACAAATTCACTGTATGGCACAAAATATTTCCAATTCAACATTGCAACATTTATTTTTTAATTACAGCACAAAGAAAAACTTTTGGGGTGTGGAAGGACATAATCCATCATTTGCTCTGAAGTGACACACTTATGGCAAATGCTGTATATTATAACTTTCTATGCCACAATAAGCAACTACAAGCAATTTCTTAGGCAAGGAATGCAAAGGGTTTGGGTGTGGTCCTGGGAGATGCTGCTTATCCCTCCATCTCCCTCTGTGTCAGCAGGGAGCTGAAGGCAAGCCACGTGTTCCTGCACTGGGACTTCAGTCACTCCTGTTTCACATGTGTCACACAGCTTGTGACAGCCTTTCACCTGCAACACACCTCATATGGAAAGAGTTTTTACTGTTCCAATGTGGCCTGTATGAGAAAGTAAATACAATTTTTAATTAAAAGGAATGGGATGTTAATAGGTCACTTAAAGAACAATTATGTCTACCATTTGATTGACAGGCTTCTCACATTTTACCATGAAAACCCCGTTGTGGTCTAGGAGGTAGAATTTATCTTGTAAATTGCTGCATTTAAAACTACTTTGCTCAACTATCTCATCTTATGAACAAAATTCTTGCATCTTCCTATTACTCTCCCCTTTTAGCTCTTTTAATCCTTTGCAAACAGAAAGTTTTTGATTCACGGAAACCGAATTGCCAGTGTTGCTCTCCTTCACCGAATGCCTGTTCTGCAACGTGCAGCAGTGTGAAGAAATAGGAGAGATAGGTCTTCAGTAATTAGCTTGGGTACCAGACGTGGCACAGCTGAGTTTGCTGGAAGCAGGAAAAACGAGTCCAGGCGGAGCGTCGTGCTACATTGCTTTGAGCACCTGAGCTACCCAAGTGTCTACACACACAGTGCTGCACAGTGGAAGGACTGGATAGGAAAGTGACTGTGAGCCCACTGCTTTCCTAAAGGCAAGTCCCTACAAAGCAATCCACAAGTAGCAGCTACAAGCTCAGCTTAAATGCTTTCAAACGGTTGCAGAAGCCCGTTGGCTCTCTGAAGCAGGCAGAAAGTGCCTTGAAAGCGCCTAGAAAATTGTCCAAGGGAGGTGCAGAGACACCTGTGCTGGAAGAGTCCTACAGACAAAAGCTAATGTACACATCAGGGCTAGACACAATTTATTTGATTACTGACTCAAAGACTCAATGAAACAGATCAATGTGAATGAGTCTCAGAGCATCCCTCAACTGATGGCACTAAGAGCAAAAGCATCATCTGAGATACCTATAAAATACGCTGCTTACCTACTCAAAGAAAGCTCACTATCAACAAGAGCCAGGAAACCAAGCATGTGTGAGGGGAAAAGGACAAGCAAGCAAGCAATGTGCTTTGATCTGGTCAGGTAAAGATCACTTGTGACCTCTGTGAGCTCTGATTCCTTCCAACAGAGATAGAAAAGCGTGTACGAAAAAAAATGAAGACAAAGCAATGAGGGACTTTAGTTGACAGAAGTAGGGTCAATGCTCAGAGCAGAACAGGGACAGAAGAAAAGATACTGAAAGGCAAGAGTCAAAGAGACAGCAACATCTTGCAAGTTATAGATTAAGGTGAAAGAAAGATTGACAAAAAGAGAAACAAAGCTCGCCAGATGACACTTGTCTGGTTCTGATATTTGAATAAACTGCAGACCGGTTAAGTTAGAGGAAAAGTTCACATAACAGGAACTGGTGACATTCCCTTGGCCAACACAGCATTTGTGTCTCATTTGCATTAAAATGACTGCAGATAACCACTGAGTCCTAAGCAGTTTTCACCATTTCCTATGCAACCTCTGCAAATACATCCCCAAATGGCAAGCATAGTCGTATACATGAAACCCAGCCAGAAGGTTGATCATCACCAGAAAGAAGCAAGCCAGAAGTTGGAATCTATATCCTAAAGCTTCAAACACACCCAAGAGGTGGCCGGGTGTTGACGGCAAAACTGGAAGTCAAATGTTTGCTTCTGCAATTATGTATGTACTGGATGCCAATTTGCTTAGCAACGACACTGCAATTTATGAAAGACCAATGAAGTACAAACAGTTTATGTGGGAGCAGAATGAGAACCTTGTGCTGACGTACTCCTTGCAATCAGGAACCTCTGTAAGTACAGCAAAAGGCAAAACAAACCATTGAACCTCACCACTACGGTTCAAACCTGGGCCCTATCAGAAATGACCAATAAGCAGAATACTTCAGTGCCACCTCAGTTTCTAACGGGATTTTTCTTATTAGGTCAAGTGAGACCCACAGACTCAGCATATTGTTTTATGTTCCCAGGTATCGGTCAGGCAGAGTGAGAAATACTGCTTGGGTGCCTTCAGTCTAGCTTATGAAACCAGGCTATTGGGTAGAAAAATGCAAACGTTGTAAGGTTCTCATCCACAAATTTCCATTCACTGAGGATGTCAAGCAGCCTTTGCAATCTAATGATTTCTCAGAGCACAGACCCTTAAACAACAAGGTTATTGACAACCTCCCCTCTCCTGGACTTCCAGGGTGATCCAACTCCTACAAACTCACATGAGCCGACTGGCAAAGGAATCTATACACTGATGATATGGCTATGGATTTTCTTCCTTCCCCTCAAGAAAAGTGATTGTTACTTCTGATGATTACTAGCCTCAGAAATAAGGATCTGAAGCCTTTAGCTTTCTAACACTCCTGAATGTAGATACTTATTCCTCTGAACATATTTCCTTATACATTGCCATAGCCAGGCAGCCAGAGACAAGCATGGCATGAACCCCTGTAGCATCAAGTCTGCACATCTATTTTCTCTGGGTCTGCATATGTGCAAAGAGCACTCCAACAATCCACTATCTCGACTGTACTGTCATTTTACACATTTGAGTGCAAAAGCATTGAACAAGTACAGGACACTGCTTTTTACCCTCCAAGTAAATAATACATAAGCCCACTTTTACTGACATTTAGAACAGGAAGACAGACATCAATTTTGTGGCCCCTTTCAGTGATGACTCACCACCAGTTACTGACCACATAATGTGAGAACCTGCTAATCTGATGGGGCTATTTCTTTCACCAGCCACAAGCAACAGCAGCAACTTGCTGACCTTGCAAGTTAAACATATTACAGGACTACAATTTGAAAAATATTTACTTCTACTGAGGCAACAGTGATGACTGACCTGTGGTGATCATTAATTGAGGCAAAATGAGGTCAATATATACCCTAAGTTCAATACACATACCTAGAGCTACAATTAATCTTGGTTCAGCCAGGACCAGAAAATACCCCTCCAAGCTCTTTATTGACAGATGTGTGTTGCAAGAGAGTTCTCTTTAAAATATCAGTTGTGTAAACTCTCTGAATTTATTTAAATAGGCATGAAGTATAGTGTCATTCACAGTTCTGTTTCTATTTTCTTTCCAAGTTCATATATGTAGTTATACTAACCAACACAACTGTAGTGCCTGACTGTGTTGAGTCTGGTCCTCGTGAATCAACATTTCGTTTTTTACTAATACATGTTACTGATGATACCAACATCATCAACCTCTATCTCAGTTACTGGATCTCTAAATGTTTATGCTTAGAGATAGTAATCTTCTACACTTTCAATCATCATCCCAAAGCACTCTACAAATTGCTTTTTTGTTAACCTTGGTAGGAAGCAACTGAAGCTCAAAGTTAAACCAGTTATCTTGGGTCACAGAGCAGGTCAGCGGGAGTCAATGTATTCCCCTAACCCAAGCCCTCCCTTTTCCTTGCCACAAGACCATGCAGCAATCAAATGATGAAATATAAAAGGTGAATAATGAGATGAGTAAGACAGATAGATAAAAAAGATTGAACTGACCCTCTGCCAACTTCTTCTGCCTATTTCCCTCCTGCCAGGAATGTTACAAAATATTAAAAAGCTGTGACCTGGACCATTCATGCTAATAGAGCAGACAAAGCTGATTACAGCAATACTGAAAACTTTCACAGAAGCTTGTTCTTTAGAACTTGCAACACAATATTTGCTCTCAAAAAGTGCAAGTCTTGCTACTGCAGTATCACATTGATTTATGAACTACTACCTCATCAGACTTTGATGTTGCTGTTCTAGAAAGATACAGATAGAGATGTACCTCCCGGGAAGAAAAACCCAAATAAGGAGAGTGGAAATAAAGACGCAGTAACACCCACTCTCTCAACATTTCCTTAAAAATCCCAAATCACCAAATGCTCATTAGTTAGAAAATTTTGTATTTCTTTAAGTTTAGCATAACTTAGAGCCGTTTGAGAGGTACTCTCCAGGGTGAGTGGGAAAGCCGTGACAGCGCTGCTTTCATGGAGATATTACAGAGGGAGGCCTATGCAAAGCGCAGACCACCCTCACCTCAGCAGGTCTCCTACCAAGACAGAAGTCTCCAGCACGGTGCTGCAATTTGCAGGAGTTTGAAGTAAGGGCCATGTCAGTTTGTTTTGGACCTGGGGACTGATAACAGAAACTGCCAGAGCTCTGAAACAGGCAAGCAGTGCTACCTGATTCATAGCACGTCCTTGGAAGTCTACCTACACAACTTGTGAAGGATAAGTCTTTCTTGCAAACTGTCAAAAAAGGCCAAGGACAGTCTGGGCGTTCTCCTAAGTAATTCTGTGCTCTTGATGCAAAAGAAACCCTTACCAATCAAAAAACAAAACAAAAAAAAAGCCAGTGTCCTAACTGGATCCAAGTGTGTGAAATTTAATTTCCCTGAGGGCTGAGAGTGAAGATTGGGTAAGAAAACTGGGACACAAATGGATTGGTTCATATGAAAACCTGAAATAGCCCTGGGCAGAAATTTGGAAGGATTGTGAAATACTTCATATGCAGGGAGTAACTCAAGATGGGAGATGTAGCAACACAAACAGATACTCCAAAAGGTTCTACAAAGTTATATACAAGGTTTTAAGTGAATTTTTCCCATTCTGTGGTGGGAATGTAGGATGTGGCAATCCAATGCCATGGTGTTATGCAAATATTTGTACCAGATGACTTGGACAGAACTAATTAAATGTTCAGATGCTTTGAACATACGAGATAGACAACACTGCTGATATTGCTGATATCAGAGATATCAGACAGCTGATGCTTGTATGATCAAAGTTACACATCTTCCCATTTAGCTACGATAGACAGTTGAGGTTGTCTTAGCCTGGTACACAATAACTTTTGGTAGATGCTGTACAGACAGCATTAAGGCTGCAAGATGTAGGAATGCCGACTCCAAGCAAAGAGTTCAATCCTACTGCAAGATGATAATGCACTGGAAGGAGAGTAGGCTGCCTAGGTTAAAGTATCAGAGCTAACCAGCCACTTCCCCTGCTCATAATCATAAATCCTAACACCTCAGCCCGTTCTCCTCAGACTCTCTGGTGACCACAGGGAACAATGGCACAGCATGCATGCGCCTCAACTCTCAGGAGAGAAAGGCTCCTTTAGCAGAACCTCATCTTGGATCCACCTTTCCTGAAATATTTCTTTTGTTCCCTGGTCAGTGGAGACAACACAATTTATTTAAAAAAATCTTTAGTTGCAAAAACCAAGCAATTCAAAAAAATTTGTGTGCATCCAAATCTTTAACAGAGAGCTCTGAGTTGCCAGATACCAACCTGAAGATCTGGTAACTTCAAGTAAACCAAAGGTTGTACAGTCTGTACAGGGGTGAATGCACCAAGGTCTACAGTGGTGGTAGAGAGAGCTACATAGAAGGACACCTGCTCCCTCCTCAGACTTTAAAGGAAAATTGCTATTTATTTCAGCAGAGAGACCTTACGTTATGTCTTCTTGGTAGATATGCTGATTCAAACTGCCTCTTCCTGAAGCCTAAGTCTGGCAAACTGTATTATCGAGCTTCTTCAGACCATGTTTGAAGCATGGTCTCACTGGTTTCTTGGGAGAACTGGAAGCCTGGTGATGAGCTAAAGTATTCATAGGGGATTTTCCTTGTGAACACAATAGGTTCTCCCTAGTCTGGGTTACAACTGGTCTCTTTGAAATTACATGCTACTATGTTTTTAAATTATTCTGCGGGCTTTTTTAAGCATTATTTTAGCTTCAGAATTTATACTTCTAGGATTACTCAATTCAAACCATCTATTAGACAAGCTGCTTGTCTGTCAGATTGCTTCACTGAGTCAGCTTTTGCCCAAAACACAGATCTGTTCTGATTCCTTGTGTTCTTCAATCACAAGAGCATTTGAGAGAAGCCCACAATGGTTTTCCAAAGCAAAGGGCAGGGATCCAGGAACAGCATCAAGACACTTTTACAGTCACACCAAGATTTCTTTGGAGGAATGAATGGATATCTGTCAGTAGGCATTTTACATGTCAAGGCACAAACCATGTTGGGGAACCTAACAGAAGAATTATGGAAAATGATCCCTTCGAGCTACAAGTCTTTACCTGATATCATTTAAGGAACTCTTTTTTAAAGCACTCTTTCTAATTCGTACTCCACTGTCCAGGAAGAAGAAAAATAGAGAGGTACAAGGTGAGATGCTATCGAGCCCAAAAGGAGAAGGAAGAGTGCACTAGCTCCAAAGCAGAGACTGCTCTATCAGAATAGGTCTCCCTCACACCAGCAAGTCAGAGTGACTCCAAAGCTGCTGGTTTGAATATCACCCTTTCAATCTCACTAAGAAAGATGACTCTGGTACCTGGCCCACAGATGAAAGGTTCATTTTAGGTTTCTGGCCCTTAGACTACATGTAATACGAGTCAGAAACCTAATGACTTTCATGTCTCAACCTGTTACACGCTGGAGCCTGCAACCGATGCCTTGACTCATCCCTGGAGCAGTGCTGTTTCAGGCAAGATAATCAAGACCTTATTTTTCATAGACAATACTTCATACGACAGTAAGTCTCAGGAGGTTTCAACTGGCCCAAAAATATCTTCCTTAGTTTTGATATCATTCACACATGTGATATTGGCAGAAAAAGAAACATATAAGCAATGCTGACAAAAACCTTGTGCTAATCGTGAGTAACAAAGCTAGAGTCTAGCTAGATATCAACTGACCAGGTCAGGCTTCAAGAAACAATTTGTATTAATGTCCAAATATTACTGGATAATTTTTACCTAGCACTCACTCTATATAAATATGCATAGATACATATACACACATATATACAGCCCAACCCTCCACTGGAAAAAAACCCGATGGCAAAATCTCAGACAAAACCCAAACAACAGTATCATGACTACTGGCATATTGCTTCATGCCATTGTCTTGACATTTAAACGAGTTTAATAATTGCTCTTTTGAAGCTGCTAATGTTAAAAAAAATCTCTCAAGTTCTGGAAGTGGCTGGGAATTCCAGGTTCTAACAGCTATGCTGCAAATATTCACTCATCAAGAGGTTCAAAAGACGCTGTCAGAACTGAAACACAAACACATGTCAGAACGACTTGAAACAGAATGACTATAGCTCAGAGTTTGGGTTTTCTTTAAATTATGTTTGAAGAGTTTTTTAAATGTTTAATTTATTAAACTGGCTTTGATACTACAGGCATAGCTTTCACTTTCAAGTGCTACAATGGCTCAATTGAGCACAGAATACATTAAGTTTAAATTCCACTGCCACCATACACATTTTTGAATGATATTTTAGTGTTTCTTCACTCGAAGTAATATACCCTCTCTGTGAATTTGACAAGAAAACAGAAGCAGCAGCCTCTCATTCTGCATACACAACAGTGTCAGACACCATCACTGCTCCAACTACCAAAAAACCCACTCAGTAATCACAACTACTAGGAGCTGAACAAAAGCAGCTCCTAAAAAATCCCCAAAACAAGAGATTTGGTTTTCGAAGAACAGTTCAAGTTTTCCCAGACATTACTTCAATCTCTCCTGGCAGACCCAGGCTTTGGCATGGCTTCTTTTACTCCCCTCTGCCAGGCCTTCCTTGAGGAGGCTGTCATAAGAAAGGCCATGTGCCTGGCTGTATGTACTGTTCTCTTTCCCCAGCCCGTCAGCTCCTTGTGCCAGGAGCACTGCTTCAGTCCACACAATACTACAAGCTGATGCTGCAGAGGCACCAGTATCAAGTGAAACCCCAGCTTTGAACGAAGTCACATCCCATGAAGCGTGCTTTGTGCCCTCTGGAAAGGCAAGTCAGAGCTGTGGGATCAAGAAAGTGAAAATCTGCCCCCTCAGACTGGAGAGAACACAATGGTAACACTGCTTTCCCTCTAGAGCAGGATTGGGCAGCAAAGGGCAAGGTACAGATGAATACAGTGGACACAATGAACGCCTGCTGCCTGATAATCAACCCTTAGAGTTACAGTACCACTGCACTGCTTGTCTGCCATCACCACCAGGTAATACCCGCACACACTGTCAAATGCACTCCTGTTTTCTTAGAGATGCACTCCTGTTTTACCTACTCTACATGCACCGTTTGCTCATACATGCAGCAGTTTTCTGACTGCTCAATACCAGTGAGCTACCAGAGTCGCAAATACTTCATTCAAAAGGTACTTGAGAATAAAGAGCCTAATTGTTTGAAAAGTCCTAAGGTTCTATAAAAAGTATTCAGTTAATACCGTCCTATAGTTTATTTCATTCGGCCTTGCCTTTGCCTCAAGTGACACATCGGAGATGGCATGTTGACAGTACAGGAGAGCGGTTGCTGCTCCAAAAGAAACAAAACAAATACCCCAACACCCCCACCTTTGGGCTTAAATGCAGTATCACTACAGTTTTTGAATGTAACAAACCATAGCATGGGTGCCCTGGCATAAACCCAGAATTCTAGGCAGTAGAAAGTAAGTGCTCTTTACTATCAGCTTTGTTTTAGTACACACACATCAGGATTTGCAGAAGTGCCATTTGTCAGGAACACACTGGAGCAGAGAAAGAAAAGTAAGTCTCTAACTGCCTACTAACAAAGAAAGCTAATTTAATTTTGAAACAAAAGGAACTAAATTCATCATTCTGAGACAGCCCCAGGATGTCCAAGCACGAAATGGAAGAAAAGGAGCTTGCCAAAGACATGCAGAAGAAGCTTTTTAAAGTTACCTGGAATCGGGGTATTTTGTAAGCGTGGCCAAGCTGCTGGTATACATGTGCCCACCCACATCAATGTGAACTGGTGCGTTGGATTTTGTGAGCTGTGCTGGAGTGGGGATGCCTTGATTGTTCAATGGAGATGCAGGGGATCTAGTGATCAGAGGTCTTGACATATTGGGCCGACTGTCCTGTGAAAAGATAGACTTGGGTTAATGATCTCCTTAAAAACCTCACAGAAACCCACAGTCTTGAATCAATAGGACTGTCTCATAGTCTCAGATTATGACTTTTATCTTCGTAAAGCACAGACAAATATTCGGCAGTTTTTTAAATGAATCCAGCTCCAAGAGTCTTAAATGGCTACATTTTAAACAAGTGGGGTAAAATGCACTGATAAAACCCACAAAGTAGAAACATGTTCAATAAAACAAGTTTTTCCTGAATACTACTCGTGACAGTCAATCCATACTAACAAAAAGGGTCATTCTCATTTTTAAGAGTTGATAAAGGCATTGACAGAAAGAGATGCAGACAAAAAGACCGAGAACAATATTTTCCTTAATTAAGATGACCCCAGGCACACGTCCTGCTCCTTCCCAAGCCCTCCGTCACTGCCGTACCACCAGAACAGAAATACAAACCCTCAACTCCTCCATCCTGCACACTCTTCTCTCGAATTCCCAATTCACATAGCACAGGAACAGAAGCAGAAACACCTGGACTAGTCAACTGCTCATGGACTGCAGACCACTGGACATCGACAGCCTTTGAGAAAGACATTTTCCATTTAAAAGTTATACGTATGGCGACAGCGGCCCCCGTGCGTGCCCCGAGCGGCTTCCCGCGGCCGGCGAGCTCCGAGCGCGGAGCGGGAGGCGATGCTCCGCTGATGAAACCAACTTTTAGTCACAAAGGCAGCGCTGCTCCGCCAGCACGGAGCAGCGGCAGGCGGGTGGGGCAGGGCAGGGCGGTGAGCTGGAGCCAGGAAGGCAGGCGGCAGGCAAAGTTGGGGATTAAAATAGAAATGCACTCGAGAGCGGTTTTGAGACAGCCCCGCTCTCGACTGAAGGACAGCTCCACGCGGGGTGGAATCTTATAGGGATGCCCTGAGAACTAAAAGCCCTTGCAAATGACTAAGTTTTACATTTAAAAGGTAAGCAAAGCAGCGAGAAGTCAGATACACTTCATCACAAAACTCCCTTTGTTCTTTCAACACTGTCTTTCAGCTGCACAAAGTAATGGATTCCTTGTAAACATCTCCTCAGAGCCAGGCAGCAAACCTCGCCAAAGCGGAGCGCGGCCGTGAGAGAGAGTTACGGGGCACTCGGACCAGCAGAGTCCGCCGCCGCCAAAAACATAATTTCTCCATTTTTCATGGCTGTTAAGAGACTCAAACCATAAAGGCAACGTGAGCCAGGTAAATGTCTGGCTGAAATGATTTACAGGCCAACGTTGCACAATAAATTCGAGTAATATGTAACAAAAGGCATCTATAAACCACAAGGTACTTAACTAATTTTCTTCCATACACAAAAGCAAGCTTAGGTCTAATACTGATAAAAACGAAGGGAATGAAGAAAAACATCTAGTTTAGATGTTGGAGGGGGAAGGGTTGGGTTTCTTCTCTTTCTTTATAAGCAGAAGTTAATATAAATCTGCAGAAATAACAGGCTTAATCACTACAATTGCTGGAGGAGGTGCCTGCAGCGTAAAGAAGACAAGTCCAGACAAAATAAGGTACACACGCTATGCAAAACTAATGTCTGCTACAAATGCTATGTGGTACAACCACCACCCAAGATGCTACTGATCTGCAGAGCGGTATTTAGTAAAATAACGAAGAAAAAATTAAAAACAACAACTACAAAGGTGAAAGTAAGAAGTCAAGGACTGACACAAACTGGGGGTGGGGGTAGCACACCTTGGACGATTAGCAGGAGGAAAGCAGCAGGTCCAAGTAAAACATTTCAGTGCTTAAAAGCAGACAAATAGTTTGGCAAAAATAAAGACAAAATCATCAATGAAAGTTGAGACTGAAATGAAAAACAAATTCCATAACTTGTGTGAGACAGACACCACCATGTCCTTTCACAGGATCCTCTCTGGCAGAAAAAACACAGCTCTCTTGCAATTTAGCACAGTGCAGCACCACCGAATCTGTGATAGTTTTTCAATTGGACACATTCTCCTGTATACCCTGCCTGGGGCTGCTCGAGAGAAAATGAACAGATTTGCAGGGTTAATATTGTAGTTAGGCTGGAACCTCATTCAGCGTAGCTGTGATAGCACTGGCTGCACAAAACAGTAGAAGAATGTGCAGTATAAACATCACTGCCAGGATGGGAGATAGGTTGGAGAACCGTGGGCATTTTAAAAGGCAAAAGAACCCACAAAACATAAGAAAAGGGATGCAGTTTCCAAACCCAAGTCCTATGCAAGCTGCCATTTACACAGTTTACCTACTAAAACTCCCAAGAAATAAAAACGCTTTATAATAAAACCTTTTGCTCTCTTATTTCACCCTCCTCCTTTTCAACATTTCCTCTTCAAGTTACCTGCTTTTATTGTGGCTCATGAAACAAAGTCCTTCTTCTCAATGGCTGATATTAAGCACAATAATGCTAACCTTGCTCCAGTCTTAGCCCACAAAGCACATTTCCCTGCATAAAAAACAGTTCACTACCATTTTGGAGACACTTTGAAATTAGGCAATCGTATTTCTACTGCATTTGCCTCAGAGAAATTAAGGCAGAAATGGGATTCAAAGAAGCAGGTACTTAAAAAAAACCCATTTCTTTTTAATGTGGCACAACTCGATAGCACTGTCAGAGCACAGAAGATCACCATCCAATGGGTACAGCATTTAACAGCTCAGAGATATATCACTGCATTAGTTAAATCACTGTATTAGTTCAGCTATGGGAAGGATAACACAGGGGCAAACAGTCTCTGAAGAAATACATGGCTTGCGCTGGATTATTGCAAGTGTGGAAGTGAACAAGCTTTGGTAAAAAGTAGCTAAAACAAGGCACTGCTGGTAAGCTAAGCTTCTACCACCTAATGTGATTACAAATGTAATTCCTTAGCAAGAATTACAGGTGGAGAGAAGGGAGTCAGAGAAACTAAACTCAACGGGATCCAGCGAGCTATCTGGAACAGGTGACAACAAAAAGAATCAAAAAGCCCTTCAGAAGCTTTCCTGGTGTCAGGCAGGTGAGACGTGAACCCAGGAACGGGTTCAGAGCTCAGCCACGGCTGTTCCCACACAGGAGATCACAGAGGTTGCTGTCTGCCTCAGGAACCACACCAGCTTTGTTCATGAGAGGGGCACAAAGCATGGCTACCACCTGCACTGGCTGGACGGGCAGCGACCTTCCTGACCTGTCAACAGTCTGTCACTTCACAGCTTTCCTTCTCAAACATTTTATTATTTATCCTACACAAAAATTAAGTGAGAACAGAAAATCCAGTTTTATAACAGTTCCCATGAGCCAAAATACTTCAAATACTCTGTAAAGCATTTATCATTATTAATATTCAGACTACTCCCCCCTCCAACAACTTTTCGTAAAAATTAGTTCACATTTTCACTCAGAATGAACGTATTACTGAAACCATGTAATCAAAAATGCCAAAATCTGTGTGCTAGGCAGGCTAAAGGCATTTAGGTTGTATAAAAGTTTACAGTTTTGGTTCAGCACACAAAAGCCCTGCTCTATTAGAGCAGTTTGGGGCTCCTCCACTTCCTCGCTGATATTTGAAGGAGTCTTTCCACAAGAAGCAGTTCATAGGCATAGGTCTTGTGAGTATATCTGAACCTGCTTCACATTTTCTGCTTAGGCAAGCCCTCCTGTAGCCTCAACAAAAGCAAAAGCAGCCTTGCCTTAACTGCTCCTCCTGAGATTTACAAAAATCCATATGGTTTAGAAGTCTTCCTACCAAAGGGGGCCAAGGACCATGGAGAGGAGCTTTCAAATCCCTTCTCCTCTCCCTGCCTTTTCTTCTATACCATCTTCTCCCCAACTCCATTCAAAAATATTGTTGAAGAATAAGCCTTTACACCTGGGTTGGAAAAAACACAGTAGCTGCAGGGCTGAGATGTGCACTCGTGCAACTGGTCTACCAAACAACAGCAACACAGGAACCATGTCAATGTTCTGGTAGCAAGTGGAAGGAATAAGAGATATCTGAAGAACATGAGTCATTACAATGTGCTAAGTGTACAAAAATCAAAGAGACGGGAGGCTTACTTGTCCTCTCAAAATATTAGCACTGGTGTCCTAAGTGTTATTTACACTCTGTGGTCTTGAGTAAAGCCATCCTGGTTCCCTTCTTAAGACAGAAACCCTGACAAAACCCATGCCACTTTAAGACAACCCGAGCTCAGGCACAGAAGGACCGAGATTCAAGTACAAACTATCTGCTTGACTCACTGGACTGTGAGGATCATTTTAGTTTGCAGGTCAAGACACTGCTGGCTGGAGTTATTATAGCCAACATCTTCCCTGTGAGCTAGCCCAGCTCAAGCAGGAATACATGTGCTACTAAGTAGCATATATATTCCCTGTCAAAGCCCCAGCAATTATTACTGCTGAGAAACTCAAATTTAGACATTTCTAACTCCCTTGGATTTTCTGGGGGGAGGTGAGGGCAAGCTTGTCTTAGCTGTTCTAGACATTAGAAAGAATAATCATGCAGTAGTTTATTCTAAAGTATCAAATCAGTCTGTGCTCATTACCCTTTTTTCTCAACAGAGAGACGTGAGAGAGATGCTTCTCCTCACAAAAGCTTGGTGCCCAGAAAGAACTGGAAACAGCAGTTAACACATCCACATCAGCCACCTCCAGCAGAAGAGTCATCTCTGAACCCACATATCCCACTGTATGGGGAATGAATCCAAACAGCAAACAAACTTCAGAAGCTGGCGTCAAGTCCCTTTTCCTCCGGTACAGAGCAGAAATCACTCAAGTGTCAGGGACATCTGGGTGCCTGCACTCTGAAATAAACAGCAGGCTGATGCTCAGGGGTGCCTGTGGGATGGGCGAAAGCGCAGCTCAAGAACCTCAATCCAAATCAGGATCATTAGGACTGCTCTCAGATTTGGCTCCTGCACAAGTGTCCCCATTTTGAAGATACACTTTTTCAAAACAAACATTTCATTAAAGATTAAAAAAATAATCATGATCATGTCTCACCACAATGCTTAAACAAGTACCCCCCCACTTTTTTGAATTCAGCAAAAAGAGTTGCCACAACAAAGAGGCTGGAGAAAGCATTTATTCAACATAAACAATATCAGTACAGTACAAACAGCACTTCTGGAAGGTGTAGCAAGCAGGCAGAGATACAAAGCTATGTGTCCAAGAAACCCAGGAGCTTGTCCTGGTGGAAGAGGAAAATCCCACCCTGGGCACCTGTATGGGCTGGTGATGTCCCCACACCAAATTCTCTGGCTGTGGCTCTGGTACTCAGCATCCACAGATGACACGAATCTGTGCTGGCCCCTCAGACAGAGCCCTGCAAGGTGGTCAAAGATGACCATGTGCACCACACAGAGCATGCAAACTGCATTTTGATCTCAAGGTGTGCATGCCATCATGGTGCTTGCTCTTCACCTTCATTCTGAAGAGCCCAGGAGCACAAAGAAATTGCTCAGATCTTTGTCAAAAAGTCTTTACATGTAAGCACATCCATCCTTTTCTTCTGCTTCTTCACCCTGACACCAATGGTCGGTAGCTCCCTGAGGATATGGTTGGGCTTTACTGCTGCCACTGGGTCTGCAAAACAAAGAAACAGCCCATTGTTTTCCCCAGCGAAAATATGCCGATTGCACTGTCATGCTTTGCCTTTCATCAATATAATCCAACTGCCCTTTCCCTCACAGCTGCAAGGTTTAGGACTGCTGACTCTGAACATCAGGAATTATGTTTATAAGGCAAAACTCCAGAACAACTGTGTTTGAGCGTCACATGAGAAATGGGCCCAAAACACAATCAGCTGCAATTCAATGCCCCAGCAAGCTAAGACACCAGGTCTGCTGAGACTCAATAGTAGCACTAGATTTATTATTCTGAATCTCTAAAGCTTCATTTTAAATCCTGAATGCCTGTCAACACATGACAGAAGGTCAAATTATCCTATGCAAGTCAGTCAAATACAATGGAGAGCTTGAGAAGCAGGAAGGTTTTCTGGATATGCTGAGGTACTGAAGTGCAGAAGATCCACAATGCCAAGCAGCTACTCACTCCTCCCACCACAAGTGCCATGCTTGGGGCACTCAGTATTATGTGCAGAAATACATGCAGCAATGCAATTTAGAGAGGTGGGTGTCACGAGGCCACTGAGAGAGGGGACAGAGACACCCAGAATGGTCCATCACAGCCAGGGTGTAAGGTATAGTTCATCAGGAAACAAAACCCTTGGCCAAAACTCTTTCCTGAAGGTGCCGGGGACAATGCTAGGCTGTCCTCTCTGTATCCTGGAATAGTCCAAATGCAGATCCAGCCTACAAAGGTGACAAATGCACCTCTGGTCACAGCAGAGTGGCTACAGCGGTGGTGACTGGAGCACTTACCTGATGGGACAATTTTAACTGGTACATTGTCCTTGTCCCAGAGTCACCAGCCCTGGGGTGGAGCGCTGATCTGGCCCCTCAAGATGGGGGTCCCTTGCTGCACATCCCAAATGCTGGCTGCTTACAGCCTTCTCCTCCTTGAGATGCTGGCACTGCTGAGCACATACACACGCTAAGTGCTGCAAGCGCTGGAGAGATGTGGTGGCATTTCCTTGGTAAAATGAGCCTTGCTGGGATTTCAGAGCTGACCAGGACCTAGAATAAATGATACAGGTGCAGAGAACCAAATGCAAGGCAAGGGGCTGAAGGAAGTGAGGTATTTGTCTGTGCTGGGTGGAGAAAGCTGCCTACCTGGAGATGCAGGACAGTTAAAAACCACCCCTGGACAAGAGCTTGGAGGCACTTTGGTAATTCCAGAGCCCAGGAGCCAAGTCTATAGCACACAACTAGCTCGAGCAGAACAGCCCTAACCACACTTTCATCAGAAACTTGTCACTGAGACCTTAAGAAAAATCTTTAAGTGAAGGAAAAGAATTAATGGATAATGACAGAAGTCAAATGAGGGCCTGTGCTTACACCAGTACAGCAGTAAAGGTGAGTCCAAAAACGTGGAAAAGTTTACAGAGACAGAATGTATCTTCTCAAGTGCTTAAAAAATTCTCTGAAAACCTCCCTAAGCCTCGAAACTGCAGACAAAAGTTTAATACCTTCTTCAAAATATTTTACAAGTTTGAACTCTTTATGGAAGATTAACTCAGCCCCTTGCTTGTTTGGATGAGCAGTGCTGAGGTCAGCTCAAATGCTGTCATTTATTACATCCCTGTTCTTCTGCACTGCCTACCCATTTCTTCCTTGGGTCAAGCACAACTCTTCTGCTGGAGGTGGCCGATGTGCACACTTTCTGTGCTTGGGCCAAGCACAACTCTTCTGCTGGAGGTGGCCGATGTGCACACTTTCTGTGCTTGGGCCAAGCAAGCGGCAAACACGGCCAGCACAGAACTTGGCTGAAGCTCATAACACAATCAGGATCTTTGGAATACATCCAACCCACTGTACTATAAAAAAACCAAACCAAACTTGGGGGTCCAGCCCAAATTCACTACCCCCAAACACAAACACCTTGGCTTTCACGACAGAAGGAGAGCTTCTACAGCCTTTAGAGGTGCCGATTCGATTCTCGCTCAGCGAAAGCGTCCATTTAATTTACAAGCAAAACCGGATTTGAAAGCTGCTCCCAATTAGCTCACAGCACACCACTGCCCACCTGACACTGTTAATCACAGGGTGTTCACCCCAGGGTGCAGCAGGCAAAAACATCCCCTAACCATGCTGGAGGACACAGTGCTTAGATGCAGGAGGACATCGGACCAAAGGAAACAGACCTGCCATGATACTGCTAAGGGTGTTCTACGATAGGGGCACACTGGGCAGCCAGCATTTCAGGCCACTCGCTCCACCAAGGGCTTGTCTGTTCTGCACCAGCATCTACTCAAATTAGCAATGAAACTGAGTTAGGAGTGACCAAACAAAAGTGTAACTCCCCAGCCTGAGCTGGACATGACCAGTTCAAAATATTTCGTGAGGTATACAAAGCAGTGCTTCAGTCACCTTCACTCAGACTTCTTAATTCCCACATGCAAGAGGGGACAAGTATCCTGTCAGATACTGCAGAAACAAGCCAGTAAGTACCAAGCAATCCCTTGGTCTGAGCAGGGAAAGACTGCAGTCATTGTGGACACTCAAAAAGAAAAAAAAAAGAGGAAGCGCTATTAAAAGATGAGCAGTCCCTGGGAAAGGCTTCCAGGTCTGAAGAGCCTTTAGCAGCCTGGCAGCCCTGCCCACAACACTGCAGCTTGATACAAAAGTCTTTGCTTCTGCTGCCCTGAGGACAGTTTCATTTACTTTCCTTTAAACCTGGAAAATAGGTCGCTTTTCTTCTCGCACCTCTATCAAACCTCAAGTAGCAGAGACAATGTAAATTTACTTGTACTTCATAGGAAAGCAAGCACACACACAGGGAGTTTCACCTTTTGCAAAGGGCAGAGATGACAGACTACTTCCCCACCATACAAGGCTTCACTCATTCCAGTGAGAAGCATCGATCCAAGTATCTTGGACCACTTCATCCCTGCTGCAAGAGGTTTGGCCTGACAGCTACTTTGCAGATAGCATACCTAAATAATCTGGGGCTCCATTCAGAGTCTACACCTCCTCCCTGAAAGCGTCAGCCACTCAGTCAGCTCTCCCCAGTCCCATGGAATAGCCCAGCACAGAGCAGTCAACAGCTCCCACTGCCTCTGTGAGGGATGGAGAATCTCCCAGCTCATCTCTTGCACCAGTAAAGGCAGGAATGTGACATTCACCACATCTACATGGGGTTTGGGCCAGGAACAGCTATGGGAATGAACAGGGGAACTCTGAACACTGAAATCCATCTTGCAGCTGTTCCCAAGTAGACTACTTGTAGGCTGAGATTTATTAATAATGCAATTTTTAGTCAGACTTTTCACTCAAGTGCTGTTGCCTTTTATCCACTTCTAGCAGGCAATCTACACATATTTTGTAAGGGTCTTCACATAAGGACAAGGGAAAAACAACAACAAACACTCCCTCCTGGGTTTAGAAGGAAAGGACTTCTCTTCCCCAGAACCATGCTGGTATATTTGAATGCAAACTCAAACAAATCCTTACAAATGGTGTCAAGATTTTAGTGGGAAAGAAACCAACTGGTTACATTCTTCTTGGACCAAATTTGCAATTTGTTCAATAATCTTCTGGTGAGAAGTAACAGTAAAAAACAAGCACTGTTAGAATCTGTTTTGTTTGCAAGGTAAGATCCCATCAGCAGTACATGAATAAAGATTAATGTCTTGAATTGCAGTTGTATCTGAAGATTTTAAAGACTCATAAAAATGTAGACTTCAGTGGGATAACTGGAAGATAGTAATGAATTGTCAGAATTTGAGAAATGGGTTTTTCTTCTTTAGATTTGACTCACAAACTGAACAAAAATAAGCCTGTACTGCCTTATTTGAAGTCAGTTTACACTCGAGTTTGAATAGCACCTGCCCTTGGGTATGTTCCAGAAGAACATCTACCTTTCCACAAAGGGAGGCTAACACCCATTGTAAAACTTCCAGAGGCACATTAGATGTCTGTTCTCCCCCCAGCAATTTCACCCTTAGAAGTAGAAGGAACACTGCCAGTTACAGCCTGTGCTGAGGAAACATGAGTTATAATTTTACCCTGGGAAAATTGCTGAACTGGGAGCTTCTGGTGTGGCATAGGTCTTGCCTTCGCAATCCAATGGTTCTTTTGATTCAGAGAGGCTTTGAAAGGGTGGTGATGAAAAACATAGCCTCTCCCTTTGAATCAGCCAGCCGCCTGCTTTCCTTTGCACTTTTAAATTTGGTTTATTAATTTGCCTAGGAGCAGAAAGAAATAACACTGACCCATCTAGAGAAGATATGTCCAAAAACGTATCAACAGAACATTATCTACTCCAGACTGAACATGAAAACAAAAAACCACCCCCACCTGTGGACTGTCTGAAGAATTTTGTACCCAGAATCACTTTACCAGGCTTAAGAAAAATACAGGAAAGTCTTTATTAGCTCTCCTGGCCATATGAAGAGAAGAAAGGTAAGGGACAAAATAGAAGGATCTGATAAAACCACGTCTTTGAAATGTTGTAAGACACAAGAGCTCAAAGCACTCTCCAGATGTTTCTTGAAGGAACCAATAATAAAATATTCTCAGCTGGAATCACAATTTTGAAGACATTGAGTCCACTTGGTAATTATGGCAGTAGCCAATAAAACAGACAGCTTCATCTATAACCTGACTGCAGGAAAAAGGCATGAAAGTGCTTTGAAGCCACACATTTGTAATTATCTAATTTATGATAGAGATGTAAACAGAACCACAATTTTGAAAGTCACAGCTCAGTCTGGTAGAGAATGAGAAATAGGGTGTGAAACTGTAATCTTAAATTATACATTCCTCACTCCAGTATCGATGAAACACCAAGGGCAAAAAGAACTGACCTTTAGGACCCCTGTGTCACTCAGTTTTCTTCTTCTCTGTCTCATCTATTCCCCTTCCAACAAGTCTCTGAAGCTGAACTTAGCAAAGCAACGTCCCAGTCTCACAAAAATGATAATCTATCAAAACCCCACTAGAGGGACAGAGACTGCCAAGAGGGAGAACACTGCAAGGAAAGGGTAAGAGTTGAACTTACTGAGATGACAGGCTTTTTGGAAGTCCTTGTCAGGATGGACTGCAATAGGGAGCATTTACCTGCCTCTTCCATGATCCCATGCATTTCCAGGGCTAGCTGGGACTTTTTCCTCTCCTCTTGTAACTCCCATTAAAATTATCAGCCTACGGATTTCATAACAGGCAGGAGAATGAAAAAACCCAAACATTATCACGAGAGAAATCGTATTCTGATTAACTATTTCAAAATGCCTGTGGGTTACTTAATACCTTGGGACAGGCAGCATAACACCACACAGGTGTCACTGTATGGGGACAGGAAACAGCCCCCTGCTAAAAACACACACGAGGCAGCACTCAGCAATGGGGTCTCTCCCCAGAGCTCTGGAAGTGGGCTATGCATGTGGCACACGGAACCTGCACTCCAACCCATCGGTGACCCAGATACTTCCCCACCCCTGCCCCACGCTAAAATCTGTCCATCTTTGGATTTTAAATCCCTTAGAGAAGCAGGTGTGGTTTTGTGTCGTTGGTAGGAAGGGGCTGAAGTTCTGAGTTAAGCTAAATACTTAAATTTAGCTGTGGCTAAATTCAAAAGTCTCTTTCAATGCAGTAGTGCATGAAGGTTTTTTACTTCATTTTGCCTCTTTTCTGGTGTTTGGAGTTTTCTTAAATGCTGTGAATGTATCTAGGGATGAATGGAAAGTCATATGCCCACCATTCCCTATGCAGGACAAGCAGCAATTTTTTTTTTTTTGTTAGTGTGAAGGGCAGGATTCAAGGAAAGGAGAACACAGGAGTCTGCTCTGGCAGGCAAAAAGGGTGCTTGGCAAGGCAAAGACCATATGGCATACGAACAAAGCATATTTTTCATTCGGTTCATTTGATTCCATTACATGTAAAAGATACTCTAAGATCCATGGCTAAGAAATACAGTTTTGGTCATTGTTTTCAGACCTGTAGGGATTTCTCCAGGTAGTCCTCGCAGCTCATATGATAAAAACATCCATTTGGCAGCTAATTTTAGCATTTTTTATGCACAGGGGTGATTAACCCTGAATTTATATAACCCTGTGCTATATGCTAACAGCAGCCATCCTCATGAAGCAGCAATCTACTATTTAGTTGTGGACAGCCTCTGCTATCTAGCTCAGCAAACTCTTAATTTTATATTAAAAGGCTTTTACTTGATCCAGCACCAAATCAGACCATGCACACAACCTTAGAAGAGTGGATGAAATCTACATTATATACAATATGCACTTCCTTGGATGGCATGGCCTGCTTCTAAGTCTGTGGTAATACTTCTCCGGTCATTACTAAAACACAAAACACCAGTGGTTGGGCAACAAAAGGACCTGAAAATGTTTAAAGAAGCAGAAAAATCTATGCCTGTCAATCAGAGATAAATGCCTATCTCACTTTCTCTAGCTACTGGCTTTTATTGCCGCTAATGTAGAACACATTTCAATAAAATTGAAAATAAAAATACATTGGCGTAAACCAATAGCTGATACATCTATGTCGTGGCACAGAGAAGGATCATATCCTTAGATGATTCCAAGGGACAGCTCAAACTTAAAACAGCAGACAGCAGTTTCATCAAAAGATAAAAGATAAACATAATAAAGGTACATTATTTTCAAAACACACAGAAGTTAAATGAGACAGCCCTGGACACCAGCCACCGAGGGGTAATAAGCATTTAGCTATGAAATAAATGTCTCTTCTGTCAGGCTGTTTTGTAATGGAGAAGCTGGCTGTGGCCAGAAGGCTCAGCTCAGCTCACTTGAACTGCTATTGAGGCAGTAAGCTGTAGATGAACTTACCCTCATTCAGAATAATACTTGAAGAAATCTTTTGTTGGGTTTGTAGGGAAGGAGGGGAAGACTTCATTTAACCAAAGCTGGAGGAAACAAATGCACTGAATATCTTGAGTGGTAATAACCAGTAAGACCATGCTGCTCAGGGCCCTCTCTAGGCCCAAACTGAGTTTTGAACCTGTCTTCTGCAATAGAGAAAAAACAACTTTAAAGAAGGATAAAGACTACAAGATTGGGGAAAAAAAGATTAAAAAAAAAATCATTGGAAGAAGAGTTTTGAGTATCAAACGTGAGAAGGTGTCAGGTAGAGACAACCACCAACTACGATGAAATAATTTTTTAAAACCATATGCAAGAAACCCACCATATTCCAACAGAAACCTGAAAAATGGAGGAAACATTCACAAGGAGAAGAGTTGACATGTAAAGGGACAATTGTATATGGTGACACATCCAGAGTGTTTAAAAGACCAATCTCAGATAAAGTATGGGAGATAACTGCAAGAGACTTTATCTGGAACCAGGTAAGTTTGAGGGAGACATCAGGAAGGCCTCAGAGCTTGTGTCTCACTTCATGCTTGCCTCCCACTCAGGAGCAGTGGAGGAAACACTCAGCTCCCTTCCTGGTGTGGAAAAGGAGGAAAGCAGAGGCTGAAGCACTAGCATTCCTGAAAAGGGCAAGGACAAGGGGTAACAGTGACACGAGCGCATGTCAGGAGTGGGAAACCAAAGTATCCCCTTTTGAAACAACAAACCCCTGCAAGGAAAAGGAAAGAGCAGATAAAAGAGGGAAGAGGCATTAAATTGCTAAGAGTGGGGAAAAAAACCAAAAGCAAACTCCCCCAAAATGCCAAACATTTCAGTTGATAGGTCTCTCCTCCAGAAAAAATACTTGAGAAGCCTGGCTTCAAGAACAGAAGATTTGTAATGTCAGAAATAAAGGTGCATTTGAAACAACCAGGAAGGGTTTCAGGAGTCTTGTGATGATCACCCAATAGAGCATAAGAGAACTTAACTTCAATAACAATCCCTAAGCTGGAGATCGTCTCAGCTGTCTTCCATCCCATTATAAACACAGTCACCTAAACACTTGATTTCTAATGAACACCAACTTAGAGTTGAAGAACCAAAAGGGAATAGCTTGGGGAGAGGTTTATCTGTGGAGAAAGGGGTTGAGTGGAAGGATAAATGGCAAGATTTTGTTTTTCAGCAGAAAAAACAGACCTCATGATTTCTACTTATGCTGCCTTGCACAACGAACAGAACTTCAATCCAGAAATCAACAGTGGGTGAGGGTATGTGTGTGCCTTATTCCACATATTTGACAAGCAGCATGGAATGAGGTGTGGCAAGTGGAATTCCTAACTCCAGCCCTAGCCAGGAAAGATGGCTGGATGCCAACCACGCCGTGAAGGTCTTGTCATCTAAAATTCCAATAAGGTCCTGAGGTGCCCAACACTTTCTCAAACTGAGGTGTGCCACAGATACAGAAAAAATTTATATTAGACTCACAGAGTTTGATAGCCACAGGAGTCTTGCCTGCCACACGCTTGCTTCAACAAAACCTCTTAACCCATCTCGCAGTGATGAGTATTACAAAGTGCTCAGCATCAAGTAGCTTCACCGAGAGTGACACACTCCTGCCAGCAGCAGCCTCACCTGACCAGAAGCAAGTCTGGAAGTTTCTAGGATGCTGACGCTGTGGAATCCAGTAATAATGATGGAGGTTCACCTTGTGAGGGCACAGTGAAGTGCCAGGAGAATGAACCAGGAGGTTCATCTAGGACTAAGAAACCCAGGAGAAATATGAATGCATGGCTGAGCTTGAGCAGTAGCAATTACATTAAAAATGGTTTTAAACATAAAAAGGGAACAGAAGACAAGCAGATAAACTCTAACACTCATATGCAAATTAGGATCAACGATAATGATTGATTTTTATAAAGGGTCTAATGATACAATGCCAACAAATTCCTCCCACCTGGAGCCTGGCACCATTTAATGTATATTTAATGCAAAAAACCCCTGAGTACGGTTTTTTTCTTCCTCCCCTTCTTCCGGCTCTTTTTCCATGCTGACGCTTGTTTGCATTACATCTATTTTGAGCTAAATTAAATAGGAGAAGCAGAGTTTTGATTCAGTAGTAGCAATAAATGGGGTTAGCCTGGCATTGATCTGTGTAAAGGGGCCAAAGCTAGGACTGCCAGAAGCAAAACATGGTCAGTGAACTCTACAGCACAAAGAGTGACCCTGCAGCTGAATTCCTAGCCCTGATTACAACAGAAAGAGACTTGCTTTCCTGAACAAAGAGTATTTCAGGCAGCAGATTAGCAAGAGAAAGTCTACTTGCAATGGTAGACAGAGGAAACTGACCAAAGTAAGAACCACAGCAGACTTTGGAGGATTTTTAAAAGCCTCTGAACAGTGCAAAACAAATGCCTGCCTTACTCTGCCTTTCTTGTATAGCATCATCAAGTCCAATGCTGAAGAAACAATATTTTTCTTTTGCATCTCAGTAAAACAGCTTTAAGTTAGCAAAGTGTGCAGAAGGGAAGATGAGCCAAAACCATGTTAAGGATTGCATGCCTAAAAAGTTCCCTTGAACACTAAGAACATTTATCTTGCAGCCCTATAGAAAGGGCAATCACATTTACTCTAAGAGGAAAGGCCCTTTTCAGAAACCATGCTTTACATTCAGCCAGCAAACTTGTATAGAAGGAGAATTTCACAATCCTTAGGAAACACGGATCAAATTTGCTCACTCTCTGGGTGCTTGTGCCATTGTGCAATGCAAAACAGGGAGAGCACAGCAGTAAATCTGGCCTCATGACTACCACGTTTAATCACAGCGTATCTACGATGGAGAACAAAGTGCCTCCTATTCCCACTGCACTGTGATCCCACCGGATCTCAAGCCAAGCAGGGTCGGTTCAGGCCAGCCTTTGGCTAGAGGCTGGCAGAGCACTGGAATCAGCCGTTCCGAGGTTGAAGCAAGCTCACGTCTCTCTTCCAGTGAGGCCACTTCACACAGGAGAAGCACACAAGGTGTTGGGTCCTTGGTCACCCCCATCAGTACCTTCAGCCACTGTTCCCAATGCTTTGGCAGGTCTGCTGGCTCTTCACAGGTCCTGCACACAGCAAGAAGCACAGCCCTGCCAAAGCGATCCAAGGCTGCTGAGCAGCAATGCTTCTTATCCTCATTTTTAACTCAGGCCATTTGGGTGACATGGTGCTGTGTGCCCAGACCTCACCCTTGCTGCAAATGCTGAGGCACGGCTGATGCCCAGCAGTGCAGCCCCACTCCTCATGCTGGCTTCACCAGGAGCAGTGGGAACCTCAGTCTCCAGAGCAGCGAGAAAAACAGATGAGCACTCATTATCACTGCTTTGACTTTTAACCCATTTCTTTTCCATATGTTACATGATCATTTCCTTAAAAACAAGGATCACAAAATACTGAGCCATGTCAAATCCTTATGTATGAGCTATCAGAGGCCTTCAGCCCATTTTCCCTGCGCAAAGTCCCAGAAGCGATTTTTGCTTGCTTCTTTACCAAGCAGAAAGAGGCAAGGTGGACACCCACAGAGGAAAGGGAGAAAGATTTAAAGAGTCTGTCGGCATACTGACAGCCTGCAAAAAATCAAGTCAGAAATCTGCAAGACAGCACCTTGGGTTTTTAATGCTACTCGTTTGGCTTGCCGCTTTTATTAGGGTTTGATTACATCCTTCTCTTGAGTTTTGCGGTGGCTGCAACGTCGGAGTATGGGACGTGGTTGTCATGACTGGGAACTTGCCGACTGATTTACGAGAACTTACAAACCCACAGAACCAGAAGATTTTTATTATTCACTTATGTTCTGAACGTTCCTTTCACCTTTCATTGAATAAATCTTGAGAAAGTGAAGATTTATTTCTAGTTCGAAATTCAGTTTCCCTTTTGCAGAAGGGTGCCTAAGCATAATATACCTTTGCTATGGAAATCACCCCAAAATATCCCTCTGAACAGCTTGAGGTCAATATACCTACAGTGGTAACAGCATCTTAAAACTAAGTTGTCATTTTAACTGTTTAATGGGCATCGAGCCATCTCAAATAGATCAGTTCATTATTAAAAGCGGCAATTATTGTAAATTATACTCTTCATAAGAGCAGCTACCTAAGCTTTAAATATGTTATGATACCTCCCTGACCATTGCATTTAAATGAGGATAGCTGAGGGCTCAGACATCATCATGCAGCAAATAGCTGTGCAATTTCGGACTACTCTTTTTTTAACCACTCCTCTCCCCAGGGCTACCACCCCCATAGCAGAGCTGGCAAAAGAGACTACATGCCCCTGCCTCCACTGTTCCAGTTCACAGACTAAACATGGCAACTCAATTTGCTGCTAACAATGACAGCACCCAAAAAATACCAATCTCTTGACCAAGGTTTGTTGTAGCTGCTGAAAGTGCAGGCACACGGTTCCTTTTGCTGACTCCACAAGGGAGCAAAAGCCTTCCACAAAGGAGGAGGGCAGCCGAGGGCAGTAACATCAAGCTAAGATTTGCCAGGGCTTGTCTGTCAGAGGACAAAGTTTTGCATTTTAACCACTTTTGGCACATTCCACATTCGGTATTTTCAGTAGCTTTCTAGGATGTTTATGAAACAACTGCAAAGTAGGCAACCAAATTGATGGCGGCACAAAGAATGCCTTCCCACATTCTTCTCCCATGCTCTTACCGTTGAAACAAATGAAGATGTAGTTTATGTTTCTGTAATTACAGTTTGTTAAAAGGAGAACAGGTTGTTAAGCTATGGTAAGGAGCCCATGAGCCTGTCCTCTGCTTTGAATACCACAGAGACGTAGATTTTACCGAATAAAAAGACCAGTCAAAACATTACTCAGAGAGAATCCACATTCTGATGCCATCGAGCATAAAACAACCTACTTCTGAACTAGTCATGTTAATCAAACCAATCAATTGGAAATTGTTCTTATGAGAGCTATTTTAACGTAGGTGAACGCTGTCATGTTTCAGTCATTCAGTATTTACTGAAAGGATACTACTACACATTTGCTTTATGACATTTCTGTACCATACATCATCAGCTGTTTGCTTTTAATCCTGCATTTCCCCCATTAAATACTTACAGTATTTATACAGCCTCATAAAACTCCAGTACAAAGGAATAAGCCACCAGAACTTTTCCCCATACATTACTTACCAACTTAACTATGTAACGCAACGTGAAAGGTTTATGCACACCAGCTGGATCTCATTACAGCTCAGTTTCTGTCTTTTTAAAGTGTACTTTATCTGGAATATTGAAGTCCCTTAGAATTTCACTTAAAAATACTGAGCTGACATACACACAACTTTCTACTGCAGGATGTTAACTCAGTAAATAAGTTCATGAATCAAACTTGTGGACACTAATTTCTGGAGTTTAAAATGCATCAGCTTCAATTCAAATATCTGAAGCCAGCTGAACACCTCAGCCTAATTCAGTCTTCCTCTCCTAACCATCACAATAACTAGAGATGCTACTCCTTGTACAGTAAGAAAACCAGCAAGAAATGTAAGAAAGGAAGAGTTTCAAGATAGCATTGGTATCACCTCCCTACTGATTGGTGCTAGGGCTCAGAGGTACACCAGCTTTATATAGCAAGATACATCTAAAAAGCAGGAATCTGAGCTGTGATGAATTCAGTAGGAAGACCATCAAAGAGTTTACTAAATACTCAGATGAACCAAAGAAAGCTTGTCAAACACTTTGGTATTACCAGTTGAGAGATTCCTGTTCAATCGCGAGGCAAGAATTGTGGTTTAATAAAAGCATAGAACAAAACCAAGCATAAAAAAAAATCATGTGCAGTGATTTTATTTTTGTTGTATATTTGACTGTAATTACTGTCTTAAGTACTTTAATTGCCTGGAATCTCCTCAAGTGCCTTGCCTGTGGGGAGGGGAGGCAGGGCAGTTTATAGTTTGTTATTAATGAATGAAGTACAAACAAGTTTACCTTGTCTGTAATCAACAATCCCATCAAAACAGTTTGAGAGGAAGATGTAAAGGGGTCCATTCATCCCACAGACCCAACGTGACTCTGTTAATATCTGCTTTTCAATGATTAATGTGCTTCTGACATGTCACTTACACCTCAGAGGGGGAAGTGGCAAACATCTTTATAACACCCACATGAGAAGCATCACTTATCTCTCCATTTCTGTTCTCTTCTACAGACATCTGCTCTCGGCCACTGATGTGGGGATGGGGTATGGGGACAGGCCCCATATGACCTTCCTTGCATGCATTCTACGTGAGAAAATGAGGTATGCAAGCAAATCTGTAGGGTCATTTCCAATAGCTCTGTAAAGACACACATCCAGTCCTTCACTGGAAATAATTTTTGCCTGGAGTGGAAATGGAGTGGAGGGAAACAAGAATAAATGATGAGAAGCAGCTCATACAGGATAAAATAAAATATAGTTGTCTGCTTCATTAAGAAATTATTAGAGACAAGAAGCCATTAGTAGAAGTCAGTGAATTACATGAAGAAGATAGTGAAGCCAGGAGGATGGAGAAGCAAACTGCTATTTTTCACAATTAGTGAAAGATACAGAGTGTAGAAATTTGGCCATTAGTCTTGTTTTTCCGCTTAAATTGTTACAGGAGTCTGCTGCTTTTAGGTAACATCAAATCCGCAGCCCAGCAGACCATCCAGGCAGCAAGTGCACCACTGGCAGAGCGAGCTTTCTCTTGTGGCCGTCACCCTGTCCAGCAGGTCAGGAGCTCACCTCTGGGGCAAGAGCAGCTCTTCACCACCCAGGCTGCCAACAGCAGGGACAACCACCCTGAGTTCTGGTAGCCTCCAGTGTAAGGACACTTGCCCACTAAGATCCAGACTGAGACTGCTAATTTTCTGATGAGCCACCAAAAAAATGCGCTTTAAGAACAACTAACAAGCTTTTTGTTTTTACAGATGGGGACTTTTCCACACCCCCTTTTTTTGACTCTTTGACTAGTGCAGCCAGAGTAACATCTCTGCCATGTGTCCTGTATCCTGCTTATAACCTTCCATTACCTGGTACAGCATCTCCAACATTGTCATCTGCTGTGTCTTGAAACACAACTTAGTTTTGTGGCACTGTCCCGCTGGCATGCAAGCAGCACACTTGTCGCCCCAGGGAGACTCTACGTTGTGGTGGCCACTTTTCTCCACAGTTAAACACAATTTTCAAGTCACAACAAAGCCAGCATATTTGGCAGTTTCTCTAAAGCACACTCCTACTGCTTATACAACAGTGCTCAAAGCATCCTCCTATCGTTGTTAAAAAAGCAGATACTGCTGATCAAATGAACACTTCCCCTTGAATAAGTTTGTTATAAAATGCATAACCATGTATCTTGATATAGCTGCATATATAAAGCATGAAAGCAGACCCTGTAAATATTGATTTGAGCCTCCTACTCATGAAGATGCACAGGCAGAAACTTGATAGAAGAGATCATGAAAGTTTAAAATATATTTATGAAAAAAGCGGAGCACAGTATGATAGCAGCTTAACTTCTTCTCAAGAATGGGTTGCTGAAAGCTAGCACCCAGCCATCTACCTACCAACAAAAAATTCCTGACTTCTCAGAGCTATGACACGATGTGTTTCCTTAGGCAAAGAAAAAAAAAAAAAAAAAAGTGTTTTGATCAAGCACACCACCGAGGCATTTAAGGTTGTCATGTAACATGAACTGACTACACAAGAGAAATTCAGGCATTAACATACACAGAACAGACTAGCATGCACAAGTCATTTTGGATGCAGACAGCTACTCATGCAAATAATTCAACAATCCTAGTATTCCACTAGGAAACTGTGAGTCAGATAAACATGGGGGAAAAAAAACCACTCCAACTGTGTCCCCTCAACCCCCTACAAGTTCCATGTGCCCTCCCACCACACAGTGGAGCTGCTCTCTCTGTTTGGCATCCAGGTGGGATGAAGCTGTCTTTGAAAACAGGAACCCACTGGGATTCTTCTCAGCAATTTTATGAAGTAGCTTAAGGATTAAGAGAGTATACGACTCGCTTCTACAGCGCTTTGATCAAAAACATGTTTTCCCAACTTCCTCAGTGAGTTTTAATAAGAAGTGAATGAGAAATTGATCTGGACACTTTAGTTTACAAGGAGTATTTCAAGTAGCTTGAGGAAACTACTTCACTGTCCATTAGGCATAAAACCAAACATGATGCTTACAGGCCATTTTACCACTGTGCTGACAGCAGATTTCTTTCAGAATACATACCCATGAATCAATGCTTACTCCAACACAAAACTCTACAGGAAACCATTGTTTTAAATTTCATATTTTTTAAGGTTAAGGAAAAAAACCTTTAGATTTTAGCTCCCCTAAGAGGCAATAATACAATGCACTTAGTTTAAGTCCCACTCACTTTTTTTTAAACTCACTCTAAAGTTGAAGAAAACCCAGACTTCCCTCCTTGCCCCTTAACTGTTCTTTTATACTTTCCTCTAGCTCTTCTACTTTAAAGAAAAAAAAAACAATGTAGTTCTTCTTTGCCATCCCTCTGGGTCTGTCTTTTCCTTGATCAAATTCTGTTTCAGTGCACCTACTACATTTGTTATTTAGCATTAGGAAAGAAGGGTTTTTTTCCCCCTAATTTCTTCCTCCAATTTTAGCCCCTCTCCAAACAGAGATGTTATTTTTTGCTCCATGAAACCATTAAACTAATCCAGCAGAATCATACTGGTATACAGAAGTTAATCTAGTTCCCAAACTGATATGCTGCAACAAGATAGTTGGCAAGGTATTCTAACCCTGCTTTTCCTCTCCTTCTTATTCATTTCAACTTACTACTTCCATCTCTTTCTTCTCACAAAGTAATAATGCTCTGCCTTCAAAATCCTGCTAGCTCAGTTATTTAACCCTTTCTGGCCTCCAGATAGGTTGGAAAGCTCATATCTGCTCCTTTCCCCTCTTAAAAATCTAGTCCCTACAGATAAAGTAAGTAACAGCTATTTCAGACCACTATCATTAATGTTAAAGACAATTAAAAGTTTTCAGGTTGGGTCTTTTTTTGGAACTTTTTTATTTTATAAGGATTGGGGTGGGGAGGAAGACAATTTTTTTTTATAGCATTAGCTCCCTTTCTGGGAGGAGAGCCTGAGAAGAGCTGCAGAACCCTGAGCCAGGGGCTGGCAGCAGTGTCCATCATCCCAGGGCTGCATGGTCACTGCTCCAGTGGCAGTGCTCCTGTGGCTGGAGCCTGAACCAACTCCCTGCAGGAGGGATGGGGCCATGGAGGGCACTGCCACCCCCCGTGCCAGGCAAGGGGCAGCTGCTGTGAGGGTTGGGGTAGCTGGGTAGCTGTGGCAGCTCTGTTGCTGGTAATCTTCTCAGAACAATGCCAGAACACCACAGCACCAGAGCATTTCGCAGCAATTAACACTGGTAAGATCATAACCCTGTAGCAAAAGAAGTGTCCGGTCAAATCAGTCCAGCACCTTACAGGAATAAAAAAGCCTTTATAAGCTAGAATAGTCAGCTGAGTTACCAAGCAAAAGGAGGAGTGTGTTTTGCTGTTTTAGCAAAAATTTGGACATGGGCCTTGTGAAATCTAAATTTCTAAAAATTCTCATCTATTACATTTTTTTTCCTTGAAAGATACAGATTTGACCTGATGCCTTTGTATCTCTCAACAATTAAAACAACATACACAAGCTTCTGAAAGTTTTACGTGACAGTCACAGTTACTACCACATCATTATCCTGTACTGCAAATCTAGCCTACTGTTACATTCACGATCCTGAATACATCCACTGGCACTTTGGAAGTGAACATACTTTACTGAGAAAAACTGACTAGTTAAAATTCTACTTTAGCACAAGAATGAGAAATCTTTTCTTAATAAATTACCACAGTAAACTTTGAAGTGTTGAATTATCCTCCTCTGTACCATTGGGATAATTTTACCAGTTACATAGTAGTGTAGTGCTACTGCCATACATCAATACAATGCATTAGCAACTCAGCTAATACTATATTTAGTACTGAGTCACTCCACATTCTACATGCAATGCCCATTTTGACACATTTATACTTCCTAGTTACAATAAATCTAATTTTCCTTTTTTTTTTTTTTTAAATTCCTTACTTTTGATACTTTTCTGTGCCTAAAACTGAAGGGAACAGCTTGTATCTAGAGTACTTTTGTATTCAAGTGCATCTCAAAAGTAACACACTAAAAGTCTCCCGAAAAAGGTAACTTACAAAGACTTCTAAGAGATAAAACCAGTAATAAGGTTGCTTTGGAAGTGTGTCAAACACCCCCAAAAGAAGGCAAAACTACAAAGTTCTGAAAGGACATTAAAGTTGTTTCTGCTTTACAAAAATCAAACTGTAACTGTGTTACACATACTGCTTTGGATTGGCAGCAGCTTCAGAAAGCCGATTTTGCAGCAGTTTGAGGCTGACACCAAAACCACATTAGTCCCACTCTGCCTATTTTATTTTCAAATGGTACTTGGGGGCAAAAAAACAGATTCAAAGGCTGAGAGATTTCGCACTGCCACCCCGGCAAAGGAATATAACTTTTTCAAGTGTTTGATGCTGGTAAGAATATGATTTTTTTTCCCAGCACAGTCAGTTCTAGAGCACTTAAAAGTTTTCCTCACATGGTTTCATGGACCACATAGCTTTGCCTTATTTGTTCTTCCTCAAAGAACAATTACTTTTCCACTCCCAAGTTTGTCAGTCACTGATCAGTGTGTGTTTCCGGAGAAAGTGTATTTTTTTTTCAGGGAAGCTGTATTTTCAAAGAGATAATCTGCAAGACACATACTTCAGCATTACTAAATCAAGAGAAAAGAGAAAACAAACTGAAAAGCTAAACAGTTCTTTCTGAACTGCTGATTAGCCAAACCCCACAAGCTTAGAGCATCTTATTATTTCCCCCAACCCTTAAAAAGCATTTTAAAAACTTGAGCAAAATGTGAACCTGGTCTTGCAATAGTCTAGGGAGAGCTTCCAGAAACTACAGTACCATGACAAGAAAGACACGACATTTTCTAAACCCAAGATGGAAACTAGTACTGATCAACTTGATAAAAGCCTACAAAAAGCATCACCACAAACAGCCAGTTTTGGTGGTGTCGCTGTCATATCTAAGATAAGGAGAAATAGCAAGCAAGCTTTTTTTGTGACTAGCCAGTGCTGCTAGCTATAAAATCATTAGAAACATGGGGAAACCCTCGAAAAGGCAATCAATTGAAGCAGGCTCCCTCTTCATCTGAATTTCAAACACAGTTTGTACCACAGCCATAGGATTCTGTTCTGACATCTGTGCTCCCATTTACACTTTCCAACTTGTCAACCCAACTCTCAGCTAGGTCCTCCCAATTTGGCATCAAAACTAGATGGGTTAATTACAGCACTTCAGATGACTCGAATTCTTCTGAATGGGGTGATTTCAATGCAAGGGAAGGAATTTATCAGGCATGTCACAGGTTAAACAGCCAGCCCTTGTAAGAAGGAAGGAAGGAAGCTATTCAAGTCCACTTCGCCTTCCTTGCTTCTCCTCTTCCCCGCATTTCAGGCACAAGGTCAAGAAGAGTCTCAAGCCACCCCAAGTAGAAATGAAGCAAGGAGGGCAATGTGAGCAGGTTTCCCCTTCTCTTTCATTCTAAACCCACACACCCCTGCTCCCACCCCCCACCCCGGCCAGACACACCACACACTTCCGCTGCCACTTCTCCGGGGCAGCTTTCAGCCACAGGATGCTCTGTAATTAACCACTGGTGCTATCGAGCCCTAGAGTTTCAATGCTGTTCCTTCGTGTGCACTGCAGACACCCCACCCATGAAACAAGAGCTCTCACCAGCAAGGTGAGGACAAGCTTCCCATCCAGTGACCTTGGATCAAAGAGCTCAGTATGACTACACTGGACTTCAATAACTCAAAGCCAAGGCATCAGACGCTGCCCTTACTGCAGACCAACCTCCCTCTGCCACTTTTGAAGCCTACTAGAACCACACAGAGAAAAATCAACAGCAGCAAAAGAAGCAGCTAAACATATCACAGGGGTGAGTAAAAGCTCAGGATTCAGCTGAAGGGTGTTGAGAAATCACTCTTGAAATTTTTCCAGCAAGCTTTAATTTTGAATAAACATAAGCGGACACACACATGCAAAAAAAGCTTAAAATAAAGATGTTTTAGGGAAGTAGTTCATTTATGCATTACATTTCCGACCGACACAGAAATAGTAACAGAGTCAATTTGCCAGGGAGCCTGAGAGCTATGGCTCCTTCATTAGAGCCACCAAGCACAGGAGTCTCAACTACACAGGCTTCTCTCACTCCTGATATCAAAAACCAAACTAAACAAATGACAGCATCATCAGACCTGGGCACTTTGAGGAGGAGAGTGGGAAATGAAGCACTATGGTAGAGACAAGTTCAGCTCAGAAATCACCCCAGCACCTCCACAAGACTTTTTGGATAAGGAAACAGAAAGGAAAGCCAAAATTCAGCTTCACACCTTGCCTCCTGTAAAGAGATTTTTGCTCTCTTCCCTTTACACAGACAAGTGCTCCAGCACTTGTGTTACCTGAACAGCACCTACCAAACAACCTCCCTCCCACCACAAGCTACTCCCACTACCAAAAAAACTCCACTCAGTCCTCATCTCCTGCCCCCACCTTGGGGAAGGACTGGTTTCCTACAGCTGGTGCCACTGTTTGAAGAGAAGTGACTACCTCTTTCCAGAAGTCACACAATAATGCATCATCCAGACTACACGGCCTATTTTAAGTACCAAGAACACTGCAAACCACATCAGAACACTCAGACTAGGACTTGAAGCAAGTCAGAAGTCCCAAGGAGCTGTTAGCCCAGAATTGTGCTATAGGGAGCAGATGGGCCCTAAACATACACTGAAAAATAAAAATTCCATACATTGGTAAAGTGAATAGGGCTTTGAAATTTCACTCAATTTCCATTTCATTAAAATGATCAGCCCTAGCTACAGAAGTGTACAGGTGCATACAACAGGTAAGCTTATCAATTAGCTAAGAATTTATTGGAAGTGTTTATAATACACTTGTGCACTACAGTTTTGATCCCTTTCGAAACTAAAAGTTGCATTAAGAACACATCAAAGGTACTTGTTCTCATTGGGGGTTAAGTCCTTAGCAAGTTTGAAGGTTTTCAGATCAACTAAAACTGGCTCAGTGCAAAGCATGTAAATTTCTAAAAGCCCAGAAAAGCCATCTTTCCTTGTTGATAATCCCCAAAAAACAACCAGAACAGAATTCAATTGTATGTCTTCCAATGTTACTTTTAGATCAAGGTATTACGGGAAGTTCCAATCCCTTCCTTATTCCCCTCTCAAATGCCTGGAAGAGACTTAGAAAGCATTCCCTGGAAACATGATTATATATTTTTACTGTCTCAACACTAACAAATCTCTTCTACATCAGATAAAATGCAGTTACCAACACTTGTCCCTTGAATCCAAATTGTGATAAAAAAATTATCTTGCACATACATATTTGGCTACATGCCCTTAACAATTTCCTTCTGAAAAGAAGGGTGCATTTGTTGCTTCAGAAACAGAAAAGCAAAATAATATGAAAAGGACACAGGGAAAAAGATGAACAGAAGGGCTTTGAAAGTGACTGAAAATCTACAACATCTCTAATTAGGTTCCAGCTTGGAACACAATAGTGGGGGTACCATGGCCTGTTATCAAGTTTATAGCCAAGGGCACAAGACAATACAACCCCACATTCAATTTAATTACAGCCTATGGCTTTTGCAGTAGTGGTGTGTTTCAAAGGGTTTAAGCACTCATTTATTTCTACACCATACATGAAATAAGGCAGCTCCCTGTCATACAGACTCACCAATTAGACTGAGCAGTTTCTGATCTCTTGCTCTCTAGAAGCAGAGCAGTGGGCAATGGGAAATCTTTTACAGGATAATCACAGAATACTTTTTATTAAAAAAAAAAAAGAAAAAAGATCAGCTCTCTGCTGCCTTTAAGCTTGTGCATTTTATCTTTGATGTGCATAGAGTACCAATATAGTCATTTCAGATTCCATAGGATGTAAAAGAGTGTCAAAATACAGCAGCACTTCAGTGATGTTTTTTTTCTCCTGATTGTATTAAAAAGGTTATCTTCATTTGAGCTACACAGAACTGGTCACTTCTTGCATTCTTGCTATTGCTGAAGGCTGATGTAACTGAATGAAATGAGTCTAATTTCTAAAAAGGAAAAATATTTTGAAAAACTAAGTGAGAGTAGAAATCACCAGCTGAAATAGTTACACAATTTGATACCTCCAACATATCATGCCAATGCAATCAAGAGGACCTACAAAGACAGTACTGGACCTTTAGCTCCACAGCCACCATTCTAAAGGCACATATCAAAACATCATTCTTGAATCTTCTCTGAAATACTCTCCCAAGTCACCTTAAATCAACTCCCTCCCTAACAGCCAATTCAACCAACCTCAGTCTAGGAAAGAAAAAACAGTTCCCTTCATTCCTTTCAGTTCATGTACTGCCCCTAAAGCTGTATATGAGGTCACTAAGCCTAATCTCTATTCTGCTTGTCCTGTACTCATCTTGGGAAACACTGACATGCCTACCAAGCCTCATGTCCATTATAAGGAACATAGCCTGGGATATCCTACTTTCTTAAAAAGGAAAACCCCACCTCTCTTCAACAACCTTCAGAAGCACTCAATTACAAACAACACTGACCTCCACCCATGACAGCAATAGCCAGGACTCATGCGTTTCACTGTGGAGATTGATAAGAAAGCTTTGGGGACCATACTTAACACCACTACTACCTTATCCTCCTGCCCTCCAAGGATTTCAGAGCAATTTTGATGACTATCAGGTGTAATAGTCCCTTCGACAGTTCCAGTTTCCACACCTGAACTTAGTAGAAGATGAAAAAGCCTCCTTATTAAAAGACCCATAAGTAACAAAGTAACAAACAGTAGCCTCTAAGGTAGATACAGTTTCTTCAAACACATTTTAAAGTTTCTTTAACCCATACCTTCTACGATTTTAACGTCAGTGCTTCTCTTGAAAAAGACACCTAGCAAATCCTGGATTTTCCTGCAACCTAGGATAATCCAGTAATGAAAGAGATGGGCACTAACTACGCAGTAGAGCAGCCAGCACTAACCTCTGAAACCTGATCAACAGTAGCACTGTCACAAGAACTAACAAGGTATTTAGCAGTCATCAGTCTTAACAGCTACTGTACTTCAAGCCCTTAAGATAGGGATATTGCTTCATCTATTACCCTGGCAGAAACAAAGCCGAGCATCCTTACACCACGATCCTAAGCATCCTTCCCTGAAGCTACTTGATGAGCTCCCCTGCCCTGCACACTGGGAAAGCACCTTGCAAGGATTCTGGCCCGAGTACTACAGATACTTGTGAAAAACACAAGGCTTTTTTGTCGTCCTTTAACGAAAGCGCAGGATGTTCCCAGATCAAAGATCAAGCAGACAGATTCTTATCCACCTCCTCCAAAGCCCAAGACTAAAAAGAGCTAGACTTATTAGCTACTTTTGATTTGCTCTGGGTTGTGCCTACTCATATTCCTCACGTGCTATTGTTCTGCCTTCTTTTGCAAAACCTGCAGTCAGAGCTAGATTTCTGGTTCGGGTCAAAGTAAGCCCTTCAAAGAGAGTGTAAGGCAATGAAAAGACACGTGCCAGATCAAAAGACAGCAAAAAGGGCAACTCTGAATTTAAAGCAGAGAGGAAAAAAAAAAAAAAAGCATTTCAGGATTTCCCAAAACAGCTAAGACAAACGCACATGGCTCAGGTTTTAATGACTAAGCTTTTGGTAGGTATCTTAATAGCTGATAAATTCTTCACAAACAGCCCAGAGAAACCCAATCGAGTTACACAACAAACATAACCAAAGCGTTTACAAGTGACAGGCAACTCTCCTCCCCCATGGCAGAGGCCAAACTATTGTCCTACACCTATTTTTGGGTATTACTGCTGTAGTAAGTTCAGCATGTACCAGATCTATAAAACCCAAAAGCTACCACCACATTGTAGCATCAAAAGTTTAAGCTTTAGCTATTGTTCATCTTTCAGCAACATGGGAGATGAACAACAGCCAAATTACATCTCTCTGTCATCAACTTGAACTGAAGCACTGCTGTCAGTGGCAGGAAAATTGCTACACTTCAGAGCAAATAAGGACTGAAAAGAAAGTTGTGCCATGATGGCAGTGCTGTATGCTTAAAATACACTACAAATGCTGCTCTTAAGGCTAAAACCTAAAGCAATAGTTGGATCAAGATGAACATTTAATGTACCTTTCCTGAGCTCTGGAGGAGGCTCCTACAAACCCAGTGTTGAAAAGACATTTTGGAGCTAAAACAAAAAATGGGAGCTACAACATAAAAGCGTAAAATCAACATTCTAGCTCAGATAGTGCAAATTGAAGGCAACCCATTTAGTGCTTTCATTTAATCTTTTCCACACTTTGCTTAATGCTATTAAAAAAAAAAAAAGCACACAGTATAAAGATGCTAAGAAACCCACACATTATGCCACCACTTTTTCACCAGAGTATTGCACAAATCCACGAGTTCACCAGAATCTTTCCTCTGAAAGACTAATTACAAAGACAACCAACAAACCACAAACTTATGACCTTCGTGTTTTCAAGGCATCAGTAATATTTGTCAACAGTGGAATTTAGTATCATGGTACTTGATGAGATATATTCAGTAAAAAGGCCTAGAAACTCTTTGTTTATAATTAGGCAATAACGATTGAGGGCCAGGGCATTTCCTGAGGATTAATGACCGGCTGGGAGAGTCAATGGCTTGAGGCAATGCCTTGGGCCATTAATTCCAGCCAGTCATTAATTTCCCCAGGAAATGCCCTGGACCTCGATTAGTGTAAGTATCATAAAAGGTAGCTAGAGAGAAAAAGTTTAGCATTAACATTCTCCCAAGGAAATCCATTCCACAGCCAGTATTTTTTCATTTTGTCACATCCCAGAAGTGCGTAAGTTAAAATTGACACAAGAAAAATTGGTGAAGAAAAAGGAAAAAAAAAAAAAAGAAAAGAAAAAAAGAGAGAAGACACTTGTCTTTCTCAAAGATTTCAATTAATGAGGTTTGTAGCAAAGGCAAAATTCAGGTACAAAAGTGACTGGGCACCTTGTTTAACTCATGAAATTGTGAATGGAGGTGAACATTTCCATATAATTACTGAAAAAACCCCACACTGCCTAGTTCTAGTACCCTTGCTGATTGCTCATTTTCATTCTTGATACACTTAGGAAAACAGCAGATGCCTGTTATACTCTCTTTTAGCTGTTTCTCCCTTTCTCCCCATAGCCCGCTGTTAATGAGAATCACAGCTCCGAACGCTTCCCGGAGGAAGCACAGCTTCGCAACAAACACTACAGCAGCTGGATTTCTCCTCGCCTAAGCTTTATGCAAGTGTGAAGAGATTTGTGGGCCAGTGTAGAGATCGAGTTCTCTAGTCTGACAACTGAAAATACCAAGACACCGCATTTAACAGGTTAAAGACTCGCACACTCCGTGACCACTGACTGCACTGCCCATTTCCCTCTTCCCCTTCCCAGACGCACGTGCGGTGCTCCTCCTAAAAAGCTAAACTATGCCCGAAGTTTCAAAATGACTTTCATGGTCGTTAAAAGCAAGGGAAAGAGAATTCTAGGGTTAAATACAGCGAGGAGCGTTAGCTTTTACCTGAAATAATGAGCTAGAACAAAAACATTATCTGCACATAATCAAGCCTCTAAGCCATTCAGAGACACCAGATACACACAGCAGGAGATCAAGCTACAGTACTCCACTGAAGTGGTCCAAAAAAAGCCTCCCTACAAGAAAGGAGAGGTCACAGGTATCTTAAAGAACATAAACGCTTATGCAGGCATTCACTGGGAGCCCTGCCCTCTCCCTCCCCACCCCAATTAGCCTTCAGGCTGGTTGATTAGTTGGCAAACTCTTTGAAAGGGTCAGTCTGTCCAGAACTGGTATTTCCACTCGGGAAACAGCTCAGGCATGTCATATACCTGCGCTTGCCCAGCGCCGCGCTCTCTGGCTGACGGCTGCGATCCCTGTTATTACTTGACACAAGAATGTCAGAGGGGTTTTGTAATCATGTAGGGCAGCCAGCAGTAAAGTTCTTGCCTGAAACACGGTATTTTATGGGGCACAACGTAACTGCATACGCTTTACAGATTTAGTTAGAATGACTTCCAAACTTCAAGCCAATTGCAGAGGTGCAGTGAGTCTTTAATTGAAGTAATTTAGCTCCAGCGCTCAAATACCCAAGAGGAAAGTACTTTTGGAGGGGATGGGGAGCAGGCACCAGCACGTGCTGGCACACAGCAGAGGGGGCTCCGCAAGGCACACATTAAGGCACAGCTCAACAGCGTTTTTGACAACACCGTTTTACCTTAACGAAATACATCTAACGAATTTGGGCTCATTCCACAGCTAAGCTGCACCTAAACCCGTTTAATTGTGCTCTTACTGTATATTTCGCCACTATGGTAACTAATGCAACTAAAGCCAATTTGCCTTTAAAAAAAAAAAAAGGATCACTGCCAGGAAACAGAGCTATTTTAAATAAACAAATACAAGATGAATGCAATTGCCATATTAACCCTCTTGTTAACTTCTGAAGTTTAAAATTACACCCTCATTACTAGTGTGTAATTGAGTATTCTCCCGGCTGTTTCCTGCATTTGAGGTTACTCAAATAGTTCATTAGCACATCAAGAACACATACACACTTAATGATACCTGATGCCCCTATCTACTATTCTGGCCCGACTTTCATAAGTCACATCTCCCGTAAAAAGAGAAATAAAAAGAGAGGGGAAAAGAAATAAAAAGAAGGAAAAGGGGAGCCCACAGGGCTGAGCTGTCGGTGCTGCCACTGAGGGAGAGCATGGCAGCACCCAGGCACACAGTGAGCGGCCACTGGACCAGTGGCGGGGCGTGAGGAGATTGGAGGGGCAAGTAAGTTGGATAACTTGCATCCGGGCTCTTTGGGTGCCTGAAGAGTGAGCATGACCCCAAGAGCCGGGTACTCCAAAGCTGGCAGTGTGCCTCAGTGCCCAGCCTTGGGGGAAGAAAGGAGGGGGGCAGTGCAGACTATGTGGGTCAGGGTGAGGGGTTGCCACTGCTTTTTTTTTTTTCCTTTTTCTTTTTCCGGTTACCTGTGTGGGGGAAACAATAGCAGGTGAAACTACTGTGGGTGAGGTGGTGCTTCTGTGCCCGTTTGCTTCAGGGAGGAGGTGAGGCAAGGGGTCATGTTTCACTGAGACCACCACCACGGCGGGCGCAGCGGCATCCAGGGGCTCAGCGGGGCGGCGGCAGAGTCTTTTGGGGGAGGCAGAGGGCCCACATGCGTCGCCGCCGGCCGCAGCCCCTGCCGGGAACACTGCCTCGTAGAGCGCCCGCTTGGCCGGGGCCACCGCGGCCGCTTCTGCTTTCACCGGCGCAGCGTCACCGTCTTTGGGCAGCACATAGGGGTTGGCAGAGGGCGGCCGCAGTCCACCATTGAGGGCGGCAGGGGTGTAGCAGCCCCC
This sequence comes from Lycocorax pyrrhopterus obiensis, assembly GCA_014706295.1. NCBI lineage: Eukaryota > Metazoa > Chordata > Aves > Passeriformes > Paradisaeidae > Lycocorax > Lycocorax pyrrhopterus. The sequence continues at coordinate 106,489,955 of JACSVZ010000002.1, forward strand.
GCCAGCGGGGTGGTGGAGGAGGTGGTGGTGGTGGGGAGGGGGGTGGTGGTGGTGGGGTGGCTGCAGTCCTCCCAGCTTGGTGCCAATGCCAGCGATACTGTTGAGGGTGGCAATGGAGACGGCACCAATGCAGTGGTTGGTGTAGGTCCTGGAGAGCTTGGCTGCCTTGGAGAGCATCTGCATGCGGGTACCTAGGAGGTTCTTCCCAATGGCCTTGTTCTCGTACCAGGTGATGTCACCCTCACTGCAGTGGTCTCGCGGCCGCTGGAAGAAGGCCTTGCAGAGGGGGTTGCGCTTGGAGAGGTACTTGACAAAGCTGGCGTAGGGGCAGAACTCTGTGCCAGTCTCATACATGCGGGGCAGGTTCTCCTCATCGCTGCTCTCCGCCCGCTTCTTGCTCCAGGAGGACGAGCGTGACTTGTGGTAGGGCCCCAGTGCCTTGAAGTAGACGAACTTGCGTCCGTCCTCATCCACGGCCAGCCCAAACGAGTCCTCCTCCAGCTCCCGCTGGTTCTCCCGGCCCCGGGTGCAGAAGTACATGCAGGTCTCAAACCACACCTTGTTGAGGAGCCCGAAGGGGCTCTGGGTGCTGAACACGCTGCACGTGTAGAGCTTGCGGAGGTCGGCACGGGTGATGGCCTGCTTCTGCACCACCGGCCCGGCGCCCTGCTCCTCCAGCTTGCGGATGACAGCGGCCAGGGTGAGGTTGGCGGCGCGGAGCTCGGGGTCCTTGGTGAGGTCGAGGGTGCGGCAGTAGGGCGGCTCGTTGAGGTAGCGGTTGAGGGAGCTGCGGATGCTGATGAGGGAGGACTTGGAGTAGAGCTGCCCGCTCTTAGAGCGCGCCTCGGCGTAGAAGGAGCGCAGGACCCGGCAGAGCGCCCCCTTGTCCATGGTCTCGAAGTCGGGGCTCTGCGCCTTCTCGCTCAGGTACTCGCGGAAGATGCGCACGGCGTAGCGGGTGGCCAGCCGGGTGTTCTCGCTCAGCCGCGCCCGCTCCGGCCGCTGCAGCAGCAGGGCCGCCTCCAGCTCGGCGTCCTCCGCCGCCCCCCCGGGGCCGCCGCCGCCGCCGCCCCCCGGGGCAGCCGCCGCGGCGCCCCCCGGGGCAGCCCCGACGCCGCTGCTGCCACCGCCCGGCGTACGGCCCGGGGCGGGCGGCAGCGGCTCCGTCTCCTCCTCGCCGTCCCACTCCAGACCCATCTCCTCTTCCTCCTCCTCCTCCTCGTCCAGCAGCAGCCCCCCATCGGCTCCGTCCTCCTCCTCCTCGTCCCCCGTTATCTGCACCTCCTGGATCTCATCCTCCTCCTCGCCCTCCTCCTCCTCGCCGGCGCTGCAGTAGCGGTGCGGGCGGGGGGCGACGCCGCGGCCGGACGGCCGGTCCCCCGCATTGTTCCCGCCGCCTCCGCCGCGTCCGCCGCCCCCTCCGCCGCCGCCGCTCCACTCTCCGCCGCCGCCGCCGCTGCCAGGCATTCTCGCCATATTGCCGTCTCCCTGCCAGTCCTCGGGCAGGGCGCATGCGCTATATTGGACCGCAGCGCTGGAGCGCTTTTGTGTTTTAATGACCTTCAGCTACCGGGAGGCAAAGCCGGGCTCTTAAAGGGGCCGCGCTCCCAGTGGCGGCGGCGGGGAAGGGGCGGGAGAGGTTGGGATGGATGGGGAGGAGGCTGAGTCGCGCTCAGGGGGTACCGCGGGGAAGGGAGCGCTACTTACCGCGCCCGCCGCTCACCTCGGGTCCGTCCCGTCGAGCAACGCTGATGGGCGCCGGGCGCGGGGGGGAACCGCCGGGCAGGTGCGCCCCGGCCCGGAGGTTCCCCCGCCACCCCCGGCGCCCGTCCCACCTCCCCATCCCCGAAAAAGAAAGCGCTCCGCGTATGGAGGGCTCTTTCGGTACGGACGGACCGCCACCGAGCTGCTACGACGTCTCGCACCTCCTCATTCCACAGTAACTTAAACATAGACCAAAAAGAAAAAAAAAAACCAACAAAAAAACGCAAACCGAGGAAAATTAAAAAAAAACCCAACCAAAAAAATCCCCAAACAAAACCCAAACACACACACACACAAAAGACTCAAGCTGTGCTTGTCCGCAGCACGGCTCAGACCTCGATAGGATGCTGCCGGGGAGCGGGCGGAGGACCCGGCCCCGTTCCCCGCCTGCCGTACTGCCGCGACATCGCCTGCCGCCGACCTCGCACCTTTAATCGGGCGCCCGGATTTCGGTCGAGGGGCTCGGGAGGAGACGGACGCTCGGGGCATTGCATCCGTGCGGCTTGGAGTCCGCCCGGGAACAGCCAGCTGATAGCCGCGGCGCTCGCTTGGCTTGCGGGAGCCCCGGCGAGGTTGGCTGCGGAGAGGGAGCAATAAGGACTCGGGGGCTGACGGGCGCTCCGGGCCGCCCTCTTGCTCGCTGGGGCTGCAGACCTTAGGGCAGCCGGAGGGCTCTCGGCCCCCCCGTGCCGCCGCTGCCTCCCATCGTGCCCGCGTTGTTCCTCTTCAGCGACGGAGCAAAACCCGAGGGGACTCCCGCAGCCGCGCCGGGGCGCGGGGCCGCCGGACCCAACAGGGCCACTTTGCGGGGGTTTTCGCAGAGGGGAGCCCCGGAGCGGCGCGGCGCGGGCGGGGGGCGCGGAGCCCCGGCTCAGCCCTGCCCCCGCCGGCCCTCGCCCCCCGCCCCGTGCGCGCCCGCGGGGCGCTCCGTCCCCCACCCGGCTCTGCCCCGGGAAGGTGGCTGGCTGCACACTGCCTTCCTTACCCTTCCTTCCCGGGAAGGGTCCTTGGCCGGGCTGGGCTCGGGCAGGAACGAGGGCATGAGCCTGTGGCCGGGCACCGCGGGGAGAGGGAGCCTGTCCCACTCGGGACGGGAGGGGACGAGGTGGCTCCCCGCTAGTAGCACCCACACTCTCCAAACCAAACTACCGCACAGGACTTCCCATGCCATTTAGCCGGGCTATTTCTTTTATTCGGTACGATGAAATAAATATTCATTACGACTGCTGGCTACACCTGAAATTATAGCCCTAATTGCAGAGCTGTTGGCCTGAGTTACCACATTTGCTGCTTACTCATCCGTAAGCAATTGCCCAGCGCCGGGCCCCAGCCGTGGTGGTTCCCTTTGGGGAGGCTCGGTGCCCGCCAGTGCTGGGCGGCGCCGAGCCCCGTGGCCGCTGTCCTGGGGCAGAGACCGACGGCCACGGACGGGGCATCCCGGACAGCCTCAGCTCTCGCCGTCCGGGAAAACGTGGGATGCCAAAGAAAAGATGTGCAAATTGTTGAGCAAATTAGGCCAATTCGAAATAAATAAGCACTGCGGGAAGAGAGCCTGCCACTCCCGGGAAATAATTGAAGAGAAACCCGGCACTGTTATATTGATGTAAGCCTGGAGTAATTACACGGAGGTCAAAGTTGTTGCACACGCTACAAGAAGTTGTGCTCACTCTGTATTTTGAGAGCGGATTATGTTCCCTCTTAGGTCGATGGCACATATATAAAATTCTGCAATTTTTTTCCTATGCACGTAAGAGGATATAAATAAGGTTTGACTTTTTTTTTTTTCCCTTGTCATACTCGATCTGTAACCTAACCCTGAAACAAAGTCTCAAAGACCTTCCCATGAAATTGACCAGATGCTGAAACAGATAGCTAAAAGAAACAATACCTTGTTGTGGTTAAAATCTAAATGTCCCAGACAAGCTCCTTTTAGGAGCTATTACAACCCACCCTAGAAGAGAGAGAACTGCAGGGCTTGCAGCATAAACTTTTTTTACAGAGATTATTTTTCTTTATTCCCATAAATGCTAAAAATCGCGTGATTGGCATTGACCTTTGATTCTGTCTTAAGATCGTGGAAGCCACTTTTTTTTAAGACCTTTTCAGAGCCACATGAGTGCGAAAGGTAATTGAAATTTTTTTTTTCTTTAAAAAAGATGAACACCAGGTTGACAGCTTCTCTACTTGGATGTTCATTTAATCACCATTTTCTGATTACAGGAGGTGAACTATGTTGACAGACTTGCAGATGAATATGCAGCCCAGTATACGAATAGTAAGTATAAAGGACATAAAGAACTTGCAGTGAGGTTGGAGGGGAAAACCGTATACGGAGCATCCATATTACACACATCAACTGGAAGCACCTCAGCAGCCAGGGGGAATTCAGAGAGTAGCAAGTGAGGTGTTCAGAGCACTGCAGGTGCCCATAACTGGGAAGACACATGCGTAAGTCATATACCTATATAACCTATATGCATACAGGTAAGTTAATCATATGTATATGTTAACTTACTTATGTTCCTAAAAATAGCATTTAGCCTAGTCAGTTGTATTCCAGGAGTTTAAATCCTATTGTTCAAGCTCTCCAGTTAGATAAGGTAATCGAACTGCATTCCAAAACTGACAGAGTTGCACGAGGCTGCTTTATGTGACTTGGCATATAACATTAAACTTACATCCACTCCACCCTCCACGTCACTAATCAGAGGTTTATCCTGCTGAGAGCTCTGCGCAGGCATAGACAGCATTCTGCATTCTCCCCTAGGACTCAAGGTTTGAGGCTGATTCTCAAATAGGTCCTGTCCGCACTTGGAGAATACATTTTATTACTGCTGTCAGTACAGAAGATGTAATACCCACAGAACTAATAATGGACTGGCCTCACTAAGGATTATCCTTATGAATACTTGGAGATCAGTTCATCTGCCACAGAATTAGCACGCCAGTTTAAAAACCAAAACAACCTTCTCCATGAGTCAGTTGGTTTACAATAAAGGTAGTGCTTGTTACCACATTAGCAAATAGTTTCAGGTCTTTCTTCACTTCTTTTTTGAGCTACTCTTGCCCCTGGCCTCGCTCCTGGCAAGTAGAGAGCTTGCTAGAGCTGTGTTCTTTGACAATCGGCTATTGTGCTAAAGCTTTCCACAGCCCAATTCTCCTTCAGACTAACATGATCTACTTCTCCCGTAGCCTCTGTAAGTGCTTATTTCACTTACAGCCACCTAAACCTTCATGCTTTGGTGAGTCATGGTAGGTGTTTCATCACGAGGCTTCACTAGGAACTAAACTGGAATACCCCCAAAAGCCAAGAAGCAAAGAAAATCCATGGGTTCGTTTGCTTCCTAGGATCCTGTCTAGGCATCTAGAAAAGATTTTTTAAAAAACAGTCCTTAAAACAAGCTTGTGGGTTAACCCTAATGCTGGCCACCTGGCATTTTTTTAAAGAAAATAACTTCTTCTCCATGTACACTTTTACTGTTAGTTTAAATGCAATAAACTTTTCCTTTAAATATCTTAATATGTTTTCTAAACACAAGATGTTTTCACTGTAGAGGCAGGCTATGTGGAAATTGGTATGAGAAATCCATATTGACACTACAGAACTAGAAGGCAAATAACACTTGGGACTCTTGGAAAATTCACTTAGGGAAAAAGCATGTCCTAGAAATCCTTCTCCCACCCAGAAACATGCAGTTTTGAGATAAGCTTTTTTAGCATTTCAGAACTGTCACTTCAAATGCTGATTCCGTTTTTATTTTACTCTTTTATTTTTGTATATGATATTTCTAGTTTTTCCATTACTTCTTCATACTAGGGACAGCTAATGCTAACATACAGTGTGCTGTAACAGTTTTTAAATCTCCTTTATTCTAATTTTTTTTCTTTTTTTTTTAGCATCTCCCATCTGCGTGGCAATGAAATGGCTTCATATAACTCAACAAAGGAGACATTGATTTAGTAAAGTGAGGATGTATCCATCAGCACTAAGTTGCAGCTGTTCTTAATGGATTTTAAAATACAAAAGCTATTTCACCTCTTAGATTGTCATATTATGAAATGTTAGTAGTAGTTGCACATATCAAAGCACCAGCTACCACCCAAACGTTGTTGTGAAACGGGAAGGCAGCATCAAGCCAGCCCCCTTGTGAAGCTCCCCGGTGCCAAGTGAAAGCCTATTTCCCCAGTATGCTCCTATTTTTTTTCCCCAGCAGGTATTTGCCTTGGTTACTTACTTCACTGCTTTTTTTTGCCTTTTTTTTTTTTTCTCTCTTTTACAAAAGCAATATTTTTGCCGCTGAGGCCACGATTTGTTTCCCGATTGCTTCATTTTCAAAATAAACCAGAGAAAACCTGAGTCATCATCTTTGTAAGAAAGCACACATACAGTGCTTGGCAAATTAAAAGGCAGGACTTCGCAAATCACCGTTATTTTCAGTGTGGAGCAGCTGGAGCAGTTTTGCTTCCAAAAATATAGAAGAGCTATGTTGTCAGACAGCTCACAGAGAGGCAGGTAGTAAATTGCATTGTGCTGCATAAAGATTTTAAGGGTCTTTTAAAATGTGCTGGAGGTAAGTTGCCAGGAGATATATTAATGCTTTTATTTAGCTGTATTTCAGTTTGTGTTTGTCTTTGCTTCTCTGGTGTTGAGGGCACTTAAAACAAATTGGCTGGTCTGTGTGGCACAGTGGTAGCTGGTTAAAGTTGCTCTAGTGGTTTTCTGATCATTTCTATGAACTGCTGACACCAAGCAACCTAGTGTGTTAGTGGCATAATGTTTGCTCTCCTTGGAGGGAAAGAGCTCTTTCTGTCCAGGCTGATAATTGCTTAGTTTTTATTCCTTCTCAACTGAGTCCATAAATTCTACATGAAGGTGAGGGAAATTTAGAAGGACCAAGCCAGTAACTCAAGAAAGGGAGTTCCAAATAGAGAGATCCCTGTGAAACCACAAAACTTATAGCTGTTGTAGGTCTAAGTACGAGTTTTCGCTTCATACAGTGTTTCAAGTACTATGTAAAAGAGCATAAATTTATGCTGTATTGGATATAGAGTTCTTGAAATCCTATTTCTTGATCATAATCTTCCAAAAAAAGTTTATTTTGAACTAGAAGTTCAGGCTGGAAGTCACATTGGGCTGGGTGAGGTCTAGAAATGCAGGGAGGGACAATGGGTTATATGACGACAAGGTCTGGCTAAGAAAACTCCTTAAACATTCCTATAAGATAAAGGAAAAAAAAAAACAAACCTGAATCCAAACAAGAATGTGATATCATGAGACTCTGAAAAAGTGCACTTTCCAACTTGTTCCTGTACCATATGGATTTTATCTTGGTTCCTTTTACCACCCCCACCACATGACCCGAAGTTTCTGTATTGCCATGAGGTGTGCTGGGCACTGATTCTCTCACAGTGCCAGAGGTAGAGCTTTACACCCCACACAACCTATTCATATCAGGCTTTTCTCAGAGTGTGGGGTCCTCAAGGGACAGGACAACAGCTGGCCAACAGCCCAGCATGGAAAAGGGAATCTTCTTTTGACCGTCAACTAGTGGCGTTAAAGCCTCTTTGTACCATGAATTCACTGTCAATATACTTTTGTTTTGATTTAGTGACTGAAATAAACTGATTATTCCCCTTTTCCACCAGTATTATGTCTGTGTCATCATGAATTTGGAAATTCCCTTTCAGGTATTTATGTAGCAAAAACCCCAGTACCAATGGTCTGTCTTCTTGGATTTTCTTTTCTCAATTGAGTTATCTCAGCTGGGTTGACACAAACCCAATTTAAGCAACTTTAGAATTGTGTGAGTTCAAAGGAAGCCCACAGAGGGTGTAAACATACTGTTAAACAGTGTCAGAGCCCCGCTCAGGCTGTCACCCAGACCCACCTTTCCACTGCTATTGAATTTTAAGTTACACCAACTTGTAAAGCAGCATTCGAGTAGAAGGGAATAAATTCGTAGGTCATACGAAAGAAGAACACAGGGATAGAAAAAGTACAGCAACATTTACTGCCAGACCCTGTCATGTCCTTTATCAGCGTGATTTAATTCACACCAAGAAAAAAAAATGGTAGAACATGGGGCAGAATATCAAAAAATAAGGAAAGTCCTTTATGCAAAACTGCTTGCAGGAACTAAATGTTGCCGCTGTATCTGTCTTCAGGTGAAAACTGGGGGAAAAGCCTCAGGATATTGTCAAGACTTTCATTTGAGGTTTAAAGCCAGAGGCCATAAAGGACCTTTCAAGTCTCTTTGCAGTTTGCACCTGCATTTTGCTGCATTTTAAGTTATAGAGGGTAAAGCCTGGAAAAGTAGAAAAACTGAAATGATTCAGAGAAAATATAAAGGAAACTTACAAAGTTTAGTGAAAAAGACTGGATGTATTGGATGTACCTCTCATTTTTCAGGATCAGGTAATAGATCAAAAATACCTTTTAGCAGCTGGTAAGCATCAGTATTTTGTAAGAGTTTGGCAGTAAAAAAACCCCAACAAACCACTTTTGCAACTGTTGAGAATGTCTAAGTGCAAAGCTTTTTTGTCCATCCCTGGGTTGTACTGTGCTTTGAATAGCTTTGCCTTTTTCTACCCATGAAAGGTTAAGCTGGGCTTAAATCAAAGGCTTTTTTATTTGAAGATCAAGGTTAAAATTCAGTTTCTTTTCACACAACAAAAGGTATCATCAAATAACTAAAATAATTTTAAAAATCCTAGAGCAAAGACTTTGCACATTCATGGACTGAATTATAAAATTGCAAGCAGGTAGTTATTTGCTAGTAAAAGAATGCTTTTAGTAGAAATGAGCATTGTTAAAATAAGCAAGAGAAAAATTACAAGCTCTTCTTTTGCCTTGGACAAAACAAGGTCACATTTGCAATTTGCAGTGCTTGATCTCTCCATTAGCAATCTTGGCAAAGGTTTATCAAGTTATTCTGAATAATTTCCTCCAAGTTACGAATGTGTCACTTGGTCTGTTATGGACCTGTCCCTACAGTTGGCTCTGCTGTTTACCTGTGAATTGTCACACTCGTTCTTGCTGATCGGTGTTAAAAGAAAAAAAAAAAAAGCAGGGTTTAAAATCAAAGCTTCAGTGTGGAAGGATATAAAGTGTGAAATCCAGACCCATTGCTTTCATTCTGGCTTTAGTGATCATAGAAACCTGCTGTAGGGCAGGACTAATCTGCCAGAAAATTATTATTGAGCCCTGGTAACTCAGATATATGTGCAGACTTGAAAACGTTGCTCTTTGTGCCAACTCCAGGTCCTACAAGAACCTCACATGGCATCCTCCACCTGGCTCAGAAATACGCTGCATTCTGCCGCAAAGAGGAGGAAGTTTGTTAATTCCCAAGCAGCTGTGAACAATTTAATCTCTTTCCAAACAGCGCAGCATCCTATTCCAATTGTGAGTTTCTTGGGGGATGCACAGTTTGAAGAGCTGGTGAGAGATAACAGGGTCTTTCTTCCAAGGCCATGCCTATGGATTTGGCCTCGACAGTAGCATTTTGATAACAGGGTTGCCAAATCTCAGAGGCTCGTCATACTCGGTTGGTTTGGAGTTTCCTCCTCCAAATGCTGGAACTGAGAGGTTTAAAATTCGTCTTTGAAAGACAACTTTGAAACCTTGATTTACTGCTCTGTAAATACTTGGAAATCAGGTGGTGAGCCACAGTTTTGTAATTCTAGAAGAAGAAATCCCTGTAATTTTAAGATATGATTAAGATTTAATTCTGACTACTGGTGGTTGGAACTCCTGGGATTTCCCAGATAAAATTGCCTCTGAGAACTGAGCTGATAACTTGAATTGGTTTTCTGGACAAGTCTCTAAATTACTGACTTCTTTGCCTCACATAATTTCTTTATCAAAAAATCACCATCCAAATCCTACACAAACCATTTTTGTTACCTCTTTGGCAATATGTTTAGAAGAGTCAAAGAATCACAAAGAACTACTTCAAGAAATTCATATCCAGATTTCTTCGAGTTCTCAGAACCAAGAGCTTTTTTGCTCTGATTATCAGAAGGTCTCTGCACTCAAAAATTGTTGTACAGGTATGTAAGCCAGCTGTACTTTTAAACAGGCTTGCACCTGATACGGTTTCCATGGGAGCTGCTTGGTGCTTAGCCATTTGCAAACATGGCTGCTTATGTAGATAATTAAATTAGAGTTAGTGAACACAGTGTTCTTCCGAACAGCTGACCTTCGGTCTGTCTGGCACACTAGTAGACGAGCAAAAGGAAATACATTCTTTCTCTGCTTTACATTTTCTGTACCACAATTTTTTTTTCCCCCTTAAGACTAGCCAGACGTGACTTTCTGGGTACTTCACCAAAATGTCCTGCTATTTCACTGTATTTTCAGAAGTTACCCTTGAATTGTCCTGCACAACTCCAGACAGAGCATTTAATCATCTTAGTTCTTCTATTTTCACTGGAGTTCCCAAATTTTTAAGCTTTTCTTTTGTCCAACAAGATATATTTGGCTTGGCTTACACTAAAACATTTCATAATATTCTCTAAGAACTCGTTTTATTCCATCAGAAAGTAGTTGTGTTTAAGTACTTAGGAATCTCAGTCATATGTAGAGTGTAGAAGCAGAATTATAGGAGCTTTGTTTGTAAAGCTAAAGGGATCAAAGTATCTGAAATAATTGGTGAGGTTTTTTTGGGGCAGGCACTGTATTTCAAAGGAAGTTGTAGATTCATTTTGTTAACCCATTGCTTCAAATGAGTTTGTCAGATCCCAAATAGGGAGGGACAGGATTTTGGCTACTGAATTCCAGTTTGGCCACTAGTGCCTGGGCTAATTGGATGGGTAGAGAGAACCCCCCACACAGCTGAATAAACTAGAAAAATCCTGATGTCCTACTGAGGTCAGCAGCACTAATTGCCATCCACGGACAGGAAATCTGTTTGAACCTGCCTGCCTTGCTTCCTGGCTTTGAGCACATCCAAAATCAAATGGGGAAATGATCCTGATGCTATATCATGCCAGAAGCACATGGTAGGATGCTCATGGGCTAGCCTGTCCACCCAGGACTTTTATAATCATTCTCACTTACTGGGGTTGCTGAAATTTTGTTGTGTGGAGGATACAAACCCAGAGGCCTTTTGGCTGCTCAACAGAACAAGTCTGACCCTTGCAGGAGTACCTGTCTGCCTGACTCTTGAGTTCTATGAAGTCCAAGAAGCCTGGTACTATTCTAGGAAGTCATATGGAGAGTTCCAGCTCTCTGCAGTAGCATCAGAAACACACAGAAGCTACAAACCATCTCCACGTTGGGGAATTTTGCAAGGTCTTAATTTCTTTATACTTTCCAGGCACAAACTCTGAACTTTCATGAAGCTTCTCCCTAGTGCCATGGACAAATGCCTCTACCTCCCTTCTCTGTGCTGCTCAGAAGCCCACATGAGGTACAGGCTGCTGAATTCTGGTTTTCTTCATCTCTCTGAAGGACTGCCCCACCTCTTAAGCTTTCTCTAGAGCTGGGTGACTGTTGTTAAAACAACAAATACACCTAAGTCCAATATTTTTTCAATATTTTTTGATAAATTAGTGGAGTAATACCTGAAAGCTTGTAGTGTTTTTACTTTTTATCTGCTGGTCACTAGAACAATTTTGAAATTAAGAAATAAGAAAAGTTTTCACCCTTTGAAAGCTTCAGAAAAGTAAAGCAACATTTTCCAGCGTAATTTGAATATAAGCACTGTGGTATTTGTATTAGGCAAGTCTCCTCCACACAGTACATCAGTAATAATACATTTTTTAATGAAAGGTAGTAAATATTGGCCCTACAGTAGTAGTTTCTCAAAGTCCTATGCATAAATGATTATTTTAATAGGCAGTAGGCAAGCTATCACTTGCCTGTATGAAAGGTTTACCCTTCATTTTAACCTCAGAGAGAGAACCATTCCTCTCAATTTCTTCTGCTCTGCAGAAAGGACATGAAACAAACAGAAAATGTTGTGAATGTTCTACAACTTCAGGTAAATTTTCAACTGCAATAAAAAAAATAAACCAAAGCAAAAAACAACTTCAGCTGAAAATCTACTAATGTAAGTAAGGAAACAAATCAAAAACAGTTAATAAAACTTCTGGCTTTGATGACCCAGTTGTTTTACACAGTGCTAAAAGAGTGTATCTCTCAAGTGTGTATAAAATGTTGCCAAATCACAGAATGGCACGCAGAAATGGGCAGGGATTTTATTGTATTGACATAACCAGTTTGAAGGCACTTGGCTGGATAATGAAGACCAAGGGTTTATCAAGTGGAAATTACTTATTACTATAAAGCACCTATTACCTAATCTTGCAAAGTACTTCAAGAAACACCCCAAAAGCAAGGAAAGAGAAACCCCTGAATCTAAGAGCACTGGTTGCACCTGTTCTTTTGCATCCAGCCATGAAGAACATCCTTTTGTTCTGGCCTGACACTGGGTTGACTCTGTTGAGCCTGCCAACAGAATAAGGCTTAGCAAATAGACTGGGGAAAAGAGAATTCAGTCTCAGCTGTTTGCAGTCATCTGGGAGCTTCTGGTGATCCATGCCACTCTGTGCTCGCTGCAAAATGTATACACCTTGGGGGAAAATATTAGTAATCTGGGCACAAGAGCTAAAAACTTTCCGGTAGAATAATCTGAATCACATATTTGGCTTAATTTCCTCATGGAAGAAATAGAAAGCCCCCTTGCTCTGTGAAATCAACCATCATTCAACTTACTATTATATTTTTAAAGGACATTCTCAGTAAACTGCAAGGATGCCAAGACTGCTGCTGTGCCCTAATGATATATGTGAGACCTTAATGTTGATCCAGAGCTCAGCATCATGAAGATTTTCTAGGACAGAGCAGGAGCTCTAGAAAATCTACCATCACATTAGGAAAATCAGCAATGTTGAGGGCAACTCTTCCTGGACTCGTGACAACCAATCTGACGCATGATAACTTGCAAAGTCATAACAGAGAGAAGTAAAATTTCACCATGGACGTTCCTCTTGCTAAAGACCACCCTCCTGCCAAAAAAAAACCCAGCCAAAAGCCACAGAAATCCAGACCAAATGGATGGCTCTTTCCTCCATTAGCATCGTGTCTTGCTCCTTCTGAACCACTGCCACTGCTGTATCAGAGATTTGACACCAGGATATCAGGGCTGGGCTGGGTTAACCAAGCCACATAAGATGGAACAACGGTGAATAACAGGAAAAGGGGGGGAGGGGAGGGCTGGAGTTGGTCTACAAAAGAACATGAAATAGTTCTGAAATTACTCCCACTCAGGTTGTACTTTCCTCTAACAATCCCTGTGCACCCTCTAAGTTTGTTGGCAATTAGCCAAACCTTTAGAGCCCTAAAGCCATCCTATTGTAAAACTATCTACAGTACTCCTTAATTTTGCTGAGAGAAGCATTTAACAGAGGAAGATGTGGTCTGGCTGCCTGCAGTTCTTCCCATCAGACCCAGTGGATAGAGTCACTATGAGAGCATTCCTGTAGCCCCGATCCATTTATGCTCCTTTGGCACATGCAGGCATATTCATGAGCTCTGCATCCAAAACAGGTGAATTCTTCTCAGCAGCACAATGAAATTTGAACTCTGTTGTCCTAGTGAAGGGCAGTGGTGGGCAGGGTTCAGGGCAAGAGCACATTTGGCACAGAAAAGATAGGGGACAGATGTAACAGAAACATAAAAGGATGCTGTAGAACCAGATTTCCTTCATCCCACAGCTGACAAGAGGGGGGATTTGCCTCTTTTCCCTCCCAGCAGTGACTCTGCCTTGGTGAAGGCAGCAGCAGGAGCAAGGCTCATTTTCTAGGGCTCTGGCACAGATGATGTAGACTTGGGAACAGAGCTGATTTGTTCCTCAAAGCAATCTGCTGCCCTCAGCAGCTTTTGTGTTGCTAGAGCCTCGGGTCAGCTCTGTCCAAAACCTCCAGCAACCTTCTCTCAAGACAAACTCCTGCAGTCACAGGAAAAGCCTAAGTAAACTTGCTGTGCCCACAGAGGCAAGAGAGGATTTCTCCTGGGACACCTGGTAAGGGCTCCAAACAGCGGTGCCAAGCAGCACATATCCTGCAGTTACCTTCAGCAAACAGGGGCATTTCACCCCAAACACAGCTGAAAGTGAATAAAAAGTTGGGTTTTAAGGCACACCAAGGGTTCTCTCATTTGTCATTTTCACAGCTCTCAAAGGGGTACAAAATATAGTAGTTTCTCTTTGTTCACTCCAGTTGAAAGAAACCAGAAATTTAATTTTGATGCCACTGTCAACAGTCCAGTCTTGAGCTGGTGAATCTGGCTGACAGTTGTCCTGGGGCTGGGACTTTTTCTTTCTGCTCTTATTCTTCTAAGATAAACTCTCCAGCTTTTCCCCTCTCCCTTGTGCATCACACTCAGGTAAATGAAACGCTGCATATCAGTCCCAGCTCAGACAGTGCTTCCCCCTCCTCATCCTTCCTCCACTCCCTCCAAATCACGTCATACTTTGTCTCATGCCCTCTCCTTCACCACCTGTTCTTCCTTTGGGAATGAGCAGAATTACATACCCATCTGCCTTAACTGTTTCCTAGGTTTCTACTAGGAGAGATTTGGGAAGATGAAAGACAGGGAAAAGTGGTGCAGAAAATACACTGAACTGGTATGCGAAGCTACAGTGAACATGCCTTCTACAATCTCCTCATTCTGCTTTATCTCGTCTCCTTTGCAATCCTGTGGAAACCAGGAGGAAACCAGGAGGAAAAGAAAAACAAACCACTGCATGGCTGTCAGCTTCAAAGCTGGAGAAAAGAAAAATCCCTTCCCCTTTGAGCTGTGATTATATCTCAGGATAGATGACTTCCCACACTTCTCTGGGAGGATCCCTGGGTGCCCTTTTGTTCCTACGGGGCCACAGAAACAGCTGAACAAACAGCAGTAATATCTGTGGGAAAGACAGGATGATCCTTCCCCTCTTTCTCCAAGTTTCTCCATTTTTCTATCACCCTGCCTGCCTCCTCAGGAGGTTCCAGCTCCTCACCTTGGCACCTGGTGCCCAACAATTGTGATGCTCTGCTCAAGGTGGCACCAAGTCCTGCAGTCCTGCCAGGATTGTTGTCCCTAGCCATGTGTGGGGGGAATCTCTGTGCTTTCAGCCACGTGTCCTTGCTGGTGTTCGGGTAAAACAGTGCCCAGCTCTTGCCAATCTCTAGTATTCATGACCACGTGATGTTCCAAAACAAAGCATGAAGAAAGGGAAGAAGCCTGGACTATTTTTTAAACAATGTATTTGGGAGTAGTCACTTAACTTCTTGGTTTGAGTTTTCAGACTGCAATAATTTTCAAGTCCTGTTCTACCTTTCCCTTCCGTTACTGCCGTATCCATTTATCCTCCACCCCAAACATAAAGGATAAGGATGATTGTTTTTCCCTTTGAAATCCAGGAGTCTCTTTAATCCTGGATGTGAGACAATGGGAAACATACTAGGAGGTGAGAGGAGAGGCTTGGCAACACACGAGAGAATGCAATAAACCAGTTATTTCCTTTCCAATCATTAAACTCCACACCCTAGAGTTACTGGTCTTTATGGCAGCCTGGTCAAATAGAAAAAGACACAGAAAAGCACAGGAGAAAGGTCCTATGTTTCCAAACTGATGCATGGACAAGGTGCCAAATGATTGCATTTCATTCATTTGCCACAAACTGGGTTAGCTTTGAGCTTGAAGGAGAGAGAATAGCAGGTTTTTAAGTACTGCTTCTGGGTCTGGCATCAACATTTCTGTTGCCATAATGAGTCAGACATCAGAGGCAATGCACACGAAAGGATGCAGGCCAATGCCTAGGCAAACAGAAGTAGGAAAGCAGAAATGAAAAATAAGTGCACGTGTCAGGGATGAAGGACTCCATCCTTGCAAAACTTTTGAAATTATAACCTCAATTTCCTTTATTTCACCAAATAAATTCACTTCAAAATAAACCCACTACCACCACCACCACCACCACCACCACCACCACCAAAGCCCCTCTAGAATTCTGGGCAAGGGTAATTTGCCAGAGGCAGAGTTTGTTCTGTTAATTGCCATTTGCCATGGACCAATGCCACAGTCCCCAAACGCTCTCGCACATTTCCCATCAGGCAAGCACACACACGATTACGAATATTTGAGCAGTCATCCTTAGAACTGTGAAAAACATTAATCCTTAAATGAAGGGAAATCAGTCTTCTGAGCCACAGAAACCATGGCCTCAGATACCCCTTCCCTTTGCCTTTAGCCAGGGCTCCTGAAGGGCTGTTGGATGATTAGGGGTAGGTAACTCCCTCTGGGGACAGATTATGGGGTGGAAAGTGCATTGATGGAACACATTTCAAACTCTGATTTACACCCTTACTTGGGGGCTTCACTGGGAACTCAGAGCAGTCCAGAGACACATATTTGGCTCTTTTCAGCTGTCAAGTAACTCCCTCAATTGCTCTCTTGTGCCTCACATTTCCATTGTCTTTTCTTCCTCCTTTTTATTTTCAGACCATCCCTTCTTCTGTGCCCCCTCTTTCAACTTGCATCATCATGACCTGGAGAATTGATATGACTTACTTGGTGCTCTTCTTTACTATTCCTTGTTCTCTCCAACACTTTATCAAGCATAATTGTCACAAAGAAAATATTTATTACAAGAAGTTTCAGTGATCTGCTAATCAACTAGTACAAAATAGTCAACTACAGAACTCAAAGTTCTCCCATGTCCCCTCCTGCTCTCTGTTACTAGGCTTCCTTTACTGTATCAGGACTTGTGTGCTGACAGTTTTACTAATGTGACTGATTAATGGGGAAGTTTTAATTTTATTTTGACCAACAATTGTACTGATAGAGTCCCATCGCTGTCAGCACAGTTGCACTGATGTGAAGATACAAGTGGGCATCACCTCTTTGATCTGGGTTAGATCACAGAAACTGCCTTCCATCTTGGGAATCGGAGCTGCAAAATTTTGCCTTGCAAAATTGCGTGACATAAAAAAAACTCTGCTAAAGCACACAGAATTCAATAACCATGTATATAACCCTCTGATACCTCCATTGCCAGTGTGTTAGATGGTGTTGATGAGATATAAGCCAAAATGGTGAGGTCACTGTTCCAATAGGAACATAGTAATGAGGCCCAATATCTACAAAGAACTCGCACTCACATGTTATTGTTCTGGAGTCAGTTAATGATTAACATGGATTAACTCCTTGTGCCTTATGGAAATAATATCAGAGTTTCTCAAAAATTCAGGGATACACAGATACACTGTAGGGATTTTGGAACAGATTACATTCTTTAAGATTACACAGTGTAGGAAAGCAAAGATCTTACAGAATATTAAAAACATGTTGAATTCCTGACTCTGCTGCCAAGAACCAGCCATCATTTTACATGTAGTGCCTTGGTATTTCAGGCCATGCCCGCCTTGTGTGATCCCACGCATGTGCTGAAAATAAAGAGAATGTGATAAGGCAGCAGAAACACGATTAAGCTTTGATCTGAAAAGGGATCCTGACTCCCTTATGCTACTGAGAGTTTGTGGGCACCAAAGAGAATATGGTAAGTTTGCTCAGCCAACTAGAGGTGTGACATTAATGCAAGTTACCCAATATTAGGACCTTCCATACAGACACAACTACAATAAAACTGTTTCCCCACTAATTAGCTTAAAGCCAGCACGGCTATGTTGCTTCTCCTACTGCCACATTTTCTTTTGCACTTAATGATCTAATCACATGCTCCTTTTTCTACAGGGCCTCTGCCTCATTCAGGGCCCGGGATGGATGCGGCTCATTGAATAGGCATCTGCAGTCCGACAGTTTGTCTCAGATTTGCCTGGAGCTCACGATACACCCTTTGATTATATCCCTGGCTCTGCTGCAAAGTTTCCCTGTTAGGGTACTGGACTGGTCACCAAAACCAGACAAAGCGGGCACCAAAACCCTCTTTTGTTTTTGCTGTGGGTGCCTGAGTGTAATGACTTGAGGTCTCATTTGTGAAAGAGCTAAGTGCTCATTACATGCAACTGGGGCAGAATGCAGCAAAAAGCTAAATACTGTGAAAAAGATAGGCACTCAGAGGTTCAGAATTAAAATTAGTAAGACAGTGTCATCCATGATCTTCCTGGACTTCCTTTTCTCTATCCATGTATGTTATGTCCAGCATAGGGACAGTGTGACAGTAACGAGTACTTATCTGGGAAATGGTAGTTTTGAGGTTTCAAATCCCCATTAGGACAAAAGGAAGATCATTCTCAGGTCTGAAGGGTGATCCTCTCTCTCATATAGGTTCCAGGTGCTTAGGCTCTCCTACATAGTTGCTCAAATCAGCAGACTTTTGGTATTTCTAGGTCATTTGTCCACTCAGTATAATCAAGAAGGCTTTGCCCTTCGTGATTTAATCAAAACTGGAAAATTCCAGCGAAAAGCTTCAGTTTTGACAGACCTTTTCTTGTCAGACAACTGTTTTGTACATATTTCCTGTCTGAACTGCTGGGACTGTGGCAAGACTCTGGGATGAGTGTGCCAGTCCCACTGTACAAGTTTCTGTTTGCAAGGGTTGTTGCTCTGGGAAAAGTCAAACTAGGCTTGCAAAGGCATGTCTGAAGTTCAGATGAACTCTTCTACATCAGAAGAGAGATCACCTGTCCTTCAAGGCTGATGTCCAAGGGCAGCAAGGAGCAGCCCAAGCAGCCCTATTTACTAGGCACTACAAAAGCAGGTGTAATCAAAGCTGTTCCAAGGAGAGGAGACACTCATCTCATCCCTCTTGGACTCCAGCCAGATATTTCTATATCCTTTTCCAGCAAACCTTCCCACCTTTAGAAGACAACAAAATTTAGGCAAGACTATTAAAAGAGATGGAAAGATTTCAGGAGGCTGTGGTGGCAACTGCAGCCTTTGCTATCTGGGTTCTGTGCACATCAATTTTAACAGGGATCAGTGCAACCTGGCATTATATTTAAATAATATTACCGTGGGAGAGGTTCTTTTCTTCAGCATGCTACAATTTCTTGTGCAGTGTCAAATTTGGTATCATTTTGACATCTGGTCTGTGGCACTCATCCATGTGTTGTAACTGAGTAGGTGTTGGGTGGGGCTGGCAGGAGAGACTTGTTTAAGAGTTTGTTTTTATCCTGTAGAGGAACGGCAGAGCCAGTTCAGTAATTATTAAACACTCATCTTTAAAAAAAAAAAAAAAGTGTGTGCTAATATTCTAAAGAAAGAAATGGTGAATGAGGCAGCTGGCACTTCTCACTGCTGAAATGTGGGAACATTGTTCCCATTTCTGCTTGGTTCCATTTGTTTTAGGATGCCTTCCTCATTGGGCTGGCACTCTGGTTTCTATTCCTGACTCAGCCAATTGCCTCCTGGCTGAATTTGGATAGGTCACTCCATCTTTTGTGCAGCAGTTTCCCTCTCTGGAAAACGCAAAGTAAAACACCTCTCTTTTTATAAACTTTGAAATCTGCTGATAAAAAATGCAACAAGAGATGGCCATTATCATTACTACCATTATATTAATTTGTGGTTATTCTATTCAAATAATCATCATTTTAAATTAACCTTTGCTGTCATCTGCTCACAGCAAAAGAGAGGATCTGAGCACAGTGGAAACAAGTCCACAACTTCTATGGCTGACTCTCTGTGTCTTTTGGGAACTTGTTTATCCCATTTCACTCAGAACAGAGCAGAAAAGTACTTCTCCCTGTTTAGCTGCCTGCTCATAACATTGCCACCATTCATAAAAGCATGGTGCACCAAGCAACCATTTCCCTCCCTGTGAGTGACCAGGGAATGTTCCACCTGCTCTGTCTTAACTTCTGGGCAGACCTTGGTACTCATTTCTTTGCCTTAGGACAGTGACTGCTGCTGTTCTGTTTGCTGGTCTACCGGGATGTAGTTGTGCCTTCTATTTAGCAGTCAGATTTACCCTGCCTTGTGATCAGTTTATGGATTGAAGAAGTTATTGATAGCACTTAATAATGCCTTCAGCAGAACATTTATTTGCAAATGTACTAAGACACATTTCCTTGGTAGATAACCAAGGGAACAGGGAAACTCCCTCTGAATATAGGCATTTTTGTCCAGTGTGTCCAATCCTGTGAGGTTCTGACCACCTCCATGAAACCCTGGCACAGGCAGGGATGCTCGGAGCAGCTTGCAAATTGCTATTTTGTGACTGGCAGACATGAATGCCAAATTCATTAATATCCAGAGAATATTTAAAGATGTGAACCGAGCTATGGAGATTACACAGCCTGCCCTTGTGAACGGAAAACTGTGTGATATGGCTTTTCTCTTTCCTCCTTCCCCTTCTCCTGTATATGCAGCAAGAGGTGTTAGCCTAGGAGTCTCTGTAAAGGAGTTTGAGGGAAGCTCACTGCGAATTGAATGCTCTGTATTTTCTGGTGGCCTCTGTCAAGCCTGGCATCTCGGCACTCTCAGAGCTTAGCAATTTCGCACCTAAGATGATCAGTCCTGTTAAAAAAAAACAAAAGGCAAATCCTGGGCTTTCAAATGCAGTTCCTTCTAAAATACTCTGTTAGAGAAGATGAGAAGCATCCATTGGGGACACTGATTAAGAAGAACAAAATGCAACCTCCTTTTTTTTGTTTTGTTTTGGTTTTGTTTTTGTTTTAGATAAGTAACAAAAAAATTCAGTGTTGGTAATATCACCCTGAAGATATCTACCATTTTACCTGTATTGTTACTCTTTACTGCCAGGGAAAGGTGGAGGAATTAAATGGATTTTATTTGTAGATCAGGTTAGGCAGAAAGGTTCCATACAATTCTTTCTTAGCTTGCAGACTAAAGCATGTACTGTACATTGGAACAAAATTCATCTTCTGTTTCTCTACTGTGATTTGTGTCATAATAAACTTTAAGTTTCTTCTCTAAATTATTTCCCTTTCTGTAATTTCCTCTGGTGACTCCTGGACCCTGAAGTGCCACTAGCTGCAAAATTACAGATAGGAGTATTTTGAACTCCAGTCATTCACAAGGAATTCATAACCCTGACATCCCACAAATGCTGTATTTGGTGTGAGATGAAAGGAACTTATTCACTGCTTTAATCATGACCTATTCATTTCTATAAATTAGGATTCCTCTTTATTCAAGCATCTCTCCATTTCTTTCTTGCCCACTCCAGGACTGACAAAATTTCAAATAACTCATAACAAACTGAACACTTCTGCAGCAGAACATGATTGCTGCAGGAGAAAGGGAAGGAAGATGCACAAGAGCAGTGAAAGGAACCTTTGGATTACAAAATTTAGTAATTTTTATTAAAAAAATATAAAGGGTCCAGTCACAGCTTCGTTGTAAGGCACTACGTCCCATTTTTGTACAATCTTCTCTTCTGTCTCTCTCCCAGAGACCAACCCCGGGTGAACTTCACTGTGCCAGCCCATGCTGAGCTGAATGATATTTGCTCTCAGTTATAGAATCTTCAAATCACAGAACAGTTTGGGTTGGAAGGGACCATTAAAAGTCCCTAGTTCATCCTGCACCAGGCAGTTTCCATTTAGTATCAAAATATAACTCCTCTTATCAGCTTTAGACCTTCTGGCTTTATGTTTCCTTTCACCTTTCCGATCTTTGTGAGATCATTGCCCTGGCTGGTTCAGTATGCAAAGGCAGGGAAATAAACATGGAAATAGGCAGGAGTGATGCTGCAGCCAGTTCTAGGCAAGAATGAAGAAAAGCTGAGTCTTCCAGGAATAACACTGGTTTCTTTGTTACAAACTAACTCTGCTACACAAAAATTTGCCTAATATTGTGGAACAGTAAAATGAAATATACAATTTCTTTTCCCAAATGTATACATGATATAATTTACTTTTACGATATGCTCTGTGTCCTCTCTTAACAAATCAGCTCTTTTGGGGCATTTTGGGTCTGTTCTGGGTTTAACTTTTGTTCAACAGGGTGATCAGACCAGTTCACTTGGGTGAACTGGCAGTACCCCAGCAGAGGGTGAGGAGCCTGGCTGCGTTAGGGGAGCCCCCTCTCGCTGCTCTCCAGGTTCTGGTCTTCCTGGACCCTCTGCGGCTCTGCCTTCAGGGGACCAAGCACCACGGTCTGCCCCTGCCACTGCTGTTCTGCTCTTACATCACAAAGAAAATCAGAGGGTTTAAGAGGTTTTTCATAACCTGAGAGTGTTTTCAGAGAACACAAAATATTTCGTCTCATATTTGGCACTTTCCGTGTTGGCAAAGCAATAAAATTAATGTAATCTTCCTCTTCATGTCAGTTTATTTGGGTGCCCAAGTTTTTCAGAGTCAGTTTGCCCTGGGTGACCAAGGGACCAATTTTCCCAACGTTGTTACGTTTATATGACCCAACTTATTTTTCTGATAATTCATCAAAGTATTCTACTGCCATCCTTGCTGACCTTTCACTCCTTGTTCCTGCAACACTTGTTTTCTTTAGTAAAACAGATCCTGGGCAGTATTTCGCATCTCACTTCATGATTACTAGATTTTCTTAACGACATCTTCTGAGATAAATTATCAAAGACTTTCTGAAATTTCCTTAAAAATTTATATAAAATGGTTCTGCATAATCCACGGCTTCATTGAGATCATCAAGATTTTTTTAGGAAGTTATAAAAGGCATGTTTCACTGTTACTGGATCAGTCATGCTTAGCATTAAGCAGATTTTTTAATTTGCTAACTTATATTTCAACATTTCCTTCTTTTTCATTTGGCTGAGATGATCTTGATTTTAAAGTAAAATACATGGAATGCTCCATTGCTTTGGTATAACAGAATAGTCTATTTTTAAGGGAAACTTGCATGATTCTGTTAATAGCTATCAGTCTTGATTGATGCCATCTGCTCTGGGAGGTTTGTTACTTTAGCATGTCAATCCTGCAGTTTCTCTTCTGATACCTCGGCATTTGACAGGCACCCATCTACAGTAATTAAATAGAATACGTAGAGAGTGACTGTATTTTCAATTGGTAAAGACTGATGGGAGGATACAATGTAGTCTCTATAATTGTATCTTGTCATTTTTAACTGCCCCCTTGATCCAGCAAATTCACTAATTCTCTTTCAGATATTTAAATTTCTCATTTGTTTGTAGAAATGTGTCTCTTTGCATTTGAAATATCCTCTCAGCCCTCCTATTTCCCATCTTCCTTTTTTCCTTGCCAGTTTATGTTCCTGTCTTTTGGGCTAGCCAGGGCTAGATTTCCTTTTCCTGAAGGTTACCTGTTTGGTTCATCATACTGTGTTTGTTTTTTCTTGCCTTCCTGCTTCCTTTCTGGTTTCAGGGTATGCATACCTTCTGTGATGCAATTATGGTATGCTTAAGTAGTTCCATGTTGAGGGTAAAGATTGTAATGCCTTCGCTTCTGACTCGTTCTCTGCACTTCTTTCCAACCCTCTCCTCCCTCCAAATGCAAGAAATCTAAAGGATTATATTTTAATTGTAGTGCAGTTTAAGTGTTATCTTGTTTTTAGGCTTCTATCTGCACCCTGGGAGGCTTTATATGATGTTTTGTATTTCTCGTGTTTCAGCGGGGGGTGGTATTTGTGTAGTAGCTTCTTTATTTAGGACTGGCCCAGACCGAAGTCTCTGCACTCCTAGAAACTGAATGAAGTGCAATTGTGACACAAACAAGCAGCAAATGCAATTTCAAATAAAGGTCCTGCCAAGGAGCTTTGAAGGGAAATGATAAATTCAGATTGGTCAGACCATTTGATGCTGGAGCAGGCTTCAGTAAGTTCAAGGGCACTAGCAGGGTTTTGGAAAAAAGCTGGGTGTGTTATCAGACTGGTGCTCTCTAGAAAGGGAAGAGTTGCTTTGACTTTTTTACACCATGATGCTGTTTAACCATGTTTGCTGAACAAGAAACTGGGAAAAAGAGTAAGAAAAGTCCTGGTTTAAGACCAAGAGACACACATGCTTTGTTTTAGCATCTCTCTGCCATGGTAGGACAAACTGCTTTAATCGCTTTCAAAAACCATGCACAGCTCTGGAACCCAGAGGAAAAATAGAGGCATTTAAAGGAAAATGCCCAGAGCATTGAGAAGGGGAGGAAAGAGAATCAGGAAGGAAAGAAGTGATATCTTGCCTTCTGTTCACACACTGACAGGAGGAATATGATCTGTAGAGGAAGGAGAAATCAGGGAAGGGTCAGGCAAAGCCCTGAATATGAACAAATGGTTTGCATGTAGAGCCTGGCTATGGATGATGCCAGATCACTGCACTGCAAAGATACAACCAAATCCACACAGGTCCACCTTAGAGTGGGGGACCTGGGAGGGTTCCAAATGTGGATGCCTGATCCAGGCCCATCCCCGTTCCCTTCCCTGCAAGCCAGCATGGCAGCCAGGTGGGAGCTGTGCACCCTTCAAGCCACATCCCCAGTTTGGGCATCTCAGGAGCACAGCAGGACGTCGGTGCCACGGCACACGATGGAGGCCACTTGTGAAGGAGTGTCATCGACTTCAGCACGGTGGGCTGCGGCCTGTTTGGCTGTGGCTAACTGAAGTCAATGGGAAAAGTCTCCTTCCTGATGCAGGTGCAGGACTGACACCTTCACAGAGAAGAAGCGGCCATCTCCAGCTTTATACTGAGCTCTCTGTGGCCATGGCAGTAAGAGAACACTACATTCACTTGAATTCAGCTTTGAAAGGAGTTGCATAAAAGAAAATATTAGCACCACCATACTTTTTAGGAGACAATGAAAGAAGAAAGTTTTTTTTGAAACTGACCCTTGGCAGCCTGTTTAAAAGAGCTTGAAACTATCTGAACTACACAAGGAAAAAAAAAAAGAAAGAAAAACATGCCCACAAGGGCTGAAAAATCACTTCAGTAATAGATGGCTTTTAACTTTACATCAGAAAACGTTTGGCAGGCATAATTTTAAAGTGTTAGGAAAATGTGTGTGATGACTGCTTGGGTGAAAGAGCAAATGTAGTCCACAGTGAGATTTATCAAATGTTCACATAAGCAATCAGAATCTGGCAGGGCCAGCCGCCCGTGGAGAGGGGCAAAGAGGATCACAGCTCTAAACTTTGAAAATTTAATGAAGCCCACTGTTTTCTCAGAGGAAATTTTTTTTGAGCATGTTCATGTGTCATGGGAATGCTAGTGAGCAGAAGGCTATGACAAAATGCCAGCTATAAGGCATAAGGGAAACAAAGCACTCCAAACCCCACCAAAACCCAAACCACCCTTTTTCTTTTTTAAAGCTGCAAAGATTCTTGATGTCCCAACACCCCTGAGCATCCTGCGTTATCCTTAATCACACAAACAAGCCTATTGACCTGACTGGGGTTGTCAGGAGAGTCTTCCAGGACTGGCCCCTTTTCAGAGAGACCAGAAGAGTACCAAATTTCCTGGGGCTTGCACAGGAATATGTACAGAGGCTTGAGCTCCAGCAGAAGGAGCAGACAGTGCCGTCTGGGGGATTCATGAAAGCAGGAGCTGACTATCTGCTTACAAAAGGAAAGAGGGACATCAAGGCAAAAAAAAAGAGCTACAGGGCTAGGGGGATAACAAGCAGACAAAAAAAATGCAGTTTAAATAAGAATGTAGTTTTCCTTAGTTTTGTGCTACCAATATCTAAGCAGCTTGCTTTTGCTATTCTGTTGGAGCAGCATCCTATCAAAGTGTATTTTTCCAGCATCTTTTGTGGCACAAGAAGTTTAAAAAAGGAAGGTTTTATAGTTCGGACACCTCATAGATCTTTTCTCCCACTACTTGACACATGACCTTTTTGCAGCAAGCGATGACACTTGGGAAGGTATGTGCTTGGGAGATTCCTTGGAGTATGGAGCTGTGACAGCCACGTCCACCCAGCCAGAGTGCTCCTGCTTCCCATGGGCCAGAAATGAGGCACCAAATGACACACCCAGGCAGTAAGGTGCCCCAGACCTGACATGGGCTTTTGGAGAGTGGTAGAGGTGCCAGAAATATATAACAGCCAGATCGTGCTGAAAACTTCAGAGGAGGGAACCAGATGGGAGAGTCTCATGCTCCTTGGGAGAATCTTGACAGGTTGTGAATAATTGGTTTGTGTAGACTGGAGACAAGCCAGCAATATCTTAGTCTTGATCCCTCACGTGGGAAGTCTGAGTGGGAGTAAGGGTACCTATTGTCTCCCAGGAACGGGCTGTGTCCTACATGTAAAAAGTCAGAATTCGATCCTGTTTTTCACTTTCATCAGGACTGTGCTGACTTTCCAAGCCCTCAAGGATACATGAAAGTCATATGTCTGTTTGGCCCAAATTGTTAGTAACTCATACTTTCCATATGAAGTTCACCATAAAATAACAAAAAGAAATTACTTAATTGAGTATGTTTGGAACCTAATATCAGAGGAGTGTAACAAATAGGAAACAGTCAAGCACCATACAATCAAAGAGTTAGGGAGAAGTTACAAATTTCGACACACATGCAGCTGCCTTGTGGAAAAACAATCAAAACTACTACATTTAATATGGCTGTGCATCTAGAATAATTTCCATCCAGACATGGAGAAACACTTAACATATTTTCCTTGAGATTTCCCCGTCATATTTTCTGGAACTAAAAGGGAAACAGTGAAACTCTGCAGCCAAGTGATTAGCCCAAGGTCATGGGGCAGGAGATCTGGAAGAAGAACTTTGGAGTGCTGGTGATATACTTTAACCACAAGACCATCCTTCAGTCTCTTTCACGCTGATGACTTTGGAACTAGCTTTAAAAGATCCAGTGAGAAGCAAGATGGGAGTGATAGATAGCTACACTAGATAGCCAAAGGCAACAAAAAAGATTAGAGACACGTGGGGGTATTTCTAAACAAAAAGATTAAAACCAGAACTATTTCATTTAGAAAGGAAAACAGCAAAAGATGATGGAATTGAGGTATATAAAATAAAGAATGGTGTGAAGGAGAAATCAGATGCCCTTCATAAAACAAGAGTGCACCTAATGGAATTTAAAAAGGCATTAGCTTACAAATGAATAACGATATCCCTCTACAGCTTACGTCTCAGCAACCTGTGGAACTCTCAGTTGCAGGACATTGATGCAAATATTTGAAGAAGACCAAAGAAAAAAGGAAAGACCGTACACAGCCAGTAATAAATACAGATTTTTTGAGTTAAAGAAAATGCTTCTTCAAAGCCACAGTTTTCCCTGAAAGAACCACCTCTCCCTCTGAGAAAGAGCTGTTTTATTCCTGACCAGAGTTCTTCCCAAACAGGAACACTCCTGCCTACTGGTTTCTCAGGAAGTCTCTTCCTTGAAACAGCATTAAAGCCCTAGAAATTCAGTTTTCTGCTAATAGCAAAAATCATGTCCTCATTTTGCCTCCAGGAATCCCAAGCTATTTTTGTAACACAGAGGCCACTGTAAGGAAAAGCTGGAGGATATGGAAGGTTGCACTTTCTCATTTTGTCCCTCAGCCCACATCTGCAGCCACCTTGAATGCCACTTTCTTCTCTCCCCTGTCTCCAGAGCCAAGCTGCAGATCCATGTAAGATTCCACCTGGACCTCGTCAGTGACCACATCTTGAATGTCTAGAATAAACCCACTGGCCTTTTGTTTGTCCACACAGATTGGAGCCCTACCTGCCCAGCTCCCCCTTTTGACTCTCTTTGAATCCCTCCGTTGGGCTTTCACCAGTCTTCGAGGTTCTCCCTCACTTCCTTGCATCTGTGAGCCCCCTTCGATAATCAGGGTGTAAATTGTCCTCTGCCGATTTAGCCAGCCCTTCTCTCATTTTCTCCTGTAATGCTCTTCACGCCTTCACCTGCAGCCGCCAGCTGGGACAGCTGCCCCGACATCACTCCAGCCCCCCTCCCACACAGGTGTCAAGCCTGTCAAACCCCTTTCCTGCCATCCCACTCTGAGCAGAGCAGGCTGCTATAGACAAATGATGTCAAACCTGCCGCTACTGGCAAGCCAGGAATGTCTGTTTACCTTGCGTGAGTGGTCCTTAGCGCATGGATTATCTCTCTTCAGTGTTTGGAAAAGATTTGGTGTAATGGGTGCATAATGGGCTGCAGAAATGATAACGATCTGTGAATTATTCAGCACTGGTCCCCGGTGCCGAACGGATGGCCCATCAGTCTCTCTCAGGGCAACTTCACTAAACCTCTAGGTGAGTCTTGCCTAGTTTAGACAGCAGTACTTGGGGAGACCCGCATGGGTATTTTAGCTAGAGACCCCCATTTCATTCCATTCCCTAGATCCTGGAGAACCGCGCGCTCCTCCCTCCTTCCCTTGACAGCTCTGTGATCGTGCTGATGGACCCGCACTCCCTCTGTAAGCTGCGATACGCGTCTCTTCCATCTAATGCCGCCGCCAAGTTCAGTTCACAGAGGGAAAAAAGCTGTTTTAAGGCAAAGTGCTCTTAGGAAGTAAACTTTCAGCTACTTTGGCAGCCCCCGGATTCTTTGGTTTCCAACAGTTATTTGGAGTTATACTCAATGTCTGCCACTCCTCTCCCCTCTTCTCCCTACTCTCCTGGCAACACTGATAGCAGGAGCTATTATTAATTACTTGTTGAATACCTGCAGTGCACTGCTGCAGCAGGGGAGATGTTCCTGCCCCACCAGGATTTATAGACTGGGCATACAAGCAAATTAGCTTGCTGAAAGTTGACTGGGTGACTGGATGATCGAGAGGATGTTTTTAAGTTGTTTGTAAGAGAGTGAGGAAAAGAGAAAAGGGCTTTTTGCTTATGTTTCTTTTACTAAATCTCCTCTCTGCTTCTTATAGAATGTGTTGAAAATAAAGTGAATGCCACTAAATAAATCATAGGAAAACTGTAAGCATTAAAGGTCTAACTTGGAAAAAAAGAGGAACTATAGAAAGAGAAAAGTTTTGTAGCTGGAATGAAAATAAACTAAGGATCCTATGTGAAGAGCAAATCAGAAATTCCTCTCACTGACAAAACTTACGCAAAACTTTCACAGATCAAAAGAACAGATATTTTCTGTGAAAAATTCAGGGTTTTTTTTTTTTTAATCTTTCTGTCAGTTGGTCTTTTTCCATTTCTATCTAAAGAATATACAAAATAAACAGTGGTTTTCGGGTATGGGTAATTGCTTTTTGACCAACTTTTTTACATATGTGCGTGTGTGTGTGTGTATTTTCTTAAAAAAAGCTAATCTTTTGTCCAGTGAGAGAATTGTTGATGAAAAAAACTTAGTCAATATTAGCCTATTGGTCATAACTAAGGTCACTGAGGTACATTTTTGGAAATATTCTCCAAGTAGCCCAGGTTTTTAAGGTATGTACAAAACAGAGTGTTACCAAATTTAAGATCTCATTCTCAGTGCTGCATCTTCAATGCATCCAAAAGTGTTCTGGGAAACTATTGCCTAAGCAGGCCCAGTTTATATCCATATTTGCTGTCATTTAGCTTGAATAGCTACTTCTCTCTGGAATTCATTACCTGTGTGACTTCACAGGGAATTTTCATATCACTTTGCAGACTACACATTGCTAACAAGGACATTCAAGGCTCTTCTAATCTCCTTTCAAATGACAGACCCTCCACTCCCCAATCATCTTTCCAGCTGTTGCTCCAGCTTAAGATCCCCTTCCTCAAAGATGAATGCTTGGAGATGCACACTGTGCTTTAGATTAAGTTTCACCTGTGACTTATGCAGAAATGTTAACATTTCTTCATGTCTGCTGGAGATTCTTTGGCTGAGACAACCTCCCATCATTTCTGCCTGATTGATCTGATTATCAAATCGTGATGTGGCTTCAGAGTTCATCTGTAAGAACTAAAAGTTGACAGGTGAGGTCTCACCCAGTCTGGTAGGAGACAGTTTTGTTCCCACACCAGCAGCCTGTTAGATAGAGGCACCCACAATCACAGAGTCACAAGTGGGGTGCACATGCCTGAGCCTCTGTAGCATCGGTTACAGCCCTGCATGTTGGGTGTCCTGCAAATCATCCTGAATTACTCCAGGGAAGACAAGGGAAAACCCATAGATGTCAATACTGAGGTTTGAGGCAGAACTGAGTCATTAGTGCTGGCTGAAGGGGAACAAGCACAGCTGTAAAGGTCTTGTTTGAGAATGAGAAGCAGAAAGAGCCATTAACCCTGTGAGACAGAACTCCTTTTGCTATCATCTTCAAGCAACCCTGCAGTTCAGAGGCGTTTTTTTAGCTTTAGGCTTTTTTAAGGGCTCTTCCTTATTCATGAGTGCACTGGGCAAGGAAGACCAGTTGAGTAAAAGCCACTAAACAATTTGTCAGGATGAGTTGTCCTTTGCCCCAGCAAGCACTCCTAAGCTTTGTATCCCTCACCCGTAGGTGCGTACAAACCACCGGCAAAGCCGCGTCTGCACAAACCCGCCAACCACATCAAACCCTGACTTCCATCGCCAGTGGGGGCAGGCAGCCAGAGGAGGAGCTATCAGGAAAAGGTTATCAGGTGAGCCATGCACTTCATAAACATGGGATTACAACGGAACTTTCTACAGCATCAGCTTTGGCTCATTTGGATATGGGATGTTGCTCATTTGATGTCTGGATTAAAAGAATGATTAAAATACACATTAGAGAACCCAAGAGTATTAAAGCTACAATATACATCATCAATATGGAATGTGCTAATGGCTTTCACTTCAAGATTTCTTTTGAAGGTGTTATCAGCTAGGAAGATAGTAGCTACTCCCTTCTCCTGCCTATAGACATTCTCTAAACATTTACATCCAACCTAATTTACCAAAGAAGTAGTGAAGGAAGAGATCTCTGCCTACACAAGAAGTAAAGGTGGGCAAAATAAAAATGAAGATGCACATTTTATATTTGTCTCCTTCTAAAATCAAACTTCTTTCTTTAAAAAAAAAAAAAGTATTCTGTGGAAAGTGGGACAACAGAAATCTGTATTTTAACACAGAAAAACAAATTAATGCTTTGTGAAACAACACAGAAGTCAATGGCACTACACCAGAGATGAATTTTAGCCAGGCTGTAAAAAGAAAACATAAATGCAACACAGACCAACAGAAAAGATTCCATTTAGAGTAAGAATTATGTTTCTGTCAGAAAAAAAACCAACAACTAACTAAATTTATTTCCTGGAAGGAGATCCAACTTGGCTCCGCCGCAACAGCGTTAAAGGATCCAAAATAAGTAACAGAAGGCATCTCCGCTAAAATTTGCTTCTGATCAACATTATTTTTCCTCTCGTACAAGAGAAGAGTTGAACACGTACTGCAAGTGAGGCACAGTAGTTTACTGCACAGAACATGAGAAAGGAGGCTAAAGCTCTGGCATTTAAAACTCTGCTCAGCCAGGGAGCCAGTAGAAGGCCTTAAACAAACCACATGCACTCTGTGGAGCTAATTCCCACCTAAATGCTTTCTATTCCAGATGTATAAGCTCAGACTGGAGGGGGCAGAGGGCAGAATAGTCTTAATTACAGCCATGTCCTACGCCTGCTTCCCCACACATGAAGATGTGAGGTCAGACCCTCACTGCAGGGATGTCAGCAATGCTGAGGGACTGTCAGCTTCCTGAAGTACCAGCATCTTACTAAACCCATCTGATGACATGAAAGCAGGAACTTTATATTATGCTTTAGTGGTGGCAGTTTGTATATACCAGCACACATTAATAAATGAAGAGTAAAGCACCACAACCACAATCTGTACATCTGTGTCTGTTTTATGGTATCCTGAAAATATTTCTGAAGTAGTTGGAATACAGAAAGCAGAAATTATCATTCCGTCCCAGCTGGGCTCATGTGAAATGCTATCTGACTGTGACTGGCAGATTTCGTATTTAGTTAATTGTGAGAGACCCCACTTTGAATAATGTACAAACATTTGTTATGATCAGTGAATATTTCCCTTCACATCGCATTTTCTCCATACATAAACTTACCATAATCCAATAAAGAGCCTATGTGAGCAAGTCTTCTACTTGCAGCCTTTCCACTACGCAGGGGAAAGCTTGGCTTTTTTTGCATACGATGTTCATGCAATTTTTCATTTCTGCCTGAGTGAGATCTGCAATGAACGGAAGTTTTCCTCATGCAAAATCATTTGTTCTCAGGCTGTTCCAACACAAAACTGAAGGTTTCATTCAGAGACATCTAGTAAGAAATGCTTCTCAGAATCCAGTAAAAAAAACCTGCACTAGACATGAGGAAATCGTTCATTAAAAAAACTACAATCCAAAACCCAACTAGGGAACTACGCTGAGGTGACAAATGAAATCGTAATGGGGAAAAAATGAAGAATAATCAAAAGCCAACAGAGTCCTAAAGTTTCACAGTAATTTGTCTTTCAAAAAGTGGATGTACACTAAATACTCCCCCGAAAATCTTGCATCTAATTCACTCATGGTCAAAATGGAATTTACATTAAGCCAGTGTTTCTAAGGGACAGAGCAACACATAAGGTCCAAACTTGACTTAAATCCAGAAGAATTCCACTGAAATCAATGGTTACAGCAGTGCAAATCAGCAAGAGATCTAAATCTGTCCTAGCTGATTCCAGATCTATCTTTTATTTGCTATATGGCTTCAGGCAAGTCAGTGACCTTCTTTTTCATTTCTCAGTTTCTCCATCCGTAAAATGGTGATAATATTGTTGTAATACATGAAGATTGGGGGGACTAATTAGTTCTCTAACACAGTCTGGATACGTAAATTTCTGGGGATCAATCATTTTTAGTCACCTCCATCATCTTTATTGACTCTTTACAATCTTAACACTTGGCTTTTTGCTTGCTTGCATATTTCTCTTTTAAAAACCACAAGCCATAGCCTGGTATCCTTATGCAAGTTTTACGCTGTTTACTTCCATGGCAGAATTCACATGAGAAAACCGAGTACAAAATTCGGAATTGGCCAAACGGTGAGGCTATTTCAAACGAGACCCATGAATCATTGCATGGAATTAATACCGTTTACATTCGTTTTTCCAAGAGCGCAGTTTATTAACTGATGCCCAAACAACCAGAGCACAAACAAAAAAGCCGCCAATCTTCCTTCACCCTTATTTGAACAACGCAGGCTGCGCCGGCATTTGAAGGGACAGTCGGTTTTGTTCAAACAGTTAAAGCGGGGGAAAAAAAATAGTGAAGAACAACCCAACCTGAAAACACCCTAACGTCTGACAGCTCAGAGAGGGACCTCTAGCGTGTGCTAGAACATTTTGTGTTGTGCTTCGGGCGCAATTAATACACCAAAATCACCGCAGTCATTTTGAATAGGCAAAGGGAAGTTTCGCCAAGTGCCTCCGACCCGCGGGGCCTGCATCCTTCCGCGGGCCGAGCATCCTTCCGCGGGCGCTGCCGAACCCAACCCGCAACTATTAAACTGACACTTTTTTTTTCTTTTTCTTTTTTTTTTCTTTTTCTTTTTTTTTTCCCCCCCCGCCGGACTCGGCGTGCGCAAGGAACCAACTTCCCCAGGTCACCCCGGAGTCTCCCCACTCCCCGCCCGCAGCGCACAGCCCCCTTGCACGGCCCCCGGCTCCCGGCCCCGGCCGCCCCCGGCGCTCGGGGCCAGCTGAAGCTGGAAAGTTGCGTTCCAGGCGCAGCCTTTCCTCCGGGCTCAGTGTGACCGGGAACAACAATTACTGGAGCCACCAGCCGCACCGCGCCCCCCCGCGCACCGGGCGCTGCCTGCGGGCACCGGGCGCTGCTGCCCCTTCCCTTCCCTTCGCTTCGCTTCCCTCCCCCGCCGGCCGGGGAGGAGCCGCGCTCCTCGGCAGCCCCCGCCGCTCAGCGCAGCAGAGGGAAGCGTTTCGCCCATCTTTAATTCTCCCGAACAGTCCGAGCACGCTCGGTGCCCGCGGGGCACGCTCACATAAACTTGTACCGCGCTGATTGGAAACAGGCGGCGGGCGGCTTGCTTTCTTCTTCCTTTTTTTCTTTTTCTTTTTTTTTTTTTTAAGGTTTTTTTCAGCCGGCGGACCCGGCTCCCTCTTCCGGGCCGGGGGACGGGGACGGACGGACGCAGGGGACGGGGCAGCGCGGCCGGTCCCGGGGGGCACCCGCGGTGCTGGCGCGGAGGGAGCGCGGCCGCCGCTGCCCGCGGGCGGTGCGGGGGGAGAACCGCGGGGCCGCCCTTCCCTTCCATTCCCTTCTCCGCCCCGGCAACAAAGGGCGCCGCGGGGGGCTCCGGAGGGGGCTCGGGCATGGGGGGAAGGTGCCTCCCGCTCTCGCACAGACACACACAGACACAATGGCGGCCCCCTCCTGCAGCCCGGCGGAGAACAATGCCAGCCGCGCACCCCCAGCGCGGAAACACGTTTAAATTAAGCACATCCCCCCCCGCCCCGCACACACCGCCGCCCGGGTCCCCCCTCGCAGCGGCGGGGAAAGGAGGCGCCCCCCGCCCGGCCCCCTCCCTCCTTCCCTCCTTCCCCCGTCCCCGCTCCCTCCTTGCCGCTCCCCGCCCGCCTCCCCGCGGCGCTGCGCGGGGGCGCGGGTTGCGCGGGGGAGCGCGGCGGGCGAGGCGGCCGCGCCGCGTCCCCGCGCGGGGTGCGAGCGCCCGGCACATGCGTGGAAGCGAGCGGCGCCCGAGTCCCTCCGCACCCTCCGCTGCAAACAACAACAATCCCGAGCAGCCCTTACCTGGAACATCGGAGCCGCCAAAGTGTCCCTCTTTTTTTTTTTTTTTCCCCCTTTCCTTTTTTTTTTTTTTTTTTTCTTCCCCCCTTCTTTCTCCCCTTTTTCCCCCCACAACTCACACTTCCGATATTTCTCTCTCCCGGCAGCGGTCTGCTCTCCTCGCTACACCAGAGAGAAATGCAATAGCTTGGCTAAGGTAGACAGAGCAAAATACAGAGAATAGTTGCTCCAGGGCTTTGAAACCCCTCAAGGCAAGGATCAGGATACAATTAGCTCATGTCTCTACCTCCAGTCTGAATCAATCTCCGAAATAAAAGTTAAATTAAATTAACTGATCACACGGGCATAAAATTGATCTCCTTCGAAACGTGCATATAGAAAGATATATATATATATCGCGTGTATTTTTTTTCGGATTTTTTTGGTGGAAAAAACAGTCTCATTCCAGCCTACAACTTGCTTTTTACTCTCCTCTTGCACAGAAAAGCTGATTTTAATCGTTGTGATTAGTTTTGATGTAACGTTTCCGCGGGCGATTTCTGCAAATGGATGGAGTGTTTCTTTGCCAGAAGAGGGAAAAGCAGCAGATGATGATAATTATAAGGATTGTTGGTTGTTTCTTTCTTTCTTTCTGTCTCTCTCTTTCTTTTTATTTGTGTTTAGATCTGTCTCTTCACTTTCCCGAGTTGACCTGACATTGCCATTGCACTAAGGTCGCACAACTTGTTGATTAGGATCACCTCCCGTTTTGATCGAGGGATATGGGATAATTTGGCAGTGGAGCAACACATTTTCTGTTCCCTTGGCTATATAACTTCCCAAATGACGTGTATAAAAATAAGCACATGGAGTCTGCTTTGCCCCAATCAAGTCTGAATCAATGCCTGGGGGTGATACACAAACTCATTTCAAATGTTCAACCATGCAGAATTGCAAAAAGATTGAAGCAGTTGCACTGCATTTTTTAAATTTTTATATATATGTCTATCTATATTTATTTTTTTTTTTTAAGCAGCGAAATTAAAAGAAAACAAATCCGTGTAAGCAAATCCAGGAATTTACCACTTAGGTTCGTGTGACATCTCTCCGAATGCTACTAACTTTCCTTCTCCAATTACCCAATTACAATGGAGCCTTGCCTTTTTTATTTTCTTTACCCTGCAGTTTGCAGCTGCCTTCTCCTGAAGATAACAAAACCGGGAATAGACAAATAATTTACAAATCTTATTCTTGATCAGTTTTTCCTTATTCTACCTTTCTTCACCTCCCACTCCACCATATATTGCTTTGTTCAAAGCTACTGTGCATAGGAGCTGTATTAATTTGTTGTTGTTCTGTTAGAGTGGACTATTTTGTCATAAACCCACGGGTCACCTCCCATTAGTGTCACATCCTCGCTGTATACTTTTGTGAAACGGTATGTTTCCAAGCACTTCACAGTCCATTAATTCAGGGACTTTACTGACATTTCTTAGGAGAAAGACCAGGCTTCGAGGCCAAAACTGCCCAGTAAAGCCCCTGAATAGAACCACACTTGTCCAGAGAATATCTGCAATTAGCTTTTTATGGTACGTTTTTAGTATTTTAAAGAAAGTAATGCAAAATATAACAATCGCCTTTTCTCCTAAGGCAGCTGCTGCAGCCTAAGGAATGACTAATTCTCTTGCTTAAAAACACATCCAAACCTATGCATTCTTTTTGGTTTTTCTCTTTTCTTTAAGTGATAAGCCTAATAACATGGTAGGGCTTCTCAGGTAGGAATCTCACACCATTTGCGAATGCTTTGTCAGTCTGTTGTAATGAGAACACATAGGTTAATTAACCAGGAATGGCTGACAGAAATTAAAAGGAAAAACTAGAGTAATCACACACTTGCATGCCCCAAGAAACGTGGCTTCATCTTCAAATTCTATTTTTAATATTCTTCCAAAAACTAGTAGCACACAAGAGGAAAAGCTCCCCTCAGCCATATGTGCCTTGCCCAACTGGGTTTGTATGAAACAGGATCATTGCAACCCTTACTAATGTTATGCAGCTTGAGCACAGTCATTTTAAAGTACTTAAAGCTGGTTCAACAATTTAAATGTTCTCATGGTTTGTCAGTTCAAACACTAAAGAAAATTTTCAGTTTTCCATCCAGATGAAATAAACACTTTACATTAAGTTCAGTACACCTGTGTCTTGACCTAACTTTATTTCTGTATTACAATGTGTGAACACAAAAAAATTTTTATGGCCTGTGTATGTGACTTTTAAATGCTTCACTGCTCTTCTCTTTCTAATAAATAAATAAAGCCCTGCCAGCAGCCTGGCACTCATTAGCAACCTGCATAATACACAGAAAAATAATCAGTAAAGGAGTAAATTTTAATTTCAAGCTAGCAAATGGCTATTATGGTGAAAGGTGAAGAAAAATAGCAATATAGCGTGCTTTAAAAATATGAAAAATATCCTTGTACTGTTATTTTACCTGCAGCAAAGAGTTTATCAAATGATGTCAGCACTAGATAAGAAAAGGTATATTTTCTAGTAAAGTAAAAAAACATATTATTTTTTACCTTAAGGAGGCTCATTTGGTAAAACTTTCCTCTCCAAGACAGAGAATCATGGGCTGAAGTGGGATAGGGTAAATGCCCACAGGGGCAGCTGCAAGCCCTTTTGGGTAGATATTGCTGCCTCAGTTTGTCCACTACCGTATCAAGAGGGGACTGCAGCCTGGTTCTTCCCTTTACACGGGGATCCAAAATATAAAGGCACGTGAATAAAATGGAGATTTACTCAAAGAAGTTGATATTAACTGCTCCACTGAAGTACTATCTGCATCTCTTTTCACATGCAAATTAAACATTTCCATAGTAAGTCCCCAGAAGAGGAGAGAGACCCTGGCTCTGGTTATTGTTTCTTCTCACAGTTTGCAGTATCCTCAGCCTTCACTGTCTAATCTCAGGCCTGAGTTTACTACTGATGTGGCCAAACTCTGATCTAGGGATGTATTTTTGACATTGGTAATGTTCACGAGATATAAATATAACCCATACAGGCTGCCACATATATCTAAATAAGATAGCAGTGTTTACCTTTATTAACTGCTGGGAGGTAATTCGCATACGAAGGAGAACACATTAAACCAAATTCTGTTCCATTTTACTCGGAGTTATCTTTTTTTAAACAGGTTTATATAAACTACAACATGTTTGTGCATTATGAATATTTTACTGATGCTGAATAGCAACCTTAATGAGCTCAAACTGAGCTCAATATTTGACTTCTGAATTTTTCCTCAAATCATCACCTGTTCATAATTAGCCTCTGGAAAACGATAGTAGTTTTTCCATATCATTGTCAATGTTAACAGTTTGGAAAATTGCAGCTTTTGAACAGGCAGGTTTTCCAACGGCTGCAGATCATGTGTCCACTTGCTAACGGGCATTATTTCTGATTTAGCTGTAATCCTGTCTGGAAACAAGCGCATTGGCTCCTCTCAGGAAGGCACTCTTGTCAGCTTGACCTTCTTTTAAAAGAAGTTCTCTCCTGCAGTTCATGGGCTTCATGTGTGCTGCAGCCTTGTTTCAAAAATACTGAGAAGAGCAGCTTAGTGTGGAAATATAAAGCTAGCAACAGTTGCCTGCACTAGATATTTTGTCAATGGCTCTTTTTTCCTTCGGAAAAATAGAAAGGATTTTACATTGCATTTGAATGGGGGAGATTTATAAACACAGTTTTCTCAGATTTGTTTTCCCCAAGGAGAGTTAAAAATAATGTATCTTTTTCTTTATTACCAATAACATTTTGATGGAGTATTTGAAGAAATAGATTTTGTTATTTAGCCATGAAATGGATTGAATAGTGTGAACCCTACCAAACAGTGAAGTAGCCTCAGCAACATCACCCCTTCTACATGTGTGAGAATAACGGGGCATTAGATCTTCTATAGGAAGGAAACTCAACCTGAGCAGCAACAAGTGCTTCTACCATATTTCTACATAGTCCTTGTGTACTGCTTGCACTTATGTCCTTTTGCTGCTAGTTAAAAAAAAAGGAATTTGAACAAAACTGCTTCTGCATCCCACTACGATTCCTGGCTGTGTGGTTGTCCCTGTGTTAGGAAATGCAAGTACATACAAAAACAGAAGGAGCAGTGGATTTCCTTGTGGATCCCTTAGCTCTGGCCTCATGTCATGACCAGATATGACAGTTCTGCCTGCCAGTCACTGTAAGAGGAGGTGATGTCTCTCTCTGCATCACAGCACCAAAATCTCTTGTACTGCAAGCTCCTTCTTCTGTCTGCTTCAGAGAGTAACACCAGACTTGTTGAGTAGCTGTTTTAAGGTGAAACAGCACCACTAGAGTGGGACACGAAGCTCATTTTTGTAATTTTATCATTGGTATGAAAACTCTCAGAGTGAACTCCCTTCTCCAGAAACACGAATTTTTACAGAAGGAGTGTACAAAACTCTCCTGGGAGCTTCTTACTCCCTTATGAAGCTATGGATAATCTTACAGCCTGTACGGGTAATCAAGAGATCGCAGAGTAGTTTCAAAGAAAGCCTCTCTTCAGGTTTTGAGGGCTGTTCTGTGGGTGTCTTTTGGAAGCCTTCAGCACTCCTAAATCCCTCTGCCAGCAATGGAGGCTAGAGATGCTAAAACCTTTAGCAAATCATGACACTTGTGGGTAGGTTAGAAAGGTTAGAATATTGCCTTTGAGCATGTAGGATTGAAAATGTGAACCCTGGTGTCATTGCTTCCTATGTGCTTTTGCATTTATAATTAACTTTGGGAAATTCTCTGCATCTCTCTGATGTTCTCTGTGTTTCTCTTCCCTCCTCAGTTATTCTTTCCCCTGAGAAGCAGTTCCTCTGCTTGCTTGGTGATTGCAGAGGCTTTCTAGGGGGCACAAGAGGATAGTACCACACTGGTTTTGTTTCCTGCCTTCAGACATTTCTGTACAGAAAGCCTGTCTCTGCTGCAAAATAGGTGAGAAAGAACCCATTCTATACAACTTGTGAGGGCAGAGGCAAGTCAGAGTTCACCTCTGCTCCTGCTGTCTTTGACTGGATTTTCCCAATGCACATTAGAATCCTCTACCCCTCACTGCAAGGCAGATTTTTTTTTCAGATTAGTCAGTAACCTTTGCAGAAGGATTAATGCAGTGTTATGGTTACTGTAAGCTCTTCTGGGCTGGATCATGTGAAATACCAGCAGGGTTGAATATGGAAGGAACTTCAGTTGGTCTCGCTGTTCAGAGAGAGCGTGCAGAATTCAGGGCAACTGATAATGTATCTCATGAGATTGTACAAATTGCTCTAAGATCGTTCCAATTTAACTGCTCAACTCATTCTAATTAAAGACTACACCAAGGAAAAGTGGGTGAAATGTGCTTTTGTGCATATGTGTGTGTATGTTGGGGGAGAAGGGAAATTGGTAAGGAGAAAAAGAAGCATTTCATTAACTTGTTTTTCTGTTCCATATTTCAGTAGCCTATAACAGAAAACATGGTTTATACAGGTAGTATAATCTGCCTCATTCTCAGTTCCCCTAGCCCAGAAACCCTCAGTTTTACTTCATGGTCCTATTGCCTGAGCCAGAACTGCTCATGAGAAGCCCTGTAATACAATGGAAGTACCTTCAGGGCACCATAGAAATTTATGTTAGTGTATCTCTTTGTGCATCCTTTGGGTGTCAGAATCTCTCCGTATTCCTACCTATAAAAATGATTCCCTGAGCACACCTATCTATATACACAGAGACAATGAGCAGAGGTATTTGGTGCTGTTAAATACTAAAACACACCAACAACCTTCCCTCGTGGATTTTTAACATTAAAACTACCGTTCTCAGAAGCGTTGCTCAACTGTACCTTGAGATTTCAGAAAGAAAATTGACATTGATGTTACAGGATTCTCTTTCAACAGAGATGTATTTCTAAACACACTCCTCCAGAAAATGTGTGATTCAGCATAATATGGAAATACATTGAGATCGTTATTTGAAGTACGACTTTCTATCCAAGAAACCATCCTATTGAACTGAGGAAATATTTCAGAGGGATACACAATACAGCTACAAGAGAAACTCAGGCTGTGAAATCTGGATTTGTGTCTATGTTTTGAGTAGCCCAAAGTCTGGGAGTGCACACTATGACCTGGGATTTGCAAGGAGCTGGTCTGGATAAAGAAAGGGGCAGATCGCAGAATTTGAACAGGGCGGTTGCTTCATCCACCCTTCAGAAACAGTGTGTTCCAAGTCTTAGACTTACAAATACTGCTTGTAAGGGGTGACCCGCAGATCTTGGAACCAGACTAATTTTCTAGACTCATTGTAGAGTAAGTGTATCTTGTCAAAAGCATATTTGAAGGAGATACTCACTACCGTTCTGCTAGAGAAGCAGCAAGTGTCTGAAACAAACCCTTTCCAAAGCAGAAGCATGTTATTACTCATATTATATTTATGTGTGACAGAAATTACGTTATGCCTTCGACATTACACATGAGCTTTGGAAAACTGATGCTGGTAGAACCTCCTGTTCTTTCTTTGTAGAAACAGGAATCTGTGGAAAGCAGTGGTACTTTTCTGTTTAGAATAATTTGGAGAAGCCCACTTTTAAATCAATAATATTTTTCTCCCAGCCACTTCCTGAAAAGCAGCAGTTTTTCACCTCATACTGATTTTATATCACTGTAATTGTCTGGGTTTGCAGGGAATTACAGGACCTGGGCTACTCTGGCCGTTTTTGATGGATGAGTTTATGCAAAAGAGGAAAGTCGCATAAATGTTAAGGTACTGTGTGTTTCCTTCTTGGTTCTATATATAGTGTTTATATCCCAGCTGCCATTATAAGCGTAATTTTCATGTTTTAGTTAT
This sequence comes from Lycocorax pyrrhopterus obiensis, assembly GCA_014706295.1. Taxonomy (NCBI): domain Eukaryota; kingdom Metazoa; phylum Chordata; class Aves; order Passeriformes; family Paradisaeidae; genus Lycocorax; species Lycocorax pyrrhopterus. The sequence goes on from JACSVZ010000002.1 coordinate 106,531,130, forward strand.
GTCTCAGTACCTATTTTTATATAAGAAAAAGGTATATAGTAGGTACTGACAGACAACAGTAGTTTTTTGGGTAATGATAGCAGTCAAATATGAACCTTGTGACCTCATCACAATCCATATTTGTTTATTTCTTGTTCAAAACCAGTGGCTTACCAGAAGGTCGTCGATATTTTAATCCATGCCCTGCTGGTCCTATCACAGCTGCTAGAAGGACATGAGGAGACCTACAAGTTAAAGAGGATTTTAGTTGACTGCCTGTGAAAATAAACACAGTCACATCTCCTAAGGCAGAGGCTGAAAATGTCTGCCAGGGAAAAACGTCCATCTGGCAAAACTCTCCCTCTCATGCCACAGTCACTGAAAATTGTTGTGCTAGTTCATGCAAAGGCAATACTGCCATACATACCTCCAGGCAGCTGTTCTCCATCCCGACCAGCAGAAGACAGATGTTGAGAGAAGTCCCTCCTGCTAGACTGCTCTGGGTTTTTTTTGTAGTATTTCTTCCAGTCTTCAGCCTTCCGGTGAGCAACAGAACCATGGAGAGTACACAGGAAAGGGGAGCTCCTAGAAGAGAAAGGACATGATGATCACCAAATACAAATCCTGAGACAATTCAAGGAAGGTGGCACTAAAGAGGCATCTCAAAAGTAAGAACACATCAGCAGGCAAGCATTGCTGCCAAGGTGACATCTATGCTAGGAACACTCTGTCCCCTGACAGATATAACAGCAAACAGTGCTGGCAAAGAGTCAGTGGCTTGATGTAGTTGGCAAAGTTGCTGGTGCGAGGAAAGGAGTAGGGCTTGCGCCAAGGCAGCTGATTGCCTTCTCCCCTCCCTGCAATTGCACTACCTGTGTGCACTGATAGCTACTCCAAAGTGAAAAACGACTGCTGCAGATGCACCCACACTGCCCAAGGTGGCTTATCCCTCTGTGTTCTGAGCTTCTCTTCCGCAGGAGAAAATGCTGCTAATGCAGCAGCAGCCACCTTCACTCTTATGACATCAGCCAACAGAGAAAAGCAGTTCCCAAAATGATCAGGAAGGATCACAAATGCTGAGAAAATATTCCTTTGATTTGCCTGGTGATTTGCTGCCGCTTATCAATAGCTCTGTGATAGGCTATGATACTGTCTCTTTTGATTTCTCTCTTAGCTTTTGTTTTCAATTTGCCTTTTAAACTCAGTGGTCAGCTAAACCACCCACACTGATGCCTAGGAGTGATCCTCTGATATTTCTCTATGCTATCATACAGGTAGATATGAAAGCATACTGGTTGTGACTGTGCAGCAAATTCGAGCCAAACTTAAATCAAAGTAAAAGCTGTGAGGTCACAGAGAAAACCCTGCCAATGTTTATTTCCTTATAGTCATCCAAGATAAATTTCATTTGATCATCCATCATCCCCAAATTCAGGATACACCAATGCTTTTCAGTTCCTGTCAGGCTGCTCACAGTCCTCTTCTATGGCATGGGACAATGAGTGTCAGCGAGTGTCACTCACTCACTGTTTATTTTCCTCTGCCAGCTCGCTACTGCAAACACTCCTTGAGAGAGGTTTCGCTGTCCCCTTTGGGAGAACTTCATTGTCCTTCTTTCTCAACAACAGCCACACCCAAAGCCTGAAGGACCTGGGCAGGTCCTGGGATCCTTTAATAGTTGTTGGAAGAGAGTTGATGTGTGCAGCCTTTTTCAGGAGCAAGCTGAACTATACTAGGTGGAGTCTATGTCAAAAATGGGTTCATTTTTCTTCTGGCTTTTATTTTTTGTAGCACGCCTTAGAATTTACTGGTCATGACTTCCCAAGAAGCTAAGTGTCCCTGCTTCCCTGGGAGAATCCAGCAAATACTCTTTCAGCTGCTTTGCAAACATTGACTAACTAATCCATGCAATACCCCTCGAGATAGGAAAACGAGGCAGAGAGATTATATGACTTGCCCAAAGCCACAGAAGGAATAAGTGTCAGGTGTATTATGAACAGGGCATATAGATCAAAGGAAATACAATGAGCACTCAGGAGTTCCTGTCTCCCTGTCTGCTTTTTACAACAGAGAACAACACTACTTTTCTACTGTATAGCTTTTACAGGATTTTTTTTTAGTAAAGGATCTTGTCAAAAGCTTGAAGGAAATCCAAATAAATCATCTTAACCGTACTATATTGGTGCAGATGACTTCTTTTTGTGAAAGAAACTTACATGCTTGCCAGATTTCAGTGAGAAATGATGTTGTAAGATCACAAAGGCACAATCTATTTCTCAAGTAAAGTTAATACAGCAACTTTCCTCTATGGTCTTAGCTATATAGCTGCAGGATTTCTTTTTATGTTTGTGTTTTCAGTCTTCTGAACTAACTTAGTTGCAAAACTTTGCTAAGTGAAAGATTTAAGTCGCAAACTTCCTTACAATGAATGCTTGGCTTTTTATCATAGCACTTCAGGGAATGAGGAATTTACAAATAGATATGTACCACACACTACCCTTCTGGATTTTTCAGACAGTTACTTGGTACTTCACGGCTTTGTATATCCCAAGAAAAAACTACATTCTTGGCAGCTGTACTCCTTGTCAAACTGAAGTCAATAGCAAAGTTCCTATAGATTTGAATACCCCAGGTTTGTACTTCTCATTTCTATCTTGATCTCTAAATGAAATTTACTGTGAGGATCATATCACAGATCCAAAGTGTAAGCTTGTGGAACCAAACATACTGCAATTTCATATTACTTTTAGTACTGGGAACAAATACGTTGTGTTACCTTTTTTTTCAGGTTTTAAAAATTACTTGGCTTATGAGAACTCCTTTAGAGGAGTAGTGGTACTGAATACTCCTCTGTGTATATCAGTATGTGTGTATAGACACATACATATCTATCTGTGAGTAGCAGAGTCAAAGCTATGCACAAACTCCCTCCATTTCCTAATTTTAAAAATATGAGCCATACAATCAATGCTCTATTCAGAATGGCTTTCTCCAACTGAGTTACGCAAAATATTTTTAAAGAGCGATGGGACAATCAGAAAGACTGCTGGGCAGACTGTGCAGAGAATTGCAGGAAGATATGTAAACACCACGGTCTTAAATTGCTGAGGTGGCTCACAGAGTGCCTGGAGGCTCTCCCAAGGTCCAGGTGCCCATCACCCTGCTCAGCCACTGGGTATTCCTGGGTGACTGCAGATGGCAGCCAGCCCTGCACACAATGGGATCGACAGTGATGGGGGGTGACCTGTTTCCTGATTACTGTGTGGAGATGATCTCACCTTTTCAAAGGGTGTTTTTTAAACTTGACTTGCTGGATTCTGCCGGGATTTGATTACTTTTTACTGATTCTTTTTTGCGTGGAAATGCCAATGGGATCCTCCTTAGAGAGACTCCTCACAATACCTGAATCTTGTGCTCAGGGTTGGGCCCCTCACTACAAGACACTGAGGTGCTGGAATGTGTCCAGAGAAGGGCAACAAAGCTGGTGGAGAGTTTAGAACACCAGTCTGATGAGGAACAGCTGAGGGAACTGGGGTGTCTGGAGAAAAGGACATTCAAGGGAGACCTTATCTCAAGTTGTACCAGGGGAGGTTTAGATTGGATATTAGGAAAAATTTCTTCACCAAAAGAGTTGCCAAGCATTGGAACGGGTTTTCCAGGGAAGCAGGTGAGTCGCCATTCCTGGAGGTATTTAAGAGACGTGTTGATGTGGCACTTAGGGTTTAATGGTGGAGTTGGATTATTTGTTGGACGCAATGGTCTTAAAGGTCTTTTCCAATCAGATTCTGTTCCATGATTCTATAACAGCAACAAGTTCATTCACTAATTTTAAGAGTTTTATTTTGCCCTTCAGCCTTCTTATTCTCTTGCACTCTTTGCACAAGTGCAATGATACTTAGCACATGCTCTGATGAACTGAGGCCTAAACCCTCTGTATTGCACTGATTATTACACTGATTAAGGTGGCAACTAAAATTTGCTGTTTGGAAAAATGAGTTATTTTTGACATTATTGTCAGGGTGGACATTCATTTGAGCATACATACTACTGTTAGACTTGACAGAAATGCATGTTTTTTCCCCCAGCGCAAAGTGAAAATAAAGAGCAGCAAAAGGGAAAGCCCTTGCTTGTGGGGATGCTGGTGCTTCCAGAATGTCTGGGTCATGATATTTCAGAAAAATGCTGCTCCCGACCAGTCATACAAAATAAGCTGGCAGTAGGTAAAATAGTTGCTGTCCTTGCTGTGCTGAATTCTGCAGGTAATTCTGTACCAGACTGCCTTTGCCTGTATGGAAAGCATTCCTTCTAATGTCACTTGCTACATCATTTGAGCATAATGTTTGTAACACACCTGCATTCTTACCTCTCTTGGCTATGATGTTTAAATAAATACAGCCCCTACATGTTTGGGGTTTTTTTTGTTGTCGTCGTTGGTTTGGGTTTTGGGGAGTTTGTTTTGGGTTTTTTTTCAGTTTCTTAATGCCTGGTTATACCCTGTGCATTCACAGGGTAAATGCCTAAACCCTACAGTTGTATTTAGTTTTGGTTTGCTGGGCTTCATTTCAGATTTGAGAGGACTCCAAAAGGTAGGTGATGTTGTGCCACCCCAGGCATATTTTGGCAGGTGCTGGCACAATTTCCAGGACTCCTGGGGACTGCAGTTCCCCTGCAGACATGGGCGGGCCTTTCTATTATTTCTGCCTCACTGGGTTGAGAGCTTAGCTGGCTCACCTTGCTTCCTAATCATGCATTTCTTTGCTTTTCTGCTGTGCTTCCTATCTGGAGAATGCTGTTCTTTCACTATTTAACTGAGTATCCTGAGTGGCAGTCATTGCCTGCTTGGGTTTACCTTCTTAATTCCTGCTTACAAATGACATGAACTGAAAATATCTGAAAGCTGGACAAACTGATCTGAACTGTGTGGATACAGAGTAAGACAGGTAGGTGTAAGAAGGAAAATTTTGCTCTTCCTACGTGAATTTGATAAATTGCCATTTGATTTGTTATTCTGACACCAAAGACTTTAAGGGAGAAAAGAAGTCTCATCTGATTACACCCATCTGACTCCAGCAGTGATTTGTTTACTAAGTTGACAATACCTTTAATTTTGGATAACACCTCCCTTGTAAATGAGATCAATACACCCAGTGTGAATGTGTAAGTGTTGCTTCATCCCTCACTGTCACAACTGCACTGATGACATCTTCCAGGAATCAACAAAATCATCATGGACTTACCGTGAAGATTCACATGGCAGGGAGCTAATGCAGGAAAGGAACAGCAGCACTGGTTGAACTCAAGGCAAATGTGTGTCCACAAACACTTTGCTTTCATAGAAATGTATAGATAGTGGTAAGATGATTTTATATTTTAGGATGTAAAAAAAAAAAGTAAGATCCAGCTACCTGGTAAGTGCTTCAGGGTAATGGCAAATGCAGGATGCAGCCCTGCAGGATGGAACAGCCTCGTGCCTGGCTCGTGTCAATGACAGCACAAGGTTATCAGCACCATCAGCTGTAACTAAGCACCATCAAGCCAAAAAAAGGAAGGGATTCTTCTCCTGGTCTAAGAAAACAGCTCAGTGTGTCTCTGTCGGATGCCTGACACTTTTGATTGCCTGTTTGCCCCACTCTTGCTGATACTAAGATACAAATATTAATCCTTAATTGAGACTGACTATGTGAAAAGACAAGGAGAAAATGACTGTCTCATAGTTATCTCACTGACCAGAGACTGTAGCACCAGAAGTGCAGGTTTGTGGCTCACTTCAGAACAGAGGGGCAAGGGAAACGAGATTGGAAGTAAAATCTTGTAAACACAATAAAAAATGCAGTTAATGTAAGCACTGGTTGGAGATGAGCTGTGATCTTTGTTCCAAAGTGAAGTAGCTCACTAGAAATTAAATCAAAAATGTTATGAAATGATGGAGTTTCCTTAAGCTGCTCTTGCTCTTCTGGGCCAAAACCTCAGAAGGCATCAGCACCCTCTGCAAATTCATCATGGAACCTGCTTTTACTTTTATTTTTGGCATCCTAATAAGTAAAATCGATTTAACATTATTTACCCAGGCACACTGTAAATGAAATCATCTGATTTATTTAATCTGAAGAGCTGGCCCATTATTATTTGTGTTAAAAAAATCTATGTGGAAAGAATCCTCACAATTCTTGTCATTTCCCCAAATGAACTTAAATAATGAAGCGTGTGTGTGAAAGGAACTACAGAAGAAAGGACAAATGAGTATCTTGATAATTAGTCTTGTCCCCTTCTCTCCAGCCAGGCTATCCTTAACATCCCTTATTTAGAAGCAGCCTGCTCTAATTGTCCAGTGGAATTTACTCTACAGAAACTGTATAGTTTTATAGTGGAATCTACAGTGTGATCATAAACCAGCCTTGCCGTGTCCTAAATTTTACAACACATAGATTGCTTCAAGGAATAACCCCTTTTGTTTGGCACATTGGAGCCCAGATTGCCATGGCTATGGCTCATGTTTTGTTCATGTGTATACATATGTATATATTTTCACTTTCCGCTTCTTTTCATTTCTCTTGGAGCGCTGAGGCTTGTGTATTCACTAGTTTTACATTTCTGCAGCAGGGGAGCTGAGGAGTTTGCTTTTTATTTTTTTGCCCCCATTTGTTCCCTGAACTCTTCGTGCAGTTTAACAAGTCAAATACAAAACACAGGGGGAATAAACATCCACATGATGGTACCATGCGTGATATGGCATCATTGATTGGATATACTGCATTGGAACATCACACAAAAGAGCCTGTAACGAAAAAAAATCAGTTGCCTGAAGCTTTGAGCTTTCAAATTAGGCTAAAGAGGTTCCCCTGATAACCAGCAGTGTTGAAGCTTTCGGTATTATTTAGCTGCCCTGGCATCAGTAACAGTTTTCAGATAGAAGAACCCGGAGACCTAATGCACTGGTAAGGTAACCCACCTGCCCTCTCAATGCTGTGGGATCAAAAAGCCTATCTAAAAATCTCCAGTTTACCAAGCATAACTGGGAGCAAATGCAACTCTCCCTTCTTCAACACTATCTCTGTCTGTGCAGCCTACTTTGCATCAAAAGATCCATTTGAAAGTAGAGATCCCTTAGAGCTAAATATTCTAAACTGACAGAAGAATTTCTAGTGGCACACCAGCCTAGAGCCATATTTTTATGAGGACATCACTTTCTATTTCTAAGCTTCAGTATGCACTCATGCTTCCTCATTGCCAGGAGCCATGCCACATCAAGTTGCCTCCTCCCAGCTTTTATGTTGTTTTTTTTTTTGTTTTTTTTTTTTTTTTAATGGAGTCCAGTTTTCTGCCTAACTCATGGCTATCTCCTTGACAAATTGCCAGACACCTGTGTCACTAGGACGGAGGTGTCCCGGTGCAGCACAAGCCAGACAGGACATTGTAGGTGTCATTAAAAAATATATATGGGACAACCATTTGTAAATCTGATTAGTCTTGAAGGTTGGGAGAGATTTAAACACATGCCAAAACCCGGACACAGCATGCAGTATTTAGTCCTTAAGTATAAGATATGAACTCTCAATGGACAAGAGCTTTAAGTTCATGGGGCTGACCCTGAGTTGCTTGGCACATCACAGTGTTGCAGTGAAGAGAAGCTGTGCTGGACCCTTGGCACCAGCAACGGTCTGCAGAGCTGCCCTTGGGTTGCAGTCACCTTGGGGCAAGGCTCTGGACTCTTTGTATGTCTTATTCAGCACTGAGCAGGCTGCTTGCACTTAAATAAGCTGCCATCGCTTCAGTGTCTGGCTAGAGCCTGGCAATCCACACTGCTGGGTTTTAAGAAACAATAATGGGCCTTCCTCGATTTCATGTCATGGGAAAACACTGCTTTTACAGTAATGAAGCGAATTTTTTTTCCCCCAATGAAAAGGCATCAGGGTTTTGCTGCTCCCTCACAGTGTCAGGGAGTTTAACATTCACTAAAATATTCTCAAGGACTAGCACAGCATTTCAGTCTTAAAAATTCCACATCCATCAAAGAAGGTAGGAATTTTTATGTTAAAAGAAGAAAGATGTGCTGTTATAAGTCAGCAACTTAAAATGCCTTTATCTATACAGCCTGCAAGACATCTGCAGAACATTCAGCAATTAAATATGCCCCCAGCTGAACAATAATGTTGCTGCTTGGTCTGCATGTAAATTAAGAGTGAGTTAAGGGTGTATGTTCAAGATGGGCTCTGTTGTTGTCAATATCCTGTGCCATAAGCTGCCCTTGAAATCACCCTGGAGTCTGCAAAGGGCACTTGTAAAGGTCCCAGCCACACATCTCTTCCCCTCTCACCCCAATAAAAGAGAGTGCAGATCCTTGACAGAGGGATAAGTAGTAAGCATTCATCATCTTAGATAGCTTTGATTTTCTCTCAGCCTGCCATAATATCCCTGTTTGGGAGGGACAGAGGAAGAAGAAGAAGAAGAAAAAAAAGCATGGCGTAATTTATCCAGGTCCCAGCTCCATGTGAGTACCAAGCCAGGCTGGGATTGTCTGGTGAAGCTCCCCTCCCACTAGAGTACCCGGGTTTTCCAGAGGTGCCACCATACCTGGAGGTCGGTTTTTAGGCTGCTGAACTCTCTGCAGCTTTCCTTGCTTGGCAATTTTGACTGGAGGGCCAACAGTCTGTGTTTACTCCCTGCAGCAAATGTCCTGTCCAGCTGTGGTTTGGAGCTTCCAAGGCGTGTGTATGTGTGTGTTTGTGTGGATGCTGGAGGGCCTGGAAAAAAACAGCTGGGGAGGCCCTGCTTTTCTTCCACTGCATCGTTTCTGAGGGTGACTAGAGGGTGTTGGCACACCTGGCCACCCATCGAGACTTTACTACGAATATATCTTTTCTCTAGTGCCTTCTGTGTAAGGATCCCAAAGTATTTTAAAGATGTTAAGGTGTTTCTTGAAGCTGCTGTATTGTTCTAGTGAGGCAGACACGCTGGGGAAGGAGCTATGGGTGCCCACTCACAACAGCTGCAGTTGCTCAAGGAACGGCAGCCCTTGCTCTGGGCACTGGCCCATCTCTTCAGCCAGAAGTCACCCCTTGCAGGAGCAGAGGTAGTGAGACAGATGCCTGTCCATGCCTCTGTGGGTCCTGTGGGTGCTGATGGTGCACATCCATCCTGGTCCCCCAGGAAAGCACAGGGAGATGGATCAGGGAGGGCACTGGCACATGATGCTTTCTATGACCCTGCTGAAAGGAGGGACAGGGAGCTTGGGTGGAGAGCTGGGGACACACACATCTGCAGCAGCAGGAATGGGGTTTGCCAGAGCTCATCATTCAGGACCCCAAGGCATTAACTTTTGCTATGACTTACACCGTCCTTATGACTGTAGCACCTTTCAGTTTACATTGAATTGCCTTGAGATTAAAACAAAAGATAAAACTAAAAAAAAGTCATTTAGCTTTTGCCTGTTGGGCCTTATCGTCCCACGGAGCAACAAAAGCCACATCTGTATCTGCAAAAGAGAAGCACTGGCTTGCTCATTGCTCCCGGTAGCAGCTTTGTGTGGATAACCTGGAGAGCACAAGAAAACACACAGCTACGTGGCACAGCACCTTGCATGTTAACTGGGCCCAGGCACGTGTGGTTTTACAGTGAAAAATCCAGTTGGAGGTCTTTCTTCTGGGCAGAGCTTTCCATGTCACTTCTCAGCAGGAGAGAGCTGCTTATTCTGTAGCTTGAGTCTAATTTTAACACCATCTTTCTTCATAAGCACTACAGAATATCTGTTTTCTTTCAGCAATTTTGTAACAACAAGCAGGTTGGTCCCTTTCCTTGACAGATTTTTTTTTTCTTATTATTTTTCATTCCTGTTTTGGGTTATTTGAAAAGAAACCCTGAATTTTGCCTGGTACAAACATCACTTGACTTGTTAGAGGTGATATAATGGGGTAAAGAGACTTAAAGTGTGCAGGGAAGCCAGCATGTCTTGATAACCATATAATCTTCTGGGAAAAAGGTACAGAAATATCCAGAAGCAGTAAATATGATAAGGTATGCATAGGGCAACTCCAGACCATTACCTAGGGACCCATAATGGAACATTGCCATCTTTAAAGGCATTTTTGTTTCTACAGTTTTTATGACAGTTTTATGGCAATTCTGTAACTACTGTACTTCCCTGCTTCACAGTGATTCCTTTTTATCTCTTGAGATTATTCCGAGATGTTAGGATGTAATATATGGAGAGAAGAGCAAGCATCTCATAGCAAGCTACACATAAAAGAGTCATATAATCAATTGTTCTGATGTCATAAAAGTCACAGTCCACTGATCTGATGTCACTGTGATGGATTGGGAGTTTTAATGCTTCATTTATGGTGTTTAAAAAAAAAGTGGGAAGGGGTGGTTATGTCAAAACACATGCCATTTTGAAGTGGCATTAACAGAGCTAAATGGGATGAAGTGATATTTATTTATTTGACCACGGAAGTGTGAGCCAAGATCAGTGTTAACAGCATAAATGTGACTACTTCTGCGTGCTTTCAGAAACCAGTGGGCGAGAGCCAGGAGCAGTGAATATTTACTCCAGCTGAGGATCTCCTCCAATGTTTTAATTAATAACGAGGAAAGTAAGGGCTCAACCATGACTTTGCCCCAGGCCAGGGGCACATGGCTGTGATATCCAAGGAGCAGCCTGGGAGGTTGTGGCTGGTAGTGTTGCAGTCTGCTGCTGCTTCCCACATGCTTTGGCAAAGGAAATACCCCCAACCTGCCCTTCCCTTGCTTACAGTAACCAGCAGGTGGGGAGAGGAAGAGGAGTGGGGGCTGGAACAAAGGTCTGCCAGTATTGCTATGGACAGAATTGAATGGACACAGCAGGCAGACAGAGGTGGCTCTGCTCCCTTCACCGTGGGCCCACAGCTAGGGAAAGCTGCTTGAAGGGGGATGTGGCATGGCCCTTGCTTTCCAGGTAATCGTGCAAGATGGGTCATGTGGGGCCATAGGATTCAAGGCATCCGTAGGTCACATACTGTTAGGATTTAGGACTGGAAAACTGTGCTGTTCCAGTGTTTGCACTCCTGAGGCAATAGGTCATTCAGGGGGGCATGGACTGGTACCATTTTTGTGGTCACTGTGTGGTGAGGAGAGGGAGTATATTACTTTTACGATGGAGGAGCTTGAGGCTGGCATTTCCCATCCTGGCAGTCAGCCACAACCCTCTACTAAAACACATCAGGCAGCTGTTTCTGCTCAAACTTTTATTGGGATGGTCTTGAAAGTGTCACTGACAGGTTTCAGGGTCTGTATGTGCTGGGGATATGGACAGGTCATGAGTCCCAGAAACTGCCCTGGACTCGAAGGACTTGGTTTAATTTTGACTCCTGTTAAGAAGCTTTTATTTGCAACGGAGAGGACTGCAAAAATGAAGTTACTCTTTATCAAAAACTGCAGCTGTGAAATCACCATATGCATGGGTGTTACACATAAGAGCACTACTGCCTCAGTTTGTGATGGGCACGTGAGCTTTTGCACCTGGCCAGGTGTACGTCTGGAAAAAAATAAGTCAATCTCGTGCAACATTCTTGCTCATCCTGGCTGCAGTTAAAAGATGATTTTGTGACATTGCCAGACAGAGATGCTGTCACCCTTCTGCCAGTGCTGTTGTTAGCTCCTGTCTCCCTCCCCTCACCTCCCCTTTCTCCAGTCTCCTCTCTACTTTCACTCCCTTGCCCACAAAGTCCCCTCAGCCTAAGAGTGTCCCTCCTGGCTCAGCGCAGCTGGACGCAGTGCCCTTAGAAGGGCATTTCAAGCCGGGTCCCCAGGGCATATCAGCCCAGCACTGCAGAGGACATGTGGGCTCACAGGCGGATAACGCTGGGCTTCCCTCTGCAGTGGGACGATGCCTGCTTAGTGCCCAGCGATGGCCAGAATGGGAGCACAAGAGCTCGCTTGCAGAGAGGGATCCTCTGACTTCACTTGGAAACCTGTTGTGGGTTCTCTGGACAAAAGTGAAACACCTTATCTTTGTGTTCTTGTGCTTCTGAGGCTTGGGAGCAGGACTTTCCCTGCCAACAGAAAACCCTAACAGAGCCACTGCCCTGTGCTGGTCTGCACCTTCCCCCGTATCCAGCTTATTTTCTCCTCCTCAGAGTTGGAAAAGAAGCCAAGGGATCCATTCCAGATATCTGTACTAGTGCGTATTTTTTTCACCATCATTTTTGAAGGATCATACAGTCCCCTTCCTTCATGTTGAAAGCAGAGTAAGAGAACTCCAATTTCATGCCCTCAGGCCTGAATAAAAGAATAAAAACAACACAACATTTGCATCTGTTTAGCAAGCTCTGTTCTAGAAGTCTCCATGCAGAAAAAAAAATGGGGGGAAAAGCCCCATCATTTCAGATGACATGGAGCTGTTCAGAGAGTACTGTGGAAAGGAAAGGCACCGAAGAAAATTATTGTCATAAATGACCTAAGAATTCAAGGCCTGAAGATTGCAAACACAAAGTCTAAAAAGGTTACATTCTCTTGCTTCTCTGCCTACCCCTGATATCAATGAACATCAGCTAAAGGTGGCTGAAGAACCAATTTCATGCATCTACTGTAGAAGGAAATGAACTGAGCCAAGGGCAAAAATAAAATTATACAAATGTTATTATAGACTAGCCTGCTTCTGTCCTAGTTTAATTCAAATTTCAGTGCTGCAGGCTTTGCTGCTGGCAGTAGCCTTCCTGAATAAATCAACATTTGCTTACATCTAAATTATTAGAGAAACATGTGACTTTGTTTATTGTATAAATTATACGCAAGGTTAAAGCATTAACTGTTCAGCGGGCTTTGTGCAGCCACACAATCTCTCCCATCCCCCCCAAAACCTTTCTCCCCCAACACTGTTTTGAGGATGAGCCATCCAGGGTGGGCTTGGTGAGGGCTGCCTAGCAGGAGTGCAGCTAAAGGCATCATTTTAAGGCCTTTCCTTTCATTGTGCTGCCCCAGGAGAAATCACTCACTGCCATGCGGAGCACGCAGGGGATGTAAAGCACCCTTGTGCTGACTGGGTAGCTCTTCAGACCTACTTTGCAGCAGTGTTTATGGGTGCAGGAGGTGATGGGGAGAGAGGTCTTCAGTACCTAGGCGTGTTTACAGGCAGAAGGAAGGAATCTGCTGCTGCCAGGACTGTTGTGATGGGTGGTGGGGTCCCCTCTGCCACAGACTGGCTCCACAGCAGGTTCCTGCCTGGAACCACAGCAGCCCAGGGTCTGGGACCACAGCAACTCTGGGGCTCCAAAGAGCTTATGTGTCACAATCCCCAGACTCCCTGTGGGTTTTCCAAGCTTCACGGTGACTGCTGCTGGAGTTCATCTGGGAAGGTGCTCGTTAAGGAAACTAAGCAGCTCTGCTGCCTTCACCACGCATGTCCCAGCCCTGAAGGAGTCAGGGGCTGCTGGGGCAGCCAGAGCCCCATCCCCTGGCTGCCAGCTCTGTGTCTGTGTAGTGACAACTGGTATGGCCCCTCCCAGCTGGACTCGCTTTCCGTAGCTGCTTTCCTTGCTGCTCCTCAGATGACAGAAGAAGCACTTCTCTTCCCTTGGGAATACAGTCCTGTTGCACACGAAAGCTCTGCTGCAGCAGTCCTGAGCACTGCAGCAGTGTAACTTCTAACTGCAGTATCTGGGATTATTACCAAAATTATTGAAGGATCCCTTTTTAAAAGAAAGCAAGCAAAAACCCCAAAGGAGCTGTTTTCCCCCAAAGCCAGTAATGTCTCACAGGCCAGTTGGTATGGTGCTTTTTGTCACAAGTATATCACCACACAGAAGCTGCGTATATCTTCTCCACAAAGGTATCAGATGCCACTAGCTCGGGGTCTAGGATATGGAATCCAGATATATGTCTCCTGGGTTCCTGCCCTGAAATACCGTCAGGAGGTTTCTGTGGCCAGACTGAACTGAATATTTTGTTCACATTTCATTTACACTTACAAATTAATATATACTTTCAATGCTGTTAAAGGGCCATTGAACAGAGCTGTAGTTTTATATTCAGCAACAGGATGTAATTTCTCTATCAATAAAATTGTTGTTTGTTTTTCTCTGCACTCGATTATTATGGAAATTTCACAGTTTCTCAGCTACAGCGATGTCTAGTGAAATGAGCAGGCCATTTATGTGGAATTTTTTTCAAGTGTCCTTACTCTTTTCTATTTATGCTAATGTTATTTCATGCTAATAGCAGACTATATTTTGCTTTGATACCATTAAAACCTGGCTGGCTTGAGTAAAAGAAACATTTTTACAATGTTTTCTGGAAATGATCTAACACAGTAAAATCATCTCCATTACAAGTATGGTTTTAGAGGAGACTCTGTTTCCCTGCCCTTCAATCCAAAAAGTGAGAAATCCTTTAGACATAAATTAATTTCACTGACTCCTTTTCCTATTTTTGTTCTTTGTAAATGATAACTTACTGTGTAATTTAGCTATGCTGCAAGGAGTTCTTCTTCCAAGAGGGATTCAGGAAGCATATATTGTTTGTCTCAGCCTGTGAACATGAGGTTTACAAATCCCATTACCAAATAATGGTATTGGAATTCCTATTTCAATTTTTATGCATCCTTTTACAAAAATGTGACCTCCTTCTCCATCCTGAATAGCTGAGATCTTCCTTCTCCATTAGACAGGGCTCTGCGTCATTATAACGTGTCCTGGCTTCCTTCCTGAGTATAGCCACAAAAATCGGCGGGATCTTTAACCATGAGAAATTCACTTTCAGCCTGAAACGGAAGCTAAAGAGAACTGCAGCTCCTTTGCCTGAAATTTATATCAGACCTATGAGAGGGGACTCACTGAGTGAGAAGATTCAGGGCAGAAAATGTAATCAATATTTAGGCATTTCTAATGACAGAGTTACTCTGTCTTCTATGGTGGTTCAGTTCACACCTGCCTTGGGAGCCTCCTATGCAGTGGCACTGAAAAAGTGCTGAGCAAAACGAGTTCAGGTTCTCTACATGCACCCCACCAGGGAAAGGTTCCCATGGATCCCATGGCAGTTTTGGGGGAGATGTCAAAATACAAGCTAACTCTTCCTTGGCCTTATATTGCTGCTTCCGAGCTCGTGCACCAGGGATAAAAATCTCGCTCAGCAACATCTTCCCTCGGTTGGAAAATTTGCCTCATCTGACTGACAAGCCTGAGTGCCGAGGTCAGCTGGGAGGCCTGGCTGAACAGAAGGCTGTAATGAAGACATTTTCTCTCTCCTGGCTGACCTCCTACAGCCGACAGATTTGAATAGCCTCTTCTCCAGCTGACAGAATGAAATACAGGCTAGCAGAGATCAAAAGCACTTACCATTTATCTACCTAGTTATTCATAAAGTCCCCCATCACCATGGTATCTGAAAGCCTCCAGTGAACTGGGGAGAGTTCCCTGGGGCCAAGAGCCTCCGGTGCTTCCTCACAGCAATCAAAATTGCTTCCTGAGGGTTGGTTTGTTTTTTTCCCTTCTTTCTCCTGCTCATAATTTTTATCCATTACTGCAGATCATCACGGGGATTAAAGGGAAGATTGAATCAACTGGGCAAAGGCTTTTACTGAATTTGCATAAACTCTCATCCAGCTCCAGTAGTCTAGGTTCTGATCAAAAGATTTATTGTAACAGTAAAAAAGTGGCTGAGGAGAGGAATTAAAAATTCCCAGCCACAAAGTCCTATCTGAACGGAAATTAACAGAGGCAAGACTACCATTTTAAGACCAAGACTAAGTGTGTTTTACACACTGAAAATACAGGTAAACGTGTGGCTGAAATATTTTTATAAAAAAGGTGCAGAATTTTCTGGTGGGAGTTTTCTCCTTGCAATTTGCACAGTGCTTTGACTGTTGGTCATGCAGAGCAAATAGCTCAATGCTGTTATAAAGTGAAAAAAGGACAATTATGAAAACAAAAAAGAGCATTTCTTTGAAAACATTCCTATAATTTTTACACTGATCTGATGATTTCTTGAAATCTAATTCATGATTACTGAATCTTTACCTCTGACGTTACTAAAATTCCATGGCACAGATTTTTCCAAGCAAAGCCTCCAGCTTTACACAAATACAAATATATCTTTAGTATCTGACATCAAAAGCCAAACTACAAGCAGGTTTGGCTCTTGATTTTCATCTGTAGCCTGTTTTTCTTTCTATAGTCTTTCAATCTAAACTAAGAACTAACCCCAGGACTGCAAAATGGTTGTCAGGTAAGACAAACTGATAAACAGCCTACTCTGCCTTGACATTGGTGTTACCCATTTCTTTTAAGACTGAAAGCAAGTTTTTTAATTGATCTTTGCTCTGCTTACTACTTGTCAGCCTCTTTTTACATCCCGTTTCCACTTCCCATTGCTGGTACGAGACCAAATCCTTCATTTTTTGAGAGGTGCTGGGATGCTTCAGTGACAAGTATCCTGCAGTTTCTATTAACAAACGATGAAAAAATTTAGTCATGGGATGCCAGCGTTTTCTTCTTCTGATTCATATTAAACAATCAGTGATTTATTAAGAGCTTGTTAATTAGTAATGTGGGAAACTTGATGATTAAAAAGAAACCCAAAGCAACAGAGAGGAGAACCTCTACTGGATTATCTTATGGAAAATGCAATCAGGCTGTAAAAGCAAGCTAAAAATAAAACTAATACCTTCTTCATTGACCTCAGGCAGTTGCAATTGGATAAAACACTCTTCAGTTTGTTCCCAGCAGTTTTGTGCAGTGTTGCTCTATGATAGGACTAGCAAGTGTATTCTGCTTGGAGGAAGATTCATCTTGGCTGAGTGTGTGGGAATTTTGAGTTCAAGTGAAGCCTTAGAAGAATCATATTTCAGGTGCCTACAAGTTTATAAACACAGATGCAGAGAGAAGTGGTTGCTGCCAGAGAAATACCTACTTACCCCTTTATTTAAACATCTGAATGACATGGGCTATGGTACAGGCCATTAATGTGACAGGGCAGAAAAACCTGGTTTAAAATAAATCTGTTCTTTATTGCCCAGGTGACAGGCATCCCTTTGTTTTGTAATCTGGCTCTGTTGGAAACTGCAGTAGTGGAGCTCCATTTTGGTGAACCTGATTGGGTTTTTGTAACAGAATTTGCTTTGTCATTACAAATATATTAAACTATTTAAAGCTTACACCAGATTTTACCAGAACAACTGCAGTAAATACATAGTAGTATAAAACTGTACTACAGTATATACTATATTATACTCTCTATTTTACTAATCTACTATACTACCACACTGTAGTATAAAACTATACACATCTGTCAAGGAAATAAATCTAATGCCTGGTGAAGTATCCTTTGCTGGTTTATATGATAATCTTTAGTCTCACAGTTATTAGTTTACAAAATTCAGTGTTTCGTAGTGGGGTTTCCGCTAGCTATTGCTAATCAAACAAATTCTGCCATATGTGTAGAAGTTATTGGAATGCATTCTGAGCAATAAGCTCTTCTGCCCACATAGGATATATACATCAGGCACAGGGCAGTGCAAAAGGTATTAAGCTCCAGTGTCCTGTATGTATAAACAGTCTTGATTTTTTGGTTAGGAGCATAATGTTCTATCACATGAGAAACGTGGGCTGTGGTGTTAACCTCACCTGGCTCAGGGTTTAGGAGCATCGCAGAGGTGATACTTTCAGCCTTGGAGGGATAATGTATCATACTTGAGCACCTTGTTCACAGCAGTGCTGCAGTCCTGAAATAGGCTATCATCACTTCTGGGAGCTGATGGCTTTCTGCTGCAAGGTAGCAGTGTCACCTAATATAGTGAGGCGAGGGGATGAGGGTGTGGAAGGACAGAATTTAATGAAGAACAGTACTTTGCAGCAGTGCTTTAAATGCCTCAGGCTTGGTGTCCCAGCAAGCTCTGGATAAGTGAGGATAGGCACAAATAGCTTGTACTTTCACATTAAGAAAAATAAAAAAAATGTTTATCTAGCTTACAATTATGCAGGGATCATTCAGGGAGCTTTACTTTTTCAGCGAGTGTCTGCAGTGATGGTTTCAATGCTATGCAATTACACACAACCAGCCCTAAAGCAGGTTTCTACTTCAGCTGGCACACAAACCTAAACCCTGCCCTGCCCAGGACAGATGAGACCAAGTGACAGTGCCATGAGACACGTGCCATGAAGTTTCCAGTTCTCTGCTCTCCTCTGTCCAAGGGAATTCAACCTCCTCTCTCATTCCCAGCTGCAGGGAGCCCAAAGGATAAGGGTTTTTGGATTGTCTCTCCCCACTTACTGAGTCCTTCATACAAGGTCAGTTCCAGCTGTGGAAAGGATCAGCTCCTTTTCTGGCAACTGTTAGAAAAGGAGTCCCATGACCCACTTGGGACAGGATTCCAAGCAGTGAACCCTAAACATAGGTTAACTGTGTCTTTCAAGAGATTAAATACCTCGGCCCCTGAAAGAGGCAAAACTGAAGATATGCCCATTTGCCCACAGTTTCATGTTATGTTGCATCTGTGTTTTGGCCTCTGTTATGTGATGCCTTGTCTTTTGTCAAGCACTGTTTAGTGTCTTTTGACAGAATCTTTTGTAGTGACCGGATGCTCAGAAGTTAGCCAGTAGCAAATGGCACAACCCTGCCCAAAGAAATTCTAGGTAATTTTTGTGCCTCTAAGATGTGGACTTTGAAGCAGTCCATAAGTCTGTGTTAAGAAATTGGTTCAGCATTGACAGAGAAGTGTGGTACCTGATGTGCCAGTACTGCAAGCTCAGGCATGGTGCTGCAGAAACACAAACACAGCTTTCAGGCAAGTGACTTCCAGTAGGAAACCATGTCTGGCCCACTGACGACTCTGTCATTTCAGTTGGGGTTTCAGGTGATCGGTCTTAGCTGGCAAAAATGACAAAATCTGAATCCCAAACGTTATGACTATGAGAGCAAATGGTTGCACGGCATTTATGACTGCATTAAGGGCTTGGCAACCCTTTTCCAGAGCCGTAAAACTAAAACCAACAGAAGCAAATGCCAAGTCTACGCATCTCCCTTCTTGTTGTAGCTACAGAGTTTCTGAGACATCCACAGGAAAGACATCTCAGGGATGAAGGCGTGTATCGGAAGCACAGTTGGTAGGTGTGGTCAGGAAACAGAATATGTGTGCAAGAGTAGTCTTGTACCTGCTGCTGGTGCTGCAGAGTGAAGCTCTAGGTGCGTGTTCTTCATGCACTGAACAGCCCTGGATGAAGGTGTTCCTGTCCTAGTTGCTGGAAGTTATTGCTCCTGCCAGAAGACATGATCCAGTGAGAGCTCCTGGGCAAGGCAGCTGGGTGAGGTTAGACAGATGAGGAAGGCAATTTTTCTAACTGTCTGGCTTGAAGCAGATAAGGAAGGGCTTGCGTGCCCTTTTCTTGGCAGAGCTGAGGTGACAACACTTTCTGGTAGGGGCATGGTAACCCCCACTTAGGAATGATAGCCTTTGACAGGCACAGCTGCTTGTAGAAGCCATGACCTAGTATGAAAACTTCAAGTGTCACTTGAAAATTAGCTAGACAATGGCAAACAATATTTACAGATGGGGGAAATCTGGCACTAGAGGCATTAGAGGGCTTGGCACACAGTACACTGGCAGCCACAGGGTTGCAGGACTCCTGGCTCACATCTTCCTCCTCCAGCTTTTCCCCACTTCTGCCTTCCAGCTTCCCCCAGTGGCAGGGTCAGATGGAGGGGTGGTCCAAGGGATGTCCTCCCCTGTGGTGTCATCCAGTGTGGTTTGTCCAGCAGCAGAGCTCCACAGCTCTGATATGAAAGAAACCATACGCAAAGCCTGCAGTTCTGGCTGCCTGCAAAAGCAAGTGCTGGCCTTCAGCCCTGGCAGCTGGAATACAGAAGTGCAAAGCAACAGGAACAAAAGCACTGCTTCCTTTCTCTCCTCTTTATCTGTGCATTCAGTTAGTTAAGATGGTACAGGATGCTGTCTGTTCTGTGGGCAGCCTGTCATCCTCAAGCTGCTGTAACCTTGATTAAATGCAAGTACTTTAATTAGAAGAGAGCTGTAGCTCTGCATGGCCGTCCCACACGCTGCAAACAGCGGTAGGGCAGTACAATTACACATAGTGACAGATGGAGAGCACTAACGTAGGTGTTAAACCCGTGTGCAGCTCACAGCCCAACAGGGCTGGCTCAGCCCCATGGCTCTTCAAGGTGAATGAGCTGGAGACTTGGAAGTTGACAGGGTGCATGTGTGTCTTTCATAGTAGGACTTAAAAATCATAGGCGCAACACCTTTCATCTGAGTAGAGGTCTGCTTAGCAGTAACTTTTCCATTCCTTTCTGGCCACTCTTCCCAGGGATGAGTCCTGGTTTTGTCATACTTTGGGAAATTATGCAAAAGAGGTTTTGGTAAGAGCCTGCTTCAGGTAGGTAAAAAAAAACAAAATGGAAGATGGTTTTAGCGTTGAATTTTTCATCTGCTTGTATTAAAATCTCTTATAAGAGCTGAAGTGTTGATCTTCAGCTCTTCTCTTTTATAGTATCTTCATTCTGAGTGGACCCTTTACCCTTAGCAAGTCTGAGATCCATGAGCTTGGAAAGGATAGAAAGAGGGAGGGAGAGAAAAAATAAGCTCAGAGATTTTTTTTTTTATCTCTTGATCAGCATCTTTCGAAGAGAGGCATACACAGGAATTTCCACTGCATTGGCCGCAGTCAATGAGGCTGCAAGCGACTTTTTCTCAGCAGGTGACAAGGCCCCTTTTGAGTGCTCAGCACATGGCATTAGTAACATCACACAGTATTTCCAGCCTTAGCTACCTGCCCCTCTTTCAGAAGCTGGGCTCGGCAGCACTCCAGGATGGCAGCTATGGCATGTATTCCCGTGACGTTCTTCCCATCGATTAAAGGGCTAATGAAGTAGGTCTCACTGTAGCTGAAAAAACTGGGTTTTTCTCTGAGGATCTTTTGCATCCGCATGAGGAGAGTGGGGAGAAGGGTGAGGGCTTTCAGCCTCAGAATGCTACAAAGAGTTTTACTGGTGCAAGTACAGCTGTGGAAAACAGAGGTTTATTGTTTAGCATGCCCATGTTTCACACACAGCCAGGGAAGTGCTGATGAAGCAGTCACACTTGGGGGAAGGGGAGGAAAGAGCATTGTTTATTCAGTAGGGAAATTATAGAGACATGGACAAACATTGCTCATGCTCCTCAAAAGTGTACCGCTGCTCAAAAGGCAACATCTGAGGTCATCTATTAGGAGGATTTATGCTACTGAGCAAGCTGTCTGGAGAATACAAGAGAAATTAGTTCCAAGGCACCTTTGCTTCCTGATACTTTTGCAATCCAAACAACAAACAAAAAAGTCAAGATTGCTATCTATATTTCTTTGAACGCATAAACTTCCATCTGAAATTTGGCCAAGGGTAAGCAAACGCCATCCAACTGCACGTTTTTCTCTTAGTCTGCTTAAATATCAGTACAAAGAATTCCTCCTTGACTGTAATAAGGGTAGAGGGAAAGGGGTAGAGGAAGGAAGAAGCAGCTTTCCAGCTACCTCAGCCAAACAATTGGCTGCTGCACAGGGCTGTGAGGTGTAGGCACAATAGGAAAAGCCATGGTGATACAGTTCCTCTATCTCTGACTTATCTCAGGAATTGCCTGCATTGGCTGGAATGCTGCAGCTCCCACACAGGAGCCGGAGTCAGGACATTCCTCCTTGCTGAACCTGCCCTTTTCACTCTCTACAGAAAAATGCTTCCATATAGACCTTTGCTACAGTTAAAGGTCTGCCAGGCACATCTCTGCTTAATATTTTTTCCCCATTTGCTTAAGTGCATAAATTCTGTATTTCTCCTCCGCTGTCCCAGTGTATGCTGGAGGGGAGGGGGAGGCCACAGAGACAGACCTGCTGACCAAGCCCTGGGGATATGTCTGCTCAGCCTCCAGCAGGCAGATGTGGGCTTGCTTCAACGAAAAGCTGCACCCAAGTGTTACCTTGCTGCCTGGCTTGTCTGCCTCCAGCTATGCGGCTTCCTGTGAAGAGCACAAGGCTTGAACCCAAAGCTTCAATCCTTGATCAACCCAAGATTTGATACCTCCAGCAGATCAATCAATCTGCTCTTGGGTGGTACAGCTGTGTAAGGAGACCTCATCACTGACACTGCATGAGTGAGCAGAAGTTCTGAGAGGGAATTTAGAGCTGATTTTTTCCACCTAAGTGAAAGGAATTGATGTGTTAGCAGAAGGAACAACTTCTGGTCCTGCTGTAAATGTGTTATTTTTGCCAAAGGACAGAAAAGGTTCCTAGATCACAGGCAGCCTGAAGGCTACGATCCAGGAGAAGATGAAGGAGAAGCACAACTTGAAATAAAAATTGCAGGTCATGTCACTCCAAAAAAGCTGTACTGCAGACATCACAAAAGAGAAGGGTATAAACACAGAAATTCAGTGGGTTTTGAACAACAGGGGAAAAGAAACTAGAGGACATTTAAGATGATACTCTTTAACATTTTCTTCAGGGCTCTGGAATTGCAATGTCATTGCTGGCAAAATTCGCAGACAACTCTAAGTGATAAGCAGAAGGGGGGACAATCACATAGTCATTAAATACCTTGGAAGAATAGGACCATTAAAAAAAAAAACATTTCCATGCTAAAAATACAAGCAGAGGGACATGGGAGGTGGTCCATGGCGTATGGTAGAGGAGGGAGAGAGTGCTCAGAAAAGGAGCTGGAAATGAGCACCCCGTGGTACTCTGTAGGTCTACAAAGGGAAGGAGCAGTAGTTTGTGAAAGCCTTGTTGAGACCAATCCTGGTGTGCTACCCGCAGACCTTGTGCTCACGTGGTAAAGGGAAGGTGGGAAGAACAGGAAAGAGCAGTGAAGAGAGTCACAGTAATAGCTGTGCTGTGTGTACAAGGTGGAAAATATTTCTGGCTACTGAAGGGCTCTAAATTAGAACTGATGGCTGGAAGTTGAAACCACAGAAATTTGCACAGGAAGTAAAATGCAGTTCTCAATACAGAGGGTGAGTAAATGTGAAGTAAAGGGGCCAGGGAATTGATGGGGGTTTTGTTTCTCAGTATCTTTAAATCAAGATAAATCAGGGAATAAATTAATTGAACAAATTATATTTTTCCCTTAAATTTGATGAATCTTTGATCCTAGATGAGTCACCACAACTCGTGAGCATAAGGGAATGTGCTGGTTTGTGCTTACTTGGAAAGGTAGTGTATCTAGAGTTCAGGGTCTGTTTTGCCCCTGGTAGATTCATACAGACATTTTGATTTTGTAATGGGAAAAAGGAAATAGGATAGTTAAAGGATATAGGATATAACATGATCAAAGCCCAAGTGTCACAAGAGTAGCAGTGATTAAAATATTCTGATCTGAGTGTAATGGCAATGGCAGATTTTTCATTCTAAAGGTAATGCTGCTAAAACTTTCAATGTTTGCACATTTCTCTTCAGTTCTACTAAATGCAGAGCACTGAAATCTTTCTGTTTGAGGAAAGGATCAATTTCAGTTGAAGGGAAAAAAGTCACTGCTTCGCCAGTTTCCTTATGCTCCTTTGAGATGGTGTGGTTTCTAGCACAGGTTTCCAGTGCCAATTCTGCCCAAGTCTGTCGTGATTTTTGATGCTGAAGGAATAACACTGCAGATGATCTTGAAGGTCAGATGAAGGCAGGAGAACTGCAAAACAGCATGGCTTTGCACCCAACTGCAAGCTGATTGGGAGGAAAATTGTTGCAACTGGACAGTCTAAGTCCTGCTAGCTTAAGCCTCATGCAGACAAATATCTTTCTTCATCTGAAGGGTTAGCATTTCTTACTGGAACTGTACAAAGAAAAGAAATTAAACCCCCTTGTGGGATGTGATGTTCTATTAGCCGATATTACCATCTTTGTTTACCCACTCCTATGCCACAAACTCTGAACATGTGCTACATGTCCTTAGGCACCCATTGGTTAATTTACTTGTGCAGAGTAAGGCAAGAAAATTATAATAATAAATTACAAAACATAGTACAACTAGAACAAAGATACTCTACAAAAATTCTTTCTGCTTTTTTTTCCTTGGTATTTCTTCTCAGCCAGAGATACAATATAAAAGTGCAGGTCAAAGTGTGGTCTGTCACAATAATAAATCTTATGAGAAAAACTAAATAATTCATTAAAACAAATTAACAAGTTAATAAGAACAGAAGTGAGTTAAAATACAATAAAATATTATTAATACATCTCAACCTGTATCTAGAGCCTGTTTAAGGTGAATCAATGCACAATTAATGGGAAGCTGAGCTCCAGTTTTTGTATGATTATGTATAGGGCAGATCATGCAATATCATCTAATCTGCAAGGTGTTTAATCTCTTTAGCACTTCTGAAATGAAACTAAATGTGATCTGGACTTCAGGGTCCTCAGCTATTGCAGTGATGGGAATTTTAGAAGTAAGAGAAACTGGTAGTCAGAAAATACCGTATATTTTTGTGAGAGTACACTCCATAGCCTCCAACTGCAATTTCCTATTTTCATAATTTTTCAGTTTAAATAGAAATATTTGGGTTTGAATAAAAACATCAGAACTCTGGATAAAATAATGACAATTTTAATTGTCACACATTTGTTTTGAGTGTGTTGTTAGACCTATTATAACTGCAGCATTGATTCATGACATTTTCCTCTTTTTGTAATGGGATTTCTGTTGTTGCAAAAAAAAAAAATTGAACAAAGGAGATTGCTATGGAAGAAAAAGCTAAAGGCACTTTTGAAGGCCAGGAAAATGATCTACAGTGTAACCCTTCTGAGATTTTTGGGTGAGGACAGAATTTGAAGCCCTGCTGAGTGATCCCATTTATATGCTATCCAGGGAACGATGATTTCACTGGGGCTCTCCAGTCTTGGCATTGAAGAAGCAGGTCTCATCACTCTGAGATTTTTGCACAGCAACAATTTGGCATCTTGAAGTAGACACTGTGGGTTTTGTGTGACTTCAGTTTATCATGTGTTGTACATCCTTGTCGCATAGGTAAATGACCCAAGAACTCAGAGAAATTCCTAATTTAAATAGACATCAAATCCCAGGTGTAAAGCAGAGTTTTCACTGTGAGAAAACAGTCATATTTGTCTCTGAAAGAACTTACAGTCCATGCTTGAACCTCTCTTTTGAGATAAGTCTTGCTGTTCTCAGGGGCAAGGCTCAGCTTTTCTATCTCACTAGTGCTGTGCTCCCTGAGGACTTTGGTAAGAGCTAGTACTTGGATTTTTTTTTTTTTTTTTGCTTTGGTGGATGTTGTGGAGATAAAAAGACTGTGGTGGCAGCAGGGGGAGTCGAGGTCATTGAGTTTTCACTGCTGCAGAGAAGGCCACAACAAGAAGGAAAGCTGAGGCTGTGTCTTGGTTTCAAAGAAAGAGGGACATTTCCCCCTTCTACTGCAATAAGCAATGACAGCTGCAAAGGCATACCCTGTCTTGCAATGCGATAATTTGTTTGCCTTTCCCTACCCACAAGCATGGTCCTTTCTGGCTGCCTGATGTTAAATATTGGTAGCCCATCCTGGAAGACAGCATGGCAGACAGCTCTGGACATAAACTCTAAGAGAAACGTGTAGATCAACTTGGTGAGTTGTGAGAAACAGGCGGTTCCTGAAAGGAGAGATGTAGGGGTAGGAAGTGTACAGACAGGGGAACACAAGCCATTTGGTACATGTCACCCACACCTTCTGCACTGGAAAGGCAATATCTCCAGCAGAGTTGACTATGAGGAAAACCAGGAGCAAGTATTGTTTCTAGAGTAATCTCCCCGCTTCCCTTCCCTGTGTCCACCCTGGTTTTGTGAGGTACATCGGAAATCAGAGCCAGCAGCTTTGCCATAACAAAGCCCCAGATGCTGCCCTGGGTGAAACCTATCTCTGTGGAGGCTGAAGTCAGAGGGATGTCATGTGTCTCCAGTGCCTTGTCCACTTGTCACTCAGGAAGGACCTAAGCTGCCTTCTGGATAGGTGCCCACACAGGATGCGGTAACTCTGCTCTAGCTGTGCCCTGCTTCTCAGTGTTGACCATACAGAGGCTCAGATGCCTGACTTTTGGATAGCTGAGGAAGTTACTCCCACTTGTCCCCAGAAGCCTGGAGACTTTTAATGCTGCTTCCCACAAAAGTTTTTCACCAAGGACTTGCTGCTCACTATGCACATTGAGATGCAGTAAATGCAATAGTACTTGGCTTCCTGTCTAATACTAAGATATGATGGGACCAATTTGAAACTCTCTTTTTGCCACCTCAACAGCAAAACAACAGATTCAGCATGAGCCAGAAGACAGGAATACCCCATGCAAAGGGAGTCCTGGTCTCATTGTAAAGGTGCTTTATATTTTCCCTACTTAACTCAGTCCTATGGAAACTTCCAGGGTGCTCCAGACCCTTGGAAGGGTCTGCAGTTCAGCAGCTTGGGGCAGAAAGGAGCCTTCAGAGGTGTGGGTCTCCTTGCTGTGGTGCTGATGATGGCCAGCTTCATGGCAATTTTGTTTTTTCCTCCTATATACTTCTTTGAAACCTTTATCTGGTCTAACCTTCTGTCCGGTGGTGCAGATGTTCATCAGCCTGCATTCCTTTGAAAATAATGGGCTATTTGCAGGGCAGTGATTGTCCCATTTAAAAAAAAAAAAAAAAAGGCAAAACCCCTTATCCTTGTAAATGAAAAAGCGTGCCTCTCCTGCTCTGTCATCTCTTCTAACACATTGCACTGAGGGTTAAAGACGTGTCTCCATCTCCTCCCCAAATGTCTTTATTAATAGCTTTCAAATATTGGCCTCCTTAGGCCATGGACAGATGCAGCTCTGGACATGCTAGAGGCTGCATAGCACTCAAGGAGATAAGACAGTTTAGTTTAACACAGCACGAATGATTCCAGCCTCAAGTCCCAATCAAAGAGATTTACAGCTGTTTTAAAAAGACAGTAATGTTGACTTGACTGGTGAAAGAATGCATGAAACCACTCTCAATAAAAGGTTTGGTTTTAGCAAATAAATAAGTATTAGAAGCACAACACACACAACTTGATTATTATTTAATTAAAAATTAGCTTAATAGCCTAATTGTAACACACCAGCAATATTTGTACTTTTGGAATTAACAGTCAATACCCCACAAGACAGACACATCCTTTAGTTAAAACAATTATAAAACAGACAGTGAAACAGATCTCCTTTGTCACCATTTAGAAGCAATTTAATGCACTCTGTTCCTAATATTTTATGATGCAGAAATTCTATTCTCTAATTTCCTTTTCAAGCCTCTATCCCAATGGGGTTTTAATTTGATATTTTCTACTTTAATGTAAGAGACCTTGCTCAGCACCTCCACGGATCAAGCCCTGGGAGAGGCATTAAAAGATGAGAACAACCCAGCCATCCCCCTCTGCAGAGGGACAAAGGCGACCCCACACCATGTGAGGGGTGCCTCTGCATCGATGCTAATGAAGTGACCATCTGCAATCTGCATCAAATAATTATAAGTTGCCTCCCCTGACTGCACTCCATGTGCTGGCACAGCCTGGTGGGAGGCGCAGCTCGGGCTGCGGGCTGCTGGTGCCCGAGCACGGGGGCGGTGGGGGCTCGGAGGAGCGGATCATGTTTATCCCTTCACCACGAGGCACACAACCTGCTGAGCAGACAGGTGCTGGCTGTGCTGATGTCCATGGGCGATGAAGCCTGCTTGTCCTAGTAGCTGACATCTATATCTAGATCTATCTGGATTTTTAAACTGATACAACATGAAGAATGTCACTCTCTGTTACTGTATGTGTGTGTCTTATGGATATCCTTTAAGCACAATGCCTTGACCATGTCTGCCCTGCTTTCTTCAGCTGATGGATTTTGCCATTGTAATCGGCTATTGTTTTCCACAGTTTTTTTAATTTATCCTTCAGTTCAAATGCTTCTGGACATGATTACAGTTAGACTCTTTCCCCAGTACTTTAACAACTCTATTGTTTCTACTTATGCTTTTAAAAACTGTAGACTTCATGTTAATAAAACTCAGCTATTGGAACCAAAGTAAATTCTGCCTTAACATATTCAAAAACTTTAGAAGGAGCCTACTGAGCTAAGCATGCCTAAACCCTATTGATGTCACAGGGAACCTATTACATTACATGTACTACAGCACTGCAGTAAGCTTAGTGCTTCCTTTTTTTTTCCTTTTTCTGCCTTGTATCCAGCTGCCTCTCTGCTGGTATTAAAGATTTTGGTCCAAAGCTTAAGTAAAGTGAGCACAAGCTTTTATAAAATATGTTCCCAAGATTTTCTGTGAAAGACAAGTATGACATATTTTTACATCAATGTGCTTTCTTCAGTAGTATTTGAGACCTTGCTGCAATAGAACTAGAGCCAGTTGGAGAAAAAGACAATTAGAAATAAAAGACAACTTTTTTCTGTGAACAGAAAAAAATTCCACTTAATTGAGTCTTCACTGTCTTGCTTGCAAGAGGAAACAATTAAACTCTATGTTCAAAGGACTTTCAAGAAAGCATTGTGGGTGTCACCCAAGGCAAGATTGGCAGGATAACTTTTATCTAGTCTTTGGTCCATTTTAGGTAGGCAGCATCCTGTACCAAAGTCTTTTCTGTTCCAGACCAGAGCTGAAGTTAGATCAGGAAGACAAGAGGGTGTTTCAGGTTTCAGCCCAGTTCTGGTTAGCTGCAGTCCTGTTCTGCTGATTGCCTGTTTTGCAGACCCAGCTGGGGCTCACTGGTGGGTGCACTGTCACTCCACTCTGTTCCCCATCTGCCTGTCCCCTCCTGGAAAAACCAAGGCGAGCGTTTTCTCGTAGTGCTGGTGGTGACAGCCTCCAAGCAGCATGGATTTGCATGGAGGTAGTGAGGTCTTGGTGTGCGATCACCACCTGACAGCAGAGGTTTATGTGGGATGGGATAATGGGACAGCGCTCCTCTCTGTCAGCCCCTGGCAGGCACAGAAGTGGTGACAGCCATCCGGCTGTGCAGCTTCCCTTCCTGCCACCCTCAGGTCATGGTGCAGCTGAATCCAGGCCCATGAATATTGCAGGTTTCTAGCAACATGTCTGCACACACAAGGAGGGATAACTCCAGGCAAGTGGCCCTGGGAGATGATATCAGGCTGTTGTCTCAAGGCAGCTTTGTGCTGTACATCCTCACATACAATCTGAGACATTGGGCTTGTGCTTGTCTTTTGTACCACTCCCTAATTCTTCGGAAGTCTCCCCTTGCCCACATACGTTATCTGGCTGACATACAGGGAATCACAGGAACAGAAATCACTATGGTATGTAGGAGTAGTGGCTAATCTGTTGGGATTATACAGACATTGTCACATGCCTTTAAAACTCTGTTTCATTTTCTCCCTTCAGGCTGTTTTCAGCATCCTTGATACCCTTGTAGATAAATGAAGCTGGCAGAGAGACCACCTCAATAAACAATGAATTTTTCATGTCTGTAGTAACATATCTGACCCTGTGCAGGCTTATCCACATGTTGTAGATGCTCAGGTAAGGACTAAAACAGTGAAGACCTCATAGCAGTCCTTCGCAGTGGAAAAGGCCACTTGAAAATTGAAGGTAACTTAGGACTTGGGGCACACTCCTTCTGCCTCTAGGATTGCATCTGTCTTCCTAGGACTCCCTCCCTCAGGAGCTGCTTTTAGGGCTCCTGAGCTTAGCTGGTGCCAGAGCTGCCTTGCACCTGTGTCACAGCCCAGCCATTACTGAGAACAAAGAGAGAAAGATCATCTTTCCTTTGAAGGAGATTTGAAACTAAAATGAGTGGTTTTCGCTGGCAGGAGGCAGATCTTACAGACCCACTCCCCTTGCACCTGTGCAGCTGCCCCTTACCTTCCTCTCTCCCATCATCAAGCAGATGGAGGCAAAGGGGTTGCAATCCAGACAGGTGTGAGGAAAAGGCTTTGGGGAGGGTCCAGAACAGAGGTAACAACTTTAAATTGCCTTTTGGACAGAAACTCAGCTATCCTTTATGCTTTCCAGCCCCACCGAATGATTGGATGCTGCCAGGACATTCCTTCTTCTCCACAGCTGTGAGGACTTAAAGATCACAGTTGCCTGTCTCAAACACTGCCAAGGCCGCAGAAGGAACTTGCCATAAAATAAGTCACCACAGTGGGGCTTGAGTTAAATGCAGAAAGGAGGAATTTGCAACAGGAAGGTGCTACTTCCAGGGCTGGCGGAGGTGAGATCTGGTTAATGCATCCAGACAAAAATTCCCTCTGTGACACACCATGGGAAAGGAAGGAACTGCTCATACACATATCACTGGTCGAACAAAGATCACCCCAAGTTTGACCATGACCACTGAAGCACCCCCAGACTAATTTCTGGGGTCTTCCACCAGAGGACTGCACGAGACCTTGTCACTCTCAACAACAACCGGAAAGGAGAGTGTAGCCAGCTGGGAGGTGGTCTCCTTTCCCAAGTAACAAGTAATTTTTTTGATTTTTAGTTTTAAAGAGGTATGTATCATTATCATTAATAAAGAAACTATGCTTAAAGTACAACATCTGCTGCAAATATTTGCAAGTCCTAATTCAATCCATTTGTATTAGTGGAAATATTTCCTCTGACTTATGCCATGGAGTAGTCTCTTGTTACAGTACTTGTCTGATCAGGAGCATCGTGCTTCAGGCATCACTGCAACACCTAATCCTTATGCGGCCCTCTAGCAAATGGATTTATCATCCTAGAGCTGGGCTCAAGAACTTAAATGTTGTGTGGAGGGGTAGCTGGTAATTTAGGGTACAGATCATCAGAAACAAACCTAACAGCAGGTTTACCTCTCTCTAACAGCCTGTGGTAGGTGGAAGCAAAATGCAGAGAAATGGATTCTACAGATGGACTGTCTGCCAGCTGGTGGCTGCCCTTGCACACATCTTTTTTTTGCAGAATGGGGTCTCCTATAATCTAGAATTTACTGGCACCTCACTAGGGAAGTGTTTGCTGTGTTAGACAGCTCTTAACACCTGCAGTGTCAAAATAAAGCCATTATAGATGGAGAATATGCATTCTGCAGTGAAAAAAACCACTTATGTGTAGCTCGCTCACTAGTTATTTAGGGCACTTAGAGATGAAATAGCCCCACAGAGTTAGAGGAAGTTCATTCCTTTATAATGAACTGCCAAGGCTGTCAGAAGCTCTGTGGCAAACACACCCAATAAAGAGGAAAATCTCAGGAGACTGAAAAAGGTTAGTAGCTTTTCTACAGGGCTTTGGTTTTTTTTCCTCCAGCATAAGTCAGAAATATGCAAACAAATGTTCAGAAATAATTTTGGTTGAGGATTTCAAGGGTATTGTTAATCTCCTTCATGTTAAGACATCCCATAATTGGCTGTACCAATTAGTCAGGGTGAGTGGCTCAGATTTGTTCTACTGACGTTCACTAACAAACAGAAAATGACCTGTCTGCTTTGTAGAGTATATTCGTCTAGGAATAGCAAGCTCAGCAGCAGGACCATAAGGTCCAAAATGTAAATCCAGTCCTAAAAATACTCCATCTGTCTCTTTAAACCAAAGGTTATGGAATGCCAACGTAAAAGAGCAAGAACATTTATTCACCTTCAGGTGTGCCACCAAGACAGCGTCGTCCCACACCTGCATAGTAGCAGAGGCTCATTCCAGCCTGAATGAGCTAGCTTAGTATCACTCTTACCGCTATTTCTTAATCTTTAGTTTGTCCAATGAGAAGGACATTAAAGGTGCCAGTTGAGCCAAATGTGTGTTTTGGGCATGCAAACATCTCTCTTCATCAGGTGGCTGGTGGCTGTCAGTCATAACTGGTTCAGTGCCGTGAACTCCAGGTAAACGTTTTCCTTTTCTTAACACGCATCCTGTCTGCTACTAAAATTTTACAAAAGCATAGAGAGACAGCCTTGGTGTTTCATGAGCTGTAGTCACCACACACTGAGCAGGAATTTGTTAGCCAGGTCTGGGATGTTGGTACAACCCAGAGAGTGCCCACACGGAACACAAAGAGACAGTCAGCGTCAGCTGCGATAACTGAGCTTCAGACTGAGGCTAATCTACTGTGGTTAATAAATACCCACCTTCATAACAGCATCTTCCTGTCCTTGGGACATACGAGCTCCACAGAAACAGATGAGAAACTGGCCTCGATTTCTTTTCACACACAGCTTTGGACAAAAACGGTGCAGGTTTGTTCTAATGATATTAGTTAGGCAAAATTAGAAAGAAAAAATCAGAGGTGTCATTATCAAGCACAGGGGAGAAACTAGAAGGAGCAGTAACAATAATCTTTCTTTACTGCATCAGCATTTGCATTTTTTCTCTCCAGCAGATTTTGACAGAAAACATGTTAACGTGATCTGGGAATGGTCAATTTTTTTTGCCAAACTGTGGCTAAAGGTGAACCCAGCACCTTTCATGGTAATTTTTTTCCTGTCTGGCCAACAGTAATTCTGATCAACCCATTCTGTGGTCAGGAGATAATTAAATCCAGGATGTGCTGTCAGGGATATACAAATTCTTATTTTCCTTCTAGATGTTAAGAAGGGATTAACTAGGACTGTTTCAAAAGATATTATTTCTATGTTTACAGAGAAAAGATTGTGATGGGTTTTAACCTTTCAGGGTGTTTTCTCCCTTTTTGTTCATTATCTGCACTCAGAAACAATTACGAGACTCTCACAGGGGGAAAATCTAAAACAACTACATGAACACCTAATGATAGTAGTAAAAGGAACAAGAGATTAATAGGAGAGGCTCACCCCTTGTTTATGCCTTTACAGTTTCCTCTAATGAGGTGCAGTGTGGGGTAACTGGTGTCATGTGTCGTGTCGTAGAACATCATATCCATATCAGGGTCCATCATGTCACACAGAGTAATAGGAGATGACAGATTCAATGGGAGACTGTCAGCCTAGGAATATATATATATTTTTAATTCTTATGTATGTAGTTTTAAAATGTATAAAACCTGCTAGTGATAAGTTAAAAAAGACGAGGAGGAGAGAAAGAGGAGGGAACTGAGAATAGTCTTTACAAGACAGAAAGCAGGCCAGGGCAAAATGTCATGTCTCAGACACATCAGTCAGAAACTCAGGCAAGCTAGATCCATGCCACCTCAGCCTGCAGGAGTAGCTTAGCAACAACATCTGAGCTGCTCAGAATTGGACCTCTAACTTTTGGGACAAATTAGAGTAGGTTCTAGTTAATTCCATTATTTTTTGGTTCAGTCTACACCCTGGGAATTTGGATTCAGGAGTGCATACAGGTTCCTAATTTCCTGCAAGTTCGTATCTCAGAGTCTGTCTCTGAACAAAAGGTTTGTGCTTCCCTGTGCCAGGCCAGACCTTGCCTCGGGAGAAGCTGCGGGGGACAAAGGATGCAGAGCCATCCTTTACACCTACCCAAGGGCCTGGGGCAGGCAATGGGCTGGACCAATGCAGCTGTGGTGTGTTCACACCTGGCACTTGTTGTGGTTTCTGCAGATCCTGCATTAGCTGATTTGCATCCCCTGTTGCACCAGCAGTGCGCACACAAGTGTTAGCCATTGCTGATTAAGCTGCGGCCACACAGCACTGCCATGCTTCCACATCTTCAACAGGGAAATCTGGTCAGGCACCCCACTGTGTGTTGTCCCGCTGCTCCAGGATGGTCTGCAGGGACACAACACAAGCTCAGGACTGAGCTATTTGTCTTCCAGCATTCCCCCAGTTTCATCCCACTGTACATCTACTTGTGAGATGGACAATGCCATTTTCCAGGTGGCAGCATGGCAGAGACACTGTTGGGTGTTGTGGTCCTCATGGTGATGAATACAGACAGGCATGGCTTAGCTTCACTTCCCCCAGCCTGCAATTTCATGGCTCAGGACACCTCTGGCAATGCCTGAAATCAAGCATATGTTCCTTTGGCTTTTTTTTTTTCTGGGGAGCCCCAACTTCAGAGCCAAGACAAGATCCTGCTCTCTTGGGGCAGGATGCTCTTGCTGACCTTCAGGGCCACAATGCTTGAGCAACTGCCACAAGCTTCACTCCAAGTGCCAGACACACATGACCATCCTTGCCTGGAGACTTGACAAATCATCCCCAGAGTAGCTGTTTCTTCAGCCTTCCAGAGAGAATTGGTTTGCTGTCTCGGTAAAAACCTCTCACAGATTGTTTGGATAGAAACAAGGAGTACCACTGGTGCCTGGGTGACTGAAGGACTGATTAAGGAGTTAATAATAACTCTGATGGGTAGCAAGAAGTAGCTGAAATCATTGCAATGGTTTTATTTGCTCTGCAGAGCTTTGGTAAGCCTAGGAGTGAGACTTTCTGTGTGTCCAAGAAGGGAGGATCTAGGAGGTGCTGAGCAAACTGAAAGGAGGCTTCCACAAAATGCTGCTGCATGCTCAGAGCATACAGGTGGGGATGTGTTGTGCTGCTGTGATACAACTGATGATGACCGAAAACTATGAACATTCCTTTGGATTTGGCCCTAATCCTAAATCTGTTCTATGTATTCTTCATATGTGAGTTTAGCAGCGCACATGCTGCAGTTCATGTAGGGATTTTTGTTTACTTTGTCACAGATTTTATTGCACTGAAAGCTGGTGTTTTAATGAACTGCTTATAAGGTGGAACTGTAATTGTAAAGATGTTTTAAAAGGTGTTCTAACTATAAACAAAAATGAATGTTGTGAGCAGCATTAAATACGAGAAACAAGTAATCAGGCAAAGTTGGAAACTCTACATCTTTATGCTAAAGATTTCAGCATGATTTGTTTTGTTTTAAGCCACACGATGTAGAAAAGCAAACACTTTCAAGGTTAAAATGATGTCTCTGCATGATGCTCAGGAATGCACTCTGTTTCTTAGGGCTTGGGGATCATGGGTGAAGGACATGTCTCTCTTAGTAGAGTAAAATACCTCTCAACCATACTCAGAATTGTGTATTTTATTTTGTTTGGTTGGTTTTTGTTACAGTGTGCAGCTAGCCAAAAACCTATTCCAGGTCACTGTGGCAAGAAAGTTTCATCCTAATCTCCGAAGGCATCCAATACAGGCAGTGGAGTGCACGGAGTTTGTGACAAAGAACTTGACTGAACATGAAGAACAACAGAGGTTCTGTCTAAACAGAAATTATAGCATGGACAAGAGGGACATTGTCTTTTTCTCCTCATTTTTCCCCACCAGCATGTGCGGTATGGTGGGTGCTAACGCTGATTTAACACCTGTCTCCACCCTCAGCCGGATGAAAGGGGACTCAAGAGATGACATGTCCAAGGAATTCGCCTGCGCATTCCAGGGGCGGCTCACAATGGTGGGAGAGGCGGCCGAACCACAGGGCCGGGTGCCTGGGGAGGATAACGCTCCTGATCTCAGCGCCTCAGGTGCTGCAGAAAGCCCGGGTATTTGAGCATCTTTGCCTCAAACACTCCATTTGTAGCTCTTTTGCATCAATACCATGTGTGCAGTATGCTGAGGTAACACAGAGGAGCAGTATGGGTGACTGTGAACTTGTTTAAAGTCGTTTAAAACAGCTTTGGAAGAAAGAGGGGAATTTTGTTTGCGAATAGTCAGGGCTCGTCACATTACATCAAAGCTGAGGGAACTAGTGAAGCTGTGAGACACAGAAATTAGCTTAGTGCTTTTGTTTTTCTGTACCTGTTGATACAACAAAAGTTCTTTCTTTTCAAGCTCCTAATTAATCTGTATGATGCCACTGTTATTGCTAGAAGTGAAGCTGGCAAAAAATGTTTGAAACACAGAACAAGAGCTACACAGTCCAAAAATTGTCATAAAATGGTGTATAAGTGTGCATGGTTGCTGACACTGCAAACTCTTTCAGCTATGGTATGATAGTTTAGAGAAGGAATAGGTGGAGAATATGTACTCTCTGCGTTTTGAACTACACATGTTGAAAGCAGAGCGGTTAGAAAGAGGCTAAATCAACATGGCAGCATGCTGGCTGTTCCCTGGAATAAGGTGTTCCTGTCCCCTGCAGCTATAATGCATCAATATAATGCTGTGAGATCAATAGCTCAGGCCTGTAACTGTAGATCTAGTTAAGGCAGTATTTGTATTAAACACTTTACTGTTATTAAAGTTTACTATTGCTGCTCTAAACTCCGAGGCAAACTTCTGCAAGTCTGCTATTTATGTCAGCTGAACTCTCCATGACCTGTGGCCTAGTTAACTCCTTTTCATATTTCCCGTGTCACTGACAAAAAGCTTTCTTGTTCCATGGCATGAATAACCACTTTTGGTACATATTTTCCCAATTAATATATTTACTTGTTACTTTAAGGAAAATCAAAAAGATTCCTCTTTTATTTGTTGTCATGGTACTATTGTGGTTTTCTTCCCTTCTACTTATAAAATAGGAGATAGAAATCAGGGAACAGTTCAGGATTTTTGTAGTGAATAAATGGGGTATATATTTTGGTAAATAATCCTTTTGTCAAGTGAACTTGGCCGTTTCTCAGCTGGTGTGACACTTGTGTTGAAACGAAGACATGAGATTATGACAACTGCTCTGCTCATTAGCAGGGAACATTTGTGTTTAATAAACTGAGCTGAGTCTGTTTGCTCTATGTTCCTTCTATTTACAACTGATTTTTAGTAGTCAACAAAATGTATAATAGGACACAGTCCCCTGTAAAGCTTGCGTTTATTTGGGGTTCAGGTAACATCTCCATCCATGACTTCAGATGTTCATGGGGAACTTCTGGGTTCCTCTGAGCCATTAAGTTAGCTAGGTCAACAAAATCTTGGGATTACTGTTTTCAGGAACTGGTTACACAAAGGCTTCAGCAGCTCATAACATCTCATGAGGGTGTCCCTGGCACAATAAAGGATATGCTGACAGCATGTTAGGGTGCCATAAGTACTTAATGAAGCACTGAAGTACAGAGGTGGGAAGCCAGAGCTGGCTGTAGAAAGGAACCCCTTCAGACCAGTTCTGTGGAGGACAGCTCATAATTCCAAAGGACTCATGGCCACCACATTCACTTCAGAAGCGTAGACCCCTGATGTAAAAATTTCCTGATCCTCAGCTGCCTCAACAGAGCAACTGTAATATTCAGGGTTTCATTTAGGGAACAAGACCTATTCATCTGTTGCAGCTTTTTGGAAGACACAGTACTTTAGAAAGATCGACAACTGTAAATTCTGCTCGTGTGTTTGGCCTCAGTAGGCTGTGAGAGAGAAGTGGAACCAGCCACAGGTTTGTTCTATGCATTTGCCTCTGAACTCTGAGGCACCCAGTGCAGTAGTAAGCCCCTCACACAGATGGAGAAAACTGTCATGCCACAGCAACAAAAGTCAGGAAGGCTACTGGTTCCAGCAGGAGTTTTTCAATGAAATTGAGCAGTACAGTCATTGGAGCCGGCCCGCAGTGTGACTTCTCTCCAACCAGAACAAACCCCATCCAGGGGACTTGGGCATCAGAGACATTGAGGGATGGGTTGGTTTTCAGGGGAAGATTCTTCACTTGGTTACCCTCACCCAAAAGCATTTTAGTAATAGAAATTGTTAGAAATTGATATGAATTGTTTTAGGTATTTTGTCACTGTTCAGCCAAGAAAGAAAATATGAATTAATCAGAGAAAGTAGATAGACGTATGTGTTTATGTTTAAGCCTAGTTCTTGCTTTGGACTGATTGCACTGCAAAAGTCACTGATCTAAACCAGAATATCAACTTCAGAAAAAAAAGAGTTTAGTAAACCAAATCATATAACTGTTTGTTCTCTGTTTTCCTTCTTTCTTTCTGTTAACAATCTGGCTAAAATATGTTAATAACCTTAATGTACCTATACCGAAACTAGGGAAATACATATATTTAAGCTGTCCAGAGTTTATGCTTCAGGTGAAATATTTCACTTTCCTGTGAGTTTATACAGCCAGAGACAGTACCTGTCTCTTAACTGTTTAGATATGAAATATACATAAATTCAATCAAACTTTAGACCGGATCTTGAGGTGTTACGTATAATTCAGAATACTTTCACCAAAGCTATAATGGTTTATGCCAGTGCAGTATCTAATGCATTGCATCGTTGTCTTTCAGATAAATCCATCAGCACTAAACTTTTGTTAAGATTACATGTCAAGTCTAAGGTGGGCAGAAGAGCATTGCATTGATGAATACTTTGCAATGTGTTACAGACCTTGTTCCAGAGGGTGCTTGGCCTGATGGCTCTGCTCCCGTCTGCCATATATGAATCACTGCCCCAAGGTGGAAGTGCTTGTGGGAGTCAAGAGCTGTGTGTGGTGCAATGGAGAATAGACTGTCCTTGTCAGACACTGTTATAAATCCCTTATCTGTGCTGTAGCACCTAAACATGTTTAATATATTTATCCTTGAAAACATCCAAGAAGGTAGGAGAGTGTTTACTTTATGGGGGAAGAACAGAGGAGTAGTTATATCAAGGAAACATCAATGAAATCTTGTATAGAGAGCAATTAAATTCCTGTCTCCTGGGCACGTTCAAGAACCAGGTACCCTCTCCTAACTCTCCTAACATCCTTAATGGGTCACATTGCTTTTAGGAGCAAAACTGCAGCAACTTTATATGATTCATCTGTTTTTTATGGGAAGAAAGAGCTCCATAAATAGCATGTGTTCACCAAGTGTATCTGTGGCTTTTTTGCAGGTGGGAGAAACATTTGTTTAAACAAGATTCAGGTTATTGGTGGAGCCAAAGAATATGTGCTTTTCCACCAATTCACGAAAAGGTATTGCATTTGAAAACCATAGATTTTTCTCCCTGGTTGCTGAGTTATCTGACACAAGAGAATTCATTTGCCTCATTCACGTTTCTAACAACCTGTGTTAAAGCAGGTGCAAAACTTATTTTTTGTGGAAAATCTGCCTGGAAGGAAACAAACAAAACACTGTTGGCATTTCCAGCAGCTTTCCTATTGCTGCCTGGCGGAGGACAAGCAGAGCAGGTTTCCATTCACTGGGTGTTTGCTGAACTACCCCTCCAAGAGTATAGGACCTATGCTTTGGCTTTTCCTCTCTCAGGTCATGTTTTTAGTGATACGACCCATCACCAACTCCTCCTACTCAGTCACTGGCAGTCTGCTCTCCTGCAGTATTGCTGCAGTTGGTCTTTAGAGCAGAAGCTTGGTCTGAGGCTCTTTTATTGTGACATGCTTCCTCCTTTATAATTACATCAGTATGGGAAAAGGGAGGGAGAGGCAGAGAGAGAAAAGGCTTTGTGCAGCTCAGGCAAATTCCATCAAAGAAATAGAGAATACACGGGCACATTAACCGTGGATTAACATGAAAGTTATAATGATACAGCAAGAGTATATCTTGACATTAACTATATATTCCATTTATCTCTTACATGGTAATTGCCTACTTGTCTATTTTAAAAGAATTTCAACGGGAAACAAGCCATGGTTATATTGTGGAAATCAGGCAAGCTTGTCTCCCCTGGAAACTGCAGTGTCAAATATACAGATACCACATGCTCTTTCAAGAAGACTTCCCTTGTAAACACATGAGTTCTGCCCCATGGAGAAAGAAGAACATTGTCTACCTCTCCTTATCTGAATAGGCTAATTGAGTCACAACAATGATTTCAGCTGCTAGAAAAGCTGATATAATAACAATCATGTTATTATTCTCTATGCAAAGACAATTTTTTTTCCCAGAACTTGGGATATATTGCCAAGGAGGTGATTCTGATTCCTACTGTCCCTCACACAAACATATGCAGGTACATTTTTCGAAGAGTCATGCTACAGCCTAGTTTGCTCTCCTTGGTGTCAGTGTCAAAATTAGAAGGTAATTTACTGTGAGAAATCCAGTTCAAAGGTTGAGATTGAGACGCTCCTTTAAAAGCAGTATTTTTTCCATTACACATGCTTTAAGATCTACATTAGGTGCTCCTACAGCTTTGTGTAGGAGAAACCAGAAAGGGATAATTTATAGTGTAGAGATGTTGCTTTTTTATCTGCTTTGTGATGGTACAAATTGTAGCCACACCCAGTCACTGCTTTTCCATGTGGGGAAGATAATGCATAGTAATGGACAAACTTCATGGACAAGGCTCCAAGGTGGTCCTTAGTGACTTCTGCTTTGAAAGCAGAGGAAGGTACAGGTGGTACTAATTGAAAGGATGATCTGACAACATAATCTTTTCCAGGTCTATCATTGTCTGTTTGTTCACTTCTTTTTCAATCCTGCTGGCCTCCATAGGATTTCATAGTGATTTCCACTTGTACATTAAAAAGTATTTCTGTAAGTTTGCTTTAAATCTGCCATCTGCTCATTACTCAGGGTGTTTAAAAAAAAATTGAATAATCATTTCCTGTTTGCCTACTCTGTACCATCCATGATTTTCTACACCATAATTAAACTGAGAATTCAGATTTGACTATTTATTCACCTTTTCTTCTTAACATTTCCCATCACAGATGCCTATCTAACTATTCTTTGACCTTTCCCAAATAAAGCCCATCAATCAGCTCACTCTCTCCTTCTTTGAAGCATAACTTTCTGTCCCCTCACCAAGTCCTTGCACGCCAATTCCCAGCAAAGCCAGTCCTAGGCTTGTACCAGCTTCTAGAAATAATTCCTCATTGCCCAGCTTGCTCCCAGAACTTCTAAGGAGCCTCTTCAGAAACATCTGATCTCCCCTTGAGACCAGGGTCTCCCCTTCCTACTTGATTTTTGCACTGCAGAGAGAAGAAAAACTTCAATCCTACACCACCCTTGTCATCCTGGCTCTTGGCACCCTGACAATGCAGCTGCCCTTCTTAGCCTGGGCTCTGGTGAGAGGTAGGTGTCCAGCTCTGAGGTCACCCTGTGGACCCCAGCCTGAGCTGGATCCTTTGCTTCTGCTCACTTCTTGATTCCACAGTGCTACAAGGCAAACGTTGTCTCTCAAACAGGTACTATAATGGGAACAAAATTACTGTGGACAAGAGAGGTGGAGAGAGAAAAAAGTTATATGGCACATTCCTAGAGTTTCTCTCAGCCCCTAGGAGATATTTATTACTCCCCTCTTCTGCTCCTGTTAGAAAGACCCATTTCTACTCTGTGCTGTGTCATATATCTATTTCATCATCTCTTTTTCAATGTAGAAATGTTCTGACCTATTTACCCTCCTTCATTTCTCTGTGATTCTTTGTATATTTCTTAATGTTATCACAGCCTCTTCCAAAGAGGTAACTAAAATTACCAGTAGTACTCGAGATGCAAACTCACCATGCAGGTACACAATGTTACAAGGATGCTCTGTTTTATTTTCACTTCCTTCCCTAATAATTCCCTGTGCAATATTTGCCACTTCACTGCCATGGAGCTGACTTTTCAGAGCAGTATCCGTAATGGCTCCCAGATCTCTTGCTAGACTGGTAATAGATAATTTCCCTAGCTAATAGCTAATTTAGAGTTTATCCCTGTGTATATAGTCATATAGATAGTTGTTTTTCTCCTTCATGCACCTTACTTGCATTTATTGACATTTCATTTGTGATTCCCATTGAATTTAATTTGTGATTTTATTGCCTTATCACCCAGTATTGTGAGATCCTTCTGTAGCTGTTTGCAGCCAATTGCACATTTCACTATCCCAAATAATTATTTGTCTTCTGCAGACTTCCTTACCTCGTTTTTAACCTTTGCATACAGATTACCTATGACAATTTTGAAGTGCACAAATCCCAATACTGATCTTGTGGAACCACCCTGCTAACATTCAACTATCATGAAACATCACATTTTATCCTTGCTCTTATTTTTCCTATTTTCCTACAAGCTATTTATGCATGCCAGTACAAATGGACTTTCTTCATCAGTTTATTCAAACGCTAGCTGAGGGACTCCCCCAACAGACTCCTCCCACCTCTCTTATTTCTTTCCAGCTGTGCTTGAGCTATAGCTGCTGAGCCTGTACGTTGTGGCCCATGGGACAAGTCCCTGGGACTCCTTAACCTCTGGAGATATGGGATGGTTGAAGAAGACCGTGAGCTGTCATGGGGAAGACCCTCTGGAGTCTCAGCATCATGATGATATTGCGGGGTCACAGTATCACAGTGCTACAAAGGGACCAAGAGGCCCACAGGGATTAGATCCTGGTGTCTCTCCATCCCCAAGCACTCATCCCCACCGTGAAGAACTGAGTGGCTTTTAGAGCAGGGTAGCAGCTAAGAATTTAATTGTGGTTTGGATGTGGCTGGTGTATTGGAGAGTGCTGCTGTTAGAGCAAGCATAAATAATTCTAGGTCTTAATTTATAGCTTGCGAGGATCCACTAAGCTATCCACTAAGCCTGAAAACCTTTTTCCAGAATACAATAACCCGATACAAACAAGCTGTAAGATTGAGGGGAAAAAAGAATTTCTTAGGCCTCCTTCTTGTACTCAGGTACAAGTGAATATGTGACTCTATTTTAGAGCATACAAAAACTTTTGCAACTATGCTATCAACATATTTTCCTTGCACAAATGCCGTGGTTTTTTCCTCCTATCGATGAATTAACAGCCCAGCTCAGTCTTTTCTGAATTATTTTTACCATTCATATGAGACTCAACTGTACAGAAGTCAACACAGCTTAGAAGGAAGACAAATTCTTGCATGTGTTGAGAGCAATTGCAAGGCAGCGTGAATTACACATTCTATCTGCTTTGGACCTCTTTGCTAATCTGCATCACACTGCAGAAACAGCAAGTTTTAAGTTCATGTATTATTAGTCCATTACTTTAACAGACTATTTTTAATGCCAGTCACTCTCAGGAGAACTGATTAGGTATTGTCCCTTTTCTCAAGCAAAACAGTGCTTAATCCAATATTTGGCACATTAAAAAAGTTCAGCCCAAATATAGTCCCACACTCTGTCTCAGCTTGTCATCCATGTAAGGATTAATAAGTATGAACATGTTTAAATGTTCAAGTGAAACAGGACAATAAAGGACTTTTGCCCAACCTTCTAAGCCATACAAACCCAATTATGGGACTTCTGAATAGAAAGAAAACAATGGTTATAT
This sequence comes from Lycocorax pyrrhopterus obiensis, assembly GCA_014706295.1. Lineage (NCBI taxonomy): Eukaryota > Metazoa > Chordata > Aves > Passeriformes > Paradisaeidae > Lycocorax > Lycocorax pyrrhopterus. The sequence continues at coordinate 106,574,026 of JACSVZ010000002.1, forward strand.
TTCACTTAACTTGACCTTTTAAGCTGCCAACCTTTTTCTGTGTAAAACATCTTTATATGGTGGAGCTCTTCTCACTGTGCTTTTCTGACATGTGCAATGTTTTTTGTGAGATCCTCGATGAAACCCTGGAACAAGTAAACATCTACAGAACAATCTGAGTGCAACAACAAATGTCTTCACAAAAATGTCCAACAGTGATCTTAGATTACGGTGGAATTCCCACACCATTTAGATTAATCACAATTGCTGGCATGCAGTGCAAGGTAACATCCCTTTTAGATAAAATGGGACTCTGGCTTTGTAACCTTTCCTTTAAATGCAGTGGTACAGCTCCGAAACAGCCCTTCCTCTAAATGGCATAGCTTTCCATAGCTCTTTTCCCTCTGGGATCAGCGAAGTCAAAAGTGGTTGAAAATGTACTGAAAATACTATTAGTTTATTTTTTTAAGGAGGAGAGCAGTGAGTGATGCCAGGATACAAGTCCATTAGCTTTTTTTTCCATTCACCTCCAGAGGCACATGTCCAAATTATATTCCACACAGCCACTCTGAAGTTTCTTGTGAAAGCAACATAAGCACAGAGCTTGAATAAGTCTCAGTAGGGGGAAAAAAATGCCCTGGCTATTTGGCACCAGGCCCAGCCATCTATCCAAGGTAGGGCAATGAGGATTATTATTAATTACTATTATTATTAATAATTATTATTATTAATTCTGTTAATATGGGAAAAGGAGCTCAGGCCTCAGTGTAATTCCTGCTGGAAAAGTGAATTAAGTACTATCTGGTATTAGTAAAAGAGAAACACGTGGCTCTTGGAGGATATTCACAATACACCTCCACCAATTATAAGCGTCTCCCACCAGGCAACTGATTGGAGAGAGGAACTCATCTGGAGTTTCTGTGGCTGCCTGAAGCAGCTACTGGTTTCTGAGAAACGCTGGTGTTGAAGATACCTTGTCTAGGAGCAAGGGAGGTGATTTTCATGGACTTTGATTTGTCTGCACCTATGTTTTGATGTATCTATCTAACCAGCCCAGAATCAAACAAATCTGGGGCTGAACTACTGTAAAACTGAATCTAACTCCCTTGAGTTCAATGCCGTACCTTAGAGGCTGGTTTCCATTGCTTCAGTGAGAGCTTCATGTTCTCTGGGTTCGACTCCACGTAACAATTTCTTCTCACACGGGTTTCTTGCTAGAGTCCTGTGCCGGATGTAACTTACTCCTCTCCTCACGCCCTTCTGCAACTGATGAACGATGAGATGTGCTCTAAACAGCTGCACCCACGTGTGCCTGCAGCAGCAGCGGCTGTGCGGGCAATTAGCACCTGCAATTACGCTGAGTTTTGTGCAATGGGAGCACACAGAGAACAAGAGCAGGGACCCCGCCCGTCACTGGGGACCTCGCCTGTCACTGGCACGCAGCGTGTGGAAAAAAAGCAAGAGGAGGACAAACAGGGCTCCTGGCTCGGGAAGGCAGACTACTCTGCATCTCAGCTTGTGCATCAGCCACAACGGGCTTTTTTCTCCCAGCAGTTTCTATTATCTTTTGTCACTTTGTTGCTTTTGCTGAGGCCTGAAATTTTTAAAATAGGAAAAGAAACAAATTAGACTTTTGCTGAGAATGCCCTTGGAAATAGTAGTCAGAAAAAAATGACCTTTGAAAATATGTTCCAGCTGTTCAGCATTTGACCACGTTAAAACTTGGTCTGGGCCCCTGAGACTTTTTTCTCTTTTTACTCTCACAGATAGTACCAACAACTCCACTGGAATTATTTGTGTGAACTAAAGCAATAGGGAGCTGCCTCAAACTCAGCCTAGGCTGTGTTTTAACATGCTGCTCCCTCTGTATATATGTGTTTGCACAGTATACCTTTCAACTTGAGTAACTGTGGTTGCTATAGATTAATATAAACTCACATCTTGGTGCAAGAGGCTTCATGCTTCCAGTCCCTTGCAATGCTTTTGCCTGCAGCTTTCTGCCACACCAATTCCTCCTTTCTTCCCACTTTTTATTAAAAAACTGTATTTCCCCCCTTTGCTTGTAACTTTTAATTTCTGTCTATTATTTAATGCTGCAGTTGTTGAACTTTGCTGGATATTACAGATCATACAGCATAAAAACTTTCTGTGAAGTTTGGACTAACAATTTATTTTCATCCTTGGGGATACTTGTTTCCTTCTTTCCTGTGAATGAATAAAAGCTTTTTTTGCTCCTTTCATGTAAAAGGAAACATTCTCCTGTGGATACAACCTGGAAAATTAGGGATACTTGAGTTTCTTTCTACACCATCGTCTTGCTCTGACCTTGGGTGCGTTATCTGGACATCATGTGCTTCTCCTATCCCAGTGATCAAAAATGGATATAAAACCCACACGTATTCAAATTTTCTTGTGACTGTGATATGTGGAGGGAAAGCATTAGATAAGTGCTTTGGGTATCCACTAATTTCCTTTTAAAATCTGGTTTATTACAAGAAGAAACAGTCCAATTTTAAAAACTTTTAAGAAGATATTAAAAAAAAGGGACAACAGAAAGTGAAGGCCACCCAAGTCAATAGGGAGGTGCACCCTGACTTCAGCAGGTTTGAAGTAGGTGCCAAGTGTGTTTAATAGATCCTGCTGTAGGTCAAATGTTCTGTATCACAATATACACAGTCCTCATCACTGTAGGACTTAGGTGATTTCAGACAAAGGGCCTGCCTGTGACTTTTTCCTGCATAAATCTTCACTGATCTCACGGAGGAAGGGAAGCACCTATGTGCATCTCTTTCAGGATCAGGGCTTTTCTTCCAAAACACTGATTGGAGGAATGTCTTTATGCAATCTGAGTGTTTAAATATCAAAAAAGAGTGAAAATATTGTAATTTGGAGACCCATTGTTTTAATTAGTAAAGTCCTGAAAAGCACACTCTGTCCCCTTTTAGCTGTGCTATTCTTTGACTCTTTCTTCAGTTCCCTGGATGTACAGTCTGTGAACACTATGAGCATGTGAACCCTTATCCTTACTTTAAAAGCTTGTTTGTGGTTCATTATGAGCTATTAGGGAGAGCACATCAAGCAATTGTTTCGGCAGGCATATAGGAATTGCTTCGTATTCTGGCAGGAACCATTCTCTCCTACTGAACAGGAATAGGAGGCTTTGTGGTTGGATTTGTTGCTCCCTCCCTTCTCCTGAGCATGCTTACGTTAGGACAGTACCTCTTCAAAGGAGAATATGACAAGCAGCCAGTCTCAAAGGGTCAACTGTAGCTTTAATGTGCAAGGTATTTTTTCCTTATCCCACATTTCCAAAAATAAGAGCACAAAAATCACTTCAGCACATCCAGAAATACAAGAACTGGAGAGAGGTGTAGGTATTAGGATTAGGTTTTGAAGTAAAGGTGTTGTCAGCAACCTCCAGGCTTGGGAGAAGGGCTGGCTGAAAAACATTAGGAGTGCAATGACAGGAAGCTTGTATGTGGAATTTCTAAGTAAGAAATTTGCAGGCAGAACCTGACACAGATTCTCAGACTGTCAGCAGGTGGAGATGAGCAGAGACCACCACAAGCACTAAGCTGTGCAAAACCAGTCATCACAGTTCCTACATGCTCCCTCACCTTTTGCAAACTGAACGAGCTCCAGAAGAGATGGAGTTTTGTCAGAGAACTACCATAAAATCTTATGAGCTTTGGCTCTGGTAACTTCTACATCTTTTGGCTTATATACCCAACTCTGTAAATGCTTCCAGATCTCTCTGCATTCCCCCAAATTATTTGCTTTCTTGGTTAACCTTCCCATATTCCAGGCAGAGGACGAGGTTTCCCCATCTGAAGATAGTATTATGTGTAAGACTAGCCTGACAAAGAAGAAAACACCAGAAACTTCCTAATCATAAAATCATAACGATAAAATTACCCAGCAGAAAATAGTAAAAATGTATTAAGTAGCCCTGCTATAAATTCTTGACAGTGAATTTCCTGGGGCAGAGACACTATCAGTGCTATATGTGTGTCTGGCGACCAGCCCGGGAGAGAGCTGATTCTCTGCTGGGATACTCTGGCAAAGTGATAACTTCTTGGAAGGCACCAGACCATAACACTCCTGCTCCTCGAAAGTGTTCATCTCAATCCTGTTGGCTGCAGAGGAGAGCGGGGGTGAGGGAGATGGCGCTCAAGGCACCTGTTGCAGCTCCGGAGATGAGACTGTGGACACGCAGGGATACAGCTGACAGCTGGAGCAGAGTGAGAAGCCCCTGGGGCAGCCCAGAACTTGGGACAGGCTAATGCCACCTGACTGCTCACCAACCCTCTGTGACGGCCGAGGGAAAAAAGGGGGCTGGGGCCGGGGTCTCCGCTGCTGCCCTGCGATGTGCTGTGATTGCGGAGCTCACACCTCGTGCTGGAGGAGTTGAGCTGTCTGGTGGTGTCAAAACTCGGGCTGGTTTCTGAGCACCGCTCCCCTGCCCAGGGAGCAGCTCTGCTAGCTGCTGAAAACTGTCTTAGCTAGGGCCCCCCACCTACTGTAGCTCAGACAACCATGTAATAAATGTAATAAATGCAGGCAATTCTGAAAAACTTTTTGAAATCCCCAGACCTTGACTGAAACTCACTTAAGCCAGTTCCTATTAACTTCAGCCAGATTTGAAGCAGGTACTTACAACATTATTTTTAAACCTATAAGAAAATAATTTCAGCCTTAATGTTGTTACAGACACAACAGAGAAAGGCACTAATGCCTTCAAAACTCCCAGGTAATTTACAGAAGCTGCAGCTGAGGCAGGGAGCCAAGAACTGAGAGACAAATCTGATAACTTGATGCAATACAGGTTTGTATCTGTTAATCCAGCACTCATGAACTTCTGCACTTTGTAAAGGATGACTTCCGTGCAAAACCCATCTGCTGTGCTCCCTCATCTCTTTGCTCTGGAAAATATTGCAAAAGCTCCATACGGGCTATGACTTCTGCATGCAGGTGATTTCTGTGACCAGTTCGAACTCTGGCTTTGTTCTGCGGCTACGTCTAAAACACAGAATTAATTTGAATTGGTCTAATCTCCTCTTTGCACAGTTTCTGGACATTTTGAGCCCCTCCATTCTGTGGTTGAAAAGAGCCTTGCCCCTGTCCTAGGGCAACTTGGCAGCTGGGAAAAGGGGTTTCAAAGGAGGGCAGCAGCCATTCAGGGTAAGGCACCCGCAGATTATTTTGGCATGGCAAATATTTTGCTCAAATTAAAAAACTCCAAACATCAGGCAACTTGCCAACAGTCTAAAAGGAGACTTGAATCTGCCTGAATAGGCATGTTTAGATGAAGTCCTGTATCACATTGGTAATTACAGACCTCGTTATCACAGTAACTCACTAACAGGTGAGAAATACCTTGTAAAATAACTACACCTAAGCCCACCTACTTATGTAAGGCAAGGCAGTGGAAGCAAATGCTTCACCCTTCTGTGTCAGAGGGCCAAATTGCTCTGTACTGAGGAAACAATGCAGAATAAGTCCAAGGAAGTCAGACGTTCACATGTGCAAACCTAACCTGGGTAAGTACAAAGCAGGGCTTACGACCCTTTTCTGACTGGAAACAATTATGCACAGAAAGCAAGCATAAATGCTTTCAATAGGTGTGTGGATTTAAAAGGATAGAGCCAGAAATCAGATAGTAGGGGGAGAGAGGTGGTCTGCAGGTAAATAAGAGGTAAAGGAGATAATTAATCAGATTCGTTATCTGCCAAACCACACTGATCCTCGCTTACAGTAAACAGCCAGTGCTTAGTATTCAGGACAATTTTCAAGAAGACCTACACTTTCACCATAGTGGTGGCAGGCACCAGAACCTCCCAAGCTGTTTCATGTTTTCTTTTAAATTCATAATTTTGCCTCCCCTTGAACAGAGACAAATGTAAACAGGAGGCAGAAACTGCTGTCTCTCCGGAAGAGTAATGTTCTCAATGAACAGCTTCAGAACATACACAGCGCCTGTGTTACTGGAAGGATTCAAGGAAGAAATCTGCAGTTTTCCCCAGAAGAATTCTAGGCATAGAATTAGTAACATTTCTTTGCATAATTTCTTAGGCCCAGAGAAATCCGAAAAGCCTCACAAGTATCTGCAAGTCTTTCCTTTAGCAGCCCTTGAAAGACAAAAGCAGAAAGTCCACTTTGATACAAGGTATTAGAGTCTGATATTCAGACTCCTTCCTAAAACACATGACAAAATTTGCTACCAGCATCTAGTTTTGGTGTATATTTTTCTGTCCAGGCACGTAGCTGGTCTGTGGGCTCACCTGCTGAGTAGGCACACCAAACAGAGATGCCCATCAACCACATACATAACCAATGGCCTCTGTGTAGCAACTCTGTTCCCAGGAGAGCCTGCAACCGATGGCTACCACACGCTATTTCACTGCTGTGCTGTTCAGCTTCGCTCTTCTCTCGCTGTTCACATCTCTCAGTTTTCAGGTGCCTCCTATCAGCGTGATCCTGGGTCATATCTTGGAAGCCATCAGGGTCTGCCCGCAAGAGGTGATGCATTCAAACTTCTCACCCGGCTGTAAAGCCACTCTGTTCACCAAGGTTGCCAAACAGAAAGCTTTCACAATTGTTGTGGCTTTGCAATGCACTTTGAAATTATACTTCATTGCAAAGTGCAAAAAAACTCCTCATGTCTGAAGATTTCAGACCAAAATCTTCTTTGAGATAGCGCTTGGGCCACTAGATGCTGCCATTGGTCACCATCAATTGAGAGAGTGGTGCTCGAAATCCTGCCACCTCTCTTGGCATTACAGAAGGTAGAAGGATGATGTGATGTCAAAGTGGAAGGTCCTACCCATTCCCCTCCAGCTCCTGGGAGCCAGCTGTGGTAAAAATGAAAAGGAAGATGTGCCCCATGCCTTATCACAGCCTGTCTTGCTAGTAGAAAGATAGCAGAGAAGATGGAGTTCTGCAGGAGAGGAGGCAGAGGTAATATGAAACTGCTTGATTCTAAAAGTGTTAGGGGGCAATCTCCAAACAGTGAAACACCCCATGTCTCCAGAGGATTTTACTGAAGGTTTTCCTTCTCAGGAAAGGGTAATGTGGGAGATTTAAAAACATAGTAATCTGGGTTACCAGATGAGGTTTCAGAAGAAAGTAGAATAATCCCACAGGGTCCTTTGCATGGATATCCTGAGTTTTCAACCTGCAAGGTTTGCAGTATTGATATTCCATTAGCAGATCTCTAAGCTTTCTAACATCTTACTATCAGCTAATCAATGTCCAGATTCTATGGAGCTGTTGACAAAGCACACTTTTCTGGTGAGGGAAATGATATCCTTATCCCAGCTTCCGTTCTCCTGCATGGAGCAGTGCGGTGGGACAGAGGGACACATTTGTGAGAATATTTCAGAGCACAAGTATTAAAATGGAGACTGAAGATGATACCAGCAATTGTTTTGCTTGCAGTTAACATACAGTTTGCTCAATCTATCAGTCACTGTCTTATTCAGATTAGATACAGGGAAGGAATTTTTTACAGTGAGGATGGTAAAACACTGGGATACATTGCCCAGAGAGGTGGTAGATGTTCCATCCCTGGAGACATTCAAGGTCAGGCTTGAATGCTCAGGGCTCTGAGCAACCTGATCTAGTTTAAGATGTTCCTGCTTACTGTAGGGGAGCTGAACTGGATGACCTTTAAATGTTCCTTCCATCTATGGTTCTATGGTTCATATTGCATCATAACTCAGGATATAAAAATATCCCTTTGTACTCCACCAAGTCAGTGCCACCCTTTGCTAATGATACCACTAATAATGCTGGACCTCAGGGCTCCTCAGGCAGAAATCTAGTGGCAGCCAAAGAGAAACTAACGCAGGAAATGAGGCACTGGTTGCTGCAGGCTGCAACATCTTCATCTCTGCTGCAAAGATGTGACTTTTTCAAAGTACATAGCAAAGCTTCAGGAAGAAGCCAACATCAAATAAGCACATGGAGAGCTGCATTCTTCTACCATTGATCAAAGAGCAGTGTCAGAAGAAGGAGAAATAGCACTGCTGCTAAAACAACTTTGTCTCCATGCCATATCAAACTGCATACAGAGGAGGGCAACAAGGCTGATGAAAAGGCTGGAAGGCATGTCCTGGGAGGAGTGGCTGAGGGCTTTGGATTTGTCTAGTTTGTGGTAAAGAAGGCTGGGGGCAACCTCATTTCTCCCTACAGCTTTCTGAGGAGTGAAAGTGGAGAGGCAGGTGGTGGTCTCTTCTCTCCAGTGACAGGACACATGGGAATGGTCAAAGCTATGCTAGGAAAGGCTCACACTGGACATCAAGAAGTATTTCTTTACCAAGGGAGTGGTCAAACACTGGAACAGACTTCCTAGGGAAATGATTGATGCCCTAGGACTGTCAATATTTAAAAGGTGTTTGGACAATGCCCTCAATAATTTAACTTTTGGACACCCCTGAAGTGGTCAGTCAGTTGGACTAGATGATCATTATAGGTCCCTTCAAACTGACCTATTCTATTCTATTCTATTCTATTCTATTCTATTCTATTCTATTCTATTCTATTCTATTCTATTCTTCTGTCCCCAAGACGTGGTACAGATGCTTCTTCGCTTCTTTCAACCACTCGCCTCCTGGAAGTGTTTCCAGGAAGCAGGCTGGAAAGTTCCATCTGGGGACCAGACGCACAGCAAAGATCCAGCTTCTCTATTCTGCATGCTCCATTTGGTGCTTCTCATCCCAAATGGGAGAGGCTGGGGAGCTGCTGGGCAGGAGGGCCTGGGATCGTGTTGCGGAGCTCGGCAGCTGTTTCTGAAGCTGCGGCGTTTCGCCGTGGGCAGAGCTCCCTGCGTTCTGCACACTGCCTGACGGAGCTCGGGGGAGCATGTTTTGCAAAATGAACACCAGAGTTACTCCCTAAGGACCTTTATTAAAAAAGAAGAAGAAAAGCAACCTCTGTGTAAATGAAATGCTTGTTTACAGCATAGTGCAGCAACTCTATGTGCTAAGTTTCATAGCCTTAGTGGGTTACAAAAAATACCCATATTACAGATACAGATGCTGCAGAAGGTGTAGAAGACATAGAAGGTAAGAACAATAGAGATAATAAAGACAATAACACCCATTCACCAAGACTTTACAAACAGCAGCCCTGACATTTAATTTTGTTTTTTGCTCCCAAAATACAGAATTTAGCAAAAATTAAGATACAAGTGTAATAGCTGTATAGAGCCAACATTTGCTCCTAATCTGTTACATTACTGCTACTTAATTACTCCAAATATTTTATTAACTAAAGGTGACAATATTGCAATTATAGTCTTAGTCTTTGCAGCTGTTTTAACAGCAGCAGAAACTGCCTTCCCTATACACATAGAGGGAGGGGCAGCTATAACTGGGATTATACAATTTAATATTTATAGAGAGTTTAAAGATGATCTGAGAAGTGCTGGAGAACAGGCAAGAACCTGGATTTGAACATATAAAACATGTATTTAGAGCAGTTCAACGAAGAGAAGAGTAAGTCAAAGAATACCCTGGTCTCCAACTGGCCGTGATGAAAATAGCAGAATGGAAAGCAGGTGCATAACAGAGGATTTCTGGGCATGATTTCCACTTGTGATGCTCTGTGAGAGACCCATGGGAAGAGGAAAGGGATGCTGACTGCAGGATGTCAACAAAGACCTTGGAAGAGACTGATCCATTCTGTAGGCCTTCTGCAGGCCCCAGGGCAAAGCTTGTGATTGTGCACAGATAAGTGAAATTTTCTTAAAGTTATTTCCAGTGCAAAGAAGAGAGAAGTCTGAAGCTGGAAATCAACACACAGGGTTTGTATTTACAGAATGCTCATTTGCCTTGTACAGAGGGGATCAGTCTGGCTAATATTTGAGTTTCTGCAGATGTTTCACCATCCTCCTGGGTTAAAAGTTGGCACATTGGAATGGCAGGAGTTGAAAAGATTTAATTTAAATTAAAGAAACCAAACCAACCTTAACAGCATGCAAACACAATTTCATTTCACTACAAAAGTGAAAAACAGGCAAAGAATGCATTGGAGTATACAGTACCAAGTGGTTTACTTTAAATACTGCAATTGATTATGAGGCTACATTGGCATTTTATTGAGAGGATGGGAGGAAGAAAAGTCCTTATTCAAATTGTCTGATGGAGTCTAATGTAACAGTGCAGCATTCAAAACTTTTGCAATGAGAAAGGGTTTTTTGGAAAGTGATTAAATTAGTGGTTTCTAAACCAATTTTTCCAGTAGAAAGTGCAACATCTAGGAATTCAGGTAACAGAAGCTTTGCTCCCATCTGTAACATGCCATTAAGAGTATTGTAAAATATAATTTTTTCCCCAATGGCAGAGGAATTGTTTTATTTACTGGTTAGGAAAACCTCATCGTTGTGGGAGTTTCTGGAATGCCTTTGAAACCTTCTCTAGAACACTGATGTGAAGACAATATTTTTTTCACTCAGCAGATTGAAAATCAACCCCTGTCCCCATTTCAATCAACCCCTACCTCCACTGGGCTTTAGGGTCTGCTGATTCTCCATACCATGGCAGAACTCAGAATTCCCCAGGGTCTGTGGTGTTGCATCATCCCCTTTTCCCTCCATCTCCTTCTCCAAAGGAAGATATCCTTATATCCTTTCCCCAAACTCTTCTATCTGACAGCCATTCATTGGGAGCTTTCATCTATTCACAAATTTTTCACGTGTTACATTTCTTTTTCTCTGGGCCTCAGCACGAAACTACCAAAACCCCACAGTTTGACTTCCCTATTTCCCTCTTCTTTACTCAGCATGCTCATTAGTTTGCTACTTAGCAAAAGGGAGCCCCTTTGCTGTCAGAGGGAAAGGGCACCATCACTGATGTTGGACTTCCAATTATCATGATATCAGGTGTCTATTAGGAAACACTCATATCAAGATAGCCCCTACAGTCAGCATCCATCCACAGTCAGACATTTTAAAAGAGACAGGATAAGCCAGTGAGACAGAAACATGAGAGTCTCAATAATTATCAGCCCTCCAAATGAGCCCCACAGCCATAAATGCACAGACCCTTCTCACAAAGGCATGCAGAGAGATGCTGTGTCCTAAGGAGGCTGGTGGAGGGGACACAAGGATTTCTGTGAGATGCATGTCTTGGACAAAGGTTCCTTGATATTTCTAAGAAGATGTGCTTTGCTACCAAGGCATGTCTCCATTATGGCTGTAGAATTTTAAACTGCAGCCCCCATGGAAATGGTGTATAAAAATTGGATTTAATGCTTTCTTTCTCTTAATTTCATATAGAAGTTGCTTTAACTCTTAATTTCAACAGAATCAAGATTTTTATCCACATTGCTACTTATTATATATAAACCACACATATATATAAACCCTTCACTAAATGGTTTCACTAAGGTCAGAGTCCCCTTCTCCTGTCCTCTGTCTCTACACTGTCCCCTTTTGCTTTTCTACTCTTCCCAGCCCTCCTCATCCTAGAAATAAAATGTTTTCTTCTGTCAAGGAGCTGAAATGGGCTATGTTTCAGCTTACAAATTATGTACACCACTGTTGTTGACTAGCCAAATCCAAATTAAACTAATTTTTCACCTAGCTTAAACAGCTGAGGCAAAAGATGGAGGAATCAGAATTATCTTCCCTAATTTGTCACTTATCTGCACCTTCATATAGGTACTGAAATACCACAGTTAACTCCAAAACTCAGTTTATATCACTCTTTGAGGTACAGAAGAAAAGAAAATAACTACCTAACAAACACAAGACAACTTTCCTGAGTTGCTAAAGGCTGCAGCTGGGAGTCCAGCAGGATTAGACCCCAGCTAGCAAGCACTAGCTGCACTGTTGCTTACATTAAGCCAACCAACGCTTTGGAGAGTAATACACTTCTATCAGTCATTCATCAATACCATCGTAATGACAGTAATGTAACTACTTTGGGGCTTCTGTAAGATCTCTGCAAAAAGCAAGGGGAACAAAGTCTATGGCTGCTGCCTTAGGCCTTCTGTGGGTGTTAAATGCACGTAGGTAAATAGCTGACAAACAACATATTCAAACCAGCACATGCATATCCATCTCTTTTACTCAGGTTTGCGTAGGACTGGTTTTAACGTGGTCAAGAAAAAGTGTTCTCCCTTCTCCCTTCTGTTAGTCCTGTCACTACTTACTGTAAGAAAGTAGCACCCTAAACTAATTAGTGGATGTGGCCTAAAAGATGTCAAGACAGAGAGGGAATAGACATACCTGATACATTTAGATGTTGAAGGGTCAGACCCCCATCGTGCCTCCTCTGCAGCTGGGGCCTTTTAGCCCACAAGAAGAGTATTGTGTCTGGCACCTCCATTACAGCATCTCTTTATTCTCACATTAACTCCTGTGGTTGAGTCCTCTCAAGCGCAGGGAAGATGAGTGGCCACTGTCAGCTGGGCTAGCAGCAGAATGACAGTCTCTGCACCAGGCTCTTTCCAGGAGCATGGCAGAAAGGAGAGCTCCTGCACACCTGGCTCCTTGCAGGAGTGAATGGTAACCCTGAGATGTGAGAGGAGGGCACAGCTTCAGGAGCAAGCATGGAAGAGACTGTCATGATCATGTCATAGGGTCTCAGGCCATTTTTGTCATCTCCCTCTGTACCCAAGGAATCAAGAGCAAGGCCAAAAGAACTTGAAACTACTAAAGAGTGCTTCTTAAGTTCCCATGTTCAGAAATCCTACACAGATTGAGAGCAAATGAAGGTGAAAGTTGGTATTGTCCTACTGGAGAGAAGAAAAGAGCCCTAGCTCTTCATTCTCACCTTTCCAGGAAGGTTTTAATTCACTAAACATTTACCGTTTGTGGTTTCTTGTTTCAGAAGAATATTCTGCCCTGGGCTTATTCCAGGAGTCAGGATCCCTAATAAGCAGGACTTGAGTACATGTGCCCTATTTTATTGTGTGCTGAGACAGGCTCTGCAGGACACTCTTCTCATTGTTGCACTGGATGTGATCAACAGTCTTTCCAGCTCTCCAGGCTAGTGGTGACCTGTGCCACCCTGTTTCCTGCTGCAGTGGCAAGACCAGCTCCTGCCTCAGAGTTAATCAAGTCAGACTTGTTCTTACCTCTCTGCCACTACTCCTTGGCTGGTCTCCTTCTTTTTGAGTTTGGCTGGCCCTGTTCATCTTCAGCAGGTACCTCCCTGTCCCCTTTTCCTTCTCTTCAGTTTCCAGCCCTTCCTTTCCCCCCTACTCTCCTCTTCTACAATTCTGCTATGAATTATAGTTAGCTGGATCCATGCAGAAATGAGCATAGCATTTCATTTTGTCTACCATTTGTCTGACTTTTATCTGATATAATCTTTTCAAAGAGCTCTACTGAAGTACTATGTGTAACAAGTATGGTAACTTTTAACCCACAGAGGACATCTAAGCTGTTGGATCCTCAAAATGAGATGTGACCTCTTGCTGCCTGTTTAATACAGTCAACTGTCAGCATTTGATAATTATTGAGCACTTTTGACACTGGAATAATTTTATCAATATTTTTCTTCATCCCTTGTATTTACATATATATATACATTCACATGCACGCACACATAAACACGCACACAAACACATCTAAATATACCTACATCTATGTATCTATATCTATATCTCTATACATATACCCAGGTCCAAACATTTTTTCCATTTTTTTCTTTGCTGAGTGGAAAATCAGTCCTCCTACTGGTCAAAGGTTATCCTTGGCTTCTGTGGAAGTTTCCTAAGCTTATATTTTCCAGTATCTCTTTCAACTTCTTGGATTAGTCATCATGAACTTTCTTAGACTTTCTAGATTTGATTCTTTAGTTTGATCTCTTCCCTGCTATATTCCACAAAACTTTCAGTGACTTTTGCTTTGAGTGCCCTTCCTGCTGTGTTCCTGGCTATCATTTCAGTAAGGACTGTTCAGCAGAGGTCCTCTCAGATCTGGAGAGTGTACACAGCAATCAAGGTCTGCTGTGTACTTATTGCCTTGTACTGGCACCCAACCAGAACCTGTGCTGCTCACAGCTGCTGCACCTTTTTTGCCTGCAGCACATTCTGAATTAGCATGTACTGAAAATATTCATTTCACAGATGTTCAGCTTCAAATTCCACTGTTTAGAAGACAGACTTTATTAGAAAAAAGAGCAGATTTTAAGGAAGAGTCTTCCCATAGACAAGCAGAACTCTTCCACTCTTTGCTTTCTTTTTGGAATAGTTTTTGCACAGCAAATGTCAATACCTGGAAAAGTTTATTCAACGCATATTAATTATTGCTGTGTGTGTCTTAGGTTACGCTTACGCCTGAACTTGTGTACTAGCCCTGAACTAATTAGATCAGCCACAGTAGGATCGGGCCAGGGTCACCCACCTATATGACAGCCCATATATTAAATGTAGGATTGCTGTGGTGGGATGGCTACTGGTACATATATTTTGTACCCTCAGTGTTTTTATGCCCCTCTGGTATAAAATCTTAAAATAACTGAATGACATGGATTTTTGCCATCGATTTCAAGGGAATCAGGATTTCTAGTTTTTGTTTTGCCTTTGGTGCAAGACTACAAAATCTCAAAGTAGTCTGAAGATGTCTTTTTCCTCTCTGCTGTAAAGCATAAATTTCACTTTTACCTTCATCACCAGGACAGACATTACCAGAAGCTATCCTTTGGACAGAAGGAACATGAAAACTGCAAAATTCTTGTTTGATGAATGCTTGTGAGGAATATTTTCAAATGTGTTTTTCCTCAAGGTTGCTGCTTCTGTGTGCAATGGTTGTTCATTTAATTCAGACAGCACCTGTCTCTGATCATTATTTTTTAGAGAGTTCTAGTAATCCATAAACTTAATCTGGAAAAGAAAACATACTGGTGCTAAAATAGTCTGGTAGAATCCCACTCCTGTTTTGATTACTCCTTACTAAGGTGCACAAGCTGAAGCATTTTCTTTCCTACAGATATTTAGTGTCTTCTGTGCCTTGCCGTGGTCTCCTTTCTCCCTTTTCCTAGTTTTGCAGATGCTTTTTCTGTCACTGCTTCAGAATTTCCTTATTGTTCTTATAGTAAAGGTTCCTTTAATATCAGCAGCTGATATGAGCAGACACCCCAGGAGCAAATATTCCATAAATTCTTATTGTTGTAGATTACGGGAAGTATCACAAAACCCTCGGCTAACATGATACCCTTCTAGTTAAGGCTCTATCCCAGCTCCGACTGCAGCTCTAAATGCCATGAGGCACCGTGGATGGATAGGCACATAATGATGAACTTCCTTTCTGCCTGGAGTTAAAAATGGTTTATGTTAATGCCAGTCTTCCACTGACAGTTTTTGTACTCTCCATCCACACACTACATATGCTACTAATATTGGCACTATTTCCCAGCTTTTTGGTGGTGAATATTTGCCAGGAAAAGGGCACTTGAATACTCCAGAAAGGAAAAATGCAGCCACAAATCCTCTCTTTGTCTTTTAATTATGACTGCTGGTATGGATCCCTGGACCTCAGCTTTGTTCATTCTGCCTACTGGGATGATTACTGGAGTTGGGAGCTGGGTCTCTGTCTCAGCCATGTGTCTGCTAAGGCAGTGACCTGCCTTCCTCATTTCCTCTGGGGCAGCATGTCCAGCACCATCAGTGGAACAGGGAATCTTCTCTCATGAGTCTCATTGGTTTCCTTCTATTTTCTCTCTGTGCTGGGAGAGGAGGGCGAGCAGGTTCTGGTTGGGTGCCAGTCCGAGGCACTGGGTACACAGCTGTGGATCTGAGAGGCCCTTTGTGATCCATTCTTACTGGAGGAATAGGCAGGGTGGCCACTCAGAGCAAAAGTGCCTGCAGATTTCTCAGAGCATAATATCAGGGAAAAGATCCAGTGGAAGAGGGGACTGAACGAGGAGCTGTGTGGATGTTTGGCAAAATGGTGGTGCGAATAGCACCGAGGTGCTCTTGTATAATGTGGAGGTGGTAAAAACAACTTTATGTGTTCACCCATTTGGGTTAAAGGAGAGTTTTTATGCCTTGGACTGTCTTCTCACTGAACTTATAATGAATTCCAAAAACTCTTGGGAAAAAGAACAAAGGAAATCCTTTTATTATATCTGGAACAGCAACCCTTCAGCTGTGTTTCCATACATAACAAGATTCACTTATTTTGTTACTACCGCACCTTCAGTTCTTAAAACAGAAGAGATACATGGCTATGAGTAGAATACATTGTAATATATTACAAACTAGAATATTTTGATTCTGTACTTTTATAAAAGGTTTTGTTGTGCTCAGAAGTATCAAAGTTTCTGCTGTTAAACTGCTATGAACTGGCCAAATAACTATTGGACACTGAAAAAAAATAACATATATATATATATATGTATATATACATATACACACACAGACATATATAATATACATATATACACACACATATATTTTATATATACATACACACACAAACACACCATTTTCCAAAGAAAGGTCTCTTCCCTGCAGCTAATGAAAAAATAATTGAGATGAAAATATTCCTTAATTAAGCAGAGTTATAAAACAATAGAAGAAATTGTTTTTATCAAATTTAGCAATTGGATGGCAGTTTGCTTAGAACTATTGAGATCAGAAAAGGGTTTTCCACCTGAGTAACAAGCTGAATATTTAAGTTCTCACTTTAGAAACACAGCCCTCCTATAGCTGCAAGTGCTGAACTGCACTGCCCTGTTTACAGCCTGGGACATTTTGGGAGAATTTCAGCATAATGACTCGTTTTGCTGTCACCTGGGATGGCTAAGGAACAGGCTCACCCTCCTTTTTGCCATACCTTACACAACATGGTGTAATCTACAGCAGAAAGGTGTGGTGGGCTGCTGGAAGCGGTAGTGAAGTCACTGCAGCTAAAAAGAACTTGCATTCAACTATTAGAACACATCAAATTTCAGTGCTCAAGTTCACAAATCTGTAAGAAATAAGTGTCATAAGCTCACAGACAAGCAGTATTTCTTGAGCACGTCATGTAATTTTCCTTTCAACACTCCTACAGTCCTGGCATTTGTAATGTTTCTTTTGGTACGGAAGCTGTGGATAGAAGAATGCAAGAACGTCTGTGCATATTTAAGATACTAATCCCAGATTATTTTTAAAAGTCAGTGCTTAGGTAACATTAAAGAAGAAAGAACTGATGAAGTGGTTTGATTTTGGTGTTTCTGGTCATGAACTAATCATGCAGCATTTGCATTTCTTAGGGATGGTGATTCTTTTCCAAAGGGCAGAGACAAAGTAATCTAATAATATAAATATGATATAATTTTATAGACTTACGCTCCAATTTGCACGTAGCTCAAGTTCAGTATTTGTGTTAGATGAAATGATGGGCAACGCGCTGTATTAGCAAAAGCTTTGGAAAACAATATGACCCACCAGCTTACAGTACCTCTCATGTGGTTTTGAGATTTAAGGTGTATTTAAGAGTCAGACCCCCTAACACACTTGAAGCAGAAGTACAGATGTACAAGAGTACAAA
Source organism: Lycocorax pyrrhopterus obiensis (assembly GCA_014706295.1). Classification (NCBI taxonomy): domain Eukaryota; kingdom Metazoa; phylum Chordata; class Aves; order Passeriformes; family Paradisaeidae; genus Lycocorax; species Lycocorax pyrrhopterus. The sequence goes on from JACSVZ010000002.1 coordinate 106,591,493, forward strand.
AAACACAACAGCATCTATTTCATTGTATACAGCCAAGTGCTGACTGCAATTAATTCTGTTGTGCTGACAGGCTAATCCCTGGCAGCTTTCAAACTCCACAAATAAAAAGCATTAACTTATCTTCTGAAGCCTCTGAACTTGTCTGAAACCTGTTTCCTTGCCATTACCCAAGTGAGGGCCTTTCTCAATGCCTTGCAGCGTCAGGAGTGCCATTTTGGATGCATTTAAGTGAAGCTGCAGGCACTGAGATGTTCAAAGAGAGTTCCCCAATATGGGGGAAAGTGGTAGAGTCAAGATTTCCTGAATTTATTCCCCCTTGACACTCCATAAATGCAAAGGAGTCTCCTCCTCAGGACAGTGTAAGGAGGTAACACATCCTTCCACGGGAGGATGTAACACTATTTTTCCCTTCCCACCTCCATTACTTTCTGCATAACCACCTGTTTTTCCTCTCTGGAGGCCCAGGCACAAACATGTAAGAATATTTTTCATTTTCTTTGGCCTCGATCCACTGTTTCAAGTCCTTTTGCAGGTTTTATTGCCAAGCTCTCACTTGACTGATGTCTCTCCATCGTTGATCTTCCTGCACAAAATGTGTTCCTGTAGAAGCTGTTGGCAGGCACTGGGTGCTTGGATGGCTCTGAATTGTTTTATACTAGGGGTAGTGGGGATTAAACATAATCAATCTCTCTCCTCCATCAGTCTTTCCCTTTTACCCACCTAATTGCACTGGTGTTGCATTTGTGTAATTCAGTTACACAGTCCCTGCTATGTATCTTTGTAAGCTGATCTCTGGATGGGGCACCACCAGAAAGGGCTGCTCAGTCAACCAGGAGATGACAGTGGGTAATCACTGTCCCTGGCCAGACAAACAGGAGCTGCAGCTCTGCCAGCCACTGATGCTGACAAAGGTTCAGCTGGGTTACAGCAATTTTTGCCCTAATCAGGATGCTAACTCTAAGGTTTCCCTGGCAACAGCAGCCATAAGTCCAAAGTGACATCTCATTTCTACTAATCTTTTATTTCGTTTTCAGTAGGTAATTGCAGGCAAATCCTCCAGCAGCTGTTCTGAAGAAGGATGAAGTGGTCAATACATTTCATTCTGCTGCCTACAAATACAAGTATATTAGGGAACAGTGTAATCAGATTTTTATCTGAGACACTTAATCTGTGTATTAATAAGCATTATCTAAAACAGATAGGTTCTCTTTCTTTGTGAAATTATGGCATACACTAGCAATGAAATATCAGCTTTTTCAATTACATGACTAAATAGAAGGGCAGCTCACATTACTGAGGCTGAGGTATATCATTTAGATAAGAGACTTGAAAATCAAATTCTTACCATGTGTCTCAGTAGCACTGTGGACTTCCCTATTACTCAAGCGGTTTCATTTCTATTACTAACAGCAGAAATAACAAAAGGAAAAGTGCTATATAATTCCCCCTTTTTTTTTTTTTTTGCCAGCTGTAACTACCCAGCACGCTCAGTCTTTGAAGGAAAAGATTTGGGAAGATCAGTTAATATTAGAGGGGAGACTTACAGAACATTTGCAAACATCTGGCAATAATTGCAGGGGTGAGTTTTTATAAAGTGAAGCACGGCACTGCTCATTCCATGTTAGATCAGCTCTCTGTCATGTCGTTGCTTTGCAAAGGGAGCACTTTACAATATCTGCACTGGCTTCAGTGAGTTTCTGAGGAAGTCTCAGGTAGAGATTGAAAGACTGTGTCTTGCTCTCTCTCTCTGGGTGATAGCAAGTTGTGATCAGCAGCTGTGCTAGGGCTAAAAACCTTAACAGACGAGTGAAAAGGGGGTAGAGTTTTTTCCTGTGCTTTTCCTGTTTCCTTAGAAAAGGAACTCATGTTTCTTGCTAGGACTAACAAAGCTTGGTTTTGTCCGAGGTATTTGGTAAGGCAGAGGAAGCTTTAATGAGGAAATGACTTAAAAGACACATGAAGGTCTAGTGTGAGCAGTTGTTACTTTCCCGAATATTGAATTAGTACTCCCTTTGTTTTTATGAGAGACAGATTTGGTTTTGAAAGGGCAAGTGAATCTTGATAGACTTGATATTTCTCTTATATTATCACATTGTAGATTTTTCCAAGGACTAGAAGCCTTGGTGCAGTGATTTGAAAACTGAATATAAAGACTCAGGGAGAGAGAAGAGCAGGGTATAACTTAGTATTTATCTTGCCACTAACTAAAATGAGGAATTTGTCCAAAACTGATCTCTGCTAATTTGGTTAGCAAAAGACAAAAGAACAATTTCTCTCTGTTGGTCACCGGTTTGCCATTACAAATGAGTTTTGAACTTCCTGAACGCTATTCAAAGGGATGGAGAAGGAGCAGGAAAAAGAGAAGAAAAGGCAGGGAGTAAAGGACACAGAGCTTGTATTTCTGATCATCATGGTCTTCCAGGAATAGAAGTAGCACATTTCAAGCTGCTTGCCCTTTGCTTTCAGCAGTGGGAGTCCCCTCCGGCATTTATGTCTCAAACACTCCCTTTGGCTGCTCAGCCTGAGACTTAATAAGCAAGGACACAAACGACTAACAAAAGAAGAAATGTTCCACTTATTATTCACTCTTAGAGCAATACTTAGAGCACTTTCTTTGTTTATTTAACACAGGTAAATGTAGTGCAGGCAAAGCCAAAACAGCACATACATCAATCTCAACTGCATAACAATTTCCATCCAACTCTCGGGCATACGCCTGGATCCTTAGCATAACCAGTGAGTAGCTGCCTGGAGTCTGCCCTGCTAAGGGTTCAGACAGTCTGTTTGGTTTGTTTGAAGCTGTCCAGACTTCCTCTACCTTTCTTCCTCTAATTTTTTTTTCCCTACACATTTGGATTCCCTCTACATAACTGCTTCCTGGTCAACTTGAGTGTCTAGAAAAAGCATGCAAACCCAAACCATGGTTTTCCATCAAACACACAAACATCATGCTGGAAAGGACATAAAAAGTCATCTGGTCCTTCCCCCTTCCCAAGGCAGGATCAACTGCCATTTCTGACAGATCTTTCTCTGACTTGTTCCTGATGATCTCCCAGGATATCCACTCAGAAAACTCTCCTGTCAATGCATTCTTTGTCCTTATAATTTCCAGACTTTTCTTTGTATTACATATGAATTTTCTGATTGAAGTGAGATCCATCATTTCCCAACATTTCCATCACAGTGGACCCTGTTTAACACATGTCTCAGTACCCTCTTCCAGCTGTCTCTTCTGGAGACTAAGAATTATTCAAGTTACTGTTTCCCATTTCTAGACCTCTGATTGTTCTGGTTGCTCTCCTCTGGACTGTCTCCACTTGGCTTACCTCCTTCTTGAAGTTCAGTGCCCAGACCTCATAGTATTCTGAATAGAATGGAAAAAAAAAGTCTCCAAGTCTTTTTTCTCACAAGTATCATGAAGTTTTCTCCCAGTTGCTCAAAGTCATCTTTATTTAGAGGATGCTCCAGCTGTAGTCCAGTGCAAAGCAATCTGCAGGGTCAGCCACTCATAGATCTTGGTCTGTGGGGCCCTCTGCAGAATCTGACAGACCCTGCAGGAGTCAGGTGGGCTGGATAATGGTCCCTAACAGAGCCAGTGAAATTTGCTGCCTGATGTGTACATCAGCACTGATGCCAGGCTGTACTAGATTTATGTGTTGCTTAATTGTGTCAGCTAGACAACAATCACAGTAAGAGCAGAGCAAATGCCTGCGATAGGCACACTGAGGAGGCAGAGCAGACAGGAAGTCAAGCATATTCCTTGTTTCTGAGCACTCCCAGGGACAGATTTTTGTACAGGGGAGCCTTTTTCCCCAGGGCAACTGGTCCTGCTTAAAACCATGTGAAATTCTGGGATAAAATAACTGGTCTGTCAAGAAATTTAGCTAGTGGAAGCAGAGGCAAGCAGGTACCAAAGGACCTTTGTACTCTCTAAGGTCATCTGTAGAGTCAGACTTTTCTCACAAAATTGTTTGTACATCCCTGTCTCATTTGGGCGGAAAAGGGAAACATTCCAATCTGAAGGAACAAAGGCTTTATTTGATTTGCTGGTTGCTGTCTTGAAAGGCTCTTGTCAGCCTGACTTTTGCCTAGGGGGAGAGAATTGCCATGGTGTGAGGCTTCCAGGCAGATGGCTGGAAGCAAGCACCAGGCTCAGCGCCTCCCCGTCAGCCCAGCTGTAGCTCCCAGATTGGAAGGATCTCACGCTCTTTGCCTCTAGGTAGAAAATGTGAATGATAAGAGCCTGACAGAAATGTCAGCTTCCAGCTGCGTGACAATTCCTCTCCAACACAAATTTAAAATAAGAGTCAGGTAAAATTGAAAATTCTCAAAGAATTATTATCTGATAGACAGTTATTAAAACGGCATTTTCCACAGGAAAAAAATGACATCTTTTCCTCTCTGACAGGAAACTGCCAACCATTTCCACTCACTGGTGCCTCAAAACCTTTCAATTCTTTTACAGATGCTCTTTTCTCATTCATGAGCAGCTGCCCCTGATTCCCTCTTGCAACCCCTCTCACATCCTCTCCTATGACCCTCATCCTGCTCACTTCACCTGCCAATTTTCCTTTCTACCCTTTTCCCTCTAGTCAGTGCCCCTCTGCTTTTCCAACAAGAATGAAGAAGGGAGAAAGCAGCAGAACTTGCCAGTCAGAGATATCTTGCTACTAGTGCTTGGAAATTATAGCACTGCCAGCTCCATGATGCCAGCTTTCATTTTTCTTTCTTAATTCTTTCACTCTATTCAGAGTTAAAATTTGTTAGGTCACTTCTACTCCTATAATTATACAGTGTATTGCATTATGACATTTCAGCTCTAGCAGGAGTCTCTAAATCTACACGTAGCTGAACTAAGGGAAAGCAGGGAGGGAAGGCAAAGAGAAGAAGGAACTGGGAGAAAGCTACGCCCTCCTGGATACAGATGATACCCTAATAGGATTCATCCCCCATGCTGGAGCATCTGCCATCTGTTTTTTGCAATGCTCTCCAGCACTAAATGTTCTGGAGTGGAACCCCTCTTTAGCGGGGTGAGAAATAAAACCCCATCCAGCCTGTGGTTGCAGGCAGGGCAAGGTGGCGTACTTTTCCTTCAGATTCCCTCTAAATCTAACCCAGCTTCTCTGGGCCCCCTGCTGACATCTTCAGTAGGAATTTCTAATGAGTGCACTGCAGGCCTCACCTTCTGCGTTTCTACATCTGTATGTGTATTTATGTGAGGTCAAGTAATGTGACATTCAGCTGGGGAGGCAAGAGCTGGACACAAATAGCGTGTCGGCTGGCTCTTGCTCGGGGGTCAGAGGAGTGAGCAAAGCCAGCACACAAGCATCATTTCCTTCCCCTATACATCCAGTTTCCCACAAAGAATCGACTGCAGAAGTCACTGCTTTCTGCCAGCTAGCAATACCCTGTTACCACTAATTGCAAAAGCCATTAATAAAAGAGGGGAGGGGGGGAAGCAAGACACAAAGGGGAATAAATACTGTACATAGCCAGAAGGCCTTTCCCTCCTACACATATGATTCACTGTTGTTCCTTGCCTCACATGGGAAAATGTTGTCCTGCTGAATACGTACCTTAAAGGCAACTCTGCCTCAGAGACATCACATATGCATATTGATAACATGCACTTTGTAGTGCCTAGAGATGTTTTTAACGAGGCTTGCTGAAATGTACCAACAACTTTCTTTCCTTCTGCGTGCCACAGATGATTTTTAAATGTGTTTCCTGGTGGTCTCTATTCCCTGTGAGAAAGCAAAAGGATAGCGCAGACAATAATTCAGGATGGCAGGAGAGGGAGAAATGGCTTTCTATTCTTCCTGGTTGTGTAGGCTTGCATGGGCCTGAGGACCCCATTTCCTTTGAAACCTCCCTATAAGCTCTTGGGCTTTTCCACACAAGACTGGAGAGGCACATGAAGCACCACTTAACCAGGCTTTAGGCAGCAGGCCAGGTGAGGGGCCACCCTGCCAGCAGCAGAGTGGGGGCAGAACCACTCGTGCAGGTCACCCCATGGGGCTCACACCCCATAAAACCCCACCTGCCCCTGTGCCTCTAACTGATATTACTACATGGTGGCAGAAGACAGGTGAAGCTTTCTTGCCATCTCAAAGTGTTGGGAAGAGCAGTGACACGTACACTGAGTCCTTCCAAGCCTTAGCTTCTAGTCTCCTCTTGTGTAGCCATTTTTATCTAGCCATATTTAATTAATATGATTCATTTTCAACATCCACCTTATGATGTCACGAGCAATTAAAATGGAGATTTAGAGTTATTAGAAGCATGATTGCAGAAACACTGATATCCCACACACCCTATTCTGTCCTCTATGGGATGATGGGTACTCTTGTACCCAGAAGATACTTTTCTCACCCGTTTCTACCATTGGAAAATGCCTTTAATTGAAACTCTGCTGCATTCATGTTCTACAGAAGGTTACGCAGATGCAGTGCCTGCTCCAGAGTGTGTGTCTGGAGAGCAAACCCACAGTGCCCACCAGCGCTCCACTGTGGACATTTGTTGTCCAAAGCTACTGAGTAAGATGTGCTTGGTGTCAGACAGGCAGCAGGTCACATCTGGAAATGTGGGGAGTATGACTTTTCTTGCCCAGGACTGCATTCGAAGGAGGGCAAATGCATGGCATGATCCACACCCTCTAATGGCCAGCTAGCAGAGGAGTAGCTGCTGGTCATCACCAGCAGTGAGCCACATGCTTCATCCAGCCCTCCACAGACCTAAAACAGACTGTACTGCACTTGGAAGCATTATGTAAAGATATATGAGCAAGATTTAAATAACTTTATTCAGGCATCAGGATCAGCTGTTTGCAGCGGAATAAATTGACAACAGTGCTGCTGTTAGGTTGTCTCATCACCTGATTTGGCTCGTTTAAAATTTGCTGCTGTGTCCCTCTGCTGGGGCAGCCAGGAAAGAGACGGAGGAGAGGTGGAGGAACTGCACTTGGCCTCATCTTTCCCTCATCAAGGGAGGCAGTTACACTAGGCAGTGCTAAAAGGATGCTGTGACGCCTCCATACTCCCTTATTTACCCACAGAAAATTTGTCCCACACACTTTCTTAAAATCTTGGTCTCTTCTTAACTGCTGAACCAATGAAAGGGGGGTGCTTTAAATACAACAGCTGCTGTAGTGGCTGATAGGTTATGATGCAATTCCTGTCTGGTGCTGGAAATCAGAGAACTTGACTAGAGTGATAGTTCCAGAATTTAAACATAATAAACTACTCTTTCCTGAATCCCCCCCGCTCCCCCCACTTTAAGAAAATTAGTTACTATTCATTATGGGCATAATCAGATTTATATGTCCATCATAGCAGGGTATTTTTCTCTTATATGAGAAATCATAGCAGGGTATTTTTCTCTTACATGAGAAATCTTTTTCTTATTGAGCCAATTTCGAAATCTAGAAATTTTCAAATATAGTTTAAAGTATTCCTTAAAGACAGTGTGCTTGCTTCCTTCCTTCTTTCTCTCTACTAAAATAAATTTTTGGATTTCCATTTTTATTGACTTGTCACTGCAGATGACATAGTCTTCAAATCCATAGACTTCATTACTAAAAGAAGTGAAATTTTTAGGTAACCTCAGATAAATTATCATTGTCAGCATCATGAATGAACACAGATTCATTATAATATGATTTTCACAGCAAAATGTCTTTGGGGGAAAGCAGATCCTTGCTTGAAAAGAGCACGCACAAGTGGGACACACACAGAGAGGCACGCTCTAGGCTTCACTGCTTGTGAAAGTGCATAGACTGCTTCTAGTAAAAATAAAAATAAATCTGCAAAATTTGGTGAACTTTGTCAGGCATCATACCACCACACAGGTTTGATTAGAGGAGACATCATCTCTCTGAGACAGGACTCTGAATAACTGCCACTTTTTCTAGAGGGAAAGATGCTCTGAGTGTTGACACAGAGATCTCCCTGGGAACCTGATAGTGGTGAGAATGAGTGAGGAAGTGGAGACAATGCAGTGTTTCAGCTCAACCACAATGTCCACGTATCCTCACTGTGTACTCCCCACCTTGGTACGCGTTCAAATGCCATTTGGCCCTAATTTTCTCTGCTTCCTTCTGCTTAAATTGAGCATACAAAGGATGATTTTCTCCCTGTTTTTATTAAGAAGAGATAGCAGCTTGCTTTCAGTTTTGGATAAAGTCCTTTCGTAGACTTTATTTTTTCTGCACATATTCTGCAAAATGTACTTCAGCTCTCATAGAACATTTTCATTTGAGTGTTATCCAGTATCAGCTCGTTTATATCCCTGCAGATATATGGAGAGTTTCCCAGCCTTGAAAGCAAAAATCAAGAGACTAGAATTGGCAGCTATTGGCATTCATTTGGGTGGGAGTTTTCCTGTTCCTTGCACAGGTCTATATTATTTTATCCTTTTAGAATTTATTCTTTTATTTTGGGGACCGCTGGAGGGGAAGCTAAGGAAGAAAAACAGAAGCCTTAAGGTAATGACTCAAGTAAGAGTGTTCACACCTTCATTTTCTATGTGTGTTGAAACAAGAAGAGAAGAAGGAAGGCAGGCAAATGCAGTTAAGGAAACCAATAAATGCTCATTGAGAGCCACTGGCAGCAGAGACAAGAGCGGGGCAATGAGCTCCCTGGCTGAGACACAGGCCCTTCCTTTCGTCACTGGGGTCACCAGTGGCTGTCACACAGGTCCAGTGCCAGGAGAGGAGAGGGGTGAAGGGCTGTGCTTTGTGCATGAAGGATGGTCCCCATAGGCAGCAGGTGTAGGGGCAGGGTGAGGGGGAAGGCAACCAAGAGGAGGACTCAAGGATGAAGAAGGAGTTCCATTGAGAAGGATGGGCAGGGTATGGTAGAACAGAAGAAGGAAGAGGCATTGTAAACCAAGGTCTGTTGGTAAAGGACAGGTGCGTGTAAGCTAGCCACGAATGAATTCAGGCTGGAAATTCAGAGAAGTTTTCTAGTTTTAAGATCCATAATCTCTGGAGCAACCTTCCAATCAGAGCAGCTATAGAAAACCTGGTCATCATAACTTTAAGGAAGTTAAGACTTTAAGAAAGGTTGATGTGTTGGGTGGAAAGCATTATATTCTATTGTTATTAGAGGCAGTAGAGGACTGGGCTCTGTAGCCTACAAGATCCTTTCCTGGTCTGCGCTCCTAATTAAACGAAGTAGGGGGGTTTTTTTGCTGTGCATTAAGATGGGGGGATGTGAACAAATATTTCATAGGCACAGAAACCTTTCTGTTCCTCCTAGAGCTTCCCTACCAGCAGTCTCCTTGACAGCACAAACTTTGCTGTAAACAGTAAAACAAACGCAAGGTTTGAAGAACAAAAAAACACAGCCAAGGAATTATGTTAAACAGTGAAGCCCTCAACTGCTTCTGTGCAGGTTAATAAGAAGGGCCATATTCTGACATCCTCACTCCTTGTCTACCAGAAAAAGCATTTCTTCTGACAGGGAAAACTGTAACTTGGTGACAGAAGCTGACTTAATTACAAAATTCCTGTCAAATCTTCAAACAGAATGTACAAAAGGAACATTTAAGGGTCACTGAACTGTGTTCCCGAGGGCTGGGCAGAAGTGGTGTAAGTCTAGTAAACATCACCTTACACTTCTTATTTCTAAGGCAAGCAGGGCCAAAATAATATTCACATTTTGGATAGATTTATCATAGCTTTTTAGCACAATTCCGGTGGGGTTTGATTCAGCTGAAATCCGAAGTGAGCCTGCAGGTTGGTTTCTATTTTCTAAAGGCCACTTCACCTTTTTGTGGAAAATATCATCGATCTCAGTGTAAATATTCAGAGTTATTGGAACCGCTTGATTATTATATTATTAAAATGAAGGATGGGTTTTAGGAAGATTAACTGCAGCAGAATAAGCAGCAGAAGAAGCTGCCTGATTGACAGAAAAAGTGTTTAGACTCTTCTCTTCTTTTTTTTTTTTTCCCTACTGTTAAGGTGGATGGGCATTCTGAAGTAAATGTAAAAGGCAAAGAGCCAGAGGGAAAGCAGAAACACAAACGCACTGCGGTCAGAAATACCAGGGTGTGCGTGCATGGCTCGTGGGCACAACTATGACCTGCACCCCAGGACAACGGGTCATCCCAGGAATAGCCTTTGCTTGGAGCGTGCCGTGTCGTTGGCGAGGAGTTGCACATACCGTCATGTGGTGCCAGGTTTTATTTTGATGGAGAAGCCAGGAGCCTGGCACGGGAATGAATTTATTTCCCTCACACACATGAGGTTGGGTCAGCTTTGCAACTGGAAATGCGGTCAGAGTACGTTGGGGAAAGACAGAGTTTGCCCCTTGCTCTTTTTTTTTTTTTGACAGTGCCAAATTGCTGCAGTAAAAGGCATTAATGCTGATTGCATCTCTTTCTGTGAGCTCTTAGGGATTTCTGTGGGCTTTTAAACATTCATTGAGCAGAGGGGCAATATCAAATAAGCAAGACTGATGTGAGTGTTCTGATGAAAAAGATGTGGAAGGATGAGCTGTATGAGTCCCAGAGTATTCCAGCTATGATTTTGTGGGTTGGAAAATGCCAGGAGACTGGAAGCATCTTCAGTGAGCAGAGGAGGAGATTCCTCCTGGGAGTGGAGCTGTGGGGTGCTATACTGGAACGGAAGGGGCTCCAAGGTGCTTGTGCTGGTGGTGGTGTTGAGAAATAACAAGGGGAAAACACCAAAGGAGAACAAAGTACCAGAAGCAGAGGCAGAAGAAGCCGTGGGAAGGCAATCTTCAGAACAGGTCTATAACAGAATATTTACAAAATAATGACAATACATTAGTCATCTTCATGTTAAGGAAACTTCTCATTTGTGCAACTATCTGGCAGTCTCACTCCCAGGGACAGGGATTTTCACTCCTTGGACTGAAACTCCTTCACAGCAGAGGCTCCAGTGACCAAACAGGTGCCCACTTGACTCCTCACACATCCCACTCACACAGTCAGACCAGATTTCCTCACCAGTTTGATCCCAGGTTATCCATGGCAAAGACTCAGATGTCTCATTCCATAAAGCCATTTACTCACGGTGCAGTAACACAGAAACAGCTCAAGCTGGTGCCTCTGAGGAGGATCCCCAGCCAAGGAACCCCTGGGCTTTTATACCCTCACAGTCTCCAGAAGTCTCCTCTTCCTCCTGAGTCTTTGGCTCCTGCCCCGCTCTCTGTGTCCATCCACCTCACTGGCTCATGGCCTTTATCTCCTTTGTTATCTCACTGTGTTTCCCAGTGTCCATTCACCTGGCTGGTGTCACCCACCTCCACGCCCTCTGTTATCCCAAAGGCTGGCAGTTCATGGCCTCTTTTCTCACGCTGCCACCCAGAGCTCTGCATTTCAGTCTGCATCTCAGTCTGCAGCTTGTGAGCCCGGCTGCTTGGACCCCATGTATTTCTCAACACTCTTACTCGAAATGCAGTGGCACTGCAGAGTAACGTGCATAAACTTCAGCGGAGCCAGCACAGAAAGATTCTGTCAACTAATTAGATGTTATCCATTAAATGCAGTGCCTTTAACCACCAATTCACTTCACATATACCTTGGCACGAAAGCCATGTCTCATCCGCAAATGACAAGATTTAGCCTCTCCTTTAGTTTTGTTTACTAGTTCATCTTCTTCAGCAGGTGAGGCACTGCTTGGTGCTCGAGACAAGAAGCTTCAAGCCTGCTTTCTAGCCATGCTACAGCATACAGAGTTAACACTTTCTTCTCACATATCTTTTCTCAGGGAAAATAAAAAGAGAGGAACAAAAATACCAAAGCAAACCCTGCCTTCCCCCCGTAACACCTTTGTGCGAAGCAGAGAAAGCAACTGGTGTTGCCATAAGAGGGCACACTGCAGCTGTAGTTTCCACATAGTCCAGCAAACCTCTCGCAGGAATGAGACGTGGCAGCTGCTTCCCCTCTGAGACTGTACAGTTTTTGTACTGAAGAAAGTGCAGGAGGCTTTTCATTAAGTTTCCCAAGTGTCTGTTTGTCTGCTGGCTTCTCCCTTCCCACCCTGCCTTTCACCCTTGCAGTCTGTCTTGGGTTGCTTTTAAGGGAAATTTTCAAAGCTTGCAGAACTGTTGTGCTTAAAGTTAGTATTCTTTGCCACAGTTTTGATGAATTTGTAATTTTTCTTGCTAAGTGTATTACCTCCAGGGAGCACACAACACTGCTTTGGAGAGTGTACTGCAGTAAGTGACCAGAAGAGAGCAGGTACATACAGAGACATCTTGGGGTGAAGAGATGCAGACCACTGACTATACGAGAACCTAGAACCATGCCAGCAGCAATTTTTGAAATGAGTCCCAGTCCTTATATAGCTAAAATGGTTCTGACACTACCAGCATCAGGAGGGCAGACAAAAATAAGAAAAGTGGTCAATGGGCTGAAAGAGTCAACATGTAAAACAAGAACAGCAAGTGTTCTTTGGTTAAAATCATATTAAAAACCCCCCACAAGATTTGAAGGCCACAAACTTGCTGGACAGAGAGAAACTATGATGTCGCTCAATAGAAACAGGGTGTAGGAAAATTGAAATAAGCAGAGGCCATGACAAATCTACTCCTGTCAGGACAAGAACAGCAAAGTCCTTTTGTAGGTAGGGTGCAAAAGTATTAATATATAAATGGTGGGAAAAAATCTGTCTCTGACAGAGGGGTCCCTTGGATATACTCAACAATTTTTCCCCTACTAAGTGACTTGGATAAGTGGACAGGACAGAGATTAAGGATAAATAACCTTTGTATTCAAATGGTACTTGGAATAAGTATAAAAGACAACACCTGGTTGGATGTGATCCTTGTTATCCTGCTGCCTCTGCACTGTTTCAGTTACCTCCACTCCTCAGGGCTGTTTGTTTTATCACCTTTCTAGCCAACAGCCCTCTAGTTTCAGTGCCAGGCTTCTGTGACAGAGATCATACTTTGTTATACTTCCACACTTTCTAGCAGAGTGAAGCCCTGACCTCTGGGTTATCATGCCATGGTAATGCCTAATGACGATAATCTGATCTGCTGGTACAGAATTGCAAGTAATAAAAAGTGATGAACATCTAGGTCAAAGAGCAAAACTCACAGCCTTCCTAAATGCATTGATTAGACTGTTAGGCCACATCTCTCTTTGCTGGAAATGCCACAGCTCCTGTATATGGTTGTCAGCCTGGTTGTTGTCAAGAAGATGAAACTGCCTACTTTCAAGATTATGGCAGCACTTTTCTATACCACGGTCCCCTAAAAACATTTGGGTATCACTTGCTGCTTGCAGACATTGCGTGCTGTTGGCACATGTTGGTTTTCTATCCAGCTAAGCGTGGAAATGGTCAGACATCCTCTTAAAAAATGGTCGAAGGCCTATATGGGGTGTTGCTGGCATGTTGTCCCTTTACTATCTCCTGAACAAAGCTCCTAGGACTGATCACACGGATGGTCTTCAAATACATCACTTCAAATACATCGCATGTCAGCTTGGCATAAATAATTGTCATAGACTGCTTAACCAAGTTTGCTTTCCACCGAGGAGCACTCATTTGCCGTTTCCCGAGTTTTGTGGGACATAGCTAATCCAGAGCAAAGTGTCTGGTAGATTGTGCCTATGCTTGCAAGAAAACCAGTCACTGAAAACAAGCGTGTTGAGAATTTCTCCTCAAGATGCCACAGCCTTTGTCTGTGTCAATGACAGAGAAAAGGACTTGGAGAACTTTGGCTGCAGAGCCCTGACATGAAGATTAAACATGTTTGCCTCTTCCAAGAAGACTGGCTGCTTTATGGAGCACAGTCCAATGGGGTAACCTCAATTCCAGATAATGAGGACTTAAAGCACATCATCTTGTAATTTGAAAAACTTATTTTGCTATCACTGGACAGAATCCTGACTTAACCTCCCAGCACAACAGCATTGTTTCCATATATTAGTTTGACTGAGTAGGAGCAGCAGAAAAAGGAGATCCCATTTCTTAACAGAGATTAGAGGAATTTATTGCTGCATCTGGGACTTTGAGCTCATCTTCAAGTTGGCCTTACTAATTATCAACATAAATTCCTGCTTCCCTTATGAGATTGGTTTGCAACTGGAATTTGACAGAAGCTATAAGGAATGTTCTGAGAGACTACTCAGGATGAAAAATTGAAGAAAAAGCCCTATAATACAGTGCAATTCCTAATGCGAAACTCTTAATGTGAGATATTACTCACTGTGAAATGTCTTTTGAAGTGTCTACTTTCATGCTCTTTATTTCACCATCTATTTTTATAAAAATTTTATTCTTAGCACAAACAATTTTCCCATAGTCCCTTTGAATTTACGTTAGCAGTGTCACAGTGCACAGAAACACACCATCACCACTACTGCAGCATCTCTGGCAATTTATCTTAACCATTGTCTCAGACAGCTTCCAAGCCACCTCCTACTATGCAGATCAAGACTTCTGTTTCCAACAGATCTAGCCCCATCCAGAGATCTTTTTGAGCTCCCCTGCATTGCTGTGAGAGGTATCACCAACCTTATCCCCTGACAGCATTTAATCCCTGAGTCATTCCTAGTGGAGATACTTCATATGCTTCACCTGCTGCAGAAGCATATCATCATTAAAAACAAACAACTAATGCAAGTGTGTAACATCATTGCTACTTGTAAAGTGTTTCATCGGCCTGGCTGTATTCTTTAAATCCTGGACTCTCAAGTCATGATGTTTTCAGCTCTCACAGCTGTATCAGATGATCACATGAGATTAAAAAAAAATGGCAAACAAAACGTTTTTAATTTAAAACTCGTCTGATTTAAAAAGACAATGTTTTGATTCTGAGTTTTACAGCACAACTGGCAGTATTTCAGATTTCACACACCAGTTATTGTAAAGCTTTCTTAATGTTATTGCAAGTCTGGTTGTCATGTTCTCACCAAACAGAGAGGACAAAACAAATCAAGACAAACCTAACCTCCCTCCTATTTAACATTAGCTGTGTGTCCCCAAGTACTCATTAACAATCTCTTTCAATCCCAAACTCAAATCTGTGGGTCTAGGGCAGCTCAATAATACAGATAACCCCCTGCAGCCTTGTCAGGCAGGATAGCTGGCACTAGTGAGCAAGTGGAAGGGAGTTCTGTCTTATCAACTAAAAACTCACTCTTGTGACTAAGCAGGTTTTTACAGCCCTGCTACCACCATTAAGGAGGGATAGGAGAGGCACAGCCACAATGTAAATTTATATAATCAGGCTTTTACTTCTGGCACTGCTCTTCCTTTAGGTTCCTGTGTAGGTCTGTAGAAGAAAAATAGCTGACCTACAGAAATCACCATACCTGGATTATATAGATCCCTCTTAAACATCAACCTCACTAGTAAAATTTGGTCTGCAAAGAAAAAAGTAATCTAAAATATACCTGTGGTTATTTTTGTCAATGTCTTATCACCACCTGAGGTGCTTCAAGCAGACTAAGGATCCACAAACAGAGAGAAAAAAAAGAAAAAAAAAGAAAAAGCAAAAGAAATATCTGTATTGGTTCTGTTGATATTCTATAGGAAAGGATCTGGTAAGACCTACAGTCATGGCTGGAAACAAACTGTCTGATCTTCAGGACTTCCTGACCTGGGTTGCATTCAAGAAAGTACAAAGCAGGTGAGAAAAACCCATCATGTTTCAGCAAAAGCAAGCTGTATTATATTTACTCAGTGCAGGTGTAATGATTTGTTACTTAGAAAGAGCATTCATAGCTGCATGTTAAATCAAACCACAAGGAAAACACTGTCCGTGTAACAACCATGAGAGCAGACAAGGCTTCCTCTTTCCAGGTTTATCTGCAGCATAAACACTTTATGTTGGCTGGAGAGATGTTAACACTAGTAAGAGAGAAAATACCAGTGTTCAGAAAAGAAAGATGGGAGTCAGGGTGCCTGTGTTATCTTTCCTGTTGAAGTTTACTGTTAAATCTGTGGGGTAACACTTAAAGAGCACTTAAAGACTTATTAGCCATTTGTTATATATGTATATATATAATTTATGTGTACACACAGAGAAATATATATATAGATAGATAATATTTACATTATATACACACATATGTATGTAAATTTAAACATTAAATTTTATATATACACATGTATAAATGTAATAGTAAAAATAGTTTTAACCATTCCTAGAACTGCAGAACTCAGTATGCTTTAGCTATAGAATTTCCTTCTGGTCACTGGAAAGCTTAGGGATTTCCCACCCTCTGACTGCAGAACTGGAAATTAGTGTCTTGGTTTTCACCTCATGTTGTTAGGATTATACATTTCCCAGTTAACCCTCAAACCTGAGATGTTTCATTACTGACTAAAGTTTGTGTTTTCAAGGATATAAAATGACAATTTTTCACGCTCCTTCTATCACTCAAGACTCCAGCACTGCCATATATTACTGCCTGAATGTGAATTTTCTCCCTTTTCACAATTTTTATATGTTGTTGGCACAAAAACTGCTGGCCCGTAAGACACTTAAAAGGAGAGACAAATAGAGAGGAATGTAAGAAAAAACAAGTTTTATTTAGGCAATTGTCTCAAATATGTAGGTTTAATGATAAATTCTAAATAGCAAAATGTTGAGAAAATGGATTAAAGAGGGCTGGATTCAGAAGAAACACTCTGGTACATCATGAAAGAGACCTCATGGAAATTTTTCTAACTGTGTTAAGAAAAATGCAATCTGAAATGAAAATGAAAAATCTGAATCACAAATTCAGATTATTGGAGCTTCATTGTAAAAACCTTAGCAGTCCCCATAGGGTCCCAAATTCATTTTAGGGACAGTTGTCTGTGCAGGAAATATAGAGAAAAGGAGACCATGCAATGGAGGATGCCTTCAGATCCTGCAGAGCAAACACATCAAACAGCCAGAAAAGTTAAAGCATCCTCTTTGACAAAGAAAGAGGAAAAAAAAGAAAATGAATAGTTCCACTTAATACCTTACAATGTTCGAAGATTCAACCTGTAGAAAAAAATAAAGCTAAATGTGGACAACCTGAAAAAAACAGAACACTGTAAGAAGAAAAAAGACCAAACTGCCCCCTCCTCCCAAAACCCCCCAAACACACATAACAATTTTTCTTACTAGGGGGATAATAAAATCACTTTGCCTTGACCTTTTCCTCACCACTCAGATACAATAGCAATAGCTGCTATATATAAACCTTAGATGCTCTTCAGCTGTGCTCTACCAAAGCATATTTATTTTAACTCAGAAAGGCTAGTGGTAAAAGAAGTTGGGGGATATTTTATTTACACAATGATAAATTAACCTATGGATCGCTTCTCTAAGGGTAGCTCTAGGAATGACAAGGATGCAGAGGGAACCAGATGGACTTCTTGACCTCTTTTGTTAAAGCTTCCTCCATGGCATTTGTTGGGCTTTTTCAAAGCTAAAAGGTTGGAGGACACAAAGCTTTATTCTCACGTTTTAGTCTTGAGGCCAGAAAAGCTTCTGCATTCATGCCCTAGCAATGTTTGCCTCCAGTAAATCCGAAGTATGCCGGGCAGCTGTGGAAGGAGGGAGAAAAACAAAAAAGCCTTGTGTCTGAAACATTTGTGTTTGTGTGCATCCTACCCTGTACAGCTGGTCTGACTCAGCTCTGAGAAGATGCTGTGCAGCTGTTTCTCTGGAGCAATACCTGTGGGCAAACAACAGCAGAGTCCAACATCTATGTACATCTTCCTGATCTCCAGAGTTCATTTTGTCCCTGGTCTGTCATCTTTAATCATGAAGCATTAGGCTTTTTCTTACTGGATATTCATGCACATATGTTCAGAACTTACAGGGACAATCAGCCATTGTTCCAGTTTTCCTATTGATGTTTTTCTTGCAAATTAGAGCCCAGGGACTGGCCACAAGCCAAAATCCTATCTTTTCAAAACTTATTACTTCTTTGCTGGGACACTGTTTGCTCTACTGCAATTGTCTAAGACTGGGTTTGGCTGGTGCAAACCTACTTCATCTCTTCTGGAAGTGAAGGCAGGATTTAGCCTATGTACTGTACAGCTCTGGCAAGTCAAAGCAGATGAAATGCCCCCGCTCTGGGGTAACTCTGCTGCTGACTAGAAAAAGTGGCCCCAAGTCCAAAGTGGCAGTAGCAGCTTGAAGAAGCTCACAGAAGGGGGATCTAGAGACTAAACCATCTCATTCCAGCTCTGATGAGCTCATTCAGCTGGAAAGGCAAAACAAAACAAAATATGCATGCATTCCTGTCTGAATATGGGATCACAAGGCAGCTAGGCACTGAGATACCATGCAAATGGAAATCATTAAGTACTGGAACAGAACGGCAGAGACATCACTAGGAACTATCAAAGGAAATTTTTGGGGAAAAATGAATGACTGTCCAGTGCCCTGAGATTTGCTGTTCTAAAATAAAGAAACAATTGCCACAGAATAAATGGAGTTAACCCTAAGGTATAGTGGAATAATGGTAAAATATTTCACATGCCATAAAGTTCCAAAATGTCTAAGGTAATCAATTTTTAAATGGTTGAAATGCGGGGAAAGAAAGGCTTGTGGCAAATGAACTTTGGGAGGAAGAGCAGCAGAACCCAACTGGCTCCATGGCAGAAGGAGATGGCCATGACCCCATTTCAAGCTGAAAGCCACATGGCTCAGAAATAAGTGGAAATAAATGACCAAGTCATTAGGCTCCCAGTGGGGCATGCAGCAATCTCAAATGGCAGCTGATCTCCCCCAGTTTTACCCACTGATCTTGTACACTGCTGGGAAGAAGCAAACACTGTGGCTGTGCCACGCTGTGCCTCCCTGCCCCTTTCACACACAGGCGTGTGCACACATATGCACACGTGTGCACATCTGAATAGGCACGTGTCTATTAATAAACTCTAGGCATACTCTGGATCCCAGAGGTGTTTATGAAGATTCACATCAAAAGGGAAATAAGGATGAAGCCTCACAGGAAGGTCATCGCTGTGCATGAGTGGAGAATAGCAGTTGGGAACTCAGTTTGCCAGGCACACTCACAGAAAGCCTCTGCCTCTCCCCATCCCACATGGCAAGGTGGGAGACAAATAATACAAGTTCGTTTTGCCTTTCCAAAGAGCATTATGATAGCTTTTTTAGTGAGATTATGCCACAGTTTCTGTACTTGTAAGGATTGTTTTCCTAATGAGGCAAGAAAGGTCAAAAGAAATTAATAGCCAAGATAACAGTTATCAGTCTGATATAAATAAAGCAGTGTATAACGTTTGCAATACACTACAATCTACAACAGATAAAGGAGTCTAAAGCCAAATGAGGGTTTAAAAGGAAGCTGATATTGGAAATATCTACTCTCTAAGTTCTCTTTTTAAGCAGATGACTGGGTGACAGGTTGCCGCTGCAGCTAGCGCTGCCACTGCAGCCTAGAGTAAGGACATCACTCACCCAGCACGGCTCAGTCTCTCCCATTGGATGCCTCTGATGAGATCCAAAAGCCTCATCCACACTCTCATACAATGGGGACCATGTTTTAATCCCCTGATACCACAGTGCCAGTAACCCCCGGGTGAGAGGTATGCTACCAACATCTCCCTTGCCCACATGGTTGCTTTTCTCTTCTTCCCAGGACTCTTCTTCATCTTAACACTGCAGACAGCTCCATCACTATGTGTTTGTAACTCTCCAGACACCTATATTCCTGTTTTGTGCATGTTTCAAGATGTCAGAGTGCCTCCTTCCTGATGTGATTGTGACACCAAACTATTTTTACTAGTTCTGCCTAAATTCCCTTGGGAACCTGTTTCAGTAAGGTACAAATCATGTGTGTATTAAGCTATATGCAACACACACAGACACACACATTCCCCTCAGCCTCTTGTGAGGTGCCTCTGGGGCTTGAAGAAGCTGAAGGCAAGAGATGAAGAACTGCAAGGGGTGAATTTCAGGCATGAGCTGTTCCGACTGATTAGGCGCTATCCCAGGTGATGTGTTCTCATATTAGTCATTTTCAGGATCCTAATTTACCTCCATTAATGTCATAGGAGCTAAACTTTGCATTCCAAGCAAAGAGCTAGACAACTAGAAATGTAAATGCCACAGGATCTGATTTTCATTGCTGAAGTTCCTTGTGGGATCTTGGTCTCATAAGCTATGTTTTAGGGAAAGGGGTCTGAAGTGCCAGTATAATTTCTATCACTTGTCAAAACCTTAGCTCTCCATTAGTCCTATGAGTTTTTAAACCATCTGGCAAAATCAGTGATGTACATATATGACCTCGTTTCAGCTGGGATAGAGTTAGTTTCTTCTCAGTAGTTGGTACAGTGCTGTGTTTTTGGATTTAGTATGAGAATAATATTGATAACACACTGATGTTGTGGGGTTTTTTTATTAAACTTCTCTTATCTCAACCTACAAGTTTTAGTTTTGATTCTCCTCCCCATTCCACTGGGCTAGGAGTGGGGGAGGTGAGCGAGTGCCCGTGTGGTGCTTAATTGCCAGCTGGGCTTAAACCATAACAGCATACCAGCTTAATTTTTGCTTTAATTGGTTTAGCTAATTTCCTTAAAGATATTAAATCTCTTGCACAAGCACGTCTCTTCTCTGATGAATATTTTTCCACAGTAAATCATTCATTCTCTGTTGTGCACACTTCCAGGCTCCTCTTAGACATGTTCTATGGGTTGGACTCAGGGGTCTTCCTTATATTTCAGTCCCGAGCTTAGGATGATGAAATGTTTACAATGATCACAAGATGCCTTTTCTTTTTTTTTTTTTTTGACACGTTTATTTCCTAGTGTGAGATACAGTAGAATCCATGTGGGAACCAGATAATCATGTATTATTTTATAGTGTATTTTTCAGTAGATTATTCCAAATATTACATATGGAAATTTTAAGTCCTGTTACATTAGTTCTGATATCATGGTGACTAAGCATTTAAACAATAAGCAGTCTTGTGGAAAAATCCAGGTACACAGTTTGTTTTACCTCATTTGTCCTAAATTTCAGACTGCAACAGGGTGACTTAGATCATATAAGTGGGTAGCAAATCCTTCAGTCTATATTTACATATTGTCTGCTTAGAAAGTCCTTGAGAAACTTAGACACACACAGGCTGAATTGAGATACAAAAAACTGTGCATGGTGTTTTCACCTCTCACCTTGAAAAGAAAGACTCACAATGTAAATTCTCACATATTTTAATTAGATTAAAAGTACTGGATGGTGTATAATATCCTGAATGTGTTACACAGACGGCAGATAAGATGTTTCAGAGCACAGTAGCGACTGCTCTGCCATCAAGCACTAGAAAGGTAGATGGCCACCTAGCTTTCTAAGCACATTAATAATCAGAAATAGAGCACATTTTGAAAATCTGATATGCAAATACACATGACAAGCCTAAACACTGCGTGAGATGAATCACACTCCTTCACTTCCACTGCAAGATGGATCACTTCAACAGAAGGGTCATGATGACAACTTGAATGCTGCAGGGTTTCTTTTTATTTTTTCTTTCCTGAGAATAGTTAGAATTTGGGTGATGAACTCCTCAGAGTACACACAATCTCAAAGATATTTGTGTGCTTCAATGGAATCACCCTTAGCTTCCATGCTTTATTTTCTGAAACCCAGTGACTTAATATTATGAAGGTGATTGTTAAAGTGCAAATACAGCATTGAAAACAATTGTGCCATCGTGGAGGAGTGAGACTCACCCAATTTTTTGTGGCCCCAAAATGATGACAGACCTGGCAGACTTCCTGTGACATCCATCCACCATCATAAACAAAAAAACATTTCCCACCAAAAACAAGAAATGTTTTAAGAGGACATCAAGTATGTTATGAGGTGCAATATAGAGCTGAAGAGCTTTAGGACACAAATCTCACTCAAACAGGATCAAAGTACGCATCTTAAAAAAATACTAAAGCAAAAGTATTTCAAATCCATAAAAAGGTCATGCTAGTCTATTATTTAACCAAATGTGACTATTGTACAGTGATGACACCATGGCAAATTAGCTTAGAGGAGCACACATCCCTGTGCTAAACCAAGTCCTAATAGATGCTGAAGAGTGATGTTCCCTTATATGAATGGTGATCTCTTGTGGTGGGGCAGAACTGCCTGTGATTACAGCCACTCTTGAGGATTTACTTTAGGGTGGGTCATAAACCTCAAGTTGAATACATCTTCTTCCAAAATTAAGTAACTTGCTGAAAGCCTCTGATTTTAGAAAAAACACAGTGAAGTGCGTGAGAGAAGTCATCAGGCCCCAAAAAAGCTCAGGATCATTTCCACTGCAATCGATGAGAAATTCTTCCATGAGCCTCAATCTGTGGGATCAGGAGCAGACCTACCACACACTGCTTTCTGGCTAGTGTCTAATGGCATGGCATCAATCTTTATTGTCTGGTGGTCTCTATTTTAGCTTCCCTTTTCTTCCCTGATCTTTTCAGGATCTTATCCTCAATAAGGAGTTCTGCTGGTTCTGGGACTGGTTCTGAGTGTTTGCCACACTTCATTAATACAGTGTTTCAGGAAAAAGATCCTCCTAACAGACGTGGCTGGTGCTATGCTCACATTATGCTCACCTCAGCAGCAGAATCAGGCTGGGTGAAGAAAGCACACATCAAGCCATTTGTGTAAAGGACCCTTAAGCATAAAACAAATCACAGCTTCTTATTTAAATAATGCAGTAACATGCAAAATTCACAAATTAAGGAGTGTCTTTAAATACAAAAAATGCAAACCTTTGCTTAAAAATCCACTGATTCTATGTGTGTTACTCTTCACCTTTTTAAGCCATGCAAAAGGTTTAATCAAAGTGTCCCTTTAACAAATACAGAATTGGAACTATATTAAAAAAAAAAAAGCCCAACTAAATGCCTAGACAAATCCCACAACAAGTTTTGATCTTTCTCACTGAATCTCTTCATCATGGTATTTATCCACCTGGGCAGAGGTCTAACACCACTCCTGTGTTGCCCTTCCTTGGGAGACTTAGTCCTTGCTGTGGGAAGGAGCTCTTATCTGCGATTTGACATTGTCCATTGCAGGCCCCCAGCCACGCTCCTGCCCTTGAACTGTGATGCTGCCACAGTGTCGAGGCACAGCCAAGGACAGATATCAGCTGTTTCACCAGACTCACCAGGCAGCTGCTGCTGCGATGCTGTACCAGGTACGTGATGGGGAGCGTCTGGCGGGAGGGCTCACATGCCAGGAGCGGGGCTGTCCCTGGGGCACACAAGGAAGCCCTGCCCTGTGCCCCTGTGTGCTGCCTGCTGTGCCTGGGTGCAGCACGGGAGAGATCATGGTCCATCTGCAAACGCATGAAGGAGTCATGAATCTCATGCTCAGTGCAGGGAACTTGTGCCACAGTAACACGGTTTAAGACAAAAAAAAATGTGAAACTTGAAAAAGGACATGCTGGGACTACACAGTGCTGCAAGCTGGGATACTGGAATTGCCACTGGATCATAGTGCACAGATTTGAGGGTTGTAGTGGTTTATTATCTCATTAGAAACATCTAATTCCCTGTAATAAAGACTGCATGTAGAGTATGTCAAAGAACAGACGAGGCTAATACAGCCCACAGTCAGGACTAATACTCTTTTTCCTCTCATTGCAAAATAAGCAGGGGTAGCTTTTCAATTTAAAAATAAAAACTATGTAATTACAGTAATAATACCACACTCCTGACTGCTCTGCAGCTGCATATTGTAAAACTCAAAGCCACTGATCAGAAACAAAAGCAGTAAGTCAGTAACAACTTTACAGAAATGTTCTGCTGGGGCGATTATGTCTGGCAAAATACTTCTATAGGGGGAAGACTGTTTACCAAACATATTGCGTGTCCTTTTCCCCCTAAACACCCTGCACGTACTTGAACCTTTTTCTAACAACAGATAAAGAAACCTTTGCCAGAGGTGTAATTTATGACTATATGAACACTGGAACAAGCAGGGATCCTGTTCAAATAGTTAGGCAACAAGAAGCCAGAAGTAGTAGTATTTTTATAATCTGTTATAAAAAAATATTTCTCAATCAGTGTCTCAATACAGTTAAAAGTTAAAACTCCTCTACATTACTAATAAATTAAAAAAACCCTATCTCCAACCATCTCGTAAGAAAATAGGTAAGTAATTTAAACCTTTAGTTTACATAAATTAGCACAGAAATGTGTATTCAAACAAGTGCACTGAAAACAGATATGCCTTCTTTTCTTCTGATATCTCTTATTTGAGTTATTAAGTAACAGGAAAGCCTTTATATTCTTTGCATGACCTTGAGAGTCTGCTAACACTAAATGGTCAATAGTCAAACCCCAGGAGAATGTTTCACCAGATAGACAATGACAAGAGGGAGCATGAAGTACAATCAACTGCTTTGCAGCCTTATTACCGTACACTTCAACATTCCATTTCAGCACATTTACTCTTGGGGATGAAGGTAATGTCTTTATATGGCAAATCACATGAGTGAAATTTGACGGGTTGGTAAGAATTTTTTTTTAAAAGCCTGTTAAAGTATCATTTTTTCAGAGGTAGTTTGCAAGGCAGTAGTGATGTACATGAGTGGAAACAATACTCCTTTGCTTGACTGTGGATAAAACTCTTAAATAGCGCTGGTGCTGTCTCTGAACCTCGCAGAGAACGCTTAATGGGTAAGATGTTATAATCGGAGCTGACAACAGCCAATTAAGTGTCAGAAGAACAATCTGATAAGTAGGTCTTCATGTCTATAGGCATTTCCTAATATGTCTTAACTGTCAATCTGACTGTTACACATCTCTATCTTTATCTCATTATTGACTGATTTATTAAAGGAGAATGCTTTCATCTCTTTTTTTGACTTTGTGGTTGCTCCAGAAGGAAGGAAAGGAAAATACTAGGAACAAGTCTAAATTTGGAATAATAGACGGGAAATCCTAATTATAGCAAAGTCCTAATCTTCCAGCTGAGCAGGCATATGGTTTGGTGACACCTCTCCATGCAGCTGCCCACACCATACCTTTCAGGAAGTGCAAGATGCTCAATCTAGAGGAGATCTGTTTCTTTAATGGGTGGAAGGATATCTGTGGACGTGCTAGCAGGCTGCTCTCTGCTTTCAGTGCTTCTTGCTAGTCATACGGAAGACAACACCTCGCTGGACGGATCTCTTCCCTTCTTGTCCTCGCCCCTGTCGATATCAATCACATGAACTATGCCAGGCTTCAGGATCAGGTCATCGGTCTCTACGTGGCTCCTGTTGTCGTCCACCTCGATGTACTTCCCCTTGGAAGGCTGGGTGGCCTTACCGAAGACGTCTTTGAAGCGGCGCTTGAGTTCAACGTCTGGGCAATAGACGTACTCATACAGAGCACCGGCAAGGACTGCTCCGATTATTGGTCCCACCCAGTACACCTGCAAAAAAAGAGGTGGAAAAAACCCCAGGCATTAAGCTTTTAAATTAGCAGCAGTAAGGAGACTGACAAGCAGGCCCACGTCTTCAAAGTGAAATAATTCTGTCAAGTTTTATTGATCTATCTCTTTACAGGAGGCCTCCTCTAAACTTTTCATCGCTCATTGACAGCTGTAGACCACAAATGTGGACTGTGTGCAAGAAGACACACAAAGGAAACACCAACGTGGAAAAGTGATTTTCTTTCTGTGTTTTGAACCAAGATGAAAATGAACTTTCAAGGAAACAAAACCCTTCCTAGTGTACACATAAACAGTTCTGCTTTGGTATTTCAGACTCACATTTCCAAAATACTTTGAATTTGGCATTTAATCCTACAGAATACAACAGGCAGTCAACCACAACAGGCAGTCTGATAATCTAATTTGAATAAGCAAATACAATGGACAAAACACAACTTTGTAGGTACCTATCTATTTCGCCATGGCAGGCAGCACTGCAGGAACATTAGTAGGTGCCAAAGCCCACAGGCTCCTGCCAATGGCATGCCAATGTCACTGCTCTGGAAGAGGAGAAAAGGCTGTCTTTCCAAGTGGCCAGGACAGTAACTAAGCTTCTCCTGCTAGTTTCTCCATGGTACATTTGTTTATTGTTTATAGCTTTAGTTATAAATTACAGGCTTCCTCAGAGTATGGATAATTAATCTTGTGAAAAACTACAGCAGTTTTTCATATGAACAAGCCATTCACTGATAACTGGGTAAATCTGCCTCAATAGGATAACTCTTGGGAACAAAGTTACACATGGTATCGTGTTTGCAGAATTGAAGCCTTAGGGCCTGAAGACAATGCTATTTCTATTATTAGCTGCAGTAGGAGCAATGTGGGCTTCATACTTTAAAAATCAAGAAAATCCTTATATGCACTGTAATATGCAGCTCTTCCAGTTAGCACTGAAAGCGTCCCTAGAAGTGATTTCCCTGTCTATAATTAGGTGAGGCTGAGCTGTGATCCATCTCTCCCTTATAAAATGTGAAATGTTTTTTTATAAGTGGGATTGTGGGATGCTATAGAAATTTACTGCATCATTCATAGCCTTTTTATAACATTGTTTCCTGCGCAACTGCTCCTGGCTAAGCTGACACTTTTAACTGAAGCAGGTAACATCTGGCCTGGTCTGCAAATACCAGACTGCAACTCCTTCATCTCTCACTGCAGGCATTTGCCGAGGCAGGCTCTCCCCCAGGAGCCAGATCACAGAGGGTCCCTGTTCTCATTTTATACATCTGCCCCAGTTTGCTGCAGAACCAGGTGAAACGTGAAGTTGACAGAATTACTTCCATAACTCCTCACCAGCATGACCAGTGGGGTTTGCAATCTGCCTTGGAGGATTTTTCTTTCCAGCAGTTCAATTCTTTCAGTCTCGCTGCGTTGCTTTATTTTTGTTTTGAACTTTCCGTATGATTTCCTTTCTACCCCAGCTACTACCTCCACAAAGTGGCCCCTGAATAGTAAGGTGCTATTCCAACATGCTGCATGCTGCACTGCAGTCTCAGCTGAGGAGCATGATGATGCCTAAGCTTGGGGCAGGTCAGTGCCTGTCTTCCTTGGGGATGGTCACTATGGGATGTACCGGGAGAGATAACTGAGAGCAAATAAAAAGTCTTGATCACTGTTTGTTGCTATGGTGAAGGAAGCATGAAAGGAGAGTTACCCATTGGTTTTCCCATCTGCCCATAATGACAGCAGGTCCAAATGATCGAGCTGGGTTCATACTGGCACCGGTGTAATTGATCTAAAGCAGAGAGAAAACATTGCCTGTTACTAAAGTCTGGAAGTCAGTGATTCGATTTCTATGGGACACCCTGGTTTTGTATGGCTCCTCCTTACAGCAGATATCATCACTCTCCCGAGTCTTAACACAGTGTTAACAAAGTCATCACATGAACAGCCAGCAAATTCTGGTGCAACACCCTACCCAAGGGGACACTCCTGAGACTCCAAAGGGCTTTGGCACAGATCCATAAAGAATACAGGCGCTATAGAGCTGTAACGGCTCTAAAGGTCACAAAAGTTTCCATTTACTTCTGAAGTAGTCATAAAGAGTAAAGGGATCTATTTTTCAAAGAGAAACCATTAACTTACAGCAAATAAATGTCCAATTGCAACAGAAAATCCAATTGCTAAAGCTACTGAACCAGTGACATCACTTCGTTTGGAATCACAGCTAGCAAAAATAGTAAAAACCAGCTGGAATGTAATTATCAACTCCACCAGGAGCCCATGCCCAGCAGAAAGATCTCCGTGTACCTGGAAGAAGGGAAAGAAACACCAGAAATGAAGAAAAGGTGATTTTGTAAATCAGAAAGTCATCACATACATAAATTATATGGTATATCAACGAATGGTATTTTTAAATACTACAAAATGAAAGACAACGGTGAACTTTTAGAGGTACAGATTCTCCCCTCTTCACTCTTCTCCCTTTATTTTTTTTTTAATTTAAAATGGTTTTTTATTTTGAGAACCATGGAAAATCACTGCTGGACTGAGAATAGAAGGCTTAATAGTAATATCCAATTGGAACTTCAAAGTTAGACTGCAGAAGTATAGTTTATTTTTACACAGGGATTTGCAAATGCTGCACTTCCCTTTCACCATTTTTTTCCTTGGGAGCACTGTAATTTACTATTCAATTATAAATTCATTAATTAGCCCTGACTTAATTAATTTAAATTTCAATTAAAAATTAAGCAGTGTGCGGCTCAAGTGCATTTTTAATAAGTCCTGCAACAGGGCTAACTGATGGCATTCCTTATTAGTTTAGAACAAAGCTGAAATCTAAGCCACAATCTATTTCAAAAGTATGTCATTTTAAATTGATGTTTTTTCAATCCCTATCATAATAGCATGGAATTAATTTCCCCCCTCCCCAGACCATATAAAAATGGCATTTCACGCATATATTATTTAAATTTTGTATGTAAATTAACATTACCTGCTGTCATCAGATTTGGGGAAGTTCTAGGAAAGAGAGCTTCTACGAAAAGAACAGCTAGAGCTATTACACTGCATAAAGCTTATCCTAAGGAGAGCTTTAAGCCCTGTCTGGATGCTGCAAACAAACCAGCAAGCTGTTAAAATCTGTACCTGAGCTCTCCTCATTCTGTGTGGCACTGATTCTGTTTTCTGGGGGGTCTAAGCTAGCCTAGTTCAAGAGGCAGAGGAGAAGTGATTACCGCAGTGACTCCCAGGCCTCCCACCACGCTGGGCGGTGTGACAAGGTAAAGGATGCCCGCGCCCACGATGGCTCCCAGGCACTGGGCAAGAATGTAGAAGACGGACTTGGCCAGGCTGATCTTCCTCGTGCAGACCATTGCCACGGTCACAGCAGGGTTGATGTGGCCTCCGCTGATGTGCCCAAAGCACTGCACCATGGTGGCAATGCTGAGTCCAAAGCAGAGGGAGATAAGGACCATGTCTACAGGCAGGGGCTTCTCTGCTCCACCCCAGTTGATCGTGGAGCCGAGGCTGAGTAGGACAAAAATGAGCATGGCCAAAAATTCTGCCGAAACGGCTTTCCAGAAGGGCTGAGTCCAGACTCCTTTAAACGCCACCATAATTCTCTCACACTTACACAGACGTCCACACTTACTGAAAAGGAAAGCAAATCTTCATCAGAAGTCACCAAATAAACTTTATGCTCTCCTGTTAGGGGTTGCTCTTCAGCAGACTTCGGAGAGAAGGCAGCAACACCGAGTATCCTTGGGCTGGGACAACCACAGACTACACTCTTAGAGCAGACTGTCCTTAAAACATGCCCAGTGTTGGAGTGTCTGCAGGACACAGGGCAATTAATAACTCCTTGTGGTAACTCTGTATAGTTTCAGCTCCCAAAAAGCAACGTCTGTGTATTTTGAAATGATTTTTAAGCCAAGTGTACTCTTCTATGCTAGCTGGCCTCTGATTTCGAGGCTGTATAGCTCTACCACTTCCAGTGGCCTGTTGATCATCATGTTCATTATATCAGTGAGTATCCTCTTTTTCTATGCAAATCTGTATTTTTCACAAAGCAGGTAAGATAATTCAATAAAAAGCAATGTCTTAGTCAAAGCCTAGTGGTTTTGATGACAGCATAGTGTTGAGGAGTTGCCCTGGGAGCTAGAAGAGAAAGTTTATTTGCTTGAACACCCACACAGACCAATATTTCAATTTGTATTTATGCAAAGAGCAGTTTCTTCACTGTGGATATTGGGTGAAAATTGAATTCAGGCAGAAGAATAGATGCAATCCTACATTCTGACCTTTAAATCAATTGTGTAATCAATAAAGTGCTTTCTTTTGGGCTAAAGGCAGCAGATTGAGCCGGGGAATAGAGCAATATTTTCTGTATGTGTGGTGTGTAAAACTCTGCACGGCAAAGAAAGAAGTGTCTTGGCTTTTCTTCCTGTCTGGAAATGCTATTTATTAGTCTACACTGCCTTCCTGATGAGTTACAATTTTGCTAGATGTTCAGATACCTATGAAAGTGGGTCACCAAAGAAAAGTTATTTGTGGTATTAATAAATTAGGAGAATAAGCCAAAAGGGAAGCATTTTAATTAGTTTCTAAGGAATGCTAAAAAGATTCTTCTCTAAAAACAAAAGCAAGAAACATCCAACACATCCAAATAGTAGAAAACAAAAGAAAGACTATTCAGCTGCTACATTTGGGAACAGAATTTCAAGTGGAAGATGGATGAATTTATGCTCAGTTATCTAAGGTAACTGAGCTACAATGCATATTTAATACCAGTTACATCAGAAATAAGCATAAAAGGCATGTCTGCCCTTTTCAAGTCATTGCAAGAGGAATGGCCCATGAATTTCTTAACAGTTCCAGTGAGTTAGGGAAAAGCAATTTAATGCTGTGACTGGAGCAAATAAGTTGTTTCCTTGACTCATTTCCTATGCTAATTTACTCTGTATTTTGGATAGGCCTTTTGAGCTCTATCTCAGTTCTCTAGACTCTCAGATGAGAACAAGAATTACATTCTCTTCTAAAAATGGCTCTTCTAAAGTGCTTGTGAAGCGATCTGAGACACTTGGGAGAGATTTTTTCTACTAGAGAAGTGAAGCCAGAACCTCAAAAGAGAATAAAGTAACACCCCAAATCTTTTGATTTTAGGTCAAACTCAAGACAAATGGAAAGATGATTTTGTAAGATCTCATATTAACAGTCAGTTAATGGCCAACCATCTAGACTAGACTTTTTGTACAAAATGAACCCAAAATCATTGCCTCCCTCAAAGCTGAAGCTCACAGGTATTTGGCTGTTCTCACCTTTGAACCCTATGCCCAGATTCACACTGAAACTTAAAGGCTTGCCTCTGATACCCTTACTGCTTCCTCACTAATAACTTATCTTAGTGACCTGAATAAGACATAGGTGCTATATCCATACTGAGGGAAGCTCATTTTCCCAGTTCCCTGGGCATGTTCCAGGTGAAGATAGGGACGACACATATAGTGAAGTCCACGGAAGAGAAACCTGGGTGCACAGACAAGGGAAGCAGCACTTATCTACTCTTTTATCCCTCAGCTCAGCTGGGATGCAACCTGGATTTCCCTGGTGCAAGCCCTGGTGTTATATTCAAGAGTTTTGAAAAATTTCCAACCACCAAGGGCACTATGGGGGGAATGCAGGTTTATAGAAGCATGGTGACTCCTGATGTTTTTGTTCAAGTGTGCCTGACCAGCTCTTTCCGTACTCAGAGAATAGTGAGATCAGAAAATTAATTACACACCTTCATCCCAGAAAGTGGACAGAAAAAGGTGTATTCTGCATTAAGATCATGCAGTTGGCTTCTCACTAGTCATGGAATATCTTGGAAAATCACCTTAAGAGTGAGTGTGTGCGCACGTGCATGTGGAAGATCACACCTTCTACTGGACTGCTGGTGGGCCTGACTAGAAGGAGGCTACCACTTATGAAGGACAGATCTCATATTGTTTCTCCTGCTGAGAGCACATCCAGTCAATTCAGTCAATTTTATCTGCAGTCCTGAAAATGCAAAAATGCTGCTTGCAAGCCAAAAGCTTCAAACATAGAAGCTGGCTCATCAACATAAGTTCTTGCTTTTCTAGAACATCATGCTACAGAGAACTCTGTCAGCCATATTGACAGTTAATGATCTAAACATCTATTTTTAATCCATACATGTATTTTTGAAGCAGTCTGTTTTTCTATGATTTCAAGCACCAAGCAAAATGCCCAGCTGTCAGGGCCAAATTTTTCTTTCAAACTGCACACCTTTCCTCCGTACAGCAAACCCCCCTATAAATGTTAATAAAAGCTTAATGCTATGTTTGAGCCCTGAGTCCAGGTTTTCACTTAAATCCAAAGGCAATCAGCAACTTAGAAATCAAAACCGTCTTGAACATGCACTATTTGTTCAGCATGCAGTTAAATTTAAAGGCTGGAGATGAGACAGAGTGATGGCTGTAACAGGTCTGAAACTAAAATGGGACCTCTCAGCAGCTAAGACTTGCCATCAAAGCTGCAAAACAGTTTTTTTGGAGTAGTTGTTATTCACCGTTTCCTTAGATAAATCCAAAATACAACAGAAACAGATTTTCCTGTTATGGTCACACATTAATCTCACATGTGGCCACACTTGAAATTCTCTGGTCTGGACTACAAGATTACACAGTAAATTGTGTCTGATAGGATGCAAGGTGGGTTTTGCAGATCATGTTGCCAGCAGGGCTTCAGGCGTGGTTGTGCCTTCAAAGCCATAACAATATAAATCATAACAACGGCTTTGGTACAAAAGTCAAACAGTATTTTAAAAATTCTTCATTTTCGGACTAATATAATTTCAAGGAGCAGAGCACACATCCTGGACACAGGCTTGCGGCCAGCCACTCCACACGACACTACCGTCACACACAAGTTCTGTGCGTGCAGTGGCTATTTACAGTGGCATCTCCGCAGCAAACTCCCACACTGCCCGACCTGAGCTGGCACCGCCGGCTGGAGCTCAAATGGACATCGGGCACCTGCCGGCCAACTTTGAGGGAGGAGGGCGACAAGCCACTGTTGCAAAACAAATGCACTGTCGCAGGGCTTGCTTGTAACCATTTTGCCCCATTTTCCAAAACAACATTTAATGAGCGACTGGCATGGATGTGCACAGGAGGTGGGGAGCATCGTGAGCTCAGAACCGCGACTTTTTAGCTGTGCGGTACCTGGGCTTTCTGCACACACGACTCTCCATTGCAGGACCGCAAGTGGACAACAGAACAAAGTTTTAGCATGCGGAAAGAGAGAGGGAGTTTGCTTCTCTCTGCACCCTTCGCACCTCTGATGTTAAAACCCCAGAGCGACCGATAGGCTGCCTTAGTGCCTTCGGGAAGGGGCAGCCGGTGCCTGGCTGCCACCCCTCGGTGCAAAACGCAGGAGAAAGGCAACAACCCGGAGCCCCACACCTGGCTGCGCACTCCTGCCGGCGCCGAACAGTCCCCTCCCGCGGCCGCGCACCCCCTCGCCGAAGCGTTCCCATAAAGTCATCTTTGGTCTGGGGGGGCTGTCCCCGCCCGCCTGCCCGTCTCCTGCCTGTCTCCTGCCTGCCGCCTGCCTTCCCTCCCTCCCTCCGTCCCTCCGTCGCTCCGCGCCCCGCGCAGGGCCGCGCACTCACCCGCGGCGCGGAGCGGCCGCTCCGTCGCTCATGCCTCCCCGGCGGGCGCGGGTGAGCGGCGGGGCCGGGGCGGAGGCCGGGGCCGGGGCCGGGGCCGGGGCCAGGGCCGGGCGGGGGCGGGACGGCTCCCGAGCGTGCGGCGGCCGCGCCGCGCTGCCCTACCTGCTGCGCGAGGCGGGCGGGCGGCACTCGAGGAACGGCGGCCGGGGCTCCGGCTGCGGGTCGGCTGCGGTCATGTGCCCCTGCAGGTCAGTGCAGGGGGGTCGCGGCTGCCGGGCAAAAAGAAGCGGCCAGGGCCGGAGCGAGCGCGCTGTGCTCCTGCGGCGCGGGGCCGCCCGGCAACGGGAAGGACTCAGAGGCTTCTCAGTTTCTTCCCTGCCACTCACTGTATTGAAGGGGAAAAATGCCCTACTGGCTCTGCAGGCAGGGAGTCTTATCCATCAAAAATGCCTGTTAGTACCTTACTAGAACTCTACTGGTTACAAAATCATAGAATCATAGAATATCCTGAGTTGGAAGGGACCCACTAGGATCGAGTCCAAGTCCTGGCTCTGCGCAAGACAGCCCCAAGAATCACACCATGTGCCCGAGAGCATTGACCAAACACCTCTTGAGCACTGGTGCTGTGACCACTTTCCTGGTGAGCCTGTTCCACTGCCAAACCACCCTCTCGGTGAAGAACCTTTTCCGAGTATGCAACCTAAACATCCCCTGACACAGCTTCATGCTCTTCCCTCAGGTGCTATCATTGGTCACCATAGGGAAGCAATCAGTACCCGTGTCTCCACTGCCGCTCATGAAGAAGCTCTAGACTGTGCTGAGGTCTCCCCTCAGTCTCTTTTCCTTCAGGATGAACAAGCCAAGTGACCCCAGCCACTCTGCATATGGCTTCCCCTCTAGACCCTTCACCATCTTTGCAGCCCTCCTTTGGATGCTTTCTAATAGCTTTATATAATTCTTATATTGTGTTTTGTTTGTTGAAGTTGCTAAACTCAATGAAGTTTTGCCTAGTGTGGAATGCCAAAAAGAGGCTACTGGAAAATAGTGTTTAAATTAGACCATGATGCTGTCTGCTGAGGAAATTCACATGGTCATTGCTCAGTGCCTCTACAGCATGAAAACAATCCAATGAAAAACAGCCCTTCATGTAATAAGAAAAAACACAAACTTGCCTAAGGCCCCAGGCACAACTATTTCATTAGAGAATGCATAGAAACTGTCACTTGAAGAAGACATGGGTGAGAATGGAACAAAATATATAGAAAATCCGGCTCAGACCTCTGCATGCAGTGGAAGAATCTGTGCATAATTTATATAGAAAACATTCTAAGGAGCATGTTCAAGTGTAAAATGAGGTTAAACTACAGATAAAGCCACGCATCCATGCAGCAACAGTGAAAAATCAAATTTTGGCATGATCAGCCAGCCTGTACAAGACACATTGTACCAGATAATCCTTCTAACCATGAGTAAACAGTGTCAGATCTGAAGAACTGCTCTGGGAAACCATGTACAGAAAGTCCTTCTGGGCTTCTGCTAGGAGATTATAGATAATAATTTACAACACTGAAAAGCAAGTATAATGTATAACACTATCAATTAAGGATGCCCTAGACAAATTTGTAGACACAGCCATAAAAAGTCATGTCTATATATTAAATGCTTACCAATCACAGTTTATGGCAAATACAGGCTATCATAACCTACAAATGTAGGTGTTTCTCTCAATTTTGCCTGCTCCTCCTCTAAACCGAAACAGGATGCCAAAAGACAATTTGATGGCAAAAGAGAAACTGCAGGCTTGATGCTTGCTTTTTTTGTTTTCAAGCTTTACTTCATTTGCCTATGTCTTGAGCTTAGTCAAGAGATGGGTGGGGGGGGGTGGCCGTGTACTGTCATCATTACACTTCTCTGCTCTTTCATTTGCAGTGTTTGGTTTTTCAATCTAAGCCCTTCACAACCTGCTAGAGTGATTTCAGAAAAAATCTCACTTGTTCTTTGGCACCTTGCAGACTCTGCTTCTTTTGGCATGTCTGTTTGTTCACAAACAAAATTCACTTAGCAAAACAGGTAATAGCTTTTCCTTTACTTGCAGAGAGTGTATATCTGCTCTTTTTGATCTGCAGAGCAGATCACTGCCACACGGAGAAGCCAGAACATTAATAGCTTCTGTCACTGCTACCACTCTTATTGTGAAAGATCTTCTGGAGGATTAGACAAAGGCTGTGGCCACATAAAACAGAGAAAGGCAATGCTTCGGGCACAAACCTGGAGCGAACTGCAGTGTGCCAGCTCTGATCAAACAAACAGACTATGTTCTGTTGAAAGCACAGAAGGCAAGGAAGACGTCCCTTGAGATGGCACTGAAAATCAGAGGAAAGCTGCTCCAGTTTGTCCAGGGGTAAATTTGTCAGTGTTGGGAGTTGGGACCATATAGGTTCTTTTTATTTGTTTGTTCATGGTTTTCTTTTTTTTTCCTTATATATTTTCATCATTATAAAACCTGGGTTAACTTGTTTTGGACTTCTATCCAACAGTGAATCACTCCTGCTACTGTGCTCAACATAGTTAAGGAAATAACTTACAAAAGAATATTATGAAAAATTTAAAGATGGTGTTAAAACTTAATCCATGTCAGGGTGGGGGGAAATGTGCAGAGGAATCTTTCTGTGCCTCTGCTTCTCCTTCACTGAACATTAAGTCTGAGTTTCTACAGTAATTTCTAGGGCATCATGAATTAAAGATCTCTGTAGGAACTTAAACCGTGGTGAGAAGATGCTGCAACACATGAGACATCCCCATTCTGAACAAGAACTTCGCAGGCAGTTGAAGCGTGCTGGATCTGGGATTTCAGTTTGGTTGGTTATGGAGGAGAGGGCACACTGCCAAAGTCAGAGAGGAATGTGCAAACAGCTAATTCCAGCTAAAACAATATGAGGGAGAGGGGCAGAAAAACTCCCAGCAATAGATTCTGTCACCTCACTGAATAGCAGTGTGGGAAGAGTCCCTTCGCTGCTATGGCAAATCTCATAGAGATACCCATCCTGGGCAACCCTGTCAGGCTGTGGGGTTTGTCAGACAAGACTGAAACAGACTAAAAGAAAGACCAAAACCTAAAAAAAGAACACAATTTAAAAGCGCTGTCTGTTTTCTCGGTGTCTTAGTCATTTTCCACTTGTACCCACTGGATGTGGACTCTATCCTTCCTTATGTTGCTGGTGTTAAGCTCCTCGGCTTGCTCGACTCCTCTCAGCATCACTTCAGGCTTTTAGTTTCCAAAAGCAAGGAGGTTTACATGCCTGTGTTTTCTCTCTCTCTCTTCCCCTCTCTTTGTTCTGGGTGTTCCTGCCCTTTTCAACAGATCTTGAATCCACCAGCCAGTTTCAACTACAGCTGATGGAGGATCAGAAATCCCAAAGCTGTTTAGGCTCCTGCCAGTCCCGTGGGCATGAGTGGCTGCAGGTAACCACAGCAAAAGGGACATTTGCTGTCACTGGCAGGGCAGACTCCAAGAGGATTTGTAGAAGCGCCCTAGTGATGGAGGACTTAGTTGCTGTTTTCAAAGTGGTGCAGACTCCTAGGAGACCAAATTCCTTTGACCTTCCGTGGCTCCTGTTGACAAGAGCGTTTAAGAGCGGGCTGTGAGCCTTTTCAGAAACCATTTGCAGAAACTCTCAGGCTTTTTTTTTCTGAGTGATGAAAAGTTTCATTCTGTTGCCACTAATAAATCCCTGTCCCCTCACCAATTTATGTTTTATAAGTTTGGGTTAAGCTTTGTCTACTAAAAGGATCTTACATAAAACACCGCTTACTGAAATGTGATCTTTGTACATTTCTGAAGTTTTAATTTTCCTGCGGTGTAATCTTGTTACTTAGGTCATTCATTTTGTCACGCCTTGGTATCAGTCTGGTCCAGGTTTGGCTGCAGGGCTATGTTCTCCTGACATTTAGAGCAAGAATTCCCTGGGAAATCAGTCAAGAGATTTGACATTGCTGCTGGCCAAGCTCCAGTGGGTTTAGTTTTACTCTCCTTCTCTATTTATTGTGGAATCTGTCTGTCCACAAGCTGCACATTGAGTTCCGTGCTAGAGAAGGAGAACTAAAAGGGACAAAATGGCCATTCATTTGGGGGATTCATTCAGGCTTTTCAGAAAGGATTTACAAGAAGCTGTGCACTTAAATGACTGCTGAGCTTCCTTAGCCCTGCTCTATTACCTCCCTCACAAGACAATTTGGATTGACTGCTTTTTCTTTGCCCTCTCCCCCACCTCAATAGGCTTCAATTACTGCTGGAAAAGCAAAATTAAGAAGTAGGTAGTACAGGAACCACCTGGAGGCTTTTCATCTTTAGAAATAGTTTAATTTGAACATGGCATGGACAGACGCTTTGCTGGGAGGAAAAAAACAAAACAAAACAAAAACCTTTTTCTCCCCTCCTGCCACAAACTGCTGCAATGTCAGCTGCAAAAAGCTGCATCAGTGGCACAGCCAGGCAGGGTTTGATGAACTGGAGCGAAGGGGCAGGGTAGCTGCTCTAGGCACTCATGGGGGCACAGGAAAATTAGGGGAACATCCCCAGGTGAACTGGAAATGGAGAGTAAGGTCTCTTGTGGAGGGGGGCAGTGACATGCAGCAGCAGCACACACAGGATGCAGTTAGCTCTGAATGTGCCGGGGGGGAAAAAAGCCCATCATACTGGTGGTCTGTGTGCTGGGGCTGTGTAGCCTTAGCCAGTGGGACCAAAGAGATTTATCTAACTTTGCTAGGTGAGACACTGAAATTCAGTTAAGCACTCACAGATTTTATCAGCCACAGAAAATGTAGTACTCGGTAAACACCACTGTTATACACTCTGTAACATCCAGCCATGCTTTCCTGACCACTCTGTGTTGCTCTCACTTACAGTCCTTCTGCTGTTTCTAAGCCCCTCAGCTCAAAATGCTCAGCCTCTTCCCTCACCACCACTTCAGAATTGAAGCTCAGTCAAAGAATTGTGGAGTTCAAGACTAGATAGTAACATAACATTTTCTATTTAACTTCATATATTGTAGACCATTGCACTTTACCTCAAGACACATTTAATGAGTTCAGTAACTTATATTTGGTTAAATACGTTTTGCAAAAAACATCCTTGCTTAGATTTGAAAACTCATGGGAGAGAAAATCCACCCATTCCCTTGGTAGCTTATTCCCAAGACTAATAATTTTCATCACCTAAAATGGTCTTTGTCTCTAAACTGAGTTTGTATGAATTCATCTGCCATATGCTGCTTCATATTATGCTGTTATCTGCCAGATTAAAAAGCCTCTTCTACTGTCTCCCCATGAGGTTACCTATATAATGTGAGCAATTCATCTCTTCATCATCCTTTTGATAAGCTAAGCAGACTGAGCTCTCAGTCTTTCCCTCTAAAGAAAATTCACTAACTTTCTTTTTCGGTTGTTGTTTGTGCCTTTGCCACTTTTTCAACATGCTTTTTCAAATGCATATTTAATATTGGTCTCCCAGAAGGCATATTCTGAAGTAAAGGCATTTCTTTTAGAACACCTGGGAATTGAATTAGTCATTCTTGCCACAGTGTTGCACTGAGGAAGCCTTCTTTCTTGCTTTTCCACAGTAACTCCTGAGACCTTCTGGGGATATGGCCCTCATTCTGTAGATAAGTCTTGTTTCACTCTGAGACATGCAATTTTGCAGACATTCCGTCTGACAGGCATCGCACTAGAGCACAATCCAGTCTGCTGTGTTTGGCCATCCTTTTCTCAATCCACTGATTTAAGACATGTTCAAACTATACTGGCAGTGATTCTATATTTACTTCCAGACTTACCTGCTGAGGAAAACCCTAAAGCACACGAGGCCTCACAGTGATCCCTTCAGATCCCCCAACAGCTGCCATGATTAATGTATTAAGTACTTTCAGAGATCTCTTAGCCAGGTCTGAGCCCATTTACTGTTCCATGGCTAATGTTCAGTGGTAATGCTCTCCGCAAATCTAACTCAGTATAGCAGCAAAGGCTCCAGAAACACTGAACACACTGCTGTGTACTGCTACCTCTGTCAACCATTGTGTAATTTAAAAAATTAAATCTGTCCTCTGTTGTTGTTCATTTTCTTTTTTTTTTTCTTTGGAAAGGCTGAGCCTCAGTGGGGTAGTGTATTTGACTTGTGGCCAAATGCTAGGAATTTGTTCTTTGTTCATGCTATTTTTTGTATATAATATAATGAAAATATGTATAATACATACATAGCTTCATATTAATGGGACTTATGTATCTAGTGGAAATGTATGCCATGAATGGGCTTATGCAGCCCATTCTGAGAAAGACAGTTTTGCTTCAGATCATTCAGGTTATCTTTGTAGATTACTAGAGTAACTGTTGTCTTAATACTATGTATTTTACAGGGGTTATCTTCCCTCTCAACACTAATACCTTCTAAAAGCTAAGACCTCGGGGCACAGATGTGAAGATGTTGATCCTTTTCCTGTGCAGTGGTGCATCTTTCATTGAACTCACCAAACAGGAAGGTCCGACTAT
Organism: Lycocorax pyrrhopterus obiensis; assembly: GCA_014706295.1. NCBI lineage: Eukaryota > Metazoa > Chordata > Aves > Passeriformes > Paradisaeidae > Lycocorax > Lycocorax pyrrhopterus. Next base: position 106,631,060 of record JACSVZ010000002.1, read on the forward strand.
GAATATTTACAACTCCAAGCTCTTTTGTCCATAAGCTTCTAAAGAAAACCTGATAGCATGTTTTTCTCAAAATCCTTTGTAGAACAGTAACTTTATTTCTGACAGATTTTTGTGTTTACAGCTTGAAAAAACCCCAACACATCAAGCTAGTGATACAGGTGCTGCATTTTTACTGGACTAGGACAAAGGTTTCAAACTCAGAAATGGCAATTGGAGCTAATCAATCCCTTAACTAAAAACAACACGAAAATACATTTATTGCAGAAGACTTTGGGGATAAGATTTTTTTTTTTTTTTTTTACTTATTTGCAGACTTAATTTGGAGTAACTAGTCTGAGATCATTCTTCATGGCTTACCTCTTTAAACTCATCAGCCATCTCTTTTCTTGCATTCATGTTTTGGATACATAACAGCCTTGCCATATGTTGCTGTTTAGAATGGATTTCATAGTTTTGTGGAGAAAACTATTTTTGTGCAAACAGGTATTGTACTGAATTAGTGTGTATAAAGGAGACAAGGTAGGTTGGGACTCCAAAGCAGGGGGTTGGAACTAGGAGATCTTCAAGGACCACTTCCAACCCAAATTATTCTGTGATTCTGTGACACCTCTCCAGGTCAAAATAGTCTGATCCCTGTTAAAAATAGATGTAACTTTATAAGAATGCACACAGAGAAAGGGGAATTTCTGGGGGGTTTATGGTTTATTGTGGCCCCTTTTGTAGAAGCTTTACATGTCCAACAGCTGTCTGATTTCCAGTGTCACCCGGCACACTTGACGGCCATGAGCACATTTGTCTTACCCGCAGCGTGGCAGAACCAACACACCAGTGAAAGGGATTCTTTTCAGCTACACGCCTCGCTGGCACGGTTATCCCCAGTGCTCCCACTGTGGATTGGCCGCTTCTTGGGGTGTGGGAGGGGATGGAAAACCACCCAGCCTGGGCCTCAGTTTTGCCGGGTGGAATTTGCAGGATGGTCTCTTCAAAAATTAGTTTTGACTTCCGAACCAAACCTATTTAGTACAAAAGGCACAGAAAGGCACTTCCACACAGTGTCACAATGCAATTTTTGCTGTGCAATGTCAGAAATTTGTAACTCATTCTTAAAAGTTCACTCTGATCCCATGTGCATTGCCTCAAAGAGTTGACTGTATACCTGAGAAATTGTAGATACTTCCAAGTTTCCAAAATCATGAAGAGGTATAAAATGCATATAAGGTCCCTGTAGTTTGTAGCCAAAAAAGCTATTTTTTCCCTTCCCTTCCCTTCCCTTCCCTTCCCTTCCCTTCCCTTCCCTTCCCTTCCCTTCCCTTCCCTTCCCTTCCTCGCCTCCTCCCTTCCCTTCCCTTCCCTTCCCTTCCCTTCCCTTCCCTTCCCTTCCCTTCCCTTCCCTTCCCTTCCCTTCCCTTCCCTTCCCTTCCCTTCCCTTCCCTTCCCTTCCCTTCCCTTCCCTTCCCTTCCCTTCCCTTCCCTTCCCTTCCCTTCCCTTCCCTTCCCTTCCCTTCCCTTCCCTTCCCTTCCCTTCCCTTCCCTTCCCTTCCCTTCCCTTCCCTTCCCTTCCCTTCCCTTCCCTTCCCTTGTATTTATTTATTACTTTTATTGTTTACTCAAGTGATGATGCTGAGGCAGAACAAAGATCAAGTCTCAGAGGGGAAAATGATCGCCTGAGTTACAGGCAAGTGTAATTTATTGGGAAAAATGGAGATTTTAAGCCACACACAGAAAACAATGCGAATGTAAAACAGTAGGGATCGTAGTGTAGCCCAAGCAATTGGAAAAATGTGTGAGAGATTTCTATCGTGATCCTGAGCAAGATATTTTTAGACAGTAGTCTGCCCTGATTAAGTAATGAATAAATAAAAGACAAATCTTTCCCCACTGTTTCTTTGTGTGTAGAAGATACTGAAAGTCCTAGACTATTTCAGAAGTTTGGGCACACCATTGATTCACTTGGGTTTTGTGATGAGGCCAAAAAGGGGAAAAAAAAAAAAGCCTGTGAAACTCTATAACTGTCCAGTCTCAGTGGTTTTGTTACTGTGCCAAAATAAGGGGTCAAGGCATAATAGCACTAGAAAAGCTGTAGATTTTACATAACAAGTTCCCAGCTTCTCTCATTCAGCCTGTGCCTGTTTCTGCCACCAAGACAGCACAGAGAGCAGGTTTTGGCTATAAATGTGTCAGTGGGTAGAGCTTGTTTTCCTTTGGTAAATTGAAGAAATGCCTTGGTGCTTGGGGGCCAGGGGCGGCACAGAAAGTAAAATTGAAAATGCTAGAAAGAATCTCTCAAAATGTACCAAAATATTCCCTCTTTTTCTCCACGTCTTGCTCAGAAAGGTATGGGTTTGGCAAAACAGACTCTGCTGCTTCCAATTATAAGTATGTTTAAGGATATATTTTTCTACTAAAAGTCTGTTAGGCATGGCTTCCTAAGAACTGGGTTCTTAGGAGTGTCCCTTAGGGCCATCCTGCTTTTCAGAGGTGGCCTTTGCAACTCCCAGAGATGTGCCTGGCAGCAGCACACTGGCTCAGCCCACCTAAAAAGTTTTGCCTGCTAACTTGCAGGTTGAGTAGCCTACCATACATGAGCTTAAGCTGAAAATTTCAGTCTTAGCATCACTTTTAAATAAAGCAAGGCAGAAAATAAATTGTGGGCCAGATTCTACTTGGTAAGAGTGCTTCCATTAGGGGAGTTTCTGTACTGGGAGGCAGCACGTTGTCTTGGACCCACTGTAGCCACTAGGCTGGAGACAGACAAAAAGATACAGGGAGAAACAGGAACCTTGTTGGCAGCAAGTCTGAGACAGAGAAAAATTTTATCTAACTTTGGTTCAGTGTTTGTGTTTTCTCTGCTATTCAGGAGGACCTGCAGGGATCACGAGGATTTCGAGAAACATCATCCTCCCTTGGAGCTGAGCTTTTGCTCTGCTGCAGCCTGAGCACTTTGATCAGAGATACAATAGCAAAGCAGCAATTTATTATTGTGCATTGTCACCTCCAGCCACAATTAACATTTCCCCTTCTCATTAGAGGTTTTTCCTCTGTCCCTTTTTTCTTTTACTTTTTTTTTCCTTTTTAAGAGAATAGCAGAAGTCATAGCAAAGGTGACAGCTTGTGTCTATGGCTTGGAGTGCACTACAGGGGATAATACCATAACTTCCTTGAAAGCAGACAGATGCTGTAAACCCCTGCCTACTTCCCCCCCACCAAGTGTCCCACCAGGAAACCTCCTCCCAAATCCTGTAGCTGTACCTATGATGAGAAGCAGGCAGAGCTGGCAAACTGCAGACCCATAGACCTGGCAGCATCCTCTCCCAAGTGAGCTAAAGAAGCAAAAAAAAAGGCTGTGCAAGAGGCAAACTCACAGTCCCTGCAAGTAGTTTAGGTTTGGTTGGAATAACTTTGTGATTCTGCAACATGCTAACAGAATGTTTATATGTCTGTATTTTCATGCACATTTAAGGTCTTTAAAGTCAAATGCAGAACTTAAGCTATGTAACTCCCACTACCGTTGTTGCAAAACCTTTGTCTGGGTGTTATAAGACTGACATACATATACTGTGTGTGTGCAGATGCATTTATAAAACGTGCATGCATTTATGTTGCATTCATGCAAGTTTGTAGGGAGGGGACTACATAGTTGAACTCAGCTTTCTGAACACACATTGTTTCTCAGATGAACCGTAACTTATTATTGTTCCTAGAACTTAAAAATCTGTCTCTGCGTGTGTCTGCTTTTATCAAGAATGAGACAATTCAATATGCAGGTCCTACGCTGCAGACATCCAGTTTTTACATCCAAGTAACTACCCTGAGAAAATTAAACCTTTAGCATTTAATATCCTACTGACATGTATTTACAATCCACTGAGTATTGATTTACCTCTCTGTGTGCTGAAATGCCCAGATAAATCTGCTCTGCTCCTACACCTTATGTCTCAGGATGCTCTTTCTTGAATGCAAATTATACAGGCCACTTCAAATTTACAAATCTTGGGAAATGAGCAGTATTGCGAGCTTTTGTGGAAACTGGGGCTTCTGGAAGGAATTTGAGAGAAAAAACCCAAACCCTGAGATAGAAGGAATTTCTACATGACAAGGTCAAGACAGATATGTGTGCACAGATGGTGGCTGACAGTACCATACTCTCAGGCAGGCTTATTAGTGCAGCCTCAGTGCCATGATAACATAGATGTGCTGGACTGGAGGTGGCTTACACTTGACAGCTGAGAGCAACCCGGCAATTGGTCTCACCCAGTTGTGCTGACATAATTAGAGAGGGAGGGAAATTCTATGTGAGGAGACAGAGGAAAGGAAGCGACAATTACATATACTAAAAAACAAGTCATGGTCACAGCCTTGAGATTTTCCCTTTCCTTTTGTAAGGACTCTTTTCCCTCTCTCACAGTTGTTAATCACATCATTTTTTGAAGACAAAAAGAAGAAAGCAACATAGTCTGTCTCAATGCCATCCCCATGTTATTTGTAGCCTCCACAGGGTCACAGAAACAGTGGCTATGTTAGTAGGAGATAAATTCTGAGATGTTATACCATTCCAGGTAAACTGGAGCCTGTCACAAGGGGTGGCAGGACCTCAGAAAGGGCTGGGGGAACATGGCCCTGGGTACTGGGTCATGCAGCTCTGGTGTTTAGGACAAGGCAGGAGTTTGCATACCTGTATGGGATCCACTGCTTCTGCAGAACCCTCTAGTTGAGCATCACTTTATTCACAGCTACTGCACCAAACTAAAACAGCTTCTCTTTCATCTGGGCTCAGAATAAATTGAGACAGCGAGATTCTCACCCTGTCTGCTCTCCCAAAGGAACTGGAGGGGCACTTTCCCCTGGTCAGACATCCTGGCACTGGTTTTATGCTGAGGCAGTGCCTGGATAGGCTTGACAGATGCACAGTGTTTTGAAACAGAGCTTGCATTCTTAAGGCTGCCAACTGCCCAGAACAGAGCTGAATGATGTGTTTCTCAGCTGGAGCAAAGCTGGGAAGTCCCCAGCTTCCTCCAAGCCATTGAAAGTAAAACATAAGGAAAGGGAATGAACATCCTATGAGTTAAATTCCATACTAATACCTAATTTCTAACCACTGCTCTTTACCCACATAGTTTAATGATTTTAGGGGAAGGCACATGGTATAATTTCCTTCCACTTACAGGACCACTTTACCGGTGGGGGCCCCAACGCAGAGAGCATTTCATGTTTGTCCAACAAGTGCATGAAGTTACAGAACCTGGATGAAGATCCAGATCTCTAAAGTCCAAGTCTGTCACTCCAGCCACAAGCAGAGCTACGTCTAACATAGAAGAATCGTGGGACTCACTGCAGTTAGCTACATTGCCAAAAGCCCAACTGTTCTCCCATAAAACAGGTATTTTTGTGATAACCAATCTAAGACAGTCTCAATTAAGCTAAGTAATATGACTGTTTCCTGCATCCACCTGCTTGGACACATTCCAGAAGGAAAAGCAATCCCAGGTATCTGAGGATATAAACACATGTCCTTTGCTAAATCAGATAGTTCTACCTCCCAGTAGTGTGTGTGCCTGCCCTGCCCTCTGAACTGTACATGAATTGGTTGATACAGGACAGGTGCATCCATATTTTTAATGAAGTATAATGATTTACGTTCAGATTTCAGACTTTATGTTCCAAGACCAAATTAATTTAGTTTTGAAGGCATCACAGGAGTTATAAAGTTGATAAACTGGTATTAGCATTACAGTTAAAAAGACTTTTCTGATGTATTGTTAGCCTGAAGGCACATAAACAAAGATGTTTATACATAACCTACATACACAATACAGAGCTCTAGAAAAATATTTTCCTCTCAGACTTACCCAAAGTGTCATATTGCAATTTTCAGTTAAATTTAAACTACATTTAAAATTAAAGCAGTGATCTCCAATGACACATCACCAAGATAGCGCGGCCTGAGGCAGGAGTAGCTCCAATAAATTTGGCCTTTTGGGGGAGTTCCACCAGAGGAAATTTCAGGAGTATGTGCTGTGTTTGATTGCACTGCAGCTGCACACCTCTGACTTTCAGCAAGCAACAGTTTAGCAGCAGTTTTAGAAGAGATGGGCACAATGGCTGTGTCTGAGCTTTGCAAGACAAATACTGCCTGGAAAAAAGAAGCTGCCTTTTGTTGATGTGTATATCAGAATTTTAAAATGCGCAACTATGCAGTTTAACTTATTTATATTTTATTTATTTGTTTATTATTTTAAAAACCTTGTTATTACATAATTTTGTTTTATTAACACTGATTGATTTTAGAAGAAAGGCAGATGTAGAACAGTAGGTTCCAAAAATCAAGTTTTAATTTCAGGAGGGAAGCATGACTGTCTGGTGTTTGGAAGAGACACATGAGCCAAGGGAGCACTCTCCTGCCGCTCCAGCCCTCCCAAAGACTCCCTGTAATGCCTTTACAGCACATTTGACTTGCTCTGACAACTGACCTGCATTAGAGAAGTGCTTAGAGATCTTCAAATGAAGAAATGTTCATAACTAAAAAGCATTTACTGTAATGAAGCCCCTTAAAAGGGGCTCTTCATGCCACAGCTGATCTCTAGTGTAGATGTAATCGCACTAGATGCTGTGGAGTGTATTTTCATTCCTCTTCTGCATAGGTTCAGTATAATTTTCTGAGTAAAACAAACATCTGTGCACAGTTGTGGAGATGAGATTCTATGCTAGTTATAGTGGATGACCTTCAGTTTTTGTTTTTGCCCAGGATTCTTACAAAATATAAACAAAGTGACAAGGCAGCCTCACACTTTGACCTTTTAAAATTTACTTTTAAAAATAGAGGTTATCTTTTATGCTGCAAATTATGCCTTTATCTCTTATAATCCCATAAGTCAGATATCACAGTCCCACTTCAATTATGCTAAACTCTTATGTTAATTTTAAATCATGTAACTTAATTCCTGGCAAAGCAGGCTGGTGATTTTCAAAATGTGGTTAATGAGGCAAAGTACAATCTAGATTCTGCTACTGAGATCATTTGAATCCCTTAGGTCGCTGAAGATGACTATGGAGAGGCTCTTCTTTACAAAAGTCTGGGTTAGATTTTCAAAAAATGAATTTTTAAGTGCAGTTAGGGGCTATGAAATTTGAAGTTGAGCATACAAAGAAGTTAAATTACTTTCACTAGAGCCATAGAACAACAGTGCAGCTAAAACAATTACACCTCTGTGCACATACATGCTTTAAAGGCCTTAACTAAGGTCCTCCCCTGTTAAATCACAAATGCAAACCATACCAGATTTTTAAAATGACAACCTGGGGACCTGATGTCCATGCCCATGGATGTATGCAAATCAGTGTCATTTTCCCTATCATTTGCAGAAACCAAACATTTGCTAATTTCTTTCAAGCCCCTTTTTGACTCAAACAATAGGTTTATGTAAGACCAGCTAGTAGATGAAATCTTATGAGACTGTGCAGCTTTTTCAATTATAGCTGCCCCCCATCTGTCATTCTCTGATCAGAAAGGCAGAAAGTTTGCCACTAAAATGAGCTCAGTGTGAGAGAGACTTTGTCATTTACTACTATTAATTTATTTCTCTGAATAAAAGTATTCATACCAAACTCATATATAAATTGGGCTCCATTCTTTATTAGCATGTTGCACTTCTTTGCTCATGTGCTTTTTTGAAAGTACTAGTACCACTAGTGTGCCATTTTTTTGTCTCTAAATTAGCAATTAATTAACACACATCCACAACAGACAAGACAATGCAAATATATAGATGCCCAAAGGTTGGTGGACATTTTTTTAAAATTTAAATTTACTATATTCAATGGTCTTCCTATAAGGCAAGAAAGATTCACTCAGGATTTGAGGTTGAAGTCAATACTTACTAGAGCAGAGAATCTAGAGGTCAAACCAAGGTCAAATCCGAGGAAGTTTTCACATGAGTTAGAAGGTTGCATGGTACAAAATCAAAACTTTCAGGAGCTGTTCTTTAATGTCCTGATGTGTAGTCACACTTGAGAGCAACAGCCATGGAAGTGCATGGTCAAGTTAAATAAAAAAAAAAAAAATCCTGAGGGGTAAAGACAAATGGGAACTCAGTAACACCATCCTGTGTTAAAAGTGGGAGATTTTTGTTCACCTGAGGAGAAGCATGGGTGGGGGCAGTTAAAATGTCAGACATCCCCTCCCGAACACGACTGGTGTTAACATCTGTAGGTCCATCCAGGCACAGCAACAGCTCACACAGCAACTGTGTGTGTGTTTACCTGTCCAAGGCATCCCTGCAACTTCTCCCTGGTGCTGAGCACATGCATCTCCCCACACCTCATGCTGATGGATGGCTTTTTCCTTCTCCTCTTTGCTCCATGGCCCCAGGGAACAGGATGGTTTAAGCTATGGGTGCTTCTAGCCACAGACAGTACAACCTCTGACCTGGACTGCCCAGTGTGCTTTTACCCTTTCCCCTTGGAGTGGCTTGTCCTGCCACAAGGAGAGACATGCAGAGCCTGCTTGTTTACTCTCTGGCACCACGGAGACTGGAGGTGGCTTTTTTTCCTCTTCCCATGAGAAAAATGAGGGAGTGTCAAGCAGAGAGGGTACCTAGGAAATGGTCTGGCCTTTCTGTTGGGACCCACAATTGCTCCTGTGGAAGGACTGAATCTGTACATTTGCCTGAGATGAAGGAAAAGACAACAATAATAGCACTAGTCATGACCAGTGGTTGGGAACAGAGGAAAAGGACATTTTACTTGCATCACTTTCCCATCAGGATGTTTCTTCACCCTACAACTTGCTATATCGAGACACTGGAGCAAGATGTCCCAAACCATTCCAGAAAGCAAGGCATAGGTGACATCTTTATTGTGGAAGGGCACAGGGATTTTTCCCTATCCATTTTAGGGATTTGGCCTAGTGATGGACTTGGTAGTGTTAGGTTAATGGTTGGACTCGATGATCTAAGAGGTCTTTTTCCATGATCCTATGATTTTGCAGAGATTTCTCCACCTCCTGGGACACCCTGGCCACCCATTGGGCAAGACAGGTTGCAGGAACAACTGCACTGTTGGCCAGCACTTGTGGGAGGAGAGGGAAGGGAAGGGTAGAAGGCACCTTTTCCTTTTATAGCCGGGACTGTGGGATTCTGGACACATCTTCCTCTAGGGCAAATCACCAATGCACATTACAGCACATAAAACTGCAGCACCCACCCCACTCCTGGGGCTTGGTGACTGCTGGCAAGGCATGCAGGACAGCAAAACACAGGTGACTTCAGGAAGTTCGGGGGGCAGAACCAGTTCATAGGTTTGGGAGGCAATGGGCACACCTTCTCTGTGGCAGATTGCTGGGAGCTGGGCTGGTAATTGGGCCCCAGCAGACTGAGAATGATCACAGCAGTTTCACTGAAGTTGCTTCTCAGTACAGACCTTAGAATATCCCAGACCTACCATGCTGAGACTTTGTCCATTTCACCAAAAATTAAGACTACCACGAGTATTGGGACCACAGGATGCATGTATCACATGTAATGATGCATCCACTGTGCATTGAAATCTTAATTTTGCTGAATGCAGCAGCTCCCTGAAAGGAGGGTCATACTTGTCAACTCCAGTGCATCAATCAAAATGAGATAGTGGAGTGGTCCTTCACAGGCTTACCCAAATTTACTCATCAACTGAGCTGCTTTGTTATTTTTAGTTTGATGCATTTGTATTCAAGAGCATCCTTCAATAAAAAAATCAGGTCTAAAATTGGCTACAGTCTAATAGTAATCAAAAACCCAAGCCTTGCAACTGAGAACACCACAAACATTTTAGAAAATTAGCCCATGATTCTTTATTAATAAGTGACAGAAAGTAAAAATACATTCAAAAGTTTTTTCAAAACCAATTTCTAAAGCAAACACACCAAAAAAAGAATCATGCCACTCTGAATGTTTTTTCTTAAACCATTAAAAGAACATTAGGTAAGCTAATGCAACAGCTGGCTGAGCTACTGCTTCCACAGTATAATCCATAATGGTAAAAGCAGCTTTTTCAGGCATTTTAGTGCAATTTATGCTGTTTACAGGTCTTTTTTTCTTTGCATTCTCCATAATTTAATATCAATTGATATCACTCTAGCTTATAAAATCCCCACTAAGTCAAGACAACTCTACTTAGCAGTAACTTCATTTCCTTTCAGGGCTAGTATCAAAGTAGTTGTTTTGAATCCCAGAACGATAAATACCTAATAGAAGCCTGAAGCTATTCTGGTGCTATACAAGTGGTGATGTATAATTGAACATTAAGTAATCCAAGTGATAGAAGTCATAGGTCAGCTGTCTCTCCTCCTTAGACAATTCCTTTAAATATTGCCTCACTACTTCTGCACTTGTTCTCTCATCAGAGGAATGTCTGTCTTTGAATTTAGGAAACTTCAGATGGGCTGGAGCACCTACCAGCTGCAAAAAGTAATTGGCATCTTCTTCTAGGGTTTCAAACTTTCCTATAAAATCATAGCTGATAAGGCAGGGATAGCAGAGCTTACTGACTTGCTCCCAGTGAATGTCCATTCCTACTGGTCGATGGGAATCTAACAAATATTGGATAAACTCCTTGAACTTAACTCCCGATCCTGTTTTCAATGCTTCTTCATCTGCATTATGTCTATACTTCTTAATTATTGCCTTCCCAAATACTGGATGGTAATAGCTGTTTGGATGTTCAAACTTATCCCTGAAGGCAGATACCAGTCTTTCCATAGGATCCCGTACAAATATGAACTTGGTGTACGTGTTCAAGCGTGTGTATATCCCTTTTAGGTCATAACTGTCCAGTTTCCTTAGATGCTTTCCATAGTGCACATCATCATGGGAGATGTTGTTTGCTGAAGCAGCGAGTCCCCTGAGCACCATGAGGACCCTTTTCCAGTTGGAGCAGCCCGCTTTCGGCACTTCGCAGTACAGGACCTTGTGCCTGTCCTCCACGTAAATTCTTGACACCAGGTGCACCAGGTGGGTTTGCAGCTTCTTTCTGCTGTTGTATTTCTTGCAGAAGTCCTGCAGGAAGGCCCTGCGTGTTTCCTGGGTGCTGTCTATGTCCTGCCACTTGTCACCCTTGATGAATGTCTTGTTTAGTGGGTGCAGAGCAGGAGGTAAATACACCCCTCTGAACCAGCTGAGAGGGGACTCGCTCGTCTTCTGCTGCTCAGGCAGTGGGCTCCCTGAGGAGGCAGCTACCACACCGAAAGGGTCAGCCCTGCCCCGCCAGTGCCTGCTGCTCGAGACAGCCATCTCACGGCTACTGAGGCCCACAGGAGCGTTTCTCCTCCACGCTGCTTTCCTTGGCACCCCTGGAGGCTGGAGTGTGAAATCCTGCAAACATGGAAAGGTTCAGAGCTTAGAGTGCAGTGACAGTCCAGCCCAGCCCACTCACGCTGCAGCAGCAGCAAGGGTGGTGGGGTGTGCTCGTAACCAAGCCACATCTGGTTCTACAAAGTCCCTTTTGAACCACTTGATCAATACACCGAATTTAGCAACAAGCTGGGCTAATTACTGAAATACGTGTTTCTGAAGATTACCTGTTAGCACACAGTAGGTCTTCCTACACAAATAAATAGCTCAAGTCACACCTCTTAGGAAACCAAAAATGGTTCACGCAGGGGGGCTGATAGTCCTGATAGGGGTGGCCAGGTGCTTTTCTCTACTGAACACATTTTCCCCTGTGACAGCCCTGGCACTGGTGGAGTTGCATGCTCATTCTCTGGAGTGCACTGGCACAATCACAGTAACAGGTGTTGGATCTACTCCCACCACTGTGACTTGGGGCAGCCCTTGTCCCCCAGTGGTGGTAGGGGACAAACCCAGGGCTCCTAAACAGTTGGCTTTAGTTGGTTTGAGCAGGGTGTAGTGACAGACAAAACTGTTCCTCCAAAAAGGTCCTACTCATGTCCACCTACAGAGAGATGATGGAAGTGGATGCACTGGACTGAATGCACATACAGGTGTCTGTGACACAGATGCCTGCACCTGAGCTGCTTTCACAGCTGATAAGGAAAATTAGATGCCTTTGGAGCCTGTTCCATCTGACTTCCTTAAACATCAACATTAATGACACCAACTACCTAAACACCAACTAGTGACCCTGCAAAGAATGTGAAAAGATGAGACTTTCCTCCCAAACATCTCTTTGTATGTCCCCAGCCACTGTGCAATCCACAAACTGCAGGAACAGCAAAGCTTGCATCTGTGTTTTGACATCAAATTATTCAGGGTCTTGTATCATGCAAGCTGACTGAAGAGTTTCTTGCAGTTTGGGTATTTCTGCTCGCTCATTCCTGAGTGGGTTCTCATGTGTCTGCTAAGGCTTGTAGTTTTTTTTTTTCCTGTTAGTAGGCAAGCCTGCTGCATTGGGACACCTCCACAGCTGCTTATTTTCATTACATATCTGGAGAGGGAAGATGCTGATCGGCAGGTTTTTAAATATCTTGTTACAAGTAATAGACAGACAAATGGTTAGATGGAAAGACAAACACAGACTGCCTGACTGCTTCCATAAGTCTAACTTTTTTGGAAATCTACATAAAAAGGCTTTTCTGCCATAAACTGATTAAACATTTACTGGAAAGTTGATTTGTGGACTGGCAGATCATAAGTGTGGATTTGGGGGGATGGGAAAGTTCATAGGCCGAATCAAATAAAGCTGTTAAAAATTCAGAGGAATAACGTACGAAATGGTAATGAATGGAACACATTGGTAATGAATTCCAGTTTGAAATAAAGCCTATGAAAAAACAAGCAGTTCCAAGAAAAGTTAGCATATGTTGCAGTGTAATAATTTCCCATAATGAAAACAAACCCAGGGGATCAGGCTTTTCTGTACTGCTGCAAGCCACTGACAAGCAGGTCTTTATTCCACTGCACTGGTTTTTGTATTGGTGAAAACAAATAAAAGGAGAGAGTCATGCAGGACTTCTGTGTCTGTGAGAGAGAAGGCATGTTGGTCTTTTTAGAGATGCAAAAGGATACTTGAATTCATTTGATTTGATGTGGTCAAACTATATTTCTAATATAATCTTTAAAAAATTATTTCTGTCTAATATTTTATTCTTTAAAACAAATGAAACACGCATGTCTAGAGATTTATCCCTTCTGCCCTAGGATGGAAATAATTCAGGAGCTAAGTCAGTGTGTAACAACAGAAAGCAGTGCTAGTAGTAAACCAGGGTATGACTATGAGCCGAATGGGAGTTTCAGCATCATTGTGAATGGCAAAGTGCCATTCTCACAACTGCTACTGCAGAACCACAGACTTACAAATAATTTAAATGTTTTTACCTTAAAAGGGAAACCAGGAACTTAAAAAGGTGAAGTGAAAAATATGGGATACTCAGAAACCAACCACACAATACAAGGCTCAACAGAAGCAGGAATAAAATTATAACAATGCTGAAGTAACTAAAGATTGTAATTTCGTCAGTGTGGCTCTGGGGAATTTGAAAATTTAGAAGACAGTCTCCAGTGATACATGACTGTACTGGTGTTCCCCAATGCAGAGAAAACTCAGGAGAGGGCAGTACCTCATGACTTCCTGAGGTATGTCACCTGACTTTAGCAGTTTATTTCTGTGCAAAGAAGCTTAAACCATCTGAAATTCAAACTAAAGCCACTAAAATGAGCCCTACACTTCAGAGGAAAGTTCAGCCTTCTCAAGCAATCCTGCTATCATGAACTAGTGGAAGATGCCCTAGTTCCACTAGAACAGGAGGGAGAAGGACAGACCGAAAGGTGTGCGTGGTCTTGATTTTGTTCCATTTCAGTCTGCCTGGGATCCAGGACCAGCCTGAGGGGGTAACCCAAGATGGTACCAGAGGAGGATCGTATTTTAGTTGCAGAAACTGTGAATGCAGCTGTAGGCATCCCTACTAAAACATTTTTTGTGGAATTAAAGACTTCAGAGAAGAATGGACAGAACTATTCAGAGAAATCTCAGTAACACCATAAAGGAACAACAAATGCATAGTTGGAGTCCATTGAAAGGGGCTCCTCCCTAGTGAGATGAGGCAAAAGAAGTAAGAATCTATTAGGAAAAAAAGCCCAAACAGAAAGCAAAAGGAAAAAACTCCCCAAACCAAAACCAAACCAAAAACCCTACAAGCCCACCCCTCCCTCCATAAACTACACAAAACCCCCTAAACAAAACCCCAAAAACTCTAGGGGAAAAGCAATGATACAGGAAGATCTGAGGACCACGAGGTTATCTAAATATGTAAAAGATTATAAGTTGCTTCCCTTTTCCACTTCCTCTTCTCTCTGAGACACTTATCCCACTATTGGCTAATATATGTTTTTATGGTCTCCATGGGGGATAGTGTCCTTGCAGTAAATGCTGGCTGCAACTTGTTCTGGCTAAGAATGGGAGTGGATAGTGACATTTTCCAAAGGCCTAAATGGCTGGTGCATTGCCATGGAAGTTTTCTAACTTACAAAAAATTAATTGAATGAATGAATGAATGAGAGAGAGAGAAAGAGAAAGAAAGAAAGAAGGAAAGAAGGAAAGAAGGAAAGAAAGAAAGAAAAAGAAAGAAGAAAGAAAGAAAGAAAGAAAGAAAGAAAGAAAGAAAGAAAGAAAAAGAAAGAAAGTAGAGAAAGAAAGTAGAGAAAGAAAGAGATCAAACCTTTCCAAACACTTGCCTGAGTAACTAGGTCAGTATCTAATAAAGGTGAGATGAATGAAAAGATGAATCAAGCTTTATTTTTGATGAGAAATGCTTAACAAGAGAGTTTTCTTAGGAAACTAAGAGAAATTGTTTAATAGATAGTACCATGTTCCTTAAGCAAAGCTGCCTGATATTCTGACATCTATCTGCATGAGAGAGCTGAAAGCCACTCACTCTGAAAGGATTTAAATATTTTATGACACCAGTCTTACATAAAGTGAGGCACCTTCTTTGGCTTCCTCTTGGTGCCAGTGATTTTTTGATGTTCATTTTATGACACTTTAAAGATCTGAATATCTCTATATTTTTTTTTCTTTTTTTTTTTTTTCCCAGAGTGGGAATCAGTAAACGAAAAACTTGCAAAAGCAATAAACACTTTTGGAAAAACCCATGTCCCTCATATCTACATTCCTAATACTTCCATCCCACATGCTGCTGAGCATTGTTGTTTTGGAAAACACCTGAACATCCAACAACAACAGGCAGCATGCAGGTAATACCAGACACTAACTCCAGATCCAGATCTTCCCATGCAAACAGCCCTTACCAAAGTCTTTGAGCCAAGTGTCCAAGGACAGGAATGCCCATTTATGGCTTTCCAAAGAGCTGCTAAGTTTGGGAACCAGCTGCCTGACATGGGACATGAACTCCATGGTTACCTTGGAAAGATGCAAGGCTGCCCTTGAGACATGCTGACAACCTGTGCAGCAGGTTGTGTACATTTAATCTGAGAATTAAAATCCAGTGAAGTGCTGCACCTTTGCCAGTAATTGTGCAGAGATCCCTGTCCTCCGTTTGCATGAACACATTTGAAAGAGCCCCATTTAGAAGAGTACACACATTGCCTCTGCTTCAGTTTAGATAGGCTGGAACTGAAGACAGATTTAAAAATTAGTTTAAATTCGAGGAAAAAGTGGAATTTAATAGAATAGTTGTGTGGTGTTTGGCTACTGGCAGGCAACTCAGTGAAGCTGTTGAAACAAAAGACATTTTAGAGTAATTAATGGATTTGAGTTTTTTAAAATTTTTTAAAATTCATTTGGCATTTTTATTGCTGGAGATTCCATGCTCCTCCCCATCCACAGGAGCATTTCTCCTTACTGTAAAAACAAGTAGCCAATACCTTCTTTTATACACATTGAAGCTGTCTTTTCCTTCAATACCTTCACAAGCCACTGGGGTAGAAGAGATTGTCTACTGCCAAGAATGGTTAAGATTCATCCAATTATGCTTTGTGGTGATTTTACAATGCTTGAGTGGGATCTCATCTAGGCAGTTTGCAATTAGAGCAACTCACCATGCAAAAAGATAATGATGTTTTGGAAAGGCTGATATTCCAGGGCTGATTTACAAAGATTTAATGGCCTGCAGTGCAGACAGTGCTGTGTTTCCTAAATGCCTTAGTGCTGGATATTCAATTTTACTAACAAGAATAATAAAATTAAATAAGCCCAACAGAAAACGTAGCACAAAGAACAGTAAAGGAAAGAAATATTCTGTTTTCTCGTGCTTTTCTCTGCTGCCAACTTACCTGTTTACCTAGGATGTCTCTGTAGAAAACTGACAGAGAGTCATTTGAGACAAGGTTCATTTTCCAGTTCACACTCTGACTCTGTAATGATCAGGCAGCACACGGAGATGAGTCTCTTAATTTAGGTTTTTAGATGAAGGCAGCCTGAATACTGGAGGACTATAAAACAAGCATTCTCTTACTTCGATGGTAGGTATCTGTGAGCCTTCAAAAACTTTTTCACATAATGGTTGGATGGGGCTCTGAGCAACCTGATCTAGTTCAAGATGTCCCTGCTCATTGCAGGGGGATTGGACTAAGTGACCTTTGAAAGGTCCCTTCCAACTCAAACTGTTCGATGATTCTGTGATAATTGGTCACGCTTAGAAGAATCTCTTAATCAGAGGACCATGATTGTGGCAGATAGCTCAGACTTGGTACGCAGTTTAAATAGAATGAAAAGTTTGCATGATTCCTATTTTCAGCAAGCCAGTGAAGCCTGGATCTGTTACTACCTCACTTTAGCTGTACAAACACGTAGAGCTGTACTTGTATGTGCAAGTTTTCTTAAGCCTGCCAATAGGAGAGATTATCCTAACTTCTTTTGTGCTAGAAGACTATTTGGAAAACATAATTCAGAATGGCCAGACTCCTCTACTACTGAGCTAACATGTAAATATGCTCAGAACTCTCTCATATCATAGCAGCTGTTTAGTGTAATGTTGGTGAGCTAAACAAACTCCCGCAGGATCTCCCAATGGAGAGACTATCCAGGCTGGCCACAAGTGACAGAAAATATTTCCTGATGAGGTGCTTCACCTTCTGTGCAGAGGAGATAAACCTCTTGATTCATCACTTGTGCTTGAAACAGCTACTCCAAAGATAACAGGCACCATTAACCCCTCACCTCCCAGTGGACTCATGAATTTTTGGCTTATCTAATTTATTCAGGGCATATCACTGATGCTATATTCCTCAAAAGCCAGAGGCAAGACTTTAGTCACAGACACCACATTTTCCTATGAGATATGTATCCCTAAAACACATGTACTTGTACCAAGCATCTCTAAGATTACTAAACAAGCTGAGGGGAAAAAAAAAAGAAGAAAGAAAAAGAAGAGTATACAATATACTCAGAACTTCCTGCAGAGACTAAGAGGCAGGCTTCATAGTTTGTAGCTGAATTACAATCAGGTTCAAAGGAGATCCTTGTGGACTCTGAGCCAGACACAATATAGAATAACTGATCATAGTAAGAAAAAAAATACTGCAAGTAAATTTTAATTAACAGATACCAGTAATTTTAAATACTGCTTTTCAAAACACAGCTTTGTGAATCAGTGACTATTGCCCATAGAATCTGTTAGCAGAAAGTCCAGCATCTCGTTGCACGGTGCCTTGGAGTTATGGCAAGAATACAGACCAAGAGAGTGAAGAAGGAAAGGGCAGAGGGAAAGAGAGTTTTCTTTTTATACTTTGTGGCCAAGTGTCAGTGATTGGTGTGGAAAAATTTGAACGGAGAGCCCCAATCCAGAGATGGTTTTGGAGGAGAACAACCCAGGCCCACAAGCAGTGGAAAAAGTGGAGAGGCCCAATGGGGTAAGACAAACAGAAAAATTATCATGAGTACAGTATAGTACCATCCCTGCTTCATAAGGGGACAGGAGAAAACCATTTGTCTTTGGCTGAGACCTCATAGATACCTGACTGCTGGCTTTGCACCAGGCTCCCCTCCTCTCCCTGCCCTGTCTTCATCTGCAGAAAGTACAAAGCCATGCTAATGAGGCAAGACAGTCTGCACAAGCCACTTCCACCAGCTGATTCACATGGTCAGCAACTTGGATGAAGGAAATTAAGCTCTAATTTACTTGCCAATTCTTGTTCAAATCTGGAATTAACTCTCTCCTCTTTTCACCTTCACAGTCAAAGCATTTGGTTTCTCCAAAGCATGCTTTGAATGGGAGGGATAAAAAAGATCGAGGCATAATTAATAGAAAAAATGCCAATAAAGATGCTGTTATTACCAGAAACTAAGTAACTAGGTTTGCATGATAGATTAAAGATTCACCAATACAACTGTGACCCAATATAGCAAATAAAAAAAGCACTCCACTCCCTTATTACAAATAATTAAATAATAATCAAGGTCAATTGATAGCAATAATAAATTGGCTTCAGGATAGTGCAATGCTGATTGTCTTGCTTTCTGATAACAGTTTTATGGTGCTGGTTCTTTGCACTATATCTTACAGACTTGAAAATAAGCACAGGGCCACTGCAGCTCAGTTTGTGTTTGGGCAGAGTCTGCAGCCAGTTTGCATGGAGTGCATGTCTAGATGTGCAGCTAAGATGCACTGTTAATTAAAGGCAATTTTCAGGTCATGGACCTCTTAACACTTGGCCATATTTAGTCCAACCTCCTTCCTATGCAGCAACACTTGTTTTGGGTACAGGTAAACCAGTGTGTTCAAACTGTTTAATTCTCAGCTCAGTCCTCTGTATTAGTAAAACCCAAGTTAGTTGACTCTGGCCAGAAATCTTCACTGATACTCACTCACATTTCTATACAGAACAATCTCACAGCAAAGCAACTTAACCAACCTGAAATTCAAAATGGACTCAAACTAAGCAGGCAATACTCATTTTATGAAGCACAGGACTAGTAGGTTTACCTTATGTATACAGAGAGCTTAAATCTGAAGGTGAGAGTTTCAGGTAATCTCTGTATATCACATATTGATCTCTTATTTTAATTCATTAAGTAATGCTAATGTGCCTACTTTTTCATAACTTAAAGCACAGAAGCAAACCAAATGACCTAAACAGTTCCTGCTGTTGAAAAATGCAATTCCCAAAACTGCTATTTTCAAGTGCATTTGAAATACGTCTTTGAAAACAAATAATGCCTCTTGCATGTTCACAATTCAAGCCAGGAATTTTTGAGCACGTTTCATATTTCAGACAACATCTATTTTCCTCTCTAAAGAAAAGGGACACCAGCATTTTTTATCCAAAGGTATTAGGGGCCATGTCTCAGCCCTCACTGACCAACATGAGCCTGCGCAGGAGAGACCCTGTCCCCATTTCCCTGTCTGCACGAGTGGACATGTTTTGCAGGAAGGGGACCAAACTGCTGGGCATTAATCCTGGAGGTTAACCCTGCATGCTTGGACTGAAACCCTGACTCCCCTTTTCCAGCAAGTGCTTTGAGAACAGAGGCCTGAAATCTAATGCTGTGCTTCTACACACAAAGCAGAATTCCTCACATTAGTGGCTGTGGTAAGATTCATGTTTTTTTTTTCCTGGTAAACAGAATCCATCTCAGTCTTGTCTGCAGGTAAACACACTTATCTTCCAGCATGAACAAGACATTTTGCTCTTTTAGAAATAATAAGAAAAGTTTCAAATGAAAGTAAGTTCAGATGAAGAATATTAATGTATATTCAGGCATGAAGAATTCAATTTCTCCCAAATTGCTTTGGAAGAGACACTAAGATCTCTAGAGGTCTCAAAGCATTTTCCCTTCAATCACAATTAGCATTTAATTCAAATTAGATGACTTTATTGGTAAATAAAAAAGAAATAGAATATAAATGCACTGTAGATTGGCAAATATGTCAAATGTTTGCCTACATTTGTACACTTTTAAACAAATTCCTGTGTTCATTTCTAGACAGAAATATTAATACTTGAGAATTGATTGCATTCATAAATTACTGTGGAAAAAAACAGTCTGTGAATTGACAAAGGGCATTATCCACTGTATAATCCATCCTCACACTGACCGACCCTAGTTCACTGAAGGGGGCTAAGTCATGTCTACCACAGGTAAAAGAAAATACACTAGTTTATTCTGTAGCAGGTTTTTGTGTGGCTATCCACCCAGTATGCATTAATTTGCAAGTAGTACCACAGCTGATCAGTGTGCCACCCAAACACTAACTACTTCAAGCACCATCCCTCCTTGAAGCACAGGGATAAGAGCAGCATTGTGTTTAAGGGTAGGTGCACCCACCAGAGCCACAGTGTTTGGTTTTATGCAAGTCCCTTGACCTTCACACTTCATTGTTCCATGTCTGTAAACCAAGGAAAGATAATAATTGCCTGGCCCATGTGAATATTGTGATTCCTATTTTCTGATTAACACTGGTAGAAAAACCTTGCCATTTTACAGGGCGAGAAAGGACACAGAAATCTGATAAGTGGGATTGCAACCCAACTTCCCAGTCCTTGCTGCCCTTCATTGCTCAGACCTCACACCATTTCTTTCAATACTTCTGTTGAGCATTCAATCTGTAGCATATTCTAATGCTTGGGGTTTTTTTCACAAAAAGAATAATTCTTCATAAAAATTTAAGATATTTTTATCTTCAGACACTGCACTTATGTTCCTGTCTATACAGCTGAGAAACGGTTTCCTCCAGAAGGGACTGAAAAGGTTGTCATATAAAAGTGTCTGCTGTACTTCTTTGAATAGTAGTTCCTCCTGCATTTTTTTCTGAGACTCACCCTCTTGGTATTATATATTATGCACTCATCAGTGAAGGACTGTTACTTTATCTGAACTTGAAGGGGGCAGAGAATGTTATCAGAAACAGCCTTTATCAGCTCGGAAGAAAGAAAATGTTACGTGTAGGGAGAAACTGAACATTTTTTCCCAACTGATTTTTATCCGATAATATATCAGATAAAAAATTAAAAATTAATTTTAAAAATTCCAGCTTCTGCTTACTGATAAACAAAATGTGCATGGGGAGCAGGAAGGATCTCATGTTCAACCAGATAGGGCTCAGAGCTGTCTACCTCAAACAAGTGAACAAGTGAGAACCTACAGGACACGACCAGGTGACCCACCTAGTGGATCAGGGAAAAGAGGAGTGGCTGGAAAGCTGTCCAGTGAAAAAGGACTGGGGGGTGCTGGTAAACAGCAGCTGGATTTGAGCCAGTGTGTGCGCAGGTGGCCAAAAAGGTCAACGAAATCGTGGTTTGTACCAAAAATCAAAAAATAGCCCAGTTTTAGATCCTGTGACAGCTTCCTGAGGGTACACTCCATCCCATCATCCTGGTATGTAATGAAGAAGTTAAACAGCATTTTATTCAGCTGTGACCCCTGGGTACTCCACTGGCAACCGTCCTCCAGCTAGATCTCATGCTTCATGGATTTGTGAAGGGGAAATTGTGCCTGACCAGTCTGATAGCCCTGTACCAAGGAGATGACTGGATCAGTGGTAAGGGGAGAGTACTGGATCTTGTTTATCTCAAATTTACTAAGGCTTTTGGCACTGTCTCCCGTAACACCCTCATGAAGTACAGGTCAGGTAAGTGCTCAGTGAGTTGGACTGAAAACTGGATGAACTGCTTAGGCTCAAACCGTTGTGCACAAAATGCAGCTGAGCCCAGTCACTACTGCCCCAAGGTCGATGGTGGGTCCAAAAGTGTCCCACATCTTTATTACTGACCTGGATGATGAGATGGAACATACCCTCACCAAGTCTGCAGGCAATACAAAAGTGGGAGGAGTGGCTGATACACCAAAGGGTTGTGCTGCCATTCACAAGGACCTCACCAGACCTGAGAAATGGCTAAACAGGAACTCCATGAGATCTGACAAAATGGAATGCGAAGTCCCGCAGCTGGAGAAGAACAACCCCAGGAACCAGTACATGCTGGGGACTGGACAGTGGGAAAGCAGCTTTGTAGGAATGGACCTGAGGGCGCTGGAGAAGAAGCTGACTGTGAGCCAGCAATGTGCTCTCATGGCAAAAAAGGCCAACAGCCTCCTGGGCTGCATTAGGCAGAGCAATTCCAGCAGATCAGGAGAGGTGATCCTTCACATTTGCTCAGCCCCGGTGAGACACAGACACACTGGGAGTGCTGTGTCCAGTTCTGGACTTCCCAGTGCAGGAGACATGGACACACTGGAATGCATTCAGTGTATAAATGGGCATGGAGGTAGACACGCTGGAGTGAGTTCAGTGAAGGGGCAGAAAGGTGTTTAAAGGGGTAGGAGCATGTGACATACAAGCAGTGGCCAAGAGCTGGTGCTGTTTAGCTTGGAGAAGAGAAGGCTTGGAGAGATCTTATCAATGTATATAACCTGGGAGGGAAGAGGTGGGGGGAGTAAAAAAGATGGTGCCAGACTCCTCTCAGAGGTGTCCAGTGACAGGACAAGAGGCAGTGGGCACTAAGTGAAACGCAAGGAATTCCATATAAATATAGCAAAATACATTTCTACTGCGTGAATATCAAGCACAGGCATCCTGCAATATCCAGGAATAGAGGAACCACTATTCTTGGAGGTACTTGAAATCCAGCCAGATGTGATCCTGGGCAACCTGCTCTATGAGTAAGGGGGTTAGACAAGATGATCTCCAGAGATGCCTTCCAACCTCAACCATTACGTGATTCTATAAAACACATGAGAGTGAAACAATAGTTCAGTTTATTTAGTGGGCTAAATGCATTAGCTCTCTCATAGGTTTTCAAACTCTTAATTTTGAGGGAATATAACACCAAGGAATATGACCCCAAACTGGGAAAACAGAAGCAAGGGACATACCTATCAGATAACCTCAAAGTGGCAGGACTTGGAAGCTGGCATAAATGGACTGAAGTTTTTTTAGCTAGGTCATTTGAGACGATGAAGGGGATAGAGGACAGAACTGGAGTAAACTACAGCAGTGCACAAGGGCAACCAAGGAGTTTGGTCTGAACTGTGAAGTTTTCACTCACATTAATATAGATTTAGTACACCATGCGCCTGAAGCAACCTCATCGTGGTCTGAACAACAAACTTAAATTGTCATTGAACAGACGTTTGAGTTGTCTTTGACTTCTTTTCTTTGGCACAAGGTGTGCACATACTGAAAGTATGTCAGAGCTGCAGTTATCCATGGTCCAAGCCCAGCCCTAGCAAGTACATTGCCTCATCACTATCCTTTCTGTGTTCCTGCTTCCCCAACCCCATGTGCAGAAAGGGAAATGCTCCCTGACAGAGATCTTAAAAGACTGAGGGATGGATGTGCCACTTCAAGAGAGTATGCCTTGACAAAAAGCTCCTCAGTGACAGAACAGGGGGACACATACTGTGGAGCACTCTTACCAGTCTCCCAACCTGACCTGCAGCTTCACTGCAGAAGGGACTGGCTCAAGTTTGAGCCCAAACACAGCTGGGATTTTAACCCAAAAGTCTGACTGTGCAAGCAACTTCAAGTTCCAAATGCAATTACACCTATTCTTGTCAGTACTTCAGAGATTCAGAGGCACTGGACAAAACTATATGTAGGAGTGTACATTAAGACCACAACACAGACAAATTTGAGTGGTAAGGATGAAACATAAAGGATTTCCCCAGACACATTTTGATTGGTGGTCTGTAATGTGTTGTTTTGCCAAGACTGTTACACAGAAACATAAGATTTCTTCTGTTTCCTTCCATTTTCCACAGCAGTGGTCAACATGCTCAGTAAACAGCCTGTACATTGGTGCCAGGATTTACCCTTGAAGTTGCAAACGTAGTTAGAAACAGGTATTGAAAAGCAGAGTGTGTGCTATTTCTGATTGACTGCTGCTGGTAGATGACCACTGCTGTTAAATGAACATACATATCTATATACATAAATGACAAAAAAGGTGTTTGAGGAAAACCAGCAAATGTCTTATGGTCAAAGGGAACAAAAGCTAGTGAAGATGATAACTGTAGTGAAAGGTTTCTGGAAGCAGATACTACCTTAGTGTTTTATCTATGTCATGTTTTGCTAAACTTTGCTTAGGCTTTACAAGAGCTAAGAACCACACAGAAGCCACAGTGGTCTTCAAGATTAGAGAGGTCCCAGATGCATACAGACAGTCAGGGGTTTACCCAGCAGGAAATCACTGGCACAGCAGCTTTATCATTTCTCCATCCCCTCTCTGTTTCACTCACCTCTCAACAAGGTATTTCCTGCTATTTGCCCCTTTGCACTCCTGCTCCTGTCAAGTGGTAACATCATCCATCTTCTGCAGAGAACTTCTCCCTCACTTAAATTTCTGGCAGCCAGTTTAACTCCCCGTTGCTGAACTGACTTAAAGGGAACTAAAGGATCTTACCCTGCATATAAAATTTTAAGTTCAGTATTGAAAATAAAAAGAATCCTTCCATGACAGATACTCCATCAGGATCAACCCCAGTACAAATCTTTTTGTTGAAGCAATAAAAGTACAATTCAGATATGAAGTGCCTCTGTAATTGTGCCCTAAATGACAGTCTTGAAAATGAAATTGATTTCTGTTGTGAAACACTCTTCCAGTTCTTGGAAGTCCAAAGGAAATCTATGTGGAATGGAACATCACCAGCTTAAGTACTATCCATTTAAATGGGAATGTGTACTATTTGTCTCCAAATCAACTTTTTACAGCTTTATTTATATATAGCCTCAGCATATCAAGACCATGCAATATTCCTACAAAATTAGATGTTCTTAAGTTAACTGCAGAGAGACAGAGCAGGTGAGCTATTCAGTGAAGGCAAGACAGTAGCATGCAGGAAAAGACCAAGACTGGACACACAAAATACAGCACATGATCCACCTTTTGAAAATGTGGCAAATGTTTTTGTTTACCACAATATATTCTTCCTCAGAAAAGGGTAATGGCATCCACAGAGCTGATTTTGTCACACAGAAAATGTGCAGAATTAGGTCTCCAATCAACCATTCACATGCTGCCAGTGTTGCCTCAAGTTGTGGTTTAAAAATACAAGTGCCCCCCCTTCTGGCCAACAAGGACTCCAAAAAGTGGATTTGCAAGACATTTCAAGCTAAATTTAAAATGCAGTTTTGGTTATAAAAGTTAATTAGACTTGTTCTAGGATATAAACTCTCAGTCAAAGCACAAAACTTCCATTAAATTCCAAAATATTTCTATAGTTATTTAAAAAAGTGAAACATTTCCTTCGGTTATGCAGTGCCATATTCTGGAGAATGCTAAATATCTATCCATCAGTTTCTCAAGATAATGAGAATGTTGTAACGACTCTGAATATTACATTGTGTCACAGGACCAGGCTTCCCATAAGTGTCCAGACATGCAAGGGTTTACTTGGTGAGGAGTGGTGCCAGCTCAGGCCACTGAAAGTGACCCACTGACACCTGTGCCATGCTCAGCCATGGCAGGGGAATTGCTGCTAGACCCAAACCAGGCTGCTTTAGGTGCTCAGTCCCTGTCAGGTTAGTCCTTCACCCTGGTGATCAGTTCACAGGTAACAGTGATGTAATTACGCCAATGCCTCGATATATAGCTTAGAAGGAAGACGGTCTAAGGGAGGGTAATTGCTGGACTGCAATTATTTTAATGACTGCTTTTTAAGTGGCATTTCAAAATAAATCTCACAAACAATCCAGATGCCCATTTATATGCTGTCTGGATAACAGTATTCAGCAAGAGGACTAGAAGCCAAAGAATGACAAGCAAGCACACTGCTTCTGTGGAGCTGGGCCTTTTCAATCCACAAGGGCATGTAATTGAGGAAAGCAAACTCTGGGTTTCCTCCTCCCTTTCTGGTTGGAAATTTTTTCAGTTTAGTTCCTATATGCTTTTCCTGATGCTGAAATGACAAATTACAATATATAAAGGTTTTTTCCTAAGTAATTACTCTTGATAGAGTAATAAAGACAAGATGGAAAACGCCTCTGCAAGTAATGTCACAGTTTAGTGCAGCCTCAATGAAAATTCATGGCAGAAATAACCTAAGAAACACTTAAATACACTGCTTACATGTGCTGTTCAGGTATTTGTATCAATAGCTTTCTGCCTTTTAAAATGAGTACTAGCAAACATAAGAAAAAAAATATAATGTGCTACAAAATTTGATACCAATGAACAAATTACCTCTGGGCTTTGTCCTCAGCACCAACACGTTGGAAAGCAGATGAACTAAATTGCTTAAATGGCAAATCTTAGTGTTAGATCAAAATGATGGTTACTTTTGTGAATTCAACACATCTTCAGAGTCAGCCAGTTGTCTGACACGTGCTCCTTAGCACACCTGTTTCGTTAATATTAACATGTCCTGTGAAGTTCTCCCTTCTACTTGCCACAACTCTTCTGCATGGAAAGTTAAGTTAACAAAAAGCATGGAAGCTTCTAAATACCTGATTAATTGTCTCTTGTTGCAGCTTTTTTCCGGACTCTGAAAGGGAAAGAAAATAATTAGTTCGTACATATTTTAATGAATATGACAGGGGACATGCAGAGCAACAAACAGTGAATTGGAAAAAAAATAATCAAAACCTATAATTAAGAAACAGAATTTAACATGCAGAAATTATTTGACAGCTTGAAATGGAAATACACCTAAAATGAAAGAAACACAAGCCTCTCTTATAAAAAAAGATGTGACAGAAAGAAGATTGAGATATGCAGCCAATCTTGCTAACCTGGAACCTCACAAGAAATTACAATATTCAAAAGGGAGAAAACAAATTTCTGATATGTAGTATGAGGCCCTTAATGTTGCAAGATGTACTACGTGACCAAGAGACTGGTAGCATCCAGCTCAGGATTTGACCACTGGAGGAGAAAAGCAACTTCTGCCACTACCTTAAAATAAAATTACATGCCTGTGTCATGACTGAGGCTCGGCACCAGCTGGCCCAAGGGAGAAATTCTATCCTGATAGTATCCACAAAGTGGCAAGTTGAATTATGGTCTTGTTTCCTTATTCTGGCCTTCTTCTGCAGCGTCCTTCAGTGTGCACCTGGAGATAAAATCAAAACCTAGACCGAACACTGCTTTTCTACACTGTCTGGGACTCTTAACAGCAAGGGCACCTCACACCTCTTCTTTCCTTTTCGACCAAAAGGGACAGTAATTTGCCTCATTTACTGCTCCCATGCACTAGTTGTCAAAAGGGCAGGTGGCATCAGTTTGCTACTGGAGACCGTCCACACATATTGGGGAAAGTCGGGAATTTCACACTTGCCTATCCAGCTAGGCTACGTGCACCCCGAGGGTTTTTAAAAATAATAATGATGGGACAGGACTTACAACCTGTCAGTATCACTATTAACTGTCAGGGGAGCCTGCCTAGCTCAGGTGGCTGCCACCTCCAGCCCTGGAAATGATACTCCATTTCAACAAAACTTTTCCATATTGATACATGTGGCACAAACAGAATTTTTAGAACAAGGTGAAAATATTTAAAGTGTTAAAATATAGTATAAAGACTCTACTTAAAGGAAAATGATCCTCCCTACCCATCCCTGAGACTACTCCTCTTTCCAATGAAAGCATTATAGATTATTCAGATGAAGGTAATTACTTTAGGCTATATTATAAGATTGTCTCTTATGATAATTACTTCCTGCATGCTTGTGTTGTGTTTTTATTTGCTAAATATAAAAATATGCTTTTAAAAAACTCCACAGAACTATCATTTAGGGGAG
The DNA here is from genome assembly GCA_014706295.1 of Lycocorax pyrrhopterus obiensis. Taxonomy (NCBI): domain Eukaryota; kingdom Metazoa; phylum Chordata; class Aves; order Passeriformes; family Paradisaeidae; genus Lycocorax; species Lycocorax pyrrhopterus. The sequence continues at coordinate 106,658,679 of JACSVZ010000002.1, forward strand.
ACTTTTTAAAATGTATTCCCTTGCTCACTGAGTTCATCTTTAGGAGAAGTAAGATTTATTCTTGTAACAAATATTTTAGCCAAATAGATTGTTGGTAATAGAAGATTAAAGGAGTATGTGTTTTTAGCATTCTCTAATGATATACAAGTTGCTAGGAAAGCAGAGTGTTTGAAATCTCTGGTTAGATCAACACTATTTTGCTCAAAGGTTTGTGGACTTTGAATACTGATGCTTTCCTGTTTCCCAGTACATTTGTTTTTAGGCTATTTTGATTCACTTTAAAGGAATTTTAATAACTTTCTGTTGACAGCATGGACAGCTGGTCTTGAGAATTAGTGAAAATTCACTTGCTGACTGAGGAAGGAAGTGACATCAATGAGTTTCTAAAGTCAGCCCTGAGGGAAAAGTGTGCTCTGCTAGAGTAGCCTTTCATGCCATTGTATTTCCAGTGATGCCTCAAGATGCAAATTGCATTATCAATCAAACTTGTGGTTTCTACCTCAGACAAATATTAAAAAAAAGAACAGAAAGACTGGGAAAGACCTGTGCAGCCATTCCTGACACTGCTAAGAAAAAGGTGAAGAAGAATTTATGGTAGCTCTTTCCTTGTTCTCTCTTCTTTCTTTTGGTGATTGAAATGCACAGTATCAAGGAAAGGCAGTTGCAGAAGTGGCTGTATGATACAACAACAATGATGACATGGGTTAAACAGGGCAGAGACTGACTAGGCTGTTAGGGATAGAAGAGAGATCAAATTCAAGGTCACTACTAAATTGAATACTGAGTTCTCCATTTATTCGCTAGATGATCCTTGTCCTCATCACAGAACAACTATGTGCATTTGGCATAGTCAGCACCCGTGCTCAGAAGGGACCAAGGTCTGTAATAACAGACACATTGCAGATTAGGGTGGAAATATATTGGCACCATTGCATGGGGAAGTCTGCAAAGTCCTGGTGTGTACTGTACTATTGTTTAAAAGAAACATCACAAAAAGCAGTGAAAAAACATGAACAAACATGACCTGCAACACTGACAGGGGGTTCATTTTCCAGCCAATAGCTAAAAGTAGGGCCGGACAAGGCCACTGGAAGTGGGCAGAATTTTTTTTGTCTCACTTCGGGGTTTTTTTGTTTGCCTTTTTTTTTTTTAATCCCCAGTTTCTCTTATAATGAGTAGTCTCTAATCTGTGTTTTACTTTTGGCACTCTCAATTTTGAGGAGGATGTTTCTGTGTCAGTGCCTTGTGATGGTGACCATCAACATTCACCAGCTGGATTCAAGAAATGTCACTGGAGAGAGTGCTCCTAATTCAAAGGACAGGAGGCAATGGGACACTGACAAAACCAGAACTGTCAGAACATGTCAGGCAGTCCTACGGGCAACACCTGTGTCAGTCTCATGAAATGCAGGTAATACATGACACTTGCAAGAAGTTTCATTTCTGGTAAACCTACATATGTTAAATTTAAAATTTTCGACAGTTTTTCCTGAGCCACTGCAATGAGGTAGCAGCTTATGCAATAACGTCACACTAACTGGGAAATTTAGTGCCATCTGCAAACTTACATGGAAGCTGCCCAGTAGGCAGCCAGTGCAGTCCCAGAGCATACCTTCCACAGCCCAGACTGCTTGTGCATGGCTTGCTCTTCTCCTGTATTTCTTCTGAAACTTCGTTTTTCTACCTGTCATCTTGCAAACTGTTCCTAAATGGGCTCAATAGTGACACCTGGGCAGCCTTAAAATCACAAGCAAATCCAAAGGCCTTAATCATAGACAATTAACTGATACTTTGTGATTCATAACTATGGTTCTTGTTTGCTGATGCTGTGCTTTCCTACCATGCTAACTGAGGCTAAACTGCTGCAACTGGATTCCAGTGATGTTTTTGCATCAGGACTGGAGAAACATACCTCTCCCAATTAATTTTTAGTGATTTTCTTTTGTCTCTCTAGTTGCAAAAAGTGTAATGGGTAGTTGACTGGTTGAGATAAATGGCCTTCTTGGGTTGACCGCAAGCTATATCACTTTGGAAAAAAAAATTACAACAAACATTGTTTAAAAGATTTCTCTGTATTTTCATACACTAATTAGTACACTAATTCCTGTTTCCAGGGCAAGTTGGTTTTTTCAATTTTTTTTTTTTTTTTTTTGGTTGCTTGTCCGTGATTAAAAGATTACCTTACTGAGAGGAATAATGTGTGTTTTCTAATGTAACTGACAGCTGCAAGACACGAGAGTGTGCCATAATTGCTGCTGTCATGAGGAATGGCAACACTGACTCCTCAGCCTTTTGCACACAGCCTACACAGAGAACAACAGGTAATTATGCACTCTATCCCCCGCTTACCTCCATACAAAGGAATGTGATATTTGTGCAGGTTTACAGATTAATCTGCTGTAATTCCCTTTAATGTTAAACTACTTCCAGCTCAAATATAATTAAGATCACCAGGTACAAAAGATTCAGATTGGAAATATGAGTACACTCCAACAGAACAAATAACAGCTTGATGCTGTTTTTTATGTTCAAATAGTTGGATACATTAAGGATTTTGACAGCATGTTTGTTTCCTAAGTATGCAGATGAAAAAACAAAAGTTTCATTTCAAAAGGCAAGACATTACTACTGTGTTTAATTAGAGAGAAAAATCCCTTAAGTATATAGATCTGCCAATTTATGTGACATGACTGCTATAAGACCTAGCAACAATGGATTTTTTTTTTCCTTCCAAAAATCAAATCCAAATTTATATATACTTCAAGCAACCATCATCAGTGTCAAAATAAAAGCTTTGGAATAAAAAGTTTGCTTCCTTAAGTCTTCAGATAATCCTACTAATATTTGTGACATGGCAGCAAGGCAAGGCGTGAACAGAAATTCTGGGTCTGTCTTTCTGTTCCCAGGTATCTGAGGGTTTCCAAACAGACTGAGAATAGTGTGGAGATCTTAGGAGGCAAAGGGGACCCTCAGCCTTGCTCTGAAACAGCCATATTCACTTAACTTCAAGTGGGAATGGTACTTCTAAAAAATCAGTTGTGAGGAGGGAATTTGATGCTCTAATCCCAGTTTGTTTTTGTTTTCCCAGTTTGTGACAGAAACATTAACAGCTTCATCTTTACTTTATGTTTCTAGACTTAAACACATATGCAACCTATTCAGTTGTGATCCACCCCACTTTGATTACTGGTGTCCTGATCTACCAGCACAGATTCTCAGAAGTATAAGTAAATCAAAGCTCTCATTTTTGATAAACTTCTGCAGCAATTTCCCATGGCACCAGAGCCTGAGGAAGAAACAGTCAGATTTGTTTTTCAGGCTTATAATAGACAAGGTGTGACACTAACAGATTATCTTCTGTGAAAGCCTGTAACCTGGCACACAAAGATTAAAATATTTAGGGCAGAACCATATATTTCCTATAAATTATCGTCAGAATTTCTGAAGTCTGTAAGCAACACAGCTCTTGCAGATCTGCACAGCATTTCCTCCTCCTTCTAACAAGGAATTCAATAAACCAAAAGTGCTCATTTATACCATTGCCTTCAAAACCCGGTTTAGCTTATTGTTGCACCTCTGTGATAATTATGCAACTGAAAACGATTACAGTGGCCTAAAATATATTAATCACATCTTCATGGTATTGCATAATCCTTCTCAGTTGTCACAACTCTAACTCATAAGCTGCCCTGGCAGAAGGAAACATAAAAAGAAACCCAAGTTGATACTCATTGAAGCAAATGAAGGAAAGTTGGCCATCTCAAAACACTGAAACTCTCACAGCATTCCAAGGTCTCCCTAGCTAATTTTTCGTGATTACTTTTGATATGAAAACAGACCTTTAATTGTCAGTCTCTAATAAGGATGCAGAACTGCTCCCTGGGAGGTTCAAAGGACCCTGGGAAACGAAACATTTACGAAAGCTTGAGTAGCCAAATGTCTTGTGCTGATTAACATAGACCATTCAGTTTCCACCTAACAAAGTCATAACAAGAAGGAACCCCAAAGAAAAAAGAAAAAAAATTGGACTGACAAAGGAACATTAGTCTTAATAAGACTGAGGGCTCTCATTCATTAATTCTGATGAGCGTAAAAAGGAGGTATAACTCAAATCCATTCCTGGACCAAATCCTGCATTGACTAATATTGTGTAACTGTACTTAGGGCAATGAGATGTTACAATATAAGTTAATTAAAAATTTGAAGTTTTACCTGCTCTCTGCCTCATCAGCAGTGATAAATATTTTCAAATGAGACAGAATTGCCAGGATACTCACTAATGGAATTAGTAAGCAGCCCTGTTTGCCGGTTTTCTTCTAGAAGGCTGTGCTTTCTATAACTGGGAAAAGGGAAAGCAAAAATTTGTCCTATTTTTCCTTTAAGGTTGGAAGATTTGAGATAATGGAAACATGCCAGACAGTGTATTTGGTTGTAACATCAACACAATATTGATATCACGGTTTGGATGGTTTCCAGCTGAACATGGTGCATATTTTCAATGCCTATTTGGCATTCATCCTGTACCTAACAACAAGAGTAGTTTGTTTCAGTTTTGTTTTACAGCTCACTATGCAACTGCTTTGAAAAGTTTTTTTCCTTTTACCCAACTGCTTCACTAGTTTTTTCAGATTCCTGCACTCTTAAGGAACTGAATGGAGCAAATCACACAGTCCTATTCATCTGCAATAGGCAAGCAAGGATCAGTTAATTATGTCTTAGTATGCGCATTTTCTCAAATCCTATCACAATGTGATCCAAATCCGATGGTAAAAATTCCCAGTTCCCACACTGCAAGGGCCATCGCTTTTTCATCTGAACTCATACCAGCCTCCTCTTTCACGTTGCTAGTTATGTATGGTGCTTTACAGTGCTTTATGTTATGATCATCTGGAGGACAGGACACATAATCTGTTAAAATACCTTTCTGACTGTGGTCCACTGTCAAACTCAATTTCTTATGCAGCAGTATTCCAAAAAATAGGTTTCCAGGCTTTGACACAAAGGAAGTTTCCATCCATCCACTGCACTTTCCTATATCAGGGTTCTTAGTACGTCATTCTGCGAGGGATCATAAAATCATAGAATGGCTTGGGTTGGAAGTGACCTTAAAGATCTTCCAGTTCCAACCCTGCTGCCATGGGCAGGGACACCTTTCGCTTGAACAGGTTGCTCAGAGCTCCAACCAACATGGCCTTGGATGGCTGACTGATTTTTTTCCAACGAAGGAACACTGTCTGGTTTTTCTACTCTAATAACATCACAGTAAGAGCTGCCATGATAGAAAAGACCATGTAGAGCAACTAGAGCTTGAATCCACATGCTCAGACCCCACACAGAAATATAGCTCTCTCTTTAATACAGCCTGTTATGGTCTTAGGCAGCTGAACCTTTGCACTGGGCTCACAGTGGACTGAAACCTTGCAGTAGTCTGGCTTTGGTTTTGGTTCCTGCCTGGGTTCTGTCCATATTAAGAACATATAGTTGCCCCTGTCCAGATGAGGAATATGAGTGCAGTTGAAATTTGCAGTCCAATTAACCACCTCAAGGCAAAGCCACATGGAGTCATGATCATCCTGGTCATCCTTATATGGTCAGCTGTTGGTTTTTCACTGGTAGCAAAGATAAGTTGATATCCACCTCTGGAGCACACTGTTCTGATATATTCTTAATTAGAACACCCTGGAAATGGCACATGAAGGTGCCAGTACCGATGGGAAGCAGCACACAAGCCCAGAGAAGCTTATTTTGACTCACCTGCTAGGACAACTGCACCACAAACAGCTGAGCTGCAAAGCTTCTCTAGTGGGAATCAGAAGCAGTAGAGTGAGCAAATTAAGCACACAGCACGCCCAAACAGGGATGGAAAAATCCAGCTTCTTGGCACTAATTACAAAGTAGAGTCCCACAGCAAAGCCACCATGGGAAGCCTTAGTCTACAGTTTCTGTATTTCACAAATAAAAAGAAGATTAATTGTCTGTACAACATAAGGCCAGGAAGTGACCAGTGGTGATGAGAGCAAATATTCTTTTAATTTACTACTCCTTCTGAGTTATGCCCACAAAAACAAACTGTACTTGTTTAAATCTGCCCTGTTTCTTTGTTTGAGGTCTAAATGTGACACTCTAAGGCATGCTCTTAGCAGAGTGGCCTCAAACAACTTCTCTGAAATCATTCCAGTTAGAAGTAGAATATTTCAGTGAGAACCTGACAGTAACAGAAAGACACTACTCACATTTACGAGGAATAATCTGTAATTAATCCACTACTAAAGAAGAGAGGGGGAAAAAGGAAAAGGTGAAATAGGAACCCTATGAAATAGAACTTTATGAACTGGAAAAGTAAAAAAATTCTGTAAACTGAATAGTTTTATAGTGAAAGAAAATTAGGAGAAAGGCAAAGAGAAACAAAGCTAGAACATAACATTTTCTAATGCATGGCTTTGAATTAAAATTGCTCAGATACAAACCAAAAACCTACAGCAATCAGTTGCTGCAGGGATTTCAAATTTATCTACATTTTGTGTAACTAGAATATGACCTTTTACGACCAAATCTTGTGGTTGACTTCAACTGTAGCTATTGGAAGTCATTTGTAAAAGGTCATCCATGACTGAGAACATAATATGAATCCAAGATACGTAAGCATTCAGGTTTGTGCTACTCAAAAGAAGTTGGCGAGAGGCAAAGAGGGTAGGAAGCTCATCCACTGCTACAGATTCAATTCTCCAATGGGTTTATAGTTTGGTGAGAGCATCAAATCTAAGGAATCAATTTCCGAAATGTGAATGCGAATTATGAGAGGATACAGTTTTTATGCTTGTCATTCATAACTATGTTACTTAAATGTTGCCAAAGCAGTTTATATTATCAAACAAACCTACTTATTTAATTAGTGTAGCTTGAGTCAATTTTTTGTCGTGTAGAGCATGGTAGAACATCTTCTTCCCACAGATTCTCCACTACAAGAAAAGATTATGGACCCTCAGTTTTTATTGTTATAAAGAAATAAGGTTCTTAGGCAAAGATAGTTTAGAGCCCTAATTAACATATTTATCTGACTTTCTGCATACACAACCTTAGCACCATTTGTTTTTTTGTTTTTTTTTGGTTTTGTGTTTTTTTTTTTTTTTTTAATTTTTTGCTTGGTTTTTTTTCACTAGAAGTATGATATTTTAAGGAGCTCCTTACAAGAAGAGCCGATAATGATGCACCAGCAATCCTCAAGACAAAAAGGGCAATGACATATAAAAACATGTCATGTCTTTAGTCATGTCCTCTGAACATCAGAAAATTCAAACTGTATCATCCAAGGTAGTTGACTAGGGAAAAGAAAAAGTATACAATAATTTATGTATAGAAGTAAACAAAAATTAATGTTAGAAAGAACTGTCAGCAGTTATTTAACCAAGATCTCATGGCAACGCTTCCCCAGAAATCTAAAATCAACTCTGAAGGCCAGTCTGTAAAGGATTCACCACCACTATATGAGAGTACATTTAAAATTATGCAAAAAAATATTCTTTTGTGTTTGATGTCTTTAAAGCCAAACCTGTACCTCAGGCTTGCAATCTGCCCTACCACTAGATTTGGCCAACTGTGTAGCAACTGGGTATATATTGCACCTACTATGGATAATTGCAGCCGCCTCCTTGCCTGCAGGTGAAACACCCTGATGCTCCAAGCCTCACAAGCAGCACCATACTCTGCTTAGGAGGAGCCTTTTGCTCGCTTTAGGAGTGCCCATTGTGCCTCCCTCTGTGTGCCATCCTTGCTACACCGACGAGGATATTGGCAGCTCTCAGAAGCAGAAAGTGGCAGGGGTGATGACGCAAGTTCAGCTGGAGAAATCTTTATGAGAACTGAACTCAACATATGTCACCGAAAACAGAGTTAAATGATTCTTTTTAATTAAACAGAGACTCCAAGAACAGCAGTAAGGTGGTATCCAGTACCCAGAAAATGCAAAGTACCCCAACACCAAAAGCATAAATGCTGCACTGGATCATTCTGATCACTTGAGCAGGGTCCAAGTAGATGCTCTCAGTTACAGCACATCCTTTTCATGCACAGAGGGTAAAACAGGCTTTAAAACCACACCTGCAGGTTTTGTACATGCCAGCAATTTCTGCCCACAAAATATACTGCTGCTGCTTGCAAAGGACCATTTGTGCATACCGAAAGCTGGTACTGAGGTACAATTTGCATCCATAAACGTGCAGGTGCAGTTCTGTGGAGACCTACGAGAAGAATGTGACCATATAGCACACAACTACTACTTACACAGCAGCCTTCAGACAACAATCTTCCCATAGGATGTGCCATGCCAGGCACAGCAAGGAGAGGCAGAATTTACAGCTGAAATTGCAGTCATGTGCATGACTGGCAGACTGATTTAAGAAACAAGCCTACCTGGTCCTGGTTTGCAGACCATGGGTGTGTACTAATACTGGTAGTGCTGATGATACCTCAAACTGAGGACAGGATTAATGTGTCATCTACAAAGGTGAAAAAAGAATTCTGAGAGAGTCCTTTGCATTTAACATGGTTTTCTATGACTGAAAAACCCACCTTGTTTATTCTTCCCTAGTGAACTGCATTCTTTTTCAGGCATTAAAAGTAATTCTGCAAGTCTGACATGAATCAGCATGAGAATTACTGACCAAGTAAGCCTCAGCAAGTACTAAGCAACACAGTCAGATGATGTGGTGGCTTTATTCACATGTAAATTACTGATTTCTAATGAAGTGAGCACTCAGGATGAGACATTTTTCTTCTGACAGAGAACACAGTCAATATTGTATGTGATTACCAACAAAACTTGGCATTGACTTCTTGCTAACTGCAGGGACATGGTCTTCACATATTTCCAGAGACTAAGGGAAAAAGGCATAGTTCTATTTAGCTTATTATTAGTATTTAGTTCTAATGAACATAATTCTTTACATGAAATCTGATTAAAGAATGTGAAAAGAAACATAAATGAAATGTGGAAAAATTCTCTTCAGATTAGAAATTATTTTGGACTAAAGCCACACCAATTGCTATTGCTTAAGTATTTAGTGAAGGGTAAAAAACCAGTGTGAGAGGACTGAATTTCCTGGCTTCCTAGAGATCTAGGAAAGAAAATGTGATAATTGAACATCCACCCCCGACATAACTTTTGGGCATCACTAACATATTGACCTATTGCTATAATTAAAAGTAATTTGTATACTGTGGATTGTTTATAGTTTAAAGGCTAGGTCCAAATGTTGCAAGCATGTGAGATGCAAATCTTCAGAGAAATTAATTTTACATCTCGATGTTGCTGGCAGGGGGCGAAAGAAGTGCTCAGTATTTTTAAATGGATGGTTAATTAGATGTAGAGTCAGAGACTCTGGAAGAGCAGAGATGCAAACAGCTCAGAGCTTCGTATTTCTTCTTTTCATACAAGCATACCAGTAATGTTCCTACTTTCAATACTTTTTGTGCCTTAGATTACAGATAACTAGCTCCCAGAATCACATTAAAAACCTCTAGTTGCAACTGTATAGAACCAAGGTTAGGTTAACCACAGTAACAAACTTACTGTTAGTAATGGAAACTAGGCTCATCGATCACAGGAGAAAGACAGACAGATACAAAGACAATAAGTTATAAAGAAATCCCTTCATTTTTAATTCTTGTTTCTGAGAAGAGACTAGACCAATTCTACAAATCCAGTGTGGACTACTGCTTCTTGGCTGGAAAACTTATGCCATCATGCAACCACCTACACACACCCAAGACCCAAATAATCTCAGTTAAAAGTACCCCTTTATACAAGCTACAGACAAACAACTTTTCTCAGGGTTTGCTTTTATGATTTGTTTAAGCTTCCCAATGCCCAGCACTTGCTGCAGATGCACGGATGTGCTCCTCCTCCTCCCGTGTGCTGCCACCAGTGCAGCTGCAGTGCAGGGTCAAGACACATCACAGTCCTGACTCAGCTAAAAATTCTCATCTTGCCTGATAGGCTGACTTTCAACCATATGAGCTCAGAGCAGCCACATCAGCTGTGCAGATCAAGACACCTAGCTGGAAACAACAGCGGGGGCGATGACAAGTCCTCATCTAGGGAAGCTCACATGTAGGTCAGCATAACCTCCTATAATTCCATATCCTCAGAGCCCTCATCTGCCCAGCTGCTACAGACCCCTCAGCATCAGAATACCCAGGTTTGTCACAAACAACTGAATAGTTCAGATGAGCAGTAATAACAACTCTCTTGACAGCCAGCTATTTTCTTTTAGGGCCTGCATTGTATGGGACTCCATTTTTTCCCTTTTTTTATACTCAGATACATCATCTGTTTGGCTTTCCAAAATGTATTTGATAACATCTCTCTCACAAGATTTCTTAAGGAAACCTAACAGGCACAGAATTAGAGTGAACACCTTTGCACAGATTTAGAAAAGCAACTGTTGAAAAGATAGGAAGCAGGACATAGGAATATGAGAGCAAACAGTCAGTTTCAGTGTGGAAGCAAGACACCAGTGGAGTCCTGCTGCCTCGTGTCGAGGATACCCATGCTCTTCAGCCTGTTCTTGAAATTACCTGAGAAAGGGAGCAAACAGGGTAGAGACAATGTTTGCTGATGATATTAAGCTATTTGGGGTAGAAATGATGGAGGCCAAAGAACTTTCTATGAGGGTAGGTTCGTAATAAAATGACATAAGAAGTACAATTTATACAAAATAATGCTAGAAATCTTTTAGGGGAAAACTTTTAGTTTAGACTCAAAAGTAGTGGATTCTGAACTGAGTTACAAGCACACTGCTGCCCAGGAATGAGATCTTGGGGTGGTAAAACTTCTGTGTAAACATCAACTCCCTGCTCAGCAGATGGGGAAAGCAAATTGAAGACCAGAGAAAAACCAAAAGGCAACTATTGTTTCTGCATATTCACACACTTGCGTCTTCAATATTATCTGCAATTCTGATCCTCCCACTCATATACAGAGCTGATGAAGAAGAAAAGAGGGTGGACTGAAAGTATAGACTGGCTTACAAGGAGCAACAGCTACAAAACCTGGCAAAGCAATGATCCAGAGGAGATATGATAGGGATCTGTGAAATCATGAGTGACACGGAAGGGGTGAATCAGAACTGACTGTTTGCTGCCCATTGTAACACAAGGCTGGGGGCATCAGATGAAGCAGGCAGATGGCAGGTGGAAAACAAACATGAGGAAGCGGCTCTCCGTGCAACTGAGAAAGGAAACTCAGGAACTCTTTGCCAGGGGATGTTACGGCTGCTAAAACTTTACATGGATTCAGGGGACAACTGAACAAGCTGAAAGACGGGAAATCCTTTTGGGGTTGATCAGCAAACAAAAAACACCTCTGGCACAGAAAGTTTCTGAAACACAAACTGCTGGAGTTTGAGAAAGTAATGTGAGAAGGTTTGACTTTGCTGCTAGGATATTGAGCAAGACAGAGCTCTGGTCTCAGGCAGTATTGCTGCTGTGTGCACGTGTAACAACACAAGATGGCTGAAAAAGGCCCTGGTTTAAAATACTTCAGAGTCTGGACACCCTCAACAACAACATGCACCACCCGCACATGCTGTTGGCCATTCCTGTTGAGCCTCCAACCACAGGAGACTGACCAGTACTTAGATACATTTCCAAGAAACAGGAAGAACAGACATAGAGCATATTAAAAGTACTAGACTCTGTGTGCAATGAAAAATAAATGAAATTATCTCAGTGTCTTCCAAAGTTACCTGGAAAGTGTACTGTGAGCAAGAGATTGACCTGCAGCATCCTAAGGAAGATGCTAACACCAGACCATTCTTTTATGCCACAGGCTGGAAACACAAAGAGTTTAGAAGGCATTACAGGAATTTTTTACCACCTATCAATTTTCTGGTTTACTGGTTCTGCTTCCTTGGAACTACACAAAAATCACTAGAGAAAAACAAATGAGCCTTTTTGAGAAGTGAGCTGTGTTGGATCTTTGTTCATAAGGCAGATATTAATTTAAAGAATACAAATAGCCCAACAGCCATTAAAACGAACTCTTAAGCACAATTTCTAATTATATTGCATTGATTAAATACAATTATATTTTAATTAAGCTTTGTTCATGCCATCATCCTCCTATGTTTTTTCTCCTTCTAGAGGAGGAAATTAATCTCTTTTTCTAGAGATTCGTTTTCATGGCAAATAATGCTTATCACTTCATTTTTTTTAAAAGCAAAAGACAAAATCTGCACAAGACATGAATTGTCTCAGCTGTGTTAGAAAAAATTAGCTGTCTGCTTCAAAGTCCACCTGCATGGAGAACCCCAGTCAATGCCTGCACTCTTTTCATTGTTGATTTTTAAGTTGTACCAACAGGCTCACTTTTAGCAGTCTAAGCTGTTACAGCTCCAGCTGCTGAGTTATGTTAACAGACTGTGTGAGTGCTCCCAGTCTATTTCCATGTAAAATCAGGTTACTGACAATCCGGGCTGAAGAGCAGCCTCGCGGTTTGCCCAGCACCAGTACGGTGGAGAAGAGATCCTGAATGTTAGCACCTACTGCCCTCTACCTGCTCCACTTAAAAAGCCTAGGCAGCAAAACTAGAGAAAACTTCACTTTCAAATTTTGTAAATACTTGGTCTTACCACTTTGATTAGAATGGATTTCTAATCTATTTCTTTTGATTACAAGAGTAGGAAATGTTATTCTTCTCTACAATCCAATCTATGTAGGGATTGCCATTACAAAATGTGCAGATATATATTACCTTCATAATTTTATCCCGTTTCCATAAAGCATCATTTAAAATTTCTCTCAGCGTTCAGTGGGATTATGAATTCAGAGGTTCACCACATCTTTCCAGGAAATGTGGTGGGAGGTGTACTGCATTGGAGTCCATCGTGTCAGTCAGTGAAAAAAGAATTCCAGCTTGTAAATCCTTGCCCTGCAATATGATCCATGTAGTGAAACTCTTATACAGGCCATCTGAGTACCTGGCACATACTACAGAGGGATAGACCTTGATGCCTGCACAGATAAGACTGCACCATCAAGGACAAAGCTCCTATAAGCCATAGCAGACAGCCGGCACCATGAATGGGCACCCAGAAAAAGTCTGTTTCAATAGTCTTGACCTCGTATTCATCTTAAGCGATAATCCACAGTTATTGACTCTGACTTGCACTTTAAACTCTCAGTTCTGCCCAAGAGGATTGCTTGAAATTTCTTAGCTATAGAGAATCAACAGGAAATCTATTCCCTTGGGTTTTGTTAGAGGGTACACTAACCTCTGGACTTTTAAGACATTTTGCTCTGACCTACAGAATAGAAAATATTTCCATGTCCCTTTGTGGAGGGACAGAAGCCATGCAAATGGCAGACAGAGAGCCAGACCTGGCCTCAAGTCCATGAATGCAAAGGCAGTGCTGAAGCCCTGATTAATGTCCATTAATCATGAGCAACAGTTCTGAACAGAAAAGACCCAGGAAATGCTGGCAAGCTGTTACAATTCTATTATCCCACCTGCATGTCTTCCAAAATGCACCACAGTAGCATTCCCTCCATGTGAGGCAGGAGATACAGGAATATATAAAAGCCCACTCAGATATGTAGCTACTTGAACATGTGTTTTCAAAACTGTTTAAATTTTCAAGCTTAAATTTCCAACAAAGGCTTAACCTGATGCAATTTGGTTTAGAAATAAACAAATCATGTGTTTCCAGTGTATTTGGTTCTTGTCACTGCTTCTGCTTCTTCACAAGCTCTATCACCAGTGGTCTGGCAGTTACCATCCCTTCCCATTCCCAGACTCATTCAGGTTCACACCTGGAATATTTACTCCTGGTTCCACCCACTCACAACAGCTGATTATTTTGATAATTAACCTGTCAGACTGCTCAGACAGCTAAAAAACCCGAAGTAACACTGGGCCAAGGCCTTCTATGGGAGGCTTTGGTCAGAAGCTGAGGACAGAGCTGACAGACATACCAGGACTGCATGCCATGCTTGCTGAAAGCATGCGTAAACTAATACTGGGAATTCTGCATACCTCAGCCTTAAGCCAGCCTGGCAGATGTGGTCCCTGAGTACCTTCTTTCTCTCTGTGATTGGCAGGGACAGCCAGGAAAAAAATACAGCAAACCCCACCCTCTTGGGACACCCCTTGGGTCATCAGCTTTCCAGCCCACTGGAATTGCTTATCCATCAGAGAAAAGAGGTCCTGTGGCAAATTATCACAGCCATGAAGCCAGGAGGTAAAGTGCACAATTTCCCAGCACAAAGACAGCTTTCCAGGTGTGCCAGGAGCTGCCAGTATGCCCATGAGTGGCAGGGCTGCCAGTGAACCTTAAGCACCCCATCAGAAATCACTGAGGTTCAGTGTCCAGCAAAGCAAACCACTGGAGCATAATGAAGCTAGATGGTCTACAGTGAAGTGTCAAGTATGTTAAACTCACCTGTAAAAGTGAATTCCATTCAGTATCTTAGATACTTCATGAGTGGTCTGTGTAAATGAGGGCTCTGGCTTTGTTTGTTTTCAGTAACAGGAGTTTTTACATTTGTCAATTTACAGCAGAGACATTGATACTCGAGAACTGTGTGTTTGTGATTGTACACCCCTGCTGCTAAATATGATAATTTGTTCCACTTCAAGTTTTATTAATTAAATTAATACTAATTGAGCAGCCTTTTGAAATAATTTTAGCCTGAGTGATTTTGAACTAAGTCCTGTACATTATAGCCTCTCCTTAGCTTTCCCCTTCATCCTCTGTCCCAGAAGAAATGTTTCATTGCAGATCACTGCCCTGACACTCTTATGTTTACAGATATTTATGGCTATACTTGCATGTTCTTAAATCAATAATAAAATCCAGTAAAATCAACAAATATTTAAGAAGATATTTTAAAGAAAGAAGCTATTACAAAAAAAACCCCAAAACCAAGCCAACCCAAATGGCTAATTTTATGTGACTAAGTGCCCTCTAGTGACCAAGTCCTACTCCAAATAACTTTCACAGCCACATCCAAGTGTTACATAGTCTTAGTATGTCAAACGTTGTGGGGTTAATTTGTTTGGTTTGGGTATTTGTTTTGTTTTGTTTTGTTTTATTTAAAGAAAATAAAGCAAACCAGTCAAGCAAAAGCTATCTGTAATAATAATAATAATAATAATAGTAGTAATAACAACAAACAACATCAATCACTATGTTAGTCTAAAATATACCTTATTTACTGAAACATAACAAGTATTTTTCTACATCAATGTCAATATTCCTATAACTCAAGGGAGACACACAGTTAGCTTTGTGGTGGGTTGTTTAAATTACACAACATCCCTTGAACTGCTGTTGCTTCTAAGAGCTGTCTGCCACTGAGTGGTGATGCTGCAAAGTAGAAGAGAGAATTAACTCTGGGCCAGCCCAGCAACCCTTGCCTCTTGTTACAAATCCCTCACTCCACACTGAAACCCACCTCAAATCTGTCATTCCTTCCCCAGAACAGCCCACCCACAGCCTGGAGCAAACGTGTCTAAAGGGCAGGTGTGGAGCTTCACTTGCTCCATTCTCTTCTCCAAAAACTTGAGTGGAAAACATGTACTTAGGGAAGCTTAGCTTATAAATGAGCTCTTAGAAAACAAAAAAACCCTCCAAAAGAAAAAATCCTATTTTTTTTTTGTCCCTCAATCATTTTAAATTTGTGAAATTGGAGAAATCATAGAAAAGATACCAATATCTTTACTTTGCACTGCTACTCCTTTAGTTGAAAGAAAGCTGAAGATTTACAAACTATTCTTAACAGAGAAGAAAACATATTATTATTATAATACATATAATACACAATATATGTTTTCTATACTATGTTATAGTATATAAATTAATACATTCCATGTTATAAATAATGTAGCACATATATACATATATATATATATAAAAAATATATATATACACAACCACAGCATTTCCGCGATCTGATTTTTGGATGCCACTTAAAAATTATTCATTGCTCTTCTGTAAATAGCAGTTTTCCTATTTTTTCAAATGTTGTCTTTGGCTTTCAAATGTGGAGAATCTCACACTGACAGTTACACTTCAGTCTGTAAAACAGCTCTTGGTCATTTCTTAAAAGACCAGCAATGAATAATTTAAGTACTACTGTTCTCTGCTATGCTTTTTTTTTTTAAATGAAAACACTTCAATGAAAACATGCTTTTTTTGTCTTCACGCTTAATGAGCATGAATTATATTTTCCAGTTTTTCTAATGAAGTAATAACATTACCACATTAATTTTCTTTGCTGTACTCACTGTCTTTGCACTAAGATAATCAATGATGCTAGCTAAAAAAGCAGTTTGCCAGTGTGCTCTAAAGTTACTGTAAAACTGGGGATTTAGTCAGAAGAACTCCTATATTCCTCTGGAACATTAAATTGAAGGCTTAAAATACAGCCTTTTAGTAAGCAGTTTCTTAGAGAAGATAAAACCAGCTCATAAACAAAAAAAGGATGTTGCAAAAAAGACAAATTTTTCTCATGCACTCAGCATAAAATGCACTGAAGTAAATTCAAATCTCCTAAGGAAATTTTGCTTCCTTAAAAACAACAAACACCAATACCAAGATGCTCGGAATTGCAATTTAACCTTTCAAATTACTGTCAATAAAAGGGTACAATTTTATTGTTAGTACCTGTTCTCAGGTTTTATCACAGTAGTTACATTTCTGCCTCTTTGTCCTTACTCAACACTGCCTAATATTGGTTAGAATGGACATAAAACATCAAGGATTGTAAATGCAAATTAACTATCTACCCAGTGGAAGGCATAAACTACCCTTAAGTATTTTCTCAGTCATGACAGAAACATCCAGTGCCTTCTTAAGGCTAATAAATGTAGACAAGAAACATGTTACTCTTACACTTTCATGAGACATAAAGCTCTGCAGTTCAGTGTCTGTGGAAATTTCTTCTGAATATATTAAAATGATCTGAGGGCTCTGCAGAAATCCTGATCATAAAACAAAAAAGCTAGGATAGTTAAAATTAATACATCATAAATAAAACATGCATTTCTGTATATATTAAGTGACAGGTCTCAGAAACTCCACCACCACACACACGTTCACAAAGCAGCAAGAACACATGCAATTCATTAAACCCACTCAAGTGTGCTGGTTCTTCCTGGCATTATTCATAACTGAAACATTTCAATTCTAGTTAACAAAAAAAAAAAATTCCTCTAATTTAAAAGTAAAACAAGAAAATTAGTTCTGTGTTTCTGGATGACAATCCCACAGTGCCTTCAACTAACCACAATAAGCCTTAGGGGGGTTACTTTTAAAATGTTTGGGGGGCTGTGTGGCTGCTTTTTTTTTTAATAAAAAAGTAATGCAGCCCACTCAAACAGAAATCTTTGCAAACACAGATCTCTTAAAGATTTTTTTCCAGTATGCCATACAAAGCCAGACAGGAAAACAATGAAAAGCGCCAACCTATATTTTAATTATATACCCTGAAAATGTCATTCCTTAAATACGAGTGCTCTTAAATAAGCATAAGGAACAGATGGGCTGCAAAAAGCAGAGTAAGAGCAGTGTATCCTGCAGGATATAGTACTGAGGTGGCAGATGATGGGATGGGGTGACAGTATCCCCCTACTTTTCACCTGTTTTAACCATAAAAGCTCCCTGCCAAGCTCCTACATCGTTCGGACACCTCACCTGGACTGTCTATACAAAAGGAGGCAAAGCACCCTGAATGAAATGGACTGGTTTGCTATGATGAAAATACATGGCTAAGAATTAGATTCTGCATCTCAGACTCAATATCCATAACCCAGAGGTGTGCACATCACCCCAGTCCACTGTTATCAGCATTTGGCTTGATCTTGCTCACAGAGATGAGCACGGACAAAGTGTATTTTCCTATTCTTGTACTGTTTTATCGGCTCACTGTGGCTCCATGCTGCTGTCCTCAGACAAAGACCCACCCTCTCACTGAAAAAATAAAATCAAATCAGCTGCCTGCACCTTTCCTTAAAGCCTTGTTACATTTTATGGCCATTCCAACAAACACCACCAACTTTTCTCAACTCTGGGCCCTCCAAAGAAGAAGGATAATTTTTTTTCCCCCAAAATTATTCTGTAACATCGTTAGAGCATTGCCTAAGTGGAACTGGCAGAATCTTGGGGGAAGGGACCATGAATTACTGCTTTTTTGTTGCATTCTTCACTTGCAATCTGCTTTTGGTTACCTGCTGGAGACCAGATAACTGTACTCAGCAGAACTTCAGTCTGGCTCCATGTGGCCCATTAGAATTGGACAGACAAGAAACCTGCTTATATAAAATCATACGAAAGCTGCTTCAGTGCAACACCAGATGCAGGAGGAGATCATTATTCTGGGTTGCAGCTGGTGAATTCCTGAAATATAGATCTGTGTTGCTTCTGTTACTTATTGTCAAGGTGAAAAAAAAAAAGGAAGCAAAACATCAGCAAGTTCCTTCTGAAGATCCAAATTTTCCTTAAAAACCTGGCCTACCTTATTTATAACCTCTTCTCTGCAAATTAATATTTTAATGATTTGTACAGTGTGACAAAAAAGCCATACAGCCTTTTTTATTTGCATGATGAAGGACTGATTTTACCTGAAAGTGGGATTGCAGTAACACTTGACCTTATCAGTTACATGGGGCCAGAAGAAAACACACTTTTACCATGCTAAACAGTTCCAGCTTTTACGTTTTGGAAAATTAATTATTATCATTATTATCATTATCCCATAATACAGAAATATCAGTAAATCTTTACCCAGATATCTACAAGCCTTTCTAAAAATTTTTCATTCAAGAGAAGAAATTGTTCTGAAAAACAAACCAGCTAAAATAGTTATCATGCCATTGTTTAAATAGGTCCCACCACAAATAAAACTAAGCTGACGAGTCTACACACGTCCAAAGTCCACGTCTGCGTAAATCAAAGAGACAGGTGAAAGTCATTCTATTCTTTTAATAGTCACACGGTATAAGAAAGGAGAAAAAAGCCCATACTCTTAAATTTGTCTCTGTCTCTTCATAAAATCATCCTCATGAATTCAAATAGGAAGAAGCAGCTTGCCACTGGAAAGCCAAGTGTCTGAGTGCCATGGCTAAAATGCACCAGCAAGGGGAGTAGTAACACTTTGAGAACTCCTGTCTTCAGTGACACTCAACTGTACATAAATGCAGCAAGGTATAGAATATTGATTCCAGGCTGTATAGACAGTGGAAGGGACATTAATTCCACTGAAAGACCGGGAAATTAAAAAAACAAAAAAAACCAACCCAACCCCCACACAGACTCTTGCAATGCTATTTGGTTTTGGAAAGAAGGTGGAAGCACATATAAAGGGTCTCAGACCGGCCCAATATGCCACTCACCAAACAACCCAGGGCAGCAAGCTAAAATAAAGCCCTCTCAAATCTGAGGCTGTTATTTCCATTTCATGTATTTATATATATATGCATACATACACACATGCACATATATAGAATTCGTTTTTTTGTATTTTCTCCTTTTAAACAGTAATGACCACATATTTCGATGGGAAGGAGAGTCTTTTTCTAGCTTCCTAAGGATATAAGCACATGGCACCGCTGGGGTGGTAGGTAGGAGGGCTGAAGCATTCTCAAGCCTGAATTGCAGCCCTTGATAAGGAAAGTAGAAGGTGGAATTCCTTAAAGCAGGACTTCTTAGGGACAGATAACTGAGCCGGCACTTTCATAGAGGAGTACATTTTGTAACTGCTGGCAGGCTGACCTTTTAAATGCTTGTGCCTGCAGCACTGACACAGACTTGCTCCTGGTGGTACTAAAGGCAGAGCTGGACATCCCCGAGCTCCCACCACAGCAGGAAAAAAGAGGGAGCACTGACAGTGCCTCTTCGCTGCCTCATTCCCACTCTTCCTTTTCAATCCTGTCCTGCCACAGGTACCTCTGAACAGTGGCACTGCTCAGCCACCACGGAGCAGAGGACCACAGGTCCCTACCAGGGAAATGCTGTAAAAAAGAAGCAAAGATGAGAAGAAAAACTGCTGCCTGCACCAAGTTCTTCACTACAGCCAAGGCTCCCACATTCATACCTTTTCCATAGCAGTGTGAACTTTTAGAAATAAACAAGAATCCCTCTCCCTTCAAAATGCTGCAAGTTTTTAACAACTGCTATCCAAGCAGGTAACCAAGGCATTTAATCAACTTGTAAATGCCCAAGTGTGAAGGCAACCTAAGTACTAATCATGAAATTACTATGCATGACAAAATTCAGAATAGTGTTTTGCTGTAATTGTGCATAATTTAACTCAAAAAAGCAAGAGGAGTTATATTTGGATACAGAAGAAAGAGGTCAATTTGATGAGGGGGAAAAAATGCTGTCATTTTTACTACTCTGAGAGAGAAATCCTTCACCCAGAGTAAGAATTTTGGGATGCTGCTTCTCCAGTGTGATGCCAGGGGGATAAGTCATAATCAAAGGAGCATGTAATAGCAAAAAATGGTGTTCCAGAGCCACGTTTTCAACAAAAGAAATCCACCTCTGTTACCTTAAAGCACATTTATAAACTGCAGCTTCAGCCATTGGAGGCAGATAGAGACCTGTATGTTACAATCCCAGAGTACAGCTGTTACAACAAAAGCAATATAAACGTTTTCCTCCTTCTGATAAGATGGAATGGAAGTATTAAATAAAAAACTCAGGATGGTTTCAACAATTTCCTAATGATTTCCTAACATTTCTGGACAATGGGCTCAGCAGATTTCCTAATTTTGAGTTTGTAAGTGGATGTGCATGGGGTCAAAACAAGACCTGGTTTGGACAGTTTCTTCTTTTCTTTTAAAGGGAAAGATATGGGATGCAGGGTGACATCTGTCCTGGATGCAGTGCTACTGACATGGGCGAGGCTACGTGACCTACACAGAGCCTTTCAAACCCAGACACAGATGAAGGAATGCATGGATAGTGGATTCTGAAGGTCTGCCCACCCCATCAGGTCAGCCTGTGTTCCCCTGAACTCTGTTAACAGGGCACCAGCCACGAAGAAGAGCCATGGGCCTCCTACCACAGCACTCAAATGCAGACTTTGCCCTCCTTTTGTACCCTTCCCTTCATCAGCACCAACCCAAAACAATTACATCTAATCCCTTTACGTGGCAGAAAGCCAGCAGAGAAACATGAGCTGGAGTCCAGCCTCAGGACTTGGGTGACAGAGAGGAGAAGGAAACCAGAGCATGAAGTGCCCTTCACCATGCATGGCCCACTGCATCGGTCTAAGCAGCCTAACCCATGTTCTCTGAGACGATCCTGAGGATATCTCTCCTTGGGACGTGATTTTTGGGCCATAAGTAGAAAGAATATGAGAAAAGTGATATTCTAATATCAGGAATAAGTCTGCTTTTCTGGTAACCAAGTTCAAAAAGGGTGCAGAGGGCACAGAGGCTATGGAAAGAAACAATGTTAATGCAAATGGTCCAGGTTTCTTCCAACATAGACTCTTGCACTTGACCTTTGCGGTACACATTTCCAAGAAAATACTCTTATCAAATCACAGTAAAAATTCCTTTGGGTTTATTTTAAATATAACAAGTAAATTGCATTAGCATAAACACATTTCCATCTTAAGAGGCAGATTCTTTGATAGGTAGCTTTTGATGCACATAGATTGCAAAAATAGGAGGATGGCTTTAACAACAAGCCTCTAAACTTCCCTAGGATGCAACTGGGTTGGTAACTCTTCTAAAAGTAATAAAATGGATGTATTTTTCCACTGAAGGTGTACATCTTTGCAGCTTTTGGTGACTAAAAATACACTTTATTGATTTTGAAGACATCTGGAAAAATAAGCCATTTTTGTTTATTTGGAAAAGGTAGTAGTAACAGGATATATTTCCAAGAAGCAAGTATGTGTAAACACAAAGTTCTCCAGGCAGGCAGGATATACAGCACAGCCCAGTCTAAGATCCCATATGCATTCTATATAGACTTTGTTCATAATCTAAAATAGATCACATCATGTTCTCGTGACCACTAAAGGTTTGCTTTTCCCCTGAAAGGATGGCAGCTTTGGACGTTGTGCTAAGTTATTCTATCTGTGTATCAACAGCCCCATCATAGAAAATCCACTTCCTTTTACAAATATTAATTGGGATCCCTCTGGCCATGGGCCTTGCTGGGTCAGCCCAGCACAGACAAACCCTACTACCCTTGGGTGGGAAACACTAGGCATGACTAGATAAAAATCTGCTGATCTTTCTTTTGCCCATTTCTATCTTCCCAGTTTTCAGTCTCTGTATCACAAACAGGCTCAGGGTAACCCAGTCTTCCCTGTGTTAGTCCTCTTCTTCCTTATGTTATTAAGCCTGAAAGGATAATTTGAGTTGCAAAAAGAGAACAAATACTCAAGACCATAAAGAAAAACAGGGTGCTGGACAGAAATGCTCTGGGGTGAAGCTATAATATGAAAATGAACATAGACATGGCTGGCCTTTTGTCTTTCCATCATCATCCTAAGAAAGATCCCTCTTTTTCTGAGCCTCCTGGCTTGCATATGTGTGCCTTATCCTCCTCCTTTCTCTTTTAAGTAGCAGAAATTTTTATCTCTAATCCCCTTATCATCTGCTAGACAAAAATACAGATTCAATGTCCTCATTTATTTTTAAAAAATGCATTATTATCAAGAATGTTGCTAATTATCAGTTACTTTGAGAGCTATGAAACACTTCTCCTATCTTGGGAAAATATTTGGGGTTTTTCAAAAACTTTTCTGCTCAAAATCAGGAAGAAGAGTATAAGATTAGAATAATTTTATAACCAAAAAAAGAGTACTTTTGACTCTTTTGACTAGCTGAATCTTCCAAATAATTTCAAAACATGTTGTCCTGTTACTTAGGCGGTAGACTCTGACAAATTCAGAATAACTAAGAAAGGATTCTGTTATTCAGAAGATGTCAAAACAATAATGTCAACAGAGTTCTCCAAAGAAATGAATTTAAATAGAAAATTCATTTGAAATTTTCTTTCGCACACACTGTTCTGCAGCTGCACTGGATTAGCACTTCCTTCTGAAGGAGAATGCTCTGTCACAAAGATCCCTGACTTGCTCTAGGGCTCTGTGCTTACTTGTATTTTAGCAGCAGGACAATCAAGGCCTGAAAAGATGTTTTTCTGCAGTAAGTACTGTACCCTTCCTCCTTGGGGTCCAGCTGCCTGTGGTCCCAAGCCACGGGCTCGTACAGCACAGCTGTGCTACCTTGGCTCAGATTTTTGAGAAAACTGGTAATTTGTGAGGCAGGGGTGTGAGAAAGTGGGGTAGAGCCACACAAGGGAAGAATGGGAGAACTGCAGGCCGAGGTGCAGTTATTGAGCTGAGGATGGATGCTGCTACAGGATTCAAGAGAAAAAACACCAGCATGAGAAAGTATAACTTAAGGGACTGGAAGAAAAATACAGCATCTTACCTGTTTCTTTCTGTTCTCTAATCCCTGGAACTAACGAGTATTCAAAAAGAAAAAGCACAAAACAGACAACTAAACTGAGTGCAGTGAAAGTTCAATTATAATCTCAAGTATTAATCTGTGTAATTTTAACTCAGTTCCCATTGCTAAAGTAGATATTCACTCTATATGAATGAATAAAACAGTGTTTAGTATTATCCTCAAATAATCATTCTGTAGAATACTTAATTTTTGAGCTGCATGCTTCTGTGTGTCAGTGGTCTAATCTTACCTGATTATTCCCATTTTACTGCTTTGTTTATCCTATAGCCTCATTTCATAGCTTGGAATGAATCATGGTAAATCTGTATATCTAGTGGCTTCCTGATAAAACACATTTTCCAATACTATTTTTAAGCACTTACCATGCAGCGTGGCTAGGGGCACTGCGTGACAGATGCTGTGGAATCACTGAACATTTGAATATTACTATATTAATTTTATAAGAAGTGTTATACATATCCACATGGGCTTGTTAGTGATTGTATTACAGCCTAAGCGATCAGGAGAGGAGTTACCACAGGAACAAGTGATCGGAGCGGGTTGGGGATACTGATACCCGGAAAGGCAGGTTCTATGTCATACCCACAGTAGTCTACAACAAGGACATGCATTATTAAATATGCATTTATTAATTCTCCTGCTGCAGGTGACCTACTCTTAACTAAGCATTCACACAGCTTGCTTATAGATGACATGTTTCCTCTTTTCTGAATAAACTCTTTTTTTGCTTTAGGAAAGCTTACTTCTCATCTCATAAACTTGTCACTTGCAAACCTGGTTGAATATAAGGGAAGATGGTGTAGTACAGGCAAATGGGTCGATGACCACCACATGGTCCAGGTCATGAGACACTCAGATTTAGCTGCAAAAACACAGCTTGTGGTGCTGAATGATACACGCTGCTTCTGGCCAGGGCTCTGCAGCATGCTCTGCAAAGAAAGATACTTCAAAGACTGCCAGGAAATAAGGCACCTTCCTGATCAGGTGAAAGGTGCATACTGGAACTGTGACACTTGTTAGGGCTGTGGCCCAAAGCTAGACTTGGCTCTGCACTAACATAAGAAAATATTCCATCTACTCTCACAGATTTAGTTCAAGAAATATGATTTTCATGCTGTTGGAGCCAAGACCAAAATGAACACAGCCAGTTCCTTTTACTAAACACCGAACTGGAAGACTTTCCAAAGCTTGCCCAAGGAAAGAGGCACACTGACCACTAGCCGTTGTACATCTCCACAACTCCAGCTGATCTCAAATGGCATCTCATCCACAAGCCTCTCTAGCCTAAAAGA
The DNA here is from genome assembly GCA_014706295.1 of Lycocorax pyrrhopterus obiensis. NCBI lineage: Eukaryota > Metazoa > Chordata > Aves > Passeriformes > Paradisaeidae > Lycocorax > Lycocorax pyrrhopterus. The sequence goes on from JACSVZ010000002.1 coordinate 106,683,468, forward strand.
GATAAAGAACTAGTCTGTGCATTATTGCATGCTTCAGTTTCTTCAGAAGCTATAAATACAGGACTGAACAGCATCATCAGAACCAAACTTGTAGAAATGGTAGTCATTTTCTCATTAATTCCAAAGGATGCAAGGGCAAGGTGCACAACAGGACCACATCAGTTACTGTCTGCCATTGGTATGACAGTGGATGATAATTGGTTTGGTATCCATGAAAAAGAAAGCAAAATGTTCATGCTAATTTATTGGATTAGACATCAAGTTGTTTGCATTACAAAGTCAAGGAACAACTGCTTCTGATGACGCCAATGTAAATTATCACAGAACAAATCATTTGTTTCACAACTGAAATTGTAGAAGTGTATGGTACTAACAGATACACTTCGAACACAACCCAGCTGCCACTGTCTGCCAGTCTTTCAAACTAATAATTTAGTTTCCTTGTGGCATTAGAGTGATACACAACCTGTATACAATTCACATCTTTCACTAACTGTTTTTTTTCCTTTTTCTAAATTCAAGCTACACACAAGACTAAAGATATATTTTCACATCTGATTAATTTCATGATCATTTATGTTAAGTCTGCTCCAACTGAACCTAAAAAATGTGGAGGAAAACAGTTTTGTTTTTCTTTTAGCTTAGATTTAGATTTAAGAAGACAAGTAGCAGCAGCAGCATGAGACACATATAATAGGGCTTAATTACATCTCATACAGGCTTAATTACGAGAAGTGGCAGAAAGAACCTGCAACATTTCATCATTAGAGAAAAGTTACCAACCATGTTTCCCAAACTTTTAGTACAGAAGTGCTATTAATTGCTTACTGCCTGCATACAGAATTCGCATTTGTTATTCAGGCTGATATACATATCACAACTGCCACAAGAAATGGATAACTGAATTAGTTTGATGAATTTCTTAATAATAAACATAGCATTTCCACAAGAAGCTTAGGGAATTGAAAGCCTGCATTTATGAGTTCTGATTTCTGCAGCAACTGGTTTGCCTTTTCTTCTTATAAATTCAGGATAAAATATTGCTATTGTTATATACTTTGATATCCTTATTTAATTCCCAATGCATAGAGAAGACAGTCTATATGCCCACATAAGTAAAACAGTCATTTCAGAACTAGTTGAAATACACAATTTCATCCACAGAGGAAACTTTAAACAAGTTGGTTTCTGGGCACAGAAACTGAGAAGAAATTTAAAAAGGTGTATTTCCACAGTATCCCATACAAGAACTTTATGAAAATTTTTATTGTGAATTTTAATTTTCATTATTTCATGAAACATCGGTTGCAGTTTTACACAGTTATTTAGATGAAGTGATGACCTTTCATTGCAACCTGGGAGGGATAGATTTAGGTGAAAAATGCCAGTACTGTATTGATTATTGTACCATTGACAGATTCACACAGACTTTTATCTAGACCACTTGTAACACACCATAATGTGTTCTTATGTTATGTATTACAATATTTTGGAGATACAAACAAGTTCCAGAAAAGCTGAAATCATTATTTCAACACTTGATGGTGAGCTGTCAAAAAAAACCCCAAAAGTTTTTCTGGTGATGCTGACTTTTACAAGAAATGAGCATTTCACTGAAAATAATCTGACAAAGGAATTTGGAGTGGGCCTAATCCATTCCTGGCTGCTTTGATGGTATTTAGTACAGGCTCACTTTTTAGACATTCTGCTATACTATTGTTGTCAACATCTTCGAGCAGCAACACTCCAAAAGTGGTTACTCAGCCTACGCTACTTCCTGGCCATTCTTCGTAACACAGCTGAGCACTTTTGCTGTGCTGCACAGAGCATGTATGACATCCTAACCACATGCTGCCATTTTCTGTTTCTTTCCATGTCTTCAAGAAAGAAGGTGTAAACAACAGGGAACAGCCACCAAATACCTGGCTGTGCTGTAGGGCATCGCACCCAGTGGCCTCAGAGTCCATAGGAAGGACAGGACCATTTGGGGGTGGGAGCTGGTGTGGGGGGAGCATTTGCTACATGTAGGACACTCTTGGCCAGCTGTCTGGGGTTTAGACCTGTAGAAAAAGACTACAGAGACAGAAGTTATCCACACCATCTTTCTTTAGAAGGCACATTTTGTTGCCTTTTTTCCCCAGTACAGAATGTGACACCTCAAGCAGCACAGCTTTGAGGAGCTTTCTTTACCAAAATCTTTCCATAGCTTGCAACACATCTTCGACAGAAGACTAAACTCTCTTTAATTTAAGGATTCCTGGAATCCAGCTAAACTCTGCTGCTACTCCTCAGTCACACAGTTTCACTTCACCTTTCTATGGTTGTCAGCACTAGTGCAAATTAAGTCTTTTCTCTTGAAAAAATAATAATTTTGAAAAAAGTGTTCTATTTCTAAGTTCTAAGCATGTCTAATAAATACTCATTTTTTGTACTCTGTCTGAGGCTAATCCTAGTAGGTGTCAACATTTTACTTATCTGCCTCACTGTCATTTTTGGCAAGGGGGGAAATCAACAGCAGGCTGAAAAGATGCTGTAATAAAAATGTTAAAGAATAAAAACTTGAGCTTAAATCCTGACCCCTGCAGAGCCTCATTAGTACAATTCAACCTGTCTCAATTCATCACCATTCATCACTGCTCATTATTTTTATAGTCCTTCAACTCATCTACAGTCTGTATGATCATGTTTCTATCCAAGCCAACGTGCATTAGTTATTCGTGTATGCTTTGGCAAGATGGTATCAAAAGGTTTACTAAAATGCATGTATTATACCACTTGCCTTTCATCTGCTTATTTTGTAATCTTATCAGAAAGGTAAAAAAAGCAATCTGGCTAGATTTATCCTTTCTAAGCCTATTTGTCTTATTGCTTATGGTTCCATTATTAAAGCTGATGAAAATAATCTTCTTTACTCGACCTCGCAATGCATTTATCATTTGCCTGCTTTTTATGGTTCTAATTTCACTGGCTCTTCCAGTTATAGTCACAAAACACTCTCAAAAATGGACCCTGACACGGAAAGACATATGTGCACAGTGGGGATAAGGTTTGTGGAAAGAAGTAGAAACACAGTTTAATTAGAAACAGAAATAGAACGCAAGGTATAGCAAATTTTGTTTCTAAATCTGCCTCTTCTGACCACAATACACTGTGTGTGCTAAAATTCAGTTCTGCAGCAAGCACTACAAATCAGCCAGCCAGAGCACTTCAGCACTCCCTTGGCTTAAACCACATGAAAAGTCCCTCTTGACTTCAGCATCTACTCAAGTGTCACAAGCTAAGCACAAGCTTCACAGAAGGAAAAAATCAACCACAGTAAATCACAAGCCTCATTTATTAGCTCTGAGGGCCTACATACTGGAGATGGAGGAAGCAAGAATATAAGGTATGGATATTGGTGACACTGAGAGGCTCTGCGTTCCAAACCTGGCTTTGCACAAGCCAGTGCTTGTGCTTTTTTCTGTTACACCTCTCGATCAGCATTCATTCGTATTCCTCACTCTCTCTATTATTTGCTGTTTGGTACCTGAGCTTTGTTTTTGACATTTCATGGGAAGACCTTTTATAAGAGGTTATAAAAGCTCTCCCCTTGCTACTAAGTTGACATGCACAGAATTTCCCTCTGCACCAGCAAATTGCAAAAATGGCTTGAGACGTTACTCAGTACACTGCAGATCAAGTAGAGGTTCTTTAGTCACCAAAAAATCAAAAGTAAAGGAACTGGCGGCCTCTGTTTTAAACAGGCACGTCAATTTTGTCCCCAGAACCTTTGGGTGTGATAGTTAAGAACTGCATTTTTTATATGTCATTTTTCAAGTCCCGTTACACACTGAGACGTACTGAGTGCCCCTACAACTTTTTTCCTTAAGTATATTTTCCTCAAGCCAGCAAAACCCAAGCCACCTCAGAAAAAACACCCATAAAACCAACCTTGCTAAAACTCCCAAACTCACTCCAATAGTCCAGGACAAAACCAACACACCATTACTGCACTGTAATGTTATGATGCTGCTTCACAAGAGGTCAAGTAAAAACAAATAAAATAAATAAACTGTTAGCAGCTGAAAGGGTAGCAACATCTGCCAGTTCAGTTTCACATGAAAAAATAGCTTCTCCTCTCAGTAGTGGAAGTATGATACTGTCATAGGCCAGTTAGAGAGTCCCTGACCAAAAGCTAGATTTCAGCAACAACAGCAAATATCTGAAAGTGTTCAGCAAAAGAAAAGTGTGAACACAGTAGGGGAGGTAAAAGGAGAAAGAAGAGTGAAGAGGAGAAATCAAAAGAGATGTGATTCTTAATAAGAAGACATTAAAAAAATCATGATGTTAAAAACAGTCATGATAGAGACTGCTCCAGAAGAAAATGCACCCAAATAAAAGGGAATACAGTGCAGGAACAGTTGAAATTGGGGAATATTAAAGCAAATGCTGATGAACAAGCAGTGACAAAAGAGGAACAGCAGTGTTCAGCCTGAATTGGATGCCGAAGCAATTTGAATCACTGTGTTTACTCTCTCTCTTTTTTTTTCCTCCCCTTTTGTTTTATTAAATAAGCCACTTTGCTTATTCCAAGGGAAAAGAAAAAAAAGCATTCGACATTTCAGACATCTGTGAAGCTGAAAACTCTGTGAGGCCATCCAGGAACACTGTGGATATGTGGAACAGGGTTCAGTGAACAAAATGGATTTGCTCAGACTTCTGTGAATGTTATCGACCTCCACAAGAATGAAAATATTAAGATTAATGATTGCATCACGAGTGCTACACCACCAAATAGATCAGGAGACCCTTGAACAGGTTTTAAAGAGACGAGCAGCTCTAATTCTGTTTCCTGCTATTTAAGACACGTGGGGTGTGGGGTCATGCTAACAGGTAACAAGCAATTTAGGAAGTGGATCACCTGGCTGGTGCAATTCCTTCAAACAGCATAGGGATCTTGAGGGCATTTTGAAAGACTGCAGTTGCTGATTGAAACACAGGGAAACCTCTTTCACTCATGGAAGTACAGAGCACTTCAGTGCTAGTCAGAGATGCACACTGTAATGTGTTTTGGCAGCTGAGGTAGAGGGCAGAGAGGGCCAAACACACATGCACGCACTGATAATGCAAGAAATCCCACTCATAATTCCCTCTACACTTCTCAGCCAAACAATTCTCCTTGCTCCTTTCAGTTCTGCAAGAGAAAAAGCCTCAGAACTATGATTCATACAAAACAGTGGAAAGGACGCAGCTTCACACTCTGCCTCAAAATTCAAGTAAGATTTACAGCATTTTCTCAGTTGAATTACAAAAGAGACAGAGACATTCCAGGTCACACACGACTTCTGAAAATTTAGACTAGGTAATGTGTAATTAACATGTAAGCATTATTTCATTACTAATTATTCAGAGGGCACAGAATTTAATTACACTTTCATTGATGATTATTGCATCCACCTTTTCAAATCCAATGGCTTGTGGAAAAGATCTGCACATAAAAATTTTCAAATCTGACTTTAGTCAATGTGCAGCTATGTATCTTTTTTTTAAACAACAGTAATTTTTAATTGCAGAGCTGTTTTGCTTGTTTAGACGTACCATGTTTCAGAGCTGCATTATACAATAAAATGTTATGCATTTGCAAAATTGCAGTGCACAGCTGTTTTGTTACTTATACTCCATCTTAAAATTGACTGGTTGGAAAATGAAGTTTGTCTGAAAACAATCACTTCTGAACTCATTTAAGCTTACAGAATTTGCTATGAAAGTCTCTCTTATTTGAGCTGAAAATGCGATTCACTGGCTAAATAAATGCTACACTAAAACTGTAGACCAGGAAAAAAGGGTATTTTATTTTCATTCTTTTCTTGCTTGGTGGTTTTCAACCAAAAACCTAAAAAATGTATATAAGGGCAAAAGACCCAAGCAAACATAGCTGACTCAAGCTAGAAGGTCAGTAAAGCTGGGAAACGGCTGCATGATTATCTTATACTGATTAGAAGCTGTAATTCTCAGAAAATAAATAATTATCCGAGATGCAAGTCAAACTAGTTCTGTGAACCGTCTTTGCTGAATGCGCTTTTAAAGAAGTAAAAGCACCAAAAGCTGTTTGCATAACCAGTTAATTAGGACAGGCTGCAAGCAGAGAGCTAGAGAGATTGCATTCAACAAAACTAGAAGTATAAGGGCACCATCAGGTAAATCTCAGGTAAATCAGTAGCACGACTTATGGTGATTTCAAAAAGAGGAGACTTGGACCTCAAGAGTAAGGATGGAATTTGTTTCCTAACCAGGAACTCTTTCTACTAATGCTAGAGAGACATGTTAGAGAAATCGCTCAAAAATGATGGCTTTGGTGTTTATTTAAACAAAGAAAGAAAACTAAAGACGTGCCTTTAGGCCTGCATCATCACACTAAGTGATACATTCACAAGGGGTTAAGAGCAGGTGGTACTGATCCAGGTGACCACTCAGATGTGAAAGGAGGCAGGGGGAATCTTACAGAAGTAGTTTTCCAGCAGAGAAAACTATCAGCTATAGCCAAATACTGAGGCCTGATATCGCAGGAGGGAATTTTGGCTAATGAGGGACAAGCCTCAGAAGCATGAGTCAGAGATCCCCTGCTACACCATAAAACGCCATAACACACCTACACCAAGATCTTCGTGTGGTAAGTTCAGATGGCAGTGGTTAGAGAAAAATGCAGCAATTTTCTTTTGAAAAGAGTCTGGACTTAAATAGACATGCTTGCTAAATCAGAACACCCACCACACTCCAACAGTAGGTTACCAACTGTGAGCAAACCAGGGAATTGCCTATTAAATGCAAAAATCTGCCCTCTCTGTTTTGGCAACAAAACCTGGAATACTACCAGGCACTAAAGAATTAGACTGTCTCAAGGAAAAATAAGTAAAAACCGAAATGATTGCTGATGGATGTTAGCCCATGAAAATGCTCAGGACAGCTACAAGGAGCACAATCAACAGCTAACCTTTCACAGCCTCTCCCCCTACAACTACTGCAACACACTGAAAGGTTCACGTTGTCACTGGGCAGCAAATATAAATACACACCTTCTGATGAACTGGAATAAACACCTCTACGGATTTCACACAGAGGACAGGGCATGACCAGTATAATTAAGTAATTTGAAAATAGAAAAAAAAGCAGGTTTGGCAGGTTTTAAAGCACAGGACAGAAATCTGTGCTTCTGCATTGTAATAGGCTATTTCTTCTCTCTAGGCAAATGTTTATGCTATTATGCCAGTCCATGGGATTGTCTCAAGATAACTAGTTCTTCTACATTCAGCACACAAATACATTACTCCATTTTATTCCTATACAAACAGCAATTTCCCACTATTACAAAATGAGCATACAATGAATCTCATATTCACCGTACTCCCACAGTGCCTCTTCTTTATACAGAATGAATACAAAACGTGAAAGAATTAAGCTTGTGTGGTCAACTCATATTCTAACACCTTTTGAGTACTTGAAAAATAAATGTCCCCAACATTTTATAAATAGATAACATTCAAATATGTATAGATAAAATTCAGAGTCCTCTTATTTTTGTATATATACACACATGAGGTTTTAAGGAAAAGCTAAAAAATGTGGTGCCATTTAAGACAAAATGTCCATAGCAACTTCCCCTTCTTTTCTCTGCTAGAAAACTGTAATTATAAGCTTAATGCCATATCCAATGTTTTGTATATTTTTTAAGTACAGCACTCAATACAAAAGTCCATTTCAGGTCTAAAAATCTTGGTATGGTACTATAAAGCCATTAACTCTATATTAAATTATACCACATTTCATTTATACTACATTTCATTTTAGCTGTGATGGCGCAGTAATTACTACTGATTGTTTCTGATCTCTCACATATGAAAAAGCATGGCTGGTGAATTAGTGATGATAACCAAAAATGAGAAGCAAGGGCATTTATACTTTTTCTTTGTACACCATTCAATTGTTATTAAAAAAATCCATTATGCTCTGTATTTTACTACATAAGGCAGATACAACCCATTAAATATATCTTTTACTTTCTCTCCTTTTTTCAACAAAGATCACAAGATATTATCATATTACCTTTTCTCTCTCACTGCACCGCCAGGCTCTGGCCAGCCAATTCTGAATTTGCTTTCACTTTCAGACATTTATCTGCATACAGTTAGGTGAAAGGTATTATTAATCATATCCTGTTGCTAGGCTACTTGGAGATGTTCATTTAAGCTTAATGTTTCTCTTTGTTATAAAGTGCCATGAGGAACACACAGACCTGAGACAAGAAAACTACCTTGCAGAAACTGCTTAAAAAAGAAAATAATATCAAGGCTCTCATAACAGAATACACATTAACAAGAAAAATAATTTAAAAGACCCCAAGTATAGACTACAGTTTGCATAGTAGAGCTTCGTTTTAACATGAACCTTTTAGATAACTGATGCACAATAAGAATTAAAGCATAGATTTAATGTTCAGCCTCATAGCTGTTGGAAGAGCTTTAAAGACACTACAATGCCTTTATTAGAAATAATTCTGCAATGAGAGCATTGTCTAATATTCAGTAAAATGAACAGAAATGTATGAATCACACATAATTTAAAGAAAAATACCATATACGCCCATGTAAATGAGCATATTATTTATAAGGTTTTTGGTTCAAGCTTATGTGAAGATTCAACACCTCTGCATAAAGATTCATATCCACATCTACAAAGAGTTACCAAGGACTTGACACGGGCTTAAGTTACATGCTACAAAGTTCTGTGTAACAAAAGAGATGAAGTAGTACAAGAGTGGGATGTGACTTAAATGGCTCTTTTAACCTAGTGAGTAGCAGTCGTTCAGTGGAATTGGAAAACATGAAGCAAAATCCTAGTAAAGACAAGGCCATGTATAATTTTACTCCGAGAGAGCAGGATGAAGTTCTCTGACTCTCTCAAAGTCTCTATACAACCAGCTACCTCATTTAAAAATCTGCAAAAGGCCTTGTCTATGTTACAGCTTCAATCACGTTAGTGAACTGAAGCAAGACAGTCCAAATTGTTTCCTTTCCACTCTGTTCCAGCTTGTCTGAAAAAAAAAAGGATGTGCTTGAATGACTTTCCAAGTATTTTGGAATACTGATAGTCATTTTGATTCTGTGTAGGATCCCTTTCCATGACTGAAGACAGAAAACATCCACTTTGAGAGTATCAATATCTGGTGCACACACTCTTTTGGAAATTTGGTTGTAGCCCTTAAAAACATATAAGCAGCAGCACCCACTCAGCACAGTGGTCCCTCATAACTTCCTAATCCATCCATTCTGTTGAAATGCAAAAATTCTGAATACCAGCATAGACTGGCAAATATTCTCTATTTCTGGGGAAAGTAAGCCTTTTTCTGAAGTTCTGATCTGCAAGCTAACACAGCACTTTGACAAAATGACAGTAAGCAGTGTTACAGAGTTTTCAATACAGATTCCTGGCTTGGATACTGGTTATCACCAGAAACACACGAGTGCAATGATGAAAGTAGTCTTCACCCTTCACAGAGTTAAGAAAACAAAAAATGTTTTTTTTAAGAGACCAGCAGTGACACTGGACTCCTTTTTTAACTCCTGCTACCTTGGTGCTTTCCATGTAACAGCTGCAAACAATGCTCTTCCTGATTCTTCATGTGAAAAATAGATGCAAAATACTTCTGGAAGACATACTGCAGTGCATTGATATGTCAGTAAAACAAGAGTACAAAAATGGCTGTAGTATAGAAGAGTAAGTAATTTTCTAGAGTTTCCTTTATTAGAGACATTATTTACAATTAACTTTCATTTCTGCACTAATATTATAGGCATAGAAAGTTTTGCATTCAACGTTTTCAGAAGTGCTAAACATTGGATTTTTAAGTCCATAAGTAGAGATTTTTTTAAAAGTTGGATCTATGGCATTGGGGTTTGAAGTATGTACTGGTTAGCTTAAGAAGATTTTGTTTCAATCAATACTCAATTCTATCTATTCTTTGTGGAAAAAGACAATAAAATGTTGTCCAAAACAAACCTAAAAGCCAGCAGGTAGGTTTCCAGAACCAATTCTGGTCTAAGATTCCTAACTGCAGTCATGTTTTCCTATGAGAAGGCTGAGATGAAGCCAAACAGGCAATGCTGCTGACAAAGCCAGTGCTGCTGATATCATCATAAGATCCAGGACAAATTACATCATAACTTTTAAAGCAGAAAATACGAGGACAAGAGTTAACTGAGAAATTTTTCATAATAGAAGCTTTTTTCCACTCATGTTTGGAGAGGCCCAAAACATGAGTGCAGCTGCTCTCAAGAGTAAACAGAACCACAGCGAACAAAACCAGGCAATGTCCTGGACATGACTAAAAGATTACACTGAAGCTGAACCATGACTACCACATAGTTAGGGAGATAGAGAAAGTCATGAGCCCTGAATGATTTCATGCTGCAGCAAGGCTGCTACTTACACACAAATTACCCGGTTTGAAGCTACCCCAAGGCATCTCCAACACAGGAAAGTCACTATTTGTGAATGTAATTTAGAGCACAGGGTAGTTGCCAAATATCTAGCTCCAAGCAACCTGGTGCCTTGCATCCTTCATATACAATTAAGTAAGTTTTGCAGCCCAAAGTAACACAAATATAAACATATCATATAACTGAAATTCCCCATATAAAAACTATTTTGCATGCGATCCTATAAAGGTATCACTAGTTAGATTTAAAAAAGTAAGTTAGATTTGGTTTTAAAAGTGGATCTTGCCAACCTCAGAATGCTTTGTGGATCAAACACTTTTATATAAATATCATTGCTGACATTGTACTAAAAGTTATATTGATGAAGACCTGTGCCTCTGTCACTATTTTCTATGCTGTTGTAAGTGTTGTACCAGATAGTCATTTCTTCAATGAGGATCTATTTTGCTTACAATCTTACAAATAAATTGTTCTGACACTCCAGCGTTTTAAAAAATTAATTTAAGAAAGACAAGGTTCAGCTTCATTTAGAAGACCAAGCACTTTTTCAGAGAGAGAAAAACACTTAGGACAAACGTGGAACTGCTTTAAGTTTACAAGACTATGCATTCTGGTTTGGTAGTTCTGCTTTAATAATGCTTTGTAGCAGTACTAACTCCACATTGCTACCCAAGTTACTTTTCCCTTTTACTTCAGATTTCAGCTGGGTAGGGGAGTTAAAAAAAAAGACGAAAACAAAACACCCCTTCTTAAAATGAGGTACAATTTTAAAAAAGCCTCTGTTTTTACCTTGTCACAGTTTTTTAAAGAAAAAGTGTAACTTAATATTCCACTTGTAAGAGTTAAAAAGGATAGCTGTGAATGTATAACCCAGTTTTAGTTTTGAAGTTGACAACAAATGCATTATGGCAATTACATCTCACCAGAAGGAAAAGAAAAACATAAAGAAATAAGTAATTTTAAAATCGAGCTCAGCCTGGTGGTCTGATAACCACAGCTGCCACACTCATGATGTGAAACATACCTGTCCACATGCCCTGATCTCTCAACTCTTGTAATAGGAAGAAATTCCATGCTTCTGTACAGCAGAGGGAAATTCTTACCACATAGATAACAGCCCTACCATTTAATTTCATACTCTTTTCCTGGGTTTCTACTCCCACTTCGAGAAAACTACTTGATATCCCTGTTTTTTGGCCTGGCCTTCCTTTTCCGAATTGCCGCCTCTGTTTTTCCCACCAGATGTACTGGACAGGTCAGCTGATCTTTGGAAAGCCAAAGAGTAATTCTTGCTGGTATAGTGGGCAACCAGCCTGGATCCAGGGTAAAACTTTTCAAAGTTTTACAATGTTAAGTTAGAGGCTGGTCCCCTCCACTTCAGTAGCACCCTGCTTCCTGTGCGGGAAGAGCTAAACAGCTTTTATTGGAAAGGGTTTACTAATTTGGACAATGGAACCTTAAGATTCTGTATGCAGATTTTTCATCTTGTTCTCTAAATTTAGGTTTTTTGCTACCACACCATCTTACAATTGTGGCAACTGTTTCATCAATAAGGCATTAGGGTGGCAGAGACTGAGATGACAAGAGCACTTCAAAGAGCAGGTGCTGCGAAACCAAGAAACATCAGTTTGTCAAGAAGCAGCAATATCAACGAAGTCGCATCCTGATGTACGGCACCCTAACTAAAGCATGCAGGGCGGATTCAGTGAATGACACACTTGCTGTAGCCTCAGCACCCCCAAATACAATAGAGAGAAAGCAGTGGATAGTTTCCTCCCCCGCCAGAAGGTAATTTCTTCTCATCCTTCAGCGCCCTACATGGGGACCACACCAGTGAAGCACTGTCACATGGAGTCTTCTGTAGCCCATGAACATTGTGGTAACTTCTGTATCCCTCCAGAACTACTCAACTTATGGCCAGGGGCTTCTCAAAAAAGCATCCCTCAATCAAGTGTATGTCAGGGTGATTTAAAGCTAACTGAAATTAATTTCCTAATGAACATGTAGCTCTTTAAGAAACCAAACACACCGCGTCTACTATTTCATCTAATGAGATGAATTATTAATGGAATTAATGAGTAATCTCCCTACTGCTCGTATTTTTAACGACCAGACCTTTTTACTCCCACACTCAGCTGCTTACAACACTATGCTGAGCATGCAGTTTTAGTGATCACTTCTACAGTTTAATGTCCTACCTGCAAGGACTCAATTTTGTGCTAACACCTACTGCACTGAGGTTCTCCACACAAGTAATGATGCCTTATTTTCATGACACACTTCTCATCCTACAATTGACATTCAACTTTTTGCTGTTCACCTAAAAATGACTACTTGCTCTTTCCTAAGGGCTAAGAACAGCTTTTGTTTCACAGGCATCATGGAGACATCTTTCCACCTTTGTTGCTCTTTATGCTCCTCATTTAACCTCATACTTCTACTTCCTGTAACAATGCATTCAGTCTTCACGCACAAGCCCTTTCCTTGTGGGTAGGCTTTGTCTAACACATTCTCATTTCTCCCATAGTACACTTCAGATCGATTCCCTTCACTCTTTCTTGGATATACAGGAGCCTCAACACCTCCTGTCTTGCTAGCTCAGTGCATGAAGTCTCAGTTTCCTGTAACAGAAGTAAGATTTTTAGCTAATACCACCAGTGGATTTTCCAGAGCTACAGTCCATGCCCATCTTACAGCAACACCCAGATATCTTGGCGTGCTCCAAGTTTGAGAAGTGTTTCTTTTCTTCTGCCCTTAATTGAAAATGAGTTATCTAAAATACAGTTTGTCCTTCTTAACCTTTGTTATCTTCATCCCTCATGAAATATGTCTCCTCATCTGGAAAACTCCTTCTGCTTGAATTCCGCTCTGGTTCCACCTGACAGCATCCCTTTGTATTTTCCATCCAAACAACCTCTGGCTCAAGAGATCTGGCCTTGAGATATGGCATTTGAGCTCTGATGGCTGTGCACGACTGTTCATACCAGAATAATTGCAGTCTGAGCTGATGATTATACTCTAACCCATAAATATTTGTTATTAACAGGCAGAGGACTGTAACAGAACCCTTCCACATAGTAAAACAGACGAAGAAAAGATTTTTATCTCTGCAGGACTCTACAAGTTTTAGGACATGCTTTGAAACACACTTTAGTTTCAATTATTGCTAACTGCAAAACATGGAGGTCATAGCATGGGCTATATATCTTCAAAATGTTTATTGAAATAGCATTGATGACTAACTTAATTAGTCATAGCTGCAGTGCTATTTTTCTCCTGATTATTTCCTTCTTCCATACATTTTCAGATTCACAGCCATTTTTTTCAGCACTCCTCTGCAGAAATTCTACAATTCATTAATAGCAACGAAAATGCATAAAGAGCAAAGATTTTCAACTTTTCTAGAATTTTTTCCGTAATAGCATCCACCAATCTGTGCACCAAATAAGTGGAACAAAAAATAGGACTCAGTCTGATTAAAAGTACTTTTTAAAGGAAATTTCAAGAATCAACATCTATGTTGCTGATACCTGCCTTCAGGTAATGTTTGAAACTGCTGAAAATCAAATATGCCAGTTGTAAATAGGTGTTATCAACAAACTTCTATAGTGTTCTGCAGAATTTTCCAAGCTGAGAGTTTCCACTGCTGTGATAGCAAAAAACACAGAGATTTAGAAAAAAACAACTCTGAAAAATAAAGTACTGCAAAAATACAACTCAAAAAAATGGTATATATAAATTAGAAGCAAACTTTCCAACACACCTAGTCCCCTATAGACTGTTGAAGACATTCTGACACGTATGAAGGGGAAGAACAATAAAACAAGAAAAACAACTAACAGCACATTAAGAAATCCACTTTTTATATTATGGCTCAGCTGTTCCCCAAAGAGGGAAAAGGCTGTGCCGCCATCTTCTGAAGGAAAGAAAGTGGGAGACTTGTATTCTGAGGTTTCAACACCCAGTTAGGAATTTAGCAACTGAGAAACTTCATGCCCATGTATAGGCAAACATGAACTCTGTTGTCTTTTGCTTCTCAGGTTTCTTTTAAACATGGGTATGATTTTTAAGGTGATTTAGATCTCAAGTGTCTTGGAAAGCCTGACTCACTACTAAGAAGTTTTACCCAAATTACGTAATTTTAAGATGCCAGAGTATTGAATGCAGAAATTATTTATGTTTGGAGACACAAAAAGAGTAAGAATAAAGAGTAATTGCTTTGTTTCTATATACCCTCACATTTATGCTCCAGTGGAGTTGCAGAGAAGCTTGGTAACACATGGAGAATGCAGGACAATACAACAAAGCATCTGCAGATAACTCCATCCCCATTTTCTGCTCTTTGGTTTTATAAGGAGTCACAAAAATACTTTACACTTCATTATTTCAATAGCACCTATGAGCAAAGTGTACTCTGTTTTTTCATGTCAGCCAACCAGCCATTAAACTACCAGAAGTTAAATCTTTTAATATCTTACATTCAGTTCTGCAGGCTCCATACATAAAGCAAGGGTGTGGGAGAACAAACCCTGCAATTACTAGCCAAAAGGAACAAAGCATACTTCTGTCTGCCAGCCTCTAACTCTTACATCACTTGCAATACTTCACTTATTCTGTTTTTTTTAAAGAGTTAGAAACATAGCTGAAGCTATCTAATGCTTGATAAGGAATAAACACTTTCCTTCAGTAGGCATGACAAGATAATGAACTATACTTGTACACAAAATAAAAAATAAAACAAATCAGTGAGGAGTTTTAAGTTATGGATGCACCAGAGCAGAGAAAATAAACCATGAACATTTTGTGCTAAACCCAAGCTGATCCGGAAAGAAAAGTCGGAAAGTTGGAAAAAAGTTTTCCGTCTCTCACCTACTACCAAAAAGATCTTCTCTTCACAGTACCCTGAGATCCTACTGCATATCCAGGTCAAAGGAACAAGAAAGAGTGTAAAAAACAATAGTGTGTATATATATATATATATTTTTTTTTCAAACCCACTACCAAATGTAAGAGGAAAAAGTCCCCAATGGCCCAGCTATTTTTGCTTTCTCATGTTTGAAACAGTTAATGGAATTTTCCTCCTACTCAGAATTAAATCTTCTTCTTGCTTGCCCATTTTTTGAATTAGGACAACTATTTCTACTTCCCACTTGTAGACCCAACACATCCAGTATCTTTGACACATTGTTCCATTTAGTGACCCTGTCCATCTCTCACCACCTTTTTTTCCAAAATGAGAATTATGGGGATTACCTGCAGAAAATGCCAAACTGCTGAGTTTCCCATGAACAAGCAAAACACATGGGTTTGTAGGAATAATATCTCCATTGCGTCCGCATGAGATGGCGTGCCCTACTGTACTGTTGCTCATTTCTGAGCACATTGGACACTTTCAAAACGATAAGAAATCTACACACCTCTCAGCTACCTCAAGCTGACACCAAATGGCTGGTATTAGAAAAAGTTTGAAAATACTCAAAGCAAAACCCCACTCTAGTTCTAATTAAGGTCTGTGTGTGTAAATCCTCAGGATCATTTCATGCTCTGTAACTTAACAAATAAATTTATTCTGGCAATGGCTTCTAGGTACAGATTTGTCTGAACTTCAATACCAATGACAGTGGGCATTAAAATCCATATTTTCAGCTAGCAAGAAACCAGAAGCCCTGAAGACCTTTCACCTTACGTCACCAAGCTAATGATACAGAACTGGCAATAGGAAGCTGATTAGCTTCAGAGGTCAAATATTATCTTTAATTTAATGACAGAATTAGTTGTCCTGTGCAACAAACCAGGGCTTTATGATGACATTACTTCCGACAGCACGAAAGGATACATACAGAGAGCCGTGCTTTGTATCTTTGACCACTAATAAGAATATAATCTTTTCCCCCCACTTTGGACTCCTTTTTTACTTTAGCTTATATTGTAAACATTCGCTTTTAAAGTCTTTTTGGTACAAAAGAAAGTCCTGGCAATAAATCATTACAACATTACCTCCAAAAAGGAGGTAGTTTGAGTCTCTCGGGTGCAGATAAAAAAAATGAAGGAAGTTAATGCGTTTAAGCTAACTTGCTCTCCTTTATTTATTTGTGCCTATTGGTTCTCAATATTTTCCTTCTCCTGCTTTAATATACCTTATTACACGTAGCTGTTGGAATTAAAATTATAAGAAAAGAACATTCTGCCTGAGGGATTGCAAGAGAAATTTGAGAACAAAAAGAAACGGTGAATCTGTCAAGCTCAGATAAAAAGAATACTCAAAGAGTTATGGGTGGTAGTTTGGATATTGCACAGAAAATTTAACAATTTTGTCTTGGGATGGTATTTCCTTGATAATAAGAAGTATCTGTCGTCATGTCAAATTGATGTGTTAAGACAAATTACCATCTCTCACACTGCATTTTCCACTGTCTTTACTCCACTCTTCAGAACAATCTTTCATACAATTGAGCAGTTTATAGCTCAAGTATGTAGAAAACATGAACAAATCCATAAATCTTTATATGTGGCTCAAAAAACTCCCATCAAAAATAGGTCTACTTTGCTTTAGAGAATGAGAGGCAACAAAAAGGGAAATAGAACATGGCAAAAGCTTTTATGCAGAAAGATTCACACTCTGTGAGGACTCTTAATACACCAGATGCAAAACATTTAAGTATTAACATCAACCCTGAGAGGTAAACATACAATACAGATCTATGATATGTAAAGAAGAATGTATCAGGGTTATGAAACAGCTCTTGATTACACCACTGTGATCAACATTAATACCTTTAATACAAACAGCACTGGAACATCTCCCATCACATCTTTGGAGGGAATGGATGCTGAAATACAACACTGTAACCTTTATATACATTTCTAGCTTAAATGGTTAGTGAACTGTAAATTGTACTTTTTCCACTTTTGGCTCTTAAATATGTGAATACTCAAGTTACATACAAGTGCCTTACAGATGTTGACATAATATTTATTGAAAGTCTATAAATTGTGAATTTATTAGATGTAGTTTTTTTAGTTCAATGTTTAATTTGTTATTTTAATTAAATATTCAATATTACTTAATTTTAAATCAATATTTGTTGAGGGTGTTGTTTTTTATTTTTAAATTTTGCTTTATTAAGCCAAATATAAAAGAACACACAGACCCAGAAAATTGGAGACAGTGAAGAGACTTGGCTTCTAAATGCAGTAAACTAAATACTCATACTGACAGACTGATTAGTGATGGATCTTAAACTAGGATAAATTGGGAAGTATTCTTATAGTTTAGATTTTATACACCACCTGTCTTCTTTGCAACCAGAACTTCTGAGCCTGAACACAGTGACCACTGTCATTTACAAGGAATCATTTTGTCTGACTAAACAATACATTTTGATAATTTAAATGAATTGGTTAAAGGAATGTTGTAAGCAATGAAAGAAGACCACAAATCTTGTGGCAAAATTCTATCTCAGGACTAAATTCATAATGACACAGGTTTTCAGAGTTATTAAGAAGAAACGGAACTTCATTTTTCTGTGAGGAATGTTCTCTTGCCTTTATACGGAAGGGTCTCAGAGCACACTAAACATGATACAAGCTTCCACTGAACCTGAAATGCTACGTCTCTGTTAGCACAGGCTTCTAATACCAGAAGAAGCCCCAAAGTGGGACATAGCATCACCTCTGCTTTGTAGACGGGGAACTAGGGTACAAGTTTTCTGCATTATTGAAGATTTCTTAAGAAATCATTGGTAAACTCAGACAGAACGTGTTATCTTCCACCATATCTAGGACCTTGAATAAGAGACCACCCCTTGTCCCACAGGAAGGGGAGGCAAAAGAGTTTGATGCCATAAATCTCTGAATTTCCTGTTTACCAGGTAAGCATATCACATGTAAAGTAAAAGCCATGCACCTTCATGAAACAGAAAGAAACTTCCTCAATGTATAATGGCTGAAAGAGGGTACAACACACCATGCTTCTCCTTGAAGCATTTTATAGGCCAGGTAATTTTTCCATTATTTTTCTCCTATATTCACAGAGCAGTATCTGCACTTTGTTGATCAGCACCGGAACTGGTCTTTCAAAAGGATCTTAAAATGTTACCTAGAACTTGCCTTGGTTTCTGCTGGGATTGTGTTAACTTTCTTCCTAGAGACTGGTACAGTGCTGTGTTTTGGATTTAGTATGAGAATGATGTTGTAAAAACACTGGTGTTTTCAGTTGTTGCTAAGCAGTGTTTATACTAAGGCAAAGACTCTTCAGCTTCTCGTGCTCTGACAGCAAGAAGGCCGGAGGGGCAAAAGGTGATAGAAGAAACAGCCAGGACACGGAGCCAGAGGGATATTCCAAACCATGTGATGTCGTGCTCAGTACATAAAACAAGGGGAAAGCTGGATGGGGGCCACTGCATGGGAGCTATCTGGGCATCGGTCAGCAGGGCACTGAGAAATTGCATTGTGCATCACTTGTTCTGCATATTCTACTTCTTTTATCATTATTATTATTATTTACGTCCTTTTCTGTCCCATTAAACTGTCTTTATCTCAACCCTTGAGTTCTCTCCCTTCTGCTCTTCTGATTCTCTCCCCCATCCTGCTGTGGGGTGGAGTGAGCTGCGTGGTGTTTGGTTTCTGTCTGGGGTTACACCAGGACAGAACTACACAACGTACAGAGGGTTAACTAAGCTCAAGAACTATGGAAGAACCTGGCAAACCTTTGCAGTTTTATATAGCCTAGCAATATGAAACCCCTTTCTATTCTTGGCTAGATTTCCTTCACACACGCTCTTTAAAAAGTTTGTAGAGAGAGAACACAAACTGTAGTACCTCTAAGGGGTATCCTCAAGGCTAATTTTAGGCAGTGGAAACCAGCCTCTTTCTAGACTTTCTCTTAAGCCCATGGAAAGATTGTGACTCCATAGAAGATGGTCACAAAAGGATATTTAAACTGGATTTGTAATTGTAACCATCCAAAAAAAAAAAGAAGAAAAATAGCCCTGTTGAAACCAGTCACACATCTGCACCTGTACCTGCCTGCTCCCATTCGTTTTTAGCTTCATCCAGACAAATGTTCCTGCTCCTCCCAGTCTGCCTATGCTCCAAACAACAAGTATTATGAACTCTCTGCCCCAACCTAAATCAAAACCCGTGTGTGAGACAAACCTCTCTGACACTACATCACAGTTAAGACTGAGAACTGAAGTTACCTTGAAGGGCAAAAAGGAAGTGTCCCCCTCTCCACTAACCACACTGATCAGGAAGATCAGCCTACCAACCCCAACATTTCTCTTTCAATTCCCTCCTACAGGTCTCGTCTTCTTTTTTCTCCTATATTTCATGGTTCACATCCCTAGGCTTAAGATTGTGAATTGAAATATTTTTACATCTTCTTTGGTGAATCTCTATACATAATTTACAAAGCCTTACATGAATTCCCTTACACCAACACAAATCTTCTCCCTTATTCATGTATCACCACCATGGTTTAACAGGGCATGGAAGATCTTGATCTTCTGCAATTAAATTCAGGGTCAAATGACTCCACATCCATAATCTACTGATGTTTGAGGCAAAAATAATACAGCAAAGGCCCATTAAAAAAACAAAAATTCTGTACGGCCTGTAGGAGTAACAGCATGTACCTGAGCAGGAAGAGGAGTGCCATGCACTACAGAACTATTTATTTGATCACCCAAAGTCACTCACTTTGGAATTATATAATACAGGGCTAACAGCATTCATCAAAAGTATCTTGGGAGCAACTGCCACGTCATGTCCAGTATCATGTGGGAAACGTTACAACGAGTTATTGCTCAAATCCAAAATACTTCAAACTTTTCAGACTAAAATTGAGCTATGGAAGTGGTCTTATTTGCTTAAAGCATAAAAAGCATTACACTGAAGTAAGTTGACATTACCCTCATTTCCATAAACCACTGCAGCTACTGACTGACATTTTGCAAGTTAAGCAAGAGAGGAGTCAAATTCATACTGGCATTTCTACTGTCAGGCAAAAAAGTATGAAGCGTGCATAAACCTGCAGTCCCATCTATTTCTTGTCACCGTATCCCTGAGAAGCAAGCGTAGATGTCACTTTCTCCTCCTATCTGTCTGCATTGCACATAGGGAAGGCATGATGCTCTGTATCTTCTCAGACGGTGTTTTATATTCAACAGTGAGCCTTTACTGTTTCAGAATAGTGCCCACTAGGACAGGCTGTTTGATGGAAACCATCAGGCTAGAACTCATCCTCAAAGCAGTTGCCATGTGTTTAGGCAGCAGCTACACTTGTGTTTTTAAACGAACAAAATATCTGAACTCCTTTTGCAGAGATTCAGCAACCTGAAATTATTGCACCTCCTAACTGGATGGTGACCAAAAATAGACTTCTTGATGAGTTCTTCCTCCTAGAAAGTTTACTCTTGAAGAAGGATGTATTTGGTTACAAACATGAGGTTTCTCCAAACAACAAATGCATAAAAGAAAGGAACAACAGAGTGAGATGGTTTAAATTGCTTTTGGAAAGCTTTAAGATGTTTGCTTAGATCTGCTTTGGAAATTACGTAATCTGTGAGAGAACGCTGTCTTTTTCTAACTTTCAGGAATTGAATTAAAATGGAATGTGACCTCTATCTAACAGTTCCAACAAAAGACAGCATAGTTTCTATCAGAAAATATTACTTAGTAGAATTAAAATAAAACCCTCACAGGTTTAATAGAGGATGGAAAAAACTGATTTCAACATCAAAGTCTCCAACTCATGCTTCAAGAAACCGCACAGGCAGACTTTGCTCACAAAATTCTGAGGACATTTCATCTCAAATCAAGGCTTAATCGATTGATGTTGCAAGGTCTCTTTATGGGAAATCATTCTTTAAAGGACAGACTGCAAAATATTTGCTAATAGTATATGAAGTACTGTAGCTAATTAAAGAAAGTACATTTGTCAAATAAATTAAGTGATACATTATCATTTGCCTTCTCAGTAATCTATAATGCATCTCCAATATATCAGCATGACTTAAAGGAGCCTTTGTTACAGCTAGTAAAAACCTCAATTACTCTTCTGAACAAAAGTCTGACATTCTATTTTTTTTTCCATTCTTAACAGGACACTCTACTTAAACTCTATTTCACATACTTCTTTGAATCAAAAAGTTCCTCAAAAAGCAAATTCAGATATTAAATAATTTTTCTTTTTATTAATTTTTTCTTTGAAATAAACAAGAAAGAGCCTTATTTTTTATTTGCATTTAGTTTCTACTTTAATAAAATTTATACTTTCCACTAAGAAACATTCTGAAGGTTTTCAAATTAACTCAACTTTAATCTATTTCATCATTATTCTCCTGGGATGTAAAAAACCACCATATCCTTACAAAATTATTTAAAACGTCTTTACTATTTCATTTTTCATTTTTTTTCAACTGCAAACTCTTGCCAGGAAAATAAGTGAATTTTTTTATGAGAGCAAATGTAGGTAATTGTGTCTATTTAGTGTTTCTATAACTTCTCCTAGAGCCTTTCTTTGGCTGGGCATAGAGAAGGCAATAGGGGATACACATCATAAAGTCACCCCAAGACAACCACCTAGCTTGTGGGGCTTTTAAAAAGTCGTTAGAGCTAAATTGCTTAAAATTAGTAAAGTTATTTTTCCATTCATGCATCCCTCTCAGCTGAGAAAAATCATTCACAGTGAGCACTTGACAGCACAGCCACTTTCCCCATTAATTGTCGACTAAGACAAGAAAATTGAATTTTTGTCTGCTGAAGTTTAGGCAGCGGTTTCACGGGCAGAACACCCTCAGCTGCTGTCAGATGCTCAGTTTCTCTAAGCTGCAGAAGTGAGCTGGCATACCTATACCCGCTAATGACAGACAGCTCTTCTGAGACGGAGTGGCAGCAGGTTAGTTCTTCTAAGCAGTCCACAGGGCGACGGCAATAGCTTCACAAACACTGCTTAATCGTTATTCTGCTCCCAAAGGTGTTGCAGCTGATTGATACGTTAAATTTCATTCTGGATAGTGATAAAACCCTAAGCTATCACACAATTCTATATGCTATCCTTACCCAGAAAACGTTTTGCCCAGCTCAGGCTGTCAGCTCCATTTCTAATCACTGTACAAGTAACACTAAGCAAATGTGGCATTTGGAACACTTGATGCTTTATACAAAAAATGCAGAAATCCTCACTTATTTCTCTTCCTCTCAATCTTATGCACTAAGAGATGCAAGTTTCGTCAAATGCATGGAGAAAATATACATCTAATAAAAATCTAATCATTTCAGTCATGTTACTGACCTGACTGGCAGAGAAGTGAGTTCTGCTTGTTACTCAGTTAAAAAAAATGCTAAACTTTGTCTTACAGGGAAAGTCCTTTATATCTAAATCCCTCTCCCCTCAAACATCTATCAGATCTCTGGTCTGCTCTTATCAAAATTTCTCCTCTTGAAAGACAGTTTATTTACACATGTGGGAAGTCAATCCCAGAACAGTCATGAGTACAGTTAAATAGATGTCTCCTTCCCTCTTACAAAAAAAAAATATTGAAAACCACATTCTCCAATTTACTATCAACATTTTGATAGGTACAAAGCTGAAGTGATACAATCAATCATTCCTGACTAGTGTTTGTTAAAGAAAAGGACAGAAAAGTACCAAAAATCTAAAAAACTAGCCAGGATGTTCTGCTGAGCCATTCATCCATTAGTCACTTTTTTATTTTATGATCAGTAAATTACATTCTTATGACAGGGACAGAAAGTGGAAATGTTTTTTAATGATCCAATGATGACACATTCTGGAGAATATTTCCATAGAATTAAAGAGTATCATGGGAAAAATGCTACCAGTAGTATCCAGTATCCAAGCTGGACTTCTCATCAGAGGAATCTCAGAGGAAAGGCATCAGTTAAGACAACACTGTACAAACTGACAGAAGAAGGAATAATTCAGGACTACTGAACACACCTCCAATCTAGAAGGCCTCTAAATTATATAACACAAAGGGCAAAGAAAATTCTCTGAATTACTATTAGAAACTTCTCTTGTTTATAGTCTACTCTAAGCACTGTTTGCAGAGACAATATATGAAGCTTGAGAGACCTTTGGACCTGACCTGATTTATTGCTTCTTCTTCTCTGCCACAGAAAATTGGCTTCATAAGCCTCTGCTTGAGCTACCTGAAGGTAACAGTGACCTGATATATCCTATGTGACAAAGGGTGATCACCTCGCTACCATACTTGCTTGGCTCAAGCAGCATTTCTCTTAGAAACTTACAACTTTCAGGTCTCTACCAGTCTGAACATCTCCCCTCACTGGTATTCATGGCAGTCTAAGACTAAGTCATTAGATCCTATAAACATTCCTCATCCAAAAAAGTATTTATGAACCACTTGATTACACTGTCCTCCTATTCAGAAAAGAAAACTCATAGCAGTGTGATTTGGTCTTTTTTCTTGGACTTGTTGAATGTCACACCACCAAAATTTTAGCTCCTCTTCAGGCTCTGACTTCCCTTCTTTCCACCGTTCCTCTTTCCCCAGCTCACAGCATTACACCATTACGAGGCCTCCACATACAAATGTTTACTGTTAGCTTACGTTAGATATTTAGACATAAGATTAGGTCTCGCTTCCCCACAACAAATATTTTGTTTTATTTGTAACTGGTAAAGACTCCTAGATAGGTACAGTTTCAAGTGAACATTTTTGATAATACAGTATTTGGCATTGCATGAAATGCAAACATATATATTTGCTCGGTTTTATGGCTATTTATTGAAAAACAAATGTGACTGCCTGTAGCAATATAACTACCTGAAAGATTACCTCTATGCCACAAACACTTGTTGTGAAAGTGCACTACCACATCAGAGGAAAACACCAAAAGTCAAAGAAAAACAATATCTAGGAAAAAAAAGCAGGAACAGACACTTAGGTACTTCCAGTTGGTCAAACTTTAGTGTTCAACACACACAAAATAACTTTGTTAATTCTACTGATCAGATGTAGGATCAGTAAAAGCATCATCATTCTCTGAAGCACGGATCTTTTTGGCAAAGGGTGATCTTAACATGAGGAAGATATTTTTAAATTGCACCATGAAAGGAGATGCTATGCTTAAAAATCCACCCATTTAAGACCTCTACAAACTGCAATCGCATTAGCTGCTTCCTGATATTTGGAGGGCAAGAAAAGAAATACCAGTGGGAACCAGAGTTCTGGAAAAACCTGAAATGTCGGAATTTTTTCAAGGCAAAACCACAGTTTTGGCCAGGATACTCATAATGAAAGGCTTATTGTGTGATGACAGACTTCTTTAGATGGTGTCACCAGAATACGATTTTATGACAGAGAATTTAACTAATGATTGATGTGTGACAAACAACATAGTTAAAGGACAAAAATATCTTAGTGAGAGGAACTGCCAAGAAATGGTCTGACAAAAGTAGAACATAATCATGAAAAACATTAACATGTACAAAAAGTATGTAATAATATAAAGTAAGCTTAGCACATTTCTTGGAACAGAAGTCATAACAGAAGGTAGAATTAAACATCTATGGCCGATCCTCCTTTCCTGTCATCAAGGATCCAGAAACCATTTGCTTTTCTCTGCCATTTTTTTCAATTGCTCTTGTTTTTCTATGGCTTACCTCAGGGGATAAACAGTAACAAAGAACATTTTTTACTGAATGTGTCAGCTTCAAGAAACACATTATTGAACAGAATGAACAAACTATTTTGATCCTTTCTTTGGTCTTTGGCCCTTATGGAGAGACAAAACCAAAAAGGTGCTGTGCTACCAGCTCTAGAGTCGGACATTCTGGCAGCCCTCTGACCCAGGTGAAATACGTGGTCCTCAGCCCCAAATGAAAGCTGAAAGGATAGCAAAATTTTGCAAATAAACATCTGACTTCCCCCAAGTAATTGATATGATTGCCTTAAGTGGGTACTAGTCCACATGGATTAGCTCATTTAAAACACCAAGATCAACCTCTAACTTTCCAGAAAGTAAGTTATTAATTTGTGTGTGCATTGGTCATCACAGACTAGACTTCGCTTAAACTGCTTCCCAACTGTCATTCAACTGCAATTTATTTACACAATATTAATACCAGCTGTCCAATATGCACATTTTAGTGGCTGGAGAGTCAAGGCTGAGTCTTCTTGCCAAGAATACCTTGAACCCACCTGTCAGTCACAGCATCTGGCAGCTTTATCTGCATTATATTTATATGTACATCAGTCCTAAACCTGATGCCAATAGCGTGTTGTTATATTGCATGATCAATCATAACTTAAATGGTAGCACACCTCAGCTATTTGCAGATTAATTCTGCCAGAAAGGAATTTATGCTCAAAGGTTAAATAAATCATGAAGTATTTATACCTCACTGCAACTACCTCAGCCTACGTAAGCCCAGTCTCATCCGCCTGTTCGTCTTCAAAATAGGCACACTGAAGCAGAAAAATTGTAACAGAAAAGAAGTAGGGTGAAATTAATTTTGCCATCTGTAAGAGGATAAAGCAAATTAAAAAAAAAATCCCCAAAGTCCATATTCTTTGTTATATTTCACATATACTTTGTGCTGGCCCCCATCCCATGAAACTAATTTGAAATCCAGGAGCAAAGCCAGGGGGTTTTGAGATGTTTTTCATTGCCTTCTACCTGCCATCAGACTGCAATAGCAAATCTTTTACATAAAATTGCGCAGAGGAAGAAGAAAACTCATCAAATAATTACTGGGAAAAAAAATTAGTGTATTTTTTTTACAGTTTGTTGCTTCATTGGATATAATTTAATCGGGGGCCAGTCAGCCAATGCTCACTCTAATGATTTTGATCCTACACGTAATTTCTTTAGTGATTAGGAGTCTATTCATATCAAATGGACTTTATTATTGCATTAATAATTCAGCAGCTCGCACAGCAAAAGAGTAAAAAAGATAAAAACACATCCAAGTAAATTCTCATCCCTCTACTAGCCTGCCTGACCTGCCTCTTTCCCTCCCATCACACAACATGACAGATTTGGTTCTTCCCCAGTGTCAGAATTTTACATATTTGATGACCTCTTTGAGGACTGCTGCTAGGCAGAAAAGGTTAGACAACTTGAGAATCTTCTACTCCCATGGAAATTTCAGTTTCTAAGGAAAACAAATATCTGTCACCTTTATTAACAACTGTTCTGTAGAGCTACTTAGCTTGAGTGTTTCCAAATAGTTTATAAATCAAGCTGAAGTTCATGAAAAGTCTTGATTCTTTGGCCCAGCATCAAGAACAGAACTGCTTTCTGGAAAGTGCTCCATAATTCTTGACTGCAAGTACAGAATCATCTTAAAGCAACGACAGTTAATGAATTATATGCATAATGTTTAACATAACAGGCTGCATTTTACACACAATTCAAATGCCGTGACCTGTGTCAACAGATTGTAGCCCATTAGTTCTCAGTAGTGGACAAGGCATACTGTGTATTAATGACTCTTTAATGAGAGCAAGAAAGAACAAGAAACAAAGGAAAACAAAAATAAAATTAATGCATCTATGTATTTTCCTAATTTGTATTGCCAGAATTCACTCGAAAAGTGTAGTGTAACATTTCAATATACTATAGTATGGTTTTTTTAATGCAATAACATTATTGCAATAGATTCCACTGCATTATTTGGCCACTAAGTGTTCTTTCATGAATAAAAAAATTATTTTGCACAGATGAGTGGAGCAGAAAGTGAAATTCTATTTACTCAGTTCTATTAAGCTTTTGCTAACTTAAGCTTCTTCTTCTCTGCCATTGTTGTAAGGCCAAAGGCAAGAAGAACACATTTGAAAAGTAACAGGGCTCAAGGATATTTGGTGGAAGAAACCAAAATCTTCTATGACTAGCAGCCATCTAGTAACTAAAGAGCCACAGTTTTTCATAATCCACTGCTGTCTCCAAAGGCCTCTGCAAAGGACAAAGCTGGTGGGCTTTCCCCTGACAGTGCCCATCAGTAGCAGCTTTTTGGTGCTCTGCTGTTTGTGTCCCTCATGAGCACAGACCTGACGCTGTGTCCCCTCCAGGTGAGGAGCTGATCCTCACACGACGGGCACAGCACGCACTCTGCTGTACGTTCATTCCCTCTGAAATGCTGCCAGGAGCAGGCACAACAGAGAGCTTCTCCAGCAAACAGGAACAGTGGGAATCCCACTGTGACTCCCAGCCAGGCAGAGAAAACACTGCACTTCACAGCAAATGGGCGTCTTCACCGGGGATCCACGGCCCCCATCCTAACCCAAGAAAGCAAGACCCTTTTTCCCACTAAGGCTTGCACTGTCTGGGGACCATCAACTGCTGCATGGGAGCAGGAAAGAACTTCTTAAACAAAACATTATCTCCCACCTTTACCACACTGAAAACATGGTATGGTTATGCAAAGTCAAAGTAACCTCTCATGACATACGCCTCTGAACAACAGAAACATTATGGGGGTATGGCAACAATTCAGGAACAACTGTTTCCCTCTCTTCCCAGGAAGAAGGAACTCTTTTAAAAAATTTAAGCAAGACTATAAAGTATAATCAAAACTGCCTTTGCAAACAACGTTTACTATACTTATTATTTCCTGTTAGACATATTTTCTTTCCTTAACAGAGCTATTTTTGTGGATGAATGGCAAAGCATCAGGCACTGATGTTTTCCTGTTTAACGCAACTGAACGTTTCCAGCTGCAGCTAACAACTCACGCACCACATCTCCCTAGCTAACCATAATCAAAACCAAACACCTCCAAACCCTCATTTCTTTTGCATATAATTTACTGAGAGGCAATAAGCCCATACCCAGGGCCCAACTACACAACTCTAAACAACCCCAAGTCCACTTGAGCTGATCGTAAGTGCAGGCTTGTATTAGGCCTAGATCATAATGTATCTGTCGCAGAAAGTATCACAAACCTTTAACAGATTCTTCCTCCATCTATGCCCTTACACATGTCCATACAGCTGGGCAAGTTCTTCTGTTGTTGGACTGAAATTTGTACTGAAATGACCTGCTCCATTCCAATCACATTAAATATAAAATCAGTTAACACCTCGTCTTTCACCTGGCACTTACCCACAGTGAAATTTAATATTGGTTCTGATTATTCTTAACCTTAGGCTGCTGATCTTCAGTTACGTTCCTGGATGTTACCCAGTGTCTATGACATGCAGAAGACATCTCCTGAGGTGCATGTAGAAATCTGTGGCTAGTAGGCCACCATCTGTTATGTTCTAGGGCAATGAGATTCTTTGGAGACAAATTTTGCCTTGCTATCTCTGTTACTTAAGAAAGTCAATTTTCCAAAGCCAATGACTTTCTTAAGAGCTCCTCCCCTCCTTCCCCCTTCGTTGTCTGCTTGGCTCATAGGAGTTTTTGTCCATGTGAACTGAAATCCTTGCAACCATTGACTCAACACGGTATCCCACCCCTGCCATTCCAGTAGCTTCTGTGCGGCAACATCCCTGCACAACAAAAAAAAAAACCCAGCCAACCAACCAACCCAACCAAACAAAAAAGAATCATTGCTCATTTGGAAAAGTCTAACATTGACCAAGTCTTGTTTTTTTTTCCTTTTAATTAGCATATTATGGAACTGTAAGCAGGAAAATTATTATTACTATTCTCCAGAAAAAAAAAAAAAGAACGATGTCTATCATTTCTCAAATATTTTGGTAACTCATGTCGTTGTCCCTCGTAGATGGTGCCGAGAGACAATCTGTGCCTACTCAGCCTGATTTTGCTGGAGGTATGTGCTGCGAATTCCTGGCAGGATTGTGTGATAGAAAGCTGAGTGGTCAATAAAAACAAAGTCATTCGAAACAACAAAGCAGAGAGGGACAAATTTTACCTCTATCACACGGCTTTCACACAGGTTTAATAGAGGTCAGTGACTGTCTTGGATGTTGTTACCATGGGGAGGCTCTCAAGTGATAAGGAAACGATCATTTTTGGTGGGTATGAGTGGGACTGGAAGGAGTGAGAGTTCCTAAAGGATCACTGTAGGCAATAATATTTTCTAGGTTGCACTCGCTGCCAAATACAGCTTTCTAGGCAGTACAGGATGCTGCTGCACATCTTCACTAAATCAGGATCAAACCAATCAAAATCCAAAGCAATGGATGTGTGTGGTATTCTCTTCCCCATCACTTTACATCAAGTGAGGCTCATACATGCCTGGGAACGGTTTCATCTACACAGAGAGCAATGCTTAAAATACAGCATATTTTTCGGTTTTCTTGAGTAATGAATATTTACTGTTTTACAAAAAGCAGAATCTTCAAGCTGATTTGATTATTGACCCTGACTTTTGATAAAAATGAGTCAATTTGTGAGTTTTGGAAGGGGCTTGCTTGTTTGTTTGTTTTAGATTTTGTTGTTGTTTAAACACAGCATTTGAGAGAACTCAGCTAGCTCTCTTCTTTGTGTCTGAACACAGTAAGATTCACTCCCACACATATAGCCACAAGGCTCAAGGCTGGAGGAGCTGTGAAGAAAAACACTTTGTGCTGATGTGTCATGAATCTTCCCAGTTTCAAACTGACAGATAGGAAATGTCTTGCACAGGAATATTGTAGAATGTAGAAACATTCTTTTTCTTTGAACATGCTATTAATATAAATTAAAAAAAAAATACAAGAAGTGCGACACTTGTCTGAAGAAGTAGGGACCCAAACTTGAAAGCCCAGCCAATATTCATGATGCTTTGAAATAATGATTACCTTTAAAAATAAAAAAGAACCAAAAATAAAACCAGGTTTTTTCACATTAAAAAAAAAAAAGTTAAAGGCACTTCTCTTCTTCCTTGAACCTTTTGCTCCTTGACACAAATCATGTTTTTTTCTAGCTAAATCATACACATCATCTGTCAGACATTAACCCCTTGTACACTGAAATGGCTCCCATTACTTGAAACCTGTCAGCCTCCTGATCTTTAAATGCTTGTTTCACACATGTTGCAAGATGATCCAGAAATATCCCAAATTAACAGCAATAACCTGTTTACAGTAAGACCAAATGAGTAAAATGGAAGAAAAAGACAGAAACAAAGGCTCTAGAGTGTGAATACCAAAAAAATTCTTTCATATAAACTCATTCCCATGTATCCCAATAGCTGACTGTGGTAAGAAGATAGATTTCCATCTAAAATATTTCTCCTACCAGCAGTCTGTACTCCCACAAAAAGAAAAATAAAGAGGATACTTTAAATAAATGTATATGCATACCTATATGTATATACACACACTTAAAACAAACATCAGAATTTCTATTTTAATTCCAGTAAGAAACCAAAGGTTTTCCTTGGAATTTTGCAGAGACCACATCACATGTTTTAACAGGACTGTTTGTAATCAAGCAACATATCAAAGCAGTTCAACATCAGACACAGAGGTAAGCAGCCTTAAATATACTCCAGCAGCAACCACTTGTTCTTCTGAAAATGTGCAGTGCACGTAAGGAAAATGGAACAAGCCAGGAACAGAAAAACATTCATCTTTTCATCATTGTTTCTAGAGAGAAGATCGAATGAGGAGCAGCTGAGGGAGCTGGGGGTGTTTAGCCTGGAAAAGAGGAGACTCAGGGGGGACCTTATCACTCTCTACAACTCCCTGAAAGGAGGGTGTAGCCAGCTGGGGGTCAGCCTCTTCTCCCAGGCAGCCAGTGACTGAAGGAGAGGACACGGCCTCAAGCTGTACCAGGGGAGGTTCAGGTTGGACACCAGGAAGAATTTCTTCATGGAAAGGGTATTTTAGAATTGGAACTGACTGCCCAGGGAGGTGGTGAAGTCATCATCTTGGAGGTGTTCGAGAAAGACTGGACACGGTACTTAATGCGATGGTTTAGCTGACAAGGTGGTTATTAGTCAAAGGCTGAACTTGATGTTTTATACCACCAGAATGTGGAAGTTGGAATTTCTTCTAAACCGGAAGGATTTCTAAAATTAAATGTGATTTAGCTATAGGAATGTTAAAAGTAAAATGAATGAAATGCAAGATGAAAATGAATGAATGAAAAAATGAATGAAATGGCTGCTAAACAGCCAGACCTGGGAAGAATATCCTCAGAAACAGATAAATACAGCCTTAAGTGTTATAAAATATGAAATTGTAACATGTTTTTCTTAAAGCTTCTGGGGTTTGCAACTGCTGAAGACAAGGTGAAATTTTACAATCAGTAGCTCAGAAAACCATCTTCTCCTATATTTAAATTTTACTTGTGTTTTTAGACCATTGTGGTTTGAGAAAATATCGATTGCACCTATTTCTTAATAGCTTTTTTTCCTGCAAAGGAAATTGTTCTCTCCCTACAGCTTCCATCTACTGAAATCTGGGGGTGGGGGAAGGAAACCTGTTCTATGTTATAAGGAGAAATTCACCTAATAAAATTTTGTAGCATTTCTGGGATTTCAGTACCTCCGTAATTGTTAACCAAGCAGCATTTACTGATCCTATTGAACCCTCTTTCTTTTGTGCTTCAGTCCAATAATGGGGCAGATTTTTAAAAAAAGGAAAGAAAGAGAAACAATTTACACAAAAACCACAGCATATTCCAACCAGAAGGGTAAAACCTAAATACACCCAGGCTCATTAGAACAGCCTCATTAGTAGCTGGGCATTGTAAACCGGGAAGATTTGCTTGCTATACCAGTGATGTTCTCCAGCAGACTTAGAAGACTCCCATAAAGCACCCAGGATTTTGACAGCAGAAATATTTCAATGTTACTAGAAGAATTAAATTATTCACAATTAATAACCATTATCGAGCAGTGTTCTTTTTTCCTTTATTTACAAACCTGTTTTCTACAAATATACTACTTTAAGGTATTTTCTGAAGATTGTCTAGAAAAATTACGACTTCCATGAAACAGTTGCCTTTGCAATTCATTACATATGAACTGTTCTGTAAGCCACATCAATGTTCCTTCACTTTAGACAAAGTTTAAATGAAAATCAAGCCACAAAACCAAAAAAGAGTAAACATTATTGTGTGTACACACACATTCAATTGCCACTTAGAGTGTAAAGATAAGGAAGAAAGTCACTCCATGGACTCAAAAAAATTCACCAGATTACTAAAGGACCCAAAAGAACCCCTTGGATTACCAAATCTGGCAAGGTGGAGAAAAAAGCCCACCTCTTTATGCTAAGGAATATGTAGTATGGATACAGCCTGGATGGTTACAGCAATAGCAGACTAAATCGTGAAAGCTTGTGCTAAGAATTGCATGAAAGCTCATGGAATTTAAAACTTTTATTTAAATGTGATTTTTATCTGAATTTTTATTTTGTTTCTTTACAAAAGAAGACCTGTGGCCTGAGGAATGAGTATAAGGCCTGTGTCATGAAGGTCCTCAGGAGGTAGATGCACAAATTGCTGGAAAGCACATGGACTGCAGAAGGATGCCTGGGCAATCAGTGATGCTACAAAACTGATACTCTGCAAAGTGAGGAGATAGCATACAGAAAAATCTAAGTACCTTTAAGGTGAGATACAAAACTGCTGGGAAAGAGAAGATGCAGACTTTTTCACCCTTGGGAACCAGAAATCTGTGGGAGGGCAGCCCTTAATTAGTGGTAATACTGCGCTCTTCTTAAGTAGTCCTTCATAATCATGGATTTACTAGGCACACTTCACAACAAAAGAAATACACAAATTTTGAGAGAAGGGAAAAAAACCAATACATGGCAAAACCTCAAACAACAAACCCAGCATACAGCTCTAATCTCAAAGATATTCTCAGATTATTTTGTACTCATCAGTCACACTAAATCAAACAGTCCCCCTAAAAACGAGGTGTTTCAAAGTACAAAATTAGAATACCAATCTTAAAACTCCAATTCAAATCTCTAATATTGCAGGATTAAATCACAAGTGTCCTTTTTACTCCACAACCCCCTAATCCAGGTGATTCATGGTATAGAACTCAACATCAGCCCTGGAAAACCCAGCAGTTTGCTTCCCCTGAATAAGATTAACAGTGCTGGAAATTTCTAAGCATGTAATAGATAGTAATTGCTTCTTAATCAGTGCCACAATATTTGTTGCTTGCACTGCATAATGCAAGACTGTATGGAGAACTGTCAAGCAAAGCTGTAGGATCCAGCTGAATTCATGTCAAGCTTCATTCATGTACGTGAATTTATATACAAGTGGATATATTTATACATGGAGAACATGAAGTGCTCCATACATATTGCATTATCAATGTTGTCAACTAAATTTTCATCCAGAAGAAGTCTGTATGTATTGATGCTCACACTGGACTATTGACAAGTTTGTTCCCAATTACTCCACTGAGGTGAACGGAAGATACCCAACAGAAGTAAAGATCTATCATCCTGTCTTTATACACTCCATGCCCAGAGCAAAACCAAGAAACTCCCCTGTTCTCTCAGTCTGCTAATGTCTCTGAAAAGCCATCAGAGAGGACCACCACGTAGCTAGCAGCTGTTTCTTAGACATCTTTAAATGAAAGATTTTCCCTTTTTTAAGGTATAGGGATGATAAATATGACTAGAAATAATCTGAAGAGTCCAAGCACAGTGGGAGGAAGCAGAAGACATGGCTGTGCTGAGAGGTACATCCAGCTGCTGAGCCTGCAGGTGCATCTGGAGTAGATGGACGGGATGAAAAATTAGAAGTGTTCCTGGGCTGGATACATTTGAGTAATGAGGGAAGTTTGTAAAAGTAAATCAGAGAAAAACATGCTTAGATAAGATCAGTCTAGAGCAAAATAAGACAAACAGGGGAATCAAATCACAGTTGAGATCTCAGAGATGTGAAAAGCAAGTGGAAATAAGAGACCCAAAAAGAGAGAAAGCAAACTATGAATAAAAACTGGCATTGGATATAGTGTGAAAAATTATGAATAGCTAGAAAAAGTGGCAATAAGAATGGTGAGTGAGAAAGAAAATAGTCAAACTTTAATACAGTAGGACAAACATTAATAAGAAAATTGAAAACTACCATATAATTTTTCCAGTTCCCTCAAAAAATCTACATCTGATTGGGAATGATTCACACCACAGTTCGGAGACACTGAGAAATAAGCATGAACATTACAAACAATAACTGAGTAAAATTCACTATCTTTTCCAGAGATTGTGATTTATAAATGCTCCAGATATTCAGAGGAATGGGGTGGTAAGGAGAAGCATTTCACAGGTGCAAAACAGACACTTTTCTAAACTCAAACACGTCCAACTTTCCATCCCTTCAGCAACCAAATGCAAACATGAATGCTGTAGGTCTTGAGCAGGGCACCGTGGAAGATAAAAACAGCTCTGCCTACAACAAACACTTGTCTCTACAGGCTCGTAGCACGGCAATTGAGAAGCAAGAGGCGCACTTTCCATTTCCGAATAGAGCATCACATCACATGCTCAGCCACTTGCAGATTAAAACTAGCTGTCTTACAGCTGTGCAACCAGCAAGAGGATTAAAGGAACACATAAAATCCTTGCAAAGATACTTGTCAGTTTAGGATTCTCCAGATACAGCTCATCCCCAAAAAAGCCACAGTGTGCAACACATAGCAATATGAAAAACACAGCAGAAGAGGGAAAAAAAAATTGCGAAATGCCCATAACTAAACTAATGTATATTGTGAATATGCAAATATGTTTTATTTCATATCGACTCTCAAGCAGCATACAGGAGGGGAGCATTAGAAAATTGAGCTGCAGAAGGTTTAGGGGAGATACAGGTGTTTGAAATAAAAAAGAATGGCTCTTAAAATGTTAAATTGGAAGAAGAAGCAAGAGCAGACACCAAAGAATGAGTTTTTGCCATGTTCTTGCCAACGTGCATGACTATGTTCATTCTCTACTGCTACTGTAGAGAATGCCAAAATTCTTTTTTTTGGATCTTGCTGAAGTGCTGTCACAACAGCAGTCCAGTGAGATAAAAGGGCACTCAAAACTGCAGTCACACTTTAAGCTCACTAACTATTATTTTGTGATAGCTTCCATTTTATTAGAGAAATGCTTCCACATGGAAATGACTTATGTGTGCAAGGAGAAGCCTCTCTCCTGAAGAAGATTATAGCAATATATCAAAGAAAACCGCAAAGAAAGCATCTGGTTGGCCAAAAGAACAGAGTATGTCCTAATTCAACCTTTATTTTATTTTTCCTGTTTCTTTTTAATGGTAGAGAGATACATACAAAAGAAAGGAGTGAAAAAACCTGCAGTGAGAAACAGCAACAAGGAGCACTGCAGGGAAAGAAAGGTTAATTACAGCACAAGAAAAGATGCGAGGAATGTGAAGAATGTCAGCAAGTAAATAAATCAATAATCTACAGTCATCATCTACATTCCTGAACTACCTTGAAAGCAAGGAAAATGCCCTTAACATTCCTGACAACAGCAGAGATTTGCAAGGAAGACCCCCTCCTGCTTCATGCTCAGTTTCTGCCAGCACCCTTCTGTCAACAACTGATTACAAGGGAACGTTTCCAAAGGGAGCCTGTATTACCTCTTATAACAGTTTTGTTAATACAAGCTTGTGAATACCTTGGGACAGCCCAGAAAAGTTAATAAGCCAAAATTCATGTTGTGATCATTGCACTTAGCTGAAAAAAACCTCAAGGTCATTGCCAAACAATTGTAGGAATGATGCACTAGATTTCCCCCTCAACACTGCTCTCTAAAACATACTGGAGTCTAGCAGCTCATATGGAATAACAGCACAGATCAATAAAGCCAGAGACTAATGTGGTTTTAAAGATGTATTTCTTCACAATGGTATCAACATACTATCAAGTAAGAGTTTTACAGAGGAAATGGAAGCTGAGTGATAGAGACAAGAGGATCTAAAAGTCAAGACTTAACAAGTCGGAAACAAACAAACAATAAAACACTGACAAAAAACCCCCAAGCAAATCAACCAACCAACCAAAAAAAACCTCCAAAACCACCAAAAAAACCCAACCAAAATCAAATCATGAAAGGAAAACCCTAACTCCCCAATACAAGTATACAAGTAAAATTAAGGATATGCCCTCGATAAGGTGACATAACAGAAGTGGACCTGCAGAGCAAAACCGCGGGTGTTAAGGACCTTACTGACACCCACGCCTTACACATTTTGTGGAGGGTTACTTCAGACTAACTCTAGACTGGTCCCATGAAGTGAACTTCCAGTAGGGGTTGAGGTAAATATCCTGGTTTAGTTTCGTTCATAAAAGAATCTAGATCAAGCTGGGGTGCAAACCAAAATACCGTAAATGGGGAACCAGAGAAATACCATTTAGAAGTATAATCCTGAGCCAATGCTAACACAGACTTACCCAAAGTTGCAATATGACTCTGATGCTACATATAAAAAGTCTTGTAAGCCCAGTCTCAAACAAACAACAACAAAAAAGAAAGGGAAAGGATGATTCCACAAGCACTATTGTTTAGAAGACCACTTTTGTCTATAAAACACAGCAGTAATTCTCCAAAAATTGCTTTACCACACAAAATGTAATGCACGAAACCCACAACAAATCATCATAGAGAATTATTTCTAAATTGGATGTGCAGAATGCTTTTGCAACACTTGCTTTTGCAAATGAAGCTGATACAATACGATTAGGTAGCTGGGGGCATCTTTTCATGTGACTGAAGAATTTTCTTAATGAAATGTAGCAATTAAAACAAGACTATTTTCAATGCCCTTCTATTGCCAAAGGGGTGGGACTCTACCCCCAACTGTCCTCAACAGATTTTACGGTCATCTTAAAATAACAGATGCAATTACCTAAAAAAAAAACCAGAGAGAGAAAACTTGTACCTGTATGTTGTTCTTCAATCCAAGCTTGCAGATACATGAAGAGGAGTAGACCAGCTACTCCAAACAGCAGTACAGACACGAAGACTTGTCTTAGGTTCATGACCCTATAAGGGGGCTTCTTTTCAGCTTTCAGAAGGACTCATTGCTCACTTTCCTGAAGTTTTTAGCATGCCTGCATCCTCTTCGGTATCTTCCCCAGAGACACCAACCTGGAATAACAAGAGAGGGAGGTTGTTCTTGTGTTACATTTTTATTCTTCACCAGAGACTGTGTAAACAGCATCCTATATACAAGCTGGAACTCTCACAAGCTGTTACTTTCAATGCTTATACTTCTGCTCACAGTCTTGATGTTCTTTCTACTCCCAGATGAGTTCCAAGCAGATGCGTTTCTCAAAGTGGCTGAAAAGACCATTCCACCTCCAGAACAGCAAACATCACCTGCTGCCATAACAGAGGGAGGTGATGACCCAAATGAGATCATTGAGTGTCACACCAGTACCCCACTCTGCCCACAAACCATCACAGCTGGGAAGCTATGGCAAGCAGCTGGAGCCTCCCAGGTGGCTGGGTCACACCCCAAGAGGCTGCCAGCCCCCTATGATGGGCAACCCAGCACCTCTGCTTCTGGACTGCGTAATCATGCGCTCCTAAAGATGGATCACCCCACGATGCGACCACTCCGCTCGCAGAGCCTCGGCATCGGTTCAGCCTGTGCATCGAGGAGTCATACCATGATGTTCACCCTCAAATAAATCCAAGTTCAGTTTTGCAGGATTAGGAAATGTTGGCATAAGATGGTATCAGTAACACAGCAGAAAATGAATTAATGGATCATCTTTTCACTCAGCTGTTTTGCAACATGGAGAGGGACTTGTCAGGAACTCAATTCTTGCTACTAAGTTTAATGGAAATGAGCTCAAATGTAAAAACTTATCAAAAAGATTACTTTCTTGTGCAGCAGTGGGCCCAGAGGAAGTAAGTAATTTACCTCATACCCTGCACCTGCCACAAAGGGGCCATAAAATTCATTTTATAACATCAGAACATGAAGACGCTGTGGATCACTAGAAGACAACTCCCTAACCTGAATGAGAATGTGCTCACTTTGAAAGTGCATTATTAGAAGCTGAAGAGCAGCTGTTGGAACTGGCCTGCACAGGAAAAGAAAATGCATTAAAATTCAGCATAATGGACACCCTTGTCAGTGCATATGACAGAAGTGTCTGATGAACTACCAAAAAGAATGCTAGGAAAAACTCAAGCTTTTAAAGGAATACAGCCTGTTGGAAGACATTTGAAAGATAAATCTGCTAAATACACAGAAAAAGAAAATGCAGGCACTTAACAATTATTCTGAATCATACAAGTACTCCATGTTCCACAAGTTTGTATTTTTTAATAACTCAGCACTGTTACATCTATAATTGCTGAGTTTCTAAAAATACAGTACACATAAAACTTAGCAGGAACTCCCATTAAAAACAGCTGTTGAAGGAACAAAGTAACTACATTAGAAAGACAAAAAAGATTTCAAAAACAACAGAACTGTTCAGGACTTTTCAGATGTTTTTCCAATTCTGTCCCATTAAACTATATACTTCTCTTAAGCACAAACTTGCCGGCAGAAAATGTAAGCCATGGTTTAAATATTAATCATTTTATGTGTAATTGTTCTGTAGAAGACAGATAGCTAGACATTAACAGAATGTAAATGTTCTGTCTGAAGTCTTTTTTGTAAGGGTCATGAAGCAACTGGTTCAAACCAGGCACATGAAAGGGAGGTGAGAGAGGCTTTATTCCACTTTGCTCTTTCAGCTTTGATTCTACAGAGAGGGAATTTCCTGTATGTTACATACAAGAACCTGTTTGCAGCTATTGTGATGATGCACAGGATTGGAAGGAAGCTGTGAAGATTGGGCAAAAGCAAAGAAAATGCTTGGGGAATGCTGTGAAATGCTTTTTCCATAGGTGTGGGTAGTGGAGCCTCCTTTCACCCAGCTCCTCATTAGCTGTTATCACTTGCATCTGCTTTTCCTACAGAGCCTTCTCCCAGCACTTTCAGACCTGCAGTCTTCTTTATCTATGCTACAAGGCTACTTCAGTCTTTGCACCTAACTTCAGTGCTGCAGCAAATGCACTGTTTGCACGTCTTCAGAAGTCGCTCTGCTAATGAGACACAAGCTTCCCAGTGTAAGCAATGCTTCAAGAACCACTCGTCATAGAACCAGTGAATACAAACCTCTTCTGTTTTCCCACAAACAAAAGCCCTGTTGTTCATGTAACAGGACATTGACAGCAGCTGGAATAGGAGGGAGAAAAAAGGCAGCAAATAAATAAGACATGAGTGTCTGAATAAGAATCTTTGAAATTAATTACTTAAATTAGAGGTACTAGAAAGCAGCAATCAGTTTCTTGCCATTTGGGATTCACAAGCTCCTCTCATAATAAAAAGGTGAGGAATCCAGATGCACACAATGACAGTGCATGCTTCCAAATAAGCCCACTTTTGTGATGTTACTTTCTTCCATCTCTGACTACAAAAACCTCCCATATAGTCAGCCCTTCTTTCTGAAAAACAGTGTCCTTGAGTGGGCAAGAAAAGCTTTCTCAGGCCACATGGATGATGCTGAAAGCAAAGTACCTCACACCACATCTCCATGAACATTTCTGACACTTGTAGGCTGGCACAGCTGCTCTCTCCAGCCACTTGCTCTCATCCTCCCTGACTGCCCAACTCTTGCCACCACCATGAGGGGTTACTGACCAAGTTTAACAAATTACAGTCCACAAAGAATTTACCCAAGAACAGTGGCAGTGGTTTTTCCTATAGCAAGAGGCGGTATCACATACATCTGTGACCCATGACAGCATAGGATGTAGAGCTGACCTTGCCCAAACACCATCATGATTGCATGTCTATGAGCCTTGAAAGGTGATGATGCAGATGCACAGTAAAATAAGGAGCACTTTTAAGCAATTTAATCTGTTAATAAGAACACAGATGTTTTTCTACTAGGTTAGTTTTGGTTTTGAGTGGAAAGAAGTTTGTAAAAGGAAACAGCAGTTCAAGGTGGTTTTCTTTTTTTTCTCTTTTGTTTTGAGCTATCAAACACACCCTAAGGCAAATTCACTCCACCATCACAGTCACTACAATTATCTTTGTATCAAGAGTTTACATGGTGCTTCCAGTTAGCTTAATTTATTTAAATTTAATTTTTATGAAACTGTATTCTTCATTTACGTGTTGGCTAAGTTTTAAAATTAGTTTTAAACAAGAGTAACACTACTTTTAATTAAGATTAGTTTTAAACAAGAGTAACACTACTTTTAATTAAGATTACTGACTTTAGCTCAGGTTAGAATCTAAATACATCAAACCCAACTCTTCTGCTACCTTTTAAGATTTTAAAGGCTTTTCAGCTTGAATGAGTAGTTTAATTTATTTAATACAGTGATTTGTAACCCACATATGAAAAAATTATAGTGACATTTAAAAAAGTCTGTGCCTGAGTCTTCTAGTAGAGCTTGAAAAATGGCTGCACAACACTGACAAATTTGCTCCTTTTGTATTAAAAAGCAACGGTCATGGATTATACTCTCAGGCATCCTCGGCAAGAGGAAATACCTGCAAATATCCTTTAGTCAAGATAAATGCTTTCTTGTGGCTGTGAAGAGCCAAGAAGCTGTTACTTTCAACCCAAGTATTTTTAAAAGAGATCAGCCATATCCAGACAGAAGTTCAGCATCCCTGCTTAAGCTGTCCACCTTTTTTTTGCTCCCTGTTCTGGGTGACATGGCTCCCCTGGGTGACACCTGGACCCTCCTACTGGATGGTTCTTGCTATGAGGGAACTAAAGTAGCCTGAGAAACTGCTCTGTGCCTTATGCCTATGCTGAACTAGATTCTTGCTTTTGCCCAACATCAGCACCATCTCTTTGCGATGTATGGACCCCAGTGTCCCACGTGCTTCAACTGAAGCCACACATCCCAAAATTTCGCGCTCTTTCAAAGAAACTTGAAACTTGAAGAAACTGGATAGAGACTACGACATATCCTTATCCATCATGGAGAAGCAGTAAGTGTGGCAGACAATAGCACAACGCGCCTTAGATGACAAACACAACAAAAATTTAGAAATGCTACAGGTCTAGACTCATTCACTTCCAAGTCCAAATTGTTTAGCATTCGTCAAATACTAAGAATTTCAAGGATCCTCATTCCACTGATATAAAATCCTTGCATTTTCCCCATTGGGTTTTGGGTTCAAATAGGTACATTCCTATACAGGGCCAACATAAGCAATTGAAATAACGCAGCCACCCAAAAATGGGGAAGAGTGCACCTCCTCCTTTTGGCATGATTCCTCCTTTCAGTACATCATCCAACTTTTTCTTCCTTGCAATCAAATATACCTGCAGCTGAGGAGAGGCACCTCAGCACTCAGGTACCATTCCTGGCTCCTTCCTGTTCTGGACCACACAAAACCAATGGCATCTGGTCAGTATGTTTGGCTAACTTTAGATTTCCTTGCCACTGTGACCCTCACCATCACCTAGTTCCAAAATCAAGGACATATAAATGCAAAATACAAGGTTGTCTCAAACTATTTAGAAACCTTTCTTTTTAATTCCAGCTTTTTTTTTCACTTCATCTGGAAAAAAAGAATATCAAGAAGCAGGGTTAACCAGCAGAATATAGATGAAAAATCCCAGACAATCTTTATAATGGTCAAAGCATTCATATTTCTGTGGGATCCCACAAATTCCCACCCACTCAGTATCTCCTTAGACACAACTGCATTAATGAAAACAAAATGAGAAAAACAACACAGAAAGCTACTGCAACTGCACAGTTTTGTTGTTTTTTGGGTTTTTTTCATTTTCTTCCCTCCT
This sequence comes from Lycocorax pyrrhopterus obiensis, assembly GCA_014706295.1. Classification (NCBI taxonomy): domain Eukaryota; kingdom Metazoa; phylum Chordata; class Aves; order Passeriformes; family Paradisaeidae; genus Lycocorax; species Lycocorax pyrrhopterus. The sequence continues at coordinate 106,725,633 of JACSVZ010000002.1, forward strand.
TCCTTCCTTACTTCAAGAAGCACTACATTTTTTGATACCTCCACTGGAGTTATCGTGGAAAGAGAATTTTGCAGCGAGGAATGTTCTGCTGGACATTGGCCCAGACTACTTTCAGCTCAGTCAGTGGAAGGAGGCAAGGATATCTTCTCACTTCAACGCTCCCCCTCCTCCCTCACTTCTCATCTGTTAGCTCATGTCCCACTTCACATGCAGATGATCCTTCAGGATCACCTTTCCACTGTCCACATCTCAACTTTCTGGCTTCACAACAACTAGCACAAGGCAGAGCTCCAGCTCTTAACAATGCTTGCACAGTTCCTCATATCAGGCAGTGCTACTTTTCATTCTGGTTTATTACAAAGGTTACTGGAAATAAACATTCAGTATTTGCCATTTTGTATCTCCAGCAAGTTATGCTGTTATGGGTGGGTGAAGTCAAAGGCCTTACAGAAATTTGAAGTAAGTAAGTAAGCAGATCAAGATAGTCAAACAGTGGTGCTGAGAAAGTTTGTAAAAATTAAAAAAACTGAACCAACCAACCAACCATCAAACACCCCCCACGAAAAAACCCAAACAGCAAAACCCAAAAATCACCCCAAACCAAACCCAAATTCCCACAATGTAGTTTTTCCTGTCCATAGGAATTTACTAGGGGGATACAAAAAGCTTATAGGCCCACTGTTACATCAGTCCTGCTGACACCTCAGCAACTTCTTCACCTGAAGAGCTGCTTATAAGAAGGCTGTGTTAAAGTGTAATTGAAGACACCATCTGGCCTGCCCAACTTTTATTACTGGCAATAACAGAAGATTACTACCTACCAACATTGCAAATCAAGTTAAGAGAATTCTGTTAGAGCTCTGTAAGACACAAATAATGAATTTTTTTTATGAAATATGTAGGGATTTCTCTTCAAAGGAGAGAGCTGTTTTTATCAAAGTGAGCATTCTTCACTCACCCACTGCTAATTATGAAACAATAAAGCCCCTTTAAAAAATAAAGCTTAAAAATTTGAAATTCTAACAGCAGTCAGGAAATTCCAAACATCAACATCACCAAAGCAACTTCCCACCCAGTCAACTTGCACATATTTAGCATTTTTCAACTTCACTCTCCCTTGTTACATAGAAGACCACAATGTTGTTATAGCAATTACGTTTTGTTATAAATGCACTTCATAGGATACAACATATTATACAAAATTAATAACATGGCAAAGAAAATATGGTTTGCATTTGATTTTGCCATTTTAATCTATTAACATCACTAGTTCCTCATTATCCTTTCGATATATTTCCAAAGAAAAAAAATCCATTTAATGAAACAGTGGAAGTAAGCAAGACTCACTGCTTCTGAGGACATGTGCACCACTTACCTGGTCCTGCTTCTCAACCATAAATCCTACTAAACTTCAGACCATGTTGGCTTAATGCACACAGCAGCTTGCCTCAGACACTTGTAGGGTAATTTAAAGCTGCAGTTCTAAACAAACAAAAGTTATGCTTGTGTTAAGAACACATAAATGCCGAGTTGTCCTACCCATGTGTATGCAGGTTGACACATTGGCATCATGGAAAGTTTTGGTTACTTACGGAGAATAGAGAACACACAGAAAGCATCAAGTTTGGAACTTCACCAGTTCACCAGGACGTTCAATTCCAAGGATTTCATCCTACAGCTGCTGGACATCTCACTTGAAAAAGGAAAAATCATTATTATTAATAACATTTCCCAGTCAGGACCGAGGGACCTCAGCAGAAAAAGGCGAGTTTGGCATGCTTAGCTCTTACCTGTCTGAAGCACTCCTGGGAGTCAGTGAGCAGTCCCATGGAAGTCACCTGGATTTTGGGAAGTTAAACAAAAACACTGCTCACAAGACAAGCAACTTGATGGCTCTCAGTCTTCTAACAGGATTGTAGGTGGGATTTCTTCCCACTCTCAGGATAAGGAACGTTAGCAAAAGGACTGTGTCAAAGCCAGATCTTCCCTTTTCTGAACTGTTGAAATGACACAGTCTTGTTTACGGACTGCAGTGAACCGAGGTGCTATCAGCATGCCAACAAGACTCGCAGCCTGCCCCAGTCATTCTCTCTACTGCTATTAAACGCACAGGCAAAATACCAGCCCATTTTTTTATTCTGGAGACGTGCCAGGAATTCCCGATTCCCGGTGTGTGACGACGGAGGGGTGTGTGTGGGTGTGGGGAGTCGGCAGAAAAGTTGCTCGGCGTGCGGAGCGCAGCCCCGCGCGGTGCCGCAGCTGGGGCTCTGCCATCCCCTCAACTTCTGGGGACGCGCCGCACCCCCTCGGGGCCGCTCCCGGCGCTGGAGCCCCTCGCCACGGACACGCCGGGGGCCGGGGCTGGCCCTCGTCCCCCAGGGCCGGTCCGCCGTGCCGCCGCCTCCCCCTGCCGCCGCTGAAAGTCCCGGCGCCCCGGGGCTGGGCGGTGCCGGCGGGGAGCGGCTGCCGCCGGGGCCGCGGAGGAGATCCCGCCGCAAGCTCGCCCACCCTCCCGTCCGTCCGTCCGTCCGTCCGTCCCAGGTGGGTGCCCGGCGGCAGCCCCTCACCTGCCCGCCGCTCCCGGGAGGCGCTTCCGCAGCGGCGCCTGCACACAAAGTTTCCCCACCAAACTTTGGGGCCGGGCGGGCTGGGGAGGGGCTCCGGCGGCACGGGACACCCCTGGCCCCAGAGGGCGGGTCCCCGCGGGGCAGGTGAGTCCTCCCGGCCATCCCCGTGAGCGCCCGCACCGCCCGTGACATCGCGCTCCCTCCCCGGCGCCCGCAGATGAAGCGCTTTGCTAGCAGGTTTTGTTTGCGCTCACATAGCCAGGGGTAGCTCTCCCCGTGCTAGCGAATAAATATGTCTGAGCTGCCAAGTAGAGGCACCTCATAGCTTTAATTAGCTACTAGAACAGGTAGCGTAGAAACTTTATTGTCGTCTATGGGAAACAGGATGACAGAGAAAAATATTTAATTAGTGCTTATTGGAACTTCACATGTGCCTTGCAAACCTTGTCTGCTTATTGTGACGATAGACCAAACATGTAGATAAATGGCATTATCTCTCTTTAACAGCAACATCGCTTTGCTTACATTTCTTCAAGGAAGTCCTTGAAGAAATAGCTCTGGCCCTTGCTAAGGTGAGGTAAGCACAGAGGAGTTCTGACTTTCCAAAGATGTACTCACACGACTTCTATCTGTCTCTCTCTCCATTAGGCATTTCCCTGCAGTGCTGTGTTCCCCGAATTGCCCCAGCAGACAGGTACTTCCAAAATGCTCCTTGATTCACTGCCCCATTGCTCACTTATGGCATTGAGGCCTCTCCTGGAGTAACAGGAATGTAACCCAATCAAGTTTTTGCAACATCTTTTACTCCAACAGGTCTCAAATCATCTCACACACTGTTGAGGCAGCACGCAGGGATCTCTTCCCCAACCAGCGCAGCACAACCTTTGGCAGGAAGCTGAACATGGCCCACCAGCTGAAAACAAGTGTTTCGGAGCAGAGAGCTGGGATTTCCAAGGGGGCTTGGGTAAGCAGGCTGTAATTACCCTGTCCAAAGCTTAGATGGTCACTGAAAAGCGCTCCAGGATCTGTAACAGCCATAGGCAGCCAAGACCTCTGTGCAGGAGTGTTCCCTTCGATTTTCAATCCAGGTGCTAAACTGACCTGTTCCTGCTCAGTTTGGGTTGTGTGAATACATGTAACCTCACCGTGGTGCTGTAGACTTTCTCTGTTTTATCTCACTTAAGGGTCTTCCTAGTCACAGTTCATTATAAGAGCTAGCAGCTCAGAGAAAGCCAAGGGAGAAAAGATTTTCCATTAAAGCCAACCATGGATCCATTTTAAAGTTCTAGTGAGTAAAGACTGTCCCTCACACCTGTAGCTTGTCTGGCTGCCTAGTAGAAATAAAAAGGAAGTAAGGAGAGTGGGAAGTAGAATATGGCAGTTGTTTGCTGTTTCAGGGGAGTTGAACATATTTCCCGTTTTAGACAACCTGGCAGGGATGTGATCCTATGTTAACCATATGCCTCAACAAAAAATGCAACCTCATATTTAAATTACAGATCTATTAGTCCCTGATGGCCCGTGAGATTTTAGAGAAAAAAACAACATGCCTACTGAATTTTATTTTCCTGATGTAATACACTCGAAAGATTGTAATGAAGGTCACTGAAGCTTCTAATAAGGATATACAGATTAACCTTCTGGGTGTTGTAGATTTAATTTCACTCAGTAAGTACATGCTGTAAACATATTTCTTCAGATTGATCTACTCAGGCTGTATCCATCAACTAATTAAACTTATATATAACACTGAATAGATCAGATGTCCTTATTTTTATTTTTCTTCAGTTAACGGAATAAATTAATTGCTTTGGAATAAAGCCAAGTCTTGTTTTACAACTTAGTAAAAAAACCAACCAAACAAAAAACCCCCATACCACAAAGAACTCCAGACTAGTGCACTTAGCTTTGATAATACTTGTTCCACACAGATTCTCCTGGTGCGGGGGGTATACTCCAGCTATGGATATAAGAATCTTTACCAGATTAAAGATTAAAAATTCAGCCTGCAGGTGAAATTAGACACTGGATTAGGAAGCTCATCAACTACGTAAATGTAATCAGCACCTTCTGAAGCCTGACATGTAGCAAAAAAGAAACGAATTACAAAAGGGTGGCGGCAGTCTGTCTGTGTCAGCCGGGCTGGTGCAGAGCCAGTGCCTACATCAGAAACACTATTCCTGGCAGGTTTCTGCATGTTTCCCATGAATTCTGGTAGATGAGTAGCTCAATAGTCAAAGTAGCAGCATCATCCTCTGAAAGCAGTGAGGCAGCAGCCAAGTGGTGATGCCTTCTCACAGGAACAGGAGCGGTCAGTGCCCTTAGAGGAGAAAGATAACAGGTCGTGAATTGAAACCGCAACCTGCCAAAAATTAGAGGTCAATTTACTGCAATAAAACCACCTTTACTCTACAATAAGACCAATTTAGATTCTTTACACACATTTCCTGTGTAGATTCTCAGAAACAGCCATGGAGGAAAGTTTGGTGGGGGGGGTAGGTAGGTACGTCACAGTGACCCACACTCAGAGCTGCTTCTCCATGGACTGTACACTGTGTACAGTCCCTAAATTTGTGGGTGCTCAAACCGTGGGGCAGAAACCACATATATCATTGCTGTGAGCTGTTAAGAAATCCCCCTCACTTGCTGACTTTTCCACCCAGCCTAGGTTTCCATTTGTCATTTTTCAAAATTTTCTGCAAAGCTAGGGCAGCCATCTACACAGATACACCCATTTCAAGGAGACAGAATTTGAGATTCTTATGTTTAAAGAAAAATTTTATATAAAAACCCTGGCTCAAGTAGCAGCAGTGACAAAACTGTGCCTGATTTGCCTGTTCTTTTACCAAAGGGGAAGGATTAGACCTTCAGAGACATTTTTAGATTAGCTAAATTCATTCCAAGTGCTGTTATCATTTGCTGCACTGACTTTTAGGACAGGCCACACTGGCATAGTTTCAGTGTGTTATATATAAATATAGAGCCCATTAAACAAGCCTTTGGTGATTAAAAACATTTTATCATTATGAAGGTGTCTTTTACTCCAGGGTACAAACCATTCAGCAAGTAGTTTCATTTTATTTCCTTGAGATTTTTTCATTTTCAGCTAATTAGCTGGAAATACACCACCTACAACATTCTCCTTTCCTCAGTTAGGAGGCTAAAATTTGCCTCTACCAAGCATTGCTGTGGGGCATTTGCTTTGTTCTTTAAAAAAACTCCTAGCAACTTGGTATAAAATTCATTTGCTCAGTAACTGATATGCTGGGGTGATTATCAAAGCCTTTCTAAGCAAGCTGTGTGCTCATTCAAAAATATTAGGCAATTCAAAGTGTCTGTGGTTCTTCAGCTATTAAAAAGTTTTGTTTTTAAGCAGTCTCCAAAAACTTGACTTAAACACTTCAATGAGTTGACTGTGAAGCTATTTGATTCTAATGGGCTCCTGTTCTCAGAAGACAGCCAAAAGTAAACAGTAGCAGCATTTTTTTTTCTGAAAGTTGGTGCATTATCTTACTCCAATTCTAAAATGTTCTTCAAATAGCAGCTACTACTCTGTCAAGTGCTGCAGGGTTGGAAAATGCCTTAGGATGTCCTGAAAAATTTATTTCTGAAAAAAAGTGAATTAATTCTGTACTTGAGTGACTGGTGAGGAATTCCATTAACAGGTGTAAATGGAAAGGTTGAGATTAACTCCCTTTCTCTTACTCCCTAGCTCTGCCCTAGCTCTGGTTGAACAGGGTTATATGAGTATTCGTGCTATTATATGATGCATTTATATCTTAGAGGAGGTATATCAAATTTTACAGGCTTTGTGCATAGAGCCTTTTCAAGACAAGACTGGATAGACCCCTGAGCAACCTGGTCTGACCCCATGGCTGACCCAGTCATGTGCTGGAGGTTGGACTACAGGTTTCCTGTGATCCCATCCTGTGTGACTTGTCCTTTCTGTCTTCGTGGATAGCCCATCTAAAAATCAGGAGGTCACACTTTCCCCAAAATGGTCTCATCTTGCTACAAAAATGAGATTTGAAGATTGCTGCTCTCCACAGAATCACAGACCACAAACAGATGAATGAGGTCCTTAATTAGTATCAGAAGGCTTTCTGTTGAAATGTGGTTTGTAAAGGAGGAAGTTCCTCTGAAAGAAGAAGTCTTTTCTTCCAGGCCTTTTGAAATATGTTTGTAAAAGCAATGTAACATTGTAATTTCTAGTTTGTCTGGTTCTAGAGAAGAGGAAACATTCGTCTTTGTTCTACCAAATAATGCCTGATTATGGTACCTCCTGGAATAGAATAGCCTATTGTATCAGAGTGCTAAGCTGGGAGAGAGTTTCTTTGGTCTTTCAGTTACTGGTATCACACAAAACGAATTGAAAAAAAAAATCTTAACTGTGTGATTTCAATGCTTTAAAAGCATCTGTAAATATCTTGAAGGGTATGTTCTTGTCTTTCAGTTTTCACTAAGGGATACTGCAGATCTCCATCCTTACTGTGGTGTCTGGATTTCTCAGCTACAACTGACTGCTCTTAGATATTAAAAAAACTGAAAAAAATCTTACCAAAACCTCTCTTATAGCAATTTTACTATCTTCACATGACTACTAAATGTCAGAGAAGTAAATTATACATAATCGCACTTTGGTCTCTACACATCCCCTGAATGTGAGACAAACAAAATTCCCTTACTCCCAACAACACTCTCGATCGTACAGAGTTCTGCACTGATTCAGCATCTGTTGACAAGCTGTCTATATAAATTGACAGAGAAACAAACTGGTTCATGAAACTGGGGGTACCTCCAAAGCAATTCACAGTCTGTTGAAGTGAGACACCATACCAGTAAATATGCAATTCCAGTGTTCTGGTTCCTCTTGCACCCTAAAATACCTGGAACAAAAAGCAGAAATACAGTGACATGACAGTCTGGCAGCTGTCCTGAAGCTAAAGGAGGATTGAATGAAATAAAACAGGATAAATTTTTCTTCACCAGTGTCAGCACTGTACTATGTGTTCAATGTTTGCATTGCTTATTAAGACGAAAGACCAATGGACATATTTTGAACCCATTCTGACAGCTTGGATTCAAACATTGAACAAATTATGGCATTATGGTATTCATATGTGCCAGAAAAAAAATAAAGTTCCTGAGAAATTGTGGGACAAATGAAGGTGGAAAGTAGAATAAATACTAGGCAGACTGACCACCATAGTATGTAAGAGACAGAAAAGGAACTACAGATTAAAAAATTCTTAAAAATCTAGTGTGTGCATTAGTCCCAAGTGTTTGGTTGTTGTGTAATGGTTCACATATGGCCAAGTGTCAGAACTGTCCCATGCCTTTGCACCTCCACAAGGTATTATTGCAGTGTCAGTCTAAGGAAAATGAGGTCAAATATTCTATACTGGATGTAGGACATATGCTGGCGAGCCTAAGATTTGCAGGAAATTTTACTGCTCATCACACACCTCCCTTTAGCTAGAAGCTGAGGTGCATATAAAACAAAAGACAGTTTTTCAGGGGGCACAACCAAGATGCTTAACCTATTATTGCCTGTTTTATGCCAAAAGATATTCTCACAGCTGGATTTTAGATGAAGATATTTCACTGAGACAGTGGTGATTGCTCTGGTGGGTCATCTTTTAGCTATAAACTTTTAGTCTAATTACTGCGCTAAGGTAGCTGAATCTGCTGGCAGTATTTGATGGAGTTGACCATCATGTGGCGCTCTTTAACATGAGATTTAGCAGGGTTGATAAACTGCACATCTCATTCTGTTAACCCTTCTCCTAGCCAGATCCTTATTTGGAATTACAGTCCTCATTCTGGGAATATGCTCATGTATTTGAAACTCTTTGTTAAGGCTGGGATATGAGATGGATTTGGGAGTCAGCAGCATGCATGGGCAATAAAACTCGGCATCTTCATAATAGCATGATCGAGCTTTCCAAACACTAAAGTGTATAACTTTACACACTAAATGGAAAAGTAGCCTGGGAAAACTAAACATGCCTCTAATGTTGGACTGTTCAAAGAGAAAGAGATCTGGAAGAGCTGTGTCAGCTCAGACTGGGAACTAGGCTTGGAGCAATTCTGGAAACCTGGGTAATGGCAGAAAATTCTCTAGCCAAGGGCATTTCCCTCCTGTCACATACCCACAGCCATTTTTCCTGCCTTCAGGCCCCACTGCTTCAAAATGCTGTACAAAAAAAAATGCAAGTGAACGCCATGACGGGGCCTCAGGATCATAAAATCCTAACACATCTCCCAGGATTCCTGCTAATTTCCCTTGGCTCGGCTCAGCTCAACTGTATATAAGCCATGCTCTCTAGGATTTGGCTTACTTTCTCTTAGTAATTAGGTTTCACAGGAAGGTTTTTCTTTTTTTTTAGGAAACTTTTCCTCATAACCAATATAGTTTTCCCCCGTTTATTTCATGCCCTTTTCTTCTTGTTCTTTTCCCAAAGAACACAGGATAGTTCACTACCTTCTTTGTGAGAACCTGTTACACAGTAAATTCCTACTAAGGAAACCACAGCTCACAGCAGATTGTTCCCTTAATAGGAAGCAATCATCCTTCACCCTATGTTTGATTTCTGAAATGAATTTATCTCATTCATTAATCCAGTGCAAGCCACCCTCTTTCTGTCTCTGTCTCATTGTGACCTGCTGAACAAAGGTGACTTTCTCAAGGATGCTTTAAATAACCCATTCTCCATGACTTTCTTTAGGCTTGTGACTACTAAACTCATCTTTTCCAGATGGTATCATTATTTTCCACCCTTCCATCTTTGGAATGAAATGTAAGAATACTTAATAAGTAACTTGGGACAGATCATGAACTTCCACAAATACACTCATGCAGTCATGCAGTGCTTTCATTGCTAGAGACTGTTATTCCACATCTGCAGAGGGGAATGTGATCTATCACTCTGCACTGGGCTAGCATGGCAATATTTGGGGGCAGGAGGAGGCAGGCTACAGGGATGGCTTAGTGAGAAGCTGCTAGAAGCTTCCCCCATATCTGACGGGGCCGATGTCAGCTGACTCCAAGACAGACCCCCCAGTACCCAAGGCTGAGACGACCAGGGGCAGTGGTAGCACTGCTGGGGTAACAGAGTTAAGAAGGGGGAAAAAGTTACTTCACAGGACCAGATTGCAGCTGGAAAACAGAGAAGGGAGAATGTGAGAGGAACAGCTCTGCAAGCACCAAGGTCTGTGGAGAAGGAGGGGGAGGAGGTGCTCCAGGCACTGGACCAGAGATTCCCCTGCAGCCCGTGGAGCAGACCATGGTGAGGCAGCTGTGACCCACAGCTCCTGGAGGTCTGTGGTGCAGAGATCCCCCCTGCAGCCTGTGCAGGACCCCACACCGGAGCAGGTGGATGCCTGAAGGAGGCTGTGACCCCATGGGAAGCCTGTGCTGGAGCAGGCTCCTGGCAGGACCTATGGAAACATGGAGAGAAGCCCACACTGGAGCAGGTTTGCTGGCAGCGCTTGTGGCTAGTACACGCCTGATCTGGGCTGCACAAATGGAGTGGTTGTTTATACTTGTTGGAAGTGTCTTTTAAAAAATGTGTGCTTGAGAATCTAATCTAATTTTGGAAATGGAAAAGCATTAATGTTTATGTTTTGTAATTTTTGGGATTATCTCAATTACTATAGGAAAACAGCTAAAGAATAAACAAAGCAGCCTGTTATTCTCTTGTTTGCTTTACAAATAAATGGTCTGCTTCGTAATTACCCCTTTAAAGCTAAATGCTTAGGTACAAAACATATTGTTTAGGAACACTTTACAGTCATCATGGCACATATCTGACAGTCCTTGTAGAACTAAAGCACAGACACCACTATTTATTGTTTTGTTTATAAACTGCAAAGTTCTTGGTCAGTAGAGCTGGAAGTCTTTTTATTCAAGTATTGGACAAGAGCAAGAAATGTGGGCCCTGTACACGCATAGGTACATCCTTGACCTAACATTTGTGGGTTGTCATCAAACTATTTTTTGATCATATATACTAAGGTCAACACACATTTAAGTCTATATGCATACATGATGCATTTGTATCCAAATCTTTTTATTTATAAATTTATCTGTGTGTTCCTTTGTTTCAGATTTGCAAGTCATCTAAAAAGAGCTTATCTTATAAAACCAATTGAAACTTCCAGCAGTGAATTAAAATAGCAGGAATTTTTGTTTGTTTTCCTTAATCTCAAATTGGTGTGAGGTACACAAGTGCTGCTTGTGTCAGTGTAATAACACTGACTGCCAAGTTACGTTTTCAAAAGCAAATAAATTGAAATAGTCAGGACTTTCGGGGTCATCTATTGTAAAAAAAACCAACCCATATGGGTTAGGTAGCTTACAGGGAAACCATTGTTAGCAAATCCCGCAGACACCCTGCTGTCAGAGGTCCATGCATGACACAGAAGCCAATGCATTATCTCACTACAGCTTGGATTTATTAACCTAGAAGTTCAAAGCTCCACAACATGAAACTTGACTGCTATTGTGTCTGCAGCCGGATTTTTCACCTGTGATTCGTCTTCTCCCAGCCCAGAACCTACACAAAATTACTGCCACATCCTTTCTTCCAGGTGGACTAACTAGCCAGCTGCTGGTAGCCAGCTGTGAAACAACATATTTTACAGTGGACTGACACCAAACCATCAAAAGGTGCTAAGAAGATGAAAAAATTTAGGCTCTCACTGAATCACCAGTCTTACTATCACCAACTGCCAATTTACATTGGGATGAGGGAGAGAAGAGAGGTTTTAGTAAAGGAAATAAATGATATTTAGCAAATAAGATAGGGGGCAGTTTTTTCTTCAGATAATATTTTCTTTCCAAGTATCTGCATATATGCTTTTAGAGTACATTTTTAATATAGGGGTAATTGATCCTCTATAGGCAGTCAGAATAAATGAGTTAACAGAGTTTGCTTGGGCCTCCTTGTCCCCAACAAGTGTGTATGCATAGTGCTGTAATACTATTCTGGGTCTGCAGTCTGTAGCTACAATTTCCATTCTGCCACCCTACCAGCAAAATGGGGACTCTCATTTATCTGCACCAGATCATGGTTTAAAATTGATAGATCAACTTCAAGTAAAATGTATGAAATTCACCTTATAACATAAATGTATTCAGCACCTGCCTTCATTATGGTGCATTCTGTAGCAGCTGCCTGTAAAGATTACATTGTATAGAAAGACAGACTTCTAAGCCATCAAAGAGGACTGAATTCAAACCTTTAAGAAGATGATGAGAGCGTGAAACCTGGTCATTTTCAATAACTGAATTACAACACCTTTCAGGTATTACACTTGCCCCTGAACATCCTTTTTTCATTTCTGCATTGTTATGTTCACGGTTTCTGCTTCACTAAGGTCTTTTCTTCCCCTAGCTTAGTGTTAGAAAGCCAGAGCCACCACCATTACCTCTATTACCACCACCGCCATCACCAAAAGACGGGATAATTGACAGCAAAAGCTGCTATATCAAGTACACGCAATTTAGTATCCTGAAGTGAACAGATAAAATGTATTCTCCAGAGTGTATGGGTAGGTTGAATATTCAGACAAAGTGGCTTTCTTCTAGTCACCAGGACCACAAAGACTGATGCTTCTTAACAAACATTTTCCCTCTAAATGAGATAATGAAATACCCTGTACTCCAGAAATACACATTTTTTCATTTGAGGTTATATCGAGCACTGATCAGAGCAGGTCAATGAATTTCACGTTTCTGATTTTCACTGCCTACAGTGATCTTGTAAGTCAGCGTAAATATTTTCAAGTGTTTACACACCACTATTGCAAAACCTGTGGGGCACACATGTCATGGCAGAAGCAGCAGCTTATGGTGCTGGGAAAACGAGATCCTGTTGCCAACTAAAAGCTTCTAATGGGCACAGGTAAGGCATTTTGTTCTGGCATGTCAGTGCTCTCCTGCATGAGCATGACTAACTGTCAGGTTAATGATGCCAAAACCTATGGGATAAGAGTCCTGAAGCCAGTGGTGGCTGTGTCTCACTGTCATCACTCAACCCTGTGTCCTCCTCCACATTCACAGAGACTGAGTCGCTATTTCCACAGTGGCAGCCACTGCAATTCCTTGCTTCTTCCTCTTTGAGAACATCTAGATCTTTATCTGTTTCTCAGAGGGAGTGTAAGCCCAGCTGATGCTATGATTATTCAGAATTTCCCTTTAGCGGTTGTCAGCCCCTTTCTCAAGTAGCAAAGGAAGAGATCCTCAGGCTCTCTCGGATGAGATAGAGGCCAGCCAGGAAGCCAGTGTAAGAAGTCTAGAGCTTCCCACTACATGTAGCAATCAAACGCTAAGTGCTTAATAGAACTGCAAGTGAAAATGTATTTTATCTGTGAGTAACTAACCCACATTTAGTCATACCTGTGTAAATCTGCAGGATCTCTTCTGAGTCTGACAGAACAGCCCTAGAATTACCTCATTTAGCGAGCCCCACATAAGAAATGGGGTGCATGCTCAGGAGGATGGTGTCTCTATCCAAAGGTTAAGGTATACAAAAAGATTTCAAGATCTTGAGGAAGAAAATTAGTGTGTGAACATGAAAACCTGAGGAAGAAATGATGAAATTAATTACCAGACTAAAGGAAAAACGAAGAAGCATGAAGAAAAACAATTAGTAGTTGAAAATGCTCTTGAGTCCAGTAACCTTGGAGAATGCATTGAGCTAGTGGTTGCTGTCACTTTAGGCAATTATTGGATATCATATAAAGCTTTTTTCGAACAAAGACAGAATTGTTTATGTTTTAGGAAGCAGCCATCAATAGTGAAATTAAATCTCTGAATGAATGCAGGAGCATGTTCTAATAAAACATGAAGGAAGTAATCAGGGAAGATTATCTGTCTTGTCCGCCTGATATTTAGCAGTGATAAAAAAAAACTTTGTTGCCAATGTGCTTTCCTTTTTGCAAGCTGAGCCTATATAGTGTAATATTAAATGGCAGAGACTCATAAAGAGTTTAAAAGCTTCTCTGCAGGACAGAGTTGAAGACACGCACAAAACTGGGATTTATATTAGGTTACTAAAATGGTTACTCTTAATGCCAAACCGGGGCATGCTGGGATCAGCAATAACTTCCCATGATTGCACAGAGCAGCCTCTAGTCGTGTGGCTGACCTGAACTGGAGTCTGATGAGTTGCAAAGAAGCAAGGCTTTATGCCCTGGACTAAAGGAAAGCATCGCTTGACCAGCCCAGGACAGAAATTCAGCACCCACTTGCAACCCACTGATCTTTTTTTCCCCTATCCCCAGGGAAAAAAGGGAATTATGGCAGGGCCCACCTACAAAATGTTGCCTCTGTCTGTAGGCCCCTGGTACAAATTCCCATGCGGAGAGCCAAAAAGGAGGTCACTGCTTGCAATTACAACCTTACGCTGTACCCTGGATACAAATAACACCCAGCGACAGAGTACAGCCTGTGCCTGCTACTGCAGCTCAGCAGATGGAGTAGCTGCTAAGCTTAGCTTGCAGGATTGAGAAATGGATTTTTTGTTTTATAAGCAAGACCATGCACAGATGAACTGAGGATCACCTACAGATCACAGAAAAAAAAATCTATTACTGAGCAATTTTTTTAGGTCAACATACTACATGTCACTCTCTTCTCTCATCTCGTTTCTGCTTATTTTATTCTAGGGACTTGTTTGCTTGCTTTTCTGCTGTTCTCCAGAGCTGAATTTCAGCAACTGAAGTTGGTGGGCCTTGCTCAGAAAGCCTCCCAAATTTATTATTGCTCTTCTTTAAGAAGATGGCTTAAAAGAGATCGTACAATATATTGGCATATAATTTCACATGGTTTTCCTGTGCTTTTATTGTAAGTGGGATTTGTATCAAAACCCAAAAACAAACCAGAGAAGCTCGTGTCAAAGCTTCACTGCGAAGCTTTGATGCAAACATCTGCTTCTCAATACATTCTCCCTGAGATCTAAGAAGGCTATTTTAACAGCTTCAGATATGGTACACTTTGTATTAAATTCTAATGACTTTCTACACCCAAGTTGCTACCGTGAGGTGGTAACCATTTCAGTTACTGTCTCCACACCTCTAGGCCCATTATGGACCCTTCAGAGTCTCTAGGCAGGGCTCTAAATCCCTGAAATACCCACAGAACAATTTTTCTGACAGAACGTCTTCGAACTAAATCTTTGTATTTACCTTAATGTTTAATATAATTATTAAAGTGATCTGCACGAGTGAATTCTTCATTTGCATGAAGAAAACTGTCTTTGTGTCTGCTTTTTTGTTTTAAATTAACATTTTCCCAAAGTTGACCAGAACATTAAAATTGCTTATCATGCACCAAATTTCCACGATTAAGGAAATAAAATTTAAGTACAGCTAGAGAGAGCTTTGTGTGTACTGGGTAGATACCCACAGAGGGAGTGAAAGATGTAATTATTTGGTAATCTTAGAAGTACAGAACAGGTTGCCTTCTGAATGTTGCCATTGCAATTTATGATTTCTGCCATACTATATATTGATTTCTCTATCTTAAGAATCAGCACCTTTCCCTGTTGATTGAATTCTAATTATTCACTCCATAGTTACATTGATTTTAACAGTCTTCTGGACAATTTTGGACCAGGTTGGTTTCAAATTACACATGATGAATTCATCATGACTATTGATATACAAACTTCCATTCTCCAGCAACTTGAAAAAGAAACAAACTGCTTTTTCTCCCTTCTGCACAGGACAAACTTGTGCCCCACTCACTTGTCCTGTAGCAGTCAGCTGGCCTTTGCCTGCATCTCATGACAACTCTTGGGAGAAAACGCAGAAAAGAAGAGTTAATTTTGTTTGTCTGAACCCAATGATGAGTGTGTCTATAGGGGACGGTGATTAAATTAATTGTACTTTTCATATATTTCATCAAAGACCAGAAAATCTTCTACCTGCAGGTTACATCCAGGTGCTGCTTGGGTGCTGTGAGCCCACCTTTACTCCCTGAAATCGTGAGGCATGGATGATGGGCACCAAGGTGCCTATTTCAGCCACCTGGGATTGTCCCAAACCTCTCTGCCTGCTCCCAGGGTCACTCTCTCAGTGAAATGTACCCCTGCCTGTCGGATGCACGTACAGGAATGGGCATTTGCATAGATCAATACCACAGCCTGACTGTTTTGCAATTAACGTCAGGGAATCATTTTTGGCCTCATGGTTTTATTTCCACTTACCTTGGGCAATGACTCCCTACTCTTTCGAGTTATTGCTGTATAAAGGAATATTCAATATTCAGTCAGGCTGAAAGCTACTGATTACATTCATCAGCTTTAATAAGATATGTTATTAGATCTTATTTTCTTGAATTATCTATAGAACAAAGATATGATCAATGGCAGCCTTTAAATATTTCCAAGTCAATACTTCCAGAGATTTATTCGTTCAAAAAGGCCAGAACTGTTTTACAATTGAAGGTTCAGATTCTACTCGCCAGCTTTATTTAGCCTTCCCTTTCTTTCTTCTAAAGTTCATTAATCTGGGTCCTGAAGTTCTGGTGCCAGAAGTGGTTGAAGGATTAGGATATAGAATAATAGAATTATTTAAGTTGGAAAAGACCTTTCAAATCATCAAGTCCAACACTGCCAAGTCCAAGCCTAAACCATGTCCCTAAGCACCATATTTATAAGACTTCTAAATACCTTCAGAGATCTCAGGCCCTTAACAGCCTGTTCCAGTGCTCAGTAAATCTTTCATCCAAAAAAATGTTCCTAATATCCAATCTAAACCTTTCCTGATTCAAGTACAGGCCATTTCCTCTTGTCCCATTTCTTGTTACCTGGGAGAAGAGCCTACCCCCACTTAACTACAACCTTCTTTCTGGTAGTTGTAGAAGGCAGTAAGATCTTCCCTCATCCTCTTTTGCTCCAGGCTACACAACACAGCTCTCTCAGCCACTCCTTGTAAGACTGGGGCTCCAGTCCCTTCACCAGCTCTGTTATCCTTCTCTGGATATGCTCCAGCACCTCAATGTCTTTCTTGTAATAAGGATTGAACGGAATTCGATGTGTGGTCTTACCAGTGCTGAGTACAGGGGGACAATAACTGCCCTGGTCCTGCTGGACACACTATTGCTGACACAAGCCAGTGCATTTCTTGGCCAAATCAACGCTGGGTCATGTTCAGCTGGGTGTTGATCAGCACCTCCAGGTGCTTTTTACTTCAGACAGTTTTCCAGGCACTCTTCCCCCAGCCTGTAGCTCTTTGTGGGGTTGTTGTGACCCAAGGGCAGGACTCAGAACTTTGCCTTGTTCAACCTCAAACAATTGGCCTCAGCCCATCTATCCAGCCTGTCCAGATCCCTCTGTAGAGCCTTCCTAATGTCCAGCACATCATCACTCCCACCCAGCTTGGTGTTTTCTGTGAACTCACTGATGGTTATTAAACAGAACTGGCTCCAATATTGAGCCCTGGGGAGCACCACTTGTGACTGGCCACCAACTGGATGTAACTCCATTCATCACCACTCTGGCCTGACCATCCAGATGGTTTTTTTGCTCACTGAAGCATTCACGCATCCAAGCCATGAACAACCAGTTTCTCCAGGAGAATACTGTGGGAAATAGTGTCATAGGCTTCACCAAAGTTGTAGGTTGACAACATTTGCAGCCTTCCCTTCATCCACTGAGTGGGTCACGCTGTCATAAAAGGAGACCAAGTTAGCCAAGCAGGTCTGCAGGTCCAGACCATATCTGATGTTTTTATTATTATGACTATGTTTAAACTACCAGATTCACTAATAATGTGGAGTCCTGTCCATGAGTGCATGTGATTTCAAGCCCACTTTGGGATAAGACACGGATATGGCCCTGTCTGCTTGCACTGCCATCATATCCATTGGAGGGAAGTGGGGCATGCAGAGCCCAGGGAGTTGTGCCCCCACTGCTCTGATCTTGTGCCTGTGCCCCAAAACGACTCAACTCCTGCCCTGAGCCTGCTGTCCTTCTGAGATGGACTTTTACCTGCTCTCTGCTGGAAGAAATGTGACTCTAGAGTACAATTTTCAGTGTAAATGGTAGAATTGTGGGTGCATCAGAGAAAAAAGAAATTAACAGAGAAAAATCAGATTATGCTTTTACAGCATACATCTATTGTGCATTTAAAAATCACCCACTTCACAACATGTACTCATTCTAGAAGTAGCATACAGAAGTTTTACTGCAATGGCATGTTGTTTTCTTTTCTAATGAGGAAATGAACAATGAGTTATCCTCCTTTAACCTTGCGTGTAGAAAATAAATCCAGCAGGCAGTAGAGTCTGATGATTTCAGAGGTTATTTTCTAAATTATAAAGCTTCCTGTGGAGATGAACTTTCTTACAATCTCTGACAAACTATCTGGTGATTACTGTGATAAGAGTAGTAAATGATCTAAAAATACGTACAGCGTCTTTTGAAGTAGAAAGGAAATTTTACAAGAGTTCTTTAAATCTCAGAGCAGAGTCATTTGTTCTCTGTTAGGATAAACACATCAAGTTACGGTTTACCCTGAGCAGCCTAGCAGAAAACAATCTGCATAAATAGATGAAATTTTATCAAACAATGAATAAAAGATTCAAACAGAAAATTGGTTTTCTTTAGTATCTATGAGGTCTAAAAAGAACAAAATTACCGGGCTATTTCTTTTCCCTTAAAACCTTTTTATAGATAATGGTGAACAGATGATTCTGTCAAACTTCACTTGCGATGAATTCAAGACAAGATATCATCATCATCCATCTTCTTGATGAGCCTCATCATTTTATCTTCAGTCTAAATCCTGGAGAAAAACTTAACAAGCTCTACACATCTCTTCATTTAAAAATTATAGCTGAAGGAGAGAAAATGTTTAAGGTCAAACTTCTAAGCTACCATCTGGAGCTCATTTAACAATTGCCAAGAACATCTGCCACTACTGCACATGCCTAAGACAAAACTTAGCCAACATCACCTTTTTTTTTAAGGACAAAATCTTAGAGTCACATGAGCATTGACTGAGATGTCTTTCTGCCAGCAGTCAGAATTTAGCACAAATTTAGTGCAGTTTGTCAACCCAGTGGAGCTTTCAATAAAGACAGTTCTGTAGTTCACAACACAGAGTTCACCATCTAAAAGCCCGGTTTCACAGATAGTAGTGTCATTTACAACTTTGCAAGACACATCAAAAACGTTGGGGATGGGGTGGGAGGGAGGGGTATCCCCTGACTGATGAGAGCTGAAATGCAGTCATTGGGTAGCCAAAGAAAACTCCCATTATTCCTGTTCTTGGAGTCACCCCTCTGCTTTGGCTCTCAGGTTGCTGAAGGCAGTATTTTTGGAAAGTGTTGTAAGTGAAATATGAATGCAGACACTTAAGAGATAAACAAAACACATCCTCAGAGATGGGTATAATATTCTCTGAACTTTTATGACAAAATAGAAAGATATAAAAATCTGAAAAACATATGGCATACAAGGTCTAATTTCTCAGATAAATCTCTGTGTCTTTATTCATATTTCAAGATGTAGCAAATCCCACTGGCTGTTAACTTTTTACATTGGGGAAGATACTTATAGTCTTAAAAATAGTGTAAGGATGCTATTCTATACTCACATGCATGAATTACTAGCAGCAAGAAGTAGATAGGAGATGAAGACTTGTATTACTAAATACAGGAGCAATGGTTTGGTTTTTTTTTCATAGCTTGTATGGAAACTACTCCCTCTAAATGATGGACATGACGTTTAAAATGCCTATTAAGATATGATGAAAGTTTTAACTAGAAGGAGACGTTTTACATGGTTGCATCATTAGTTTGATGATTTGATCACACAGGACAGACGCTTTCAGACATGCTTAGTGTATCAAATTTCTGTAGTTTGGTAAATGTCATGCACTGGATTATTTTCCATAGGTGAAAAAGTAATACAATGTACTAAGTATTTAGTGATTTTTCTGAACTATGTAATAACCAGTGCGTGCAGTTCAAGATAATGTATATGTATATTAATAGGTATAATGAATAATTTCACTCCATTTATAGAACACTGAATCTGTATTTTAACGGTGTCTAGAAAGCAGGGAAAAATGAAGTGATTGAAAAACTGAATGTGACTGAAATTCCTACATTGATTATAGATTAATTTACCTTTGAAACTGAAAAGCAGGAGTAATGCTTCATGTCTTTTCCTATATGAGTTTTTAAATTATGCTACATTTTGTATTTTAACAGATGGCAGAATTTAATCCTTATCAGAGGGACAGGAGTTATGTAGAAACTGGTAATGTTTGTCTCATGATGTGGAGAAGATTAATGAGAAGTATTATACTTTGGGGGTTTTTTATTATACCTAAACATAGGTCTCCTAAGAAATTATAATCAAATTTGGGTTTTTTCAGAATTTTTCTGTTTGTATGAAAATGAAGAGAAAGATGCCTGCAGCCAAACCTCCAATCTAGCAACTATTAGCTTTCCAAAATTCAGAGCACCATTATCAAATCCACGACACAAAACACATTAAATGTGATCTCCACCCAGGCATATCTTTCCAGTTCTATTCAAGAATTTTAACTGGCAGAGGAACCTGTCACTTTGAATGTGATTTTACATTTTTTCTTGATGCCTAGAAATTGTTTATCTTCAGTAGGATCTAAATGTTTTCTTTGCTTTTGAAATGCCTCTAGTCTGAACAGTCTGCTCACAGCTGAAACAGAATTTGTAAGCTGGCTGGCATTCATGGTGTGGCTCTGAAAACACTTTCTCACCTGATCCAGATTAATTTAGACTGCCACTGAATCCTCAGTCTGCTGAATCTCCCTGGAGTAACTTTTCTACATTATGAAAATTTAAAAAGAACTGCTTTTAAGAATGAATTGACAAGTGAAAAAGCGATAGTTCACAGAATACCCACAGATGTAAAGCAAAATGTCTCCAAAACCTTAATTACAGTACACAGATAAGAATGCTGAGATTGGTGGTAAACTACACTTATAAGAGCAAACATTTAAAAGTTAAGAAAGCCTAGAAGTTAAGGTTGACAGGCAAAGCATACAGGATCTTTTTGTACATTTTGCATTTTGTACTTTAAAATAGGAAAGAAAATTCATGCTTTATGCTTAGCGTGGAGCCAAAGAAAGAGAAATCTGAGTAGAAACGTGCATGGGAGTTGTATATAAGATTTCAGTCTCATTCTTTTCAATAGAATTGTAGCTCTTTGTTGGGCTATTTCAGTTATTAATTTTATTTTGCAAATAATATCATAACTCTAAATAGTGGGAAAGGCTAAAGCTGTGCTTTGGTTATTTGTTTGCAGTTGGTAATCATACGTATTTGCTGCCCATGTTTGCTAAGCTGTATTTTTTTGTGTTGTTGAAGCCATGTAAAAAATTATAGTGGTTTATTGTGTTAATGCATGTCTTGTGTTTTAATCCCAGTGGCAACAAAACATCACACAGCCGCTCATTCACTCCCCCCTACCCTGGTGAGATGAGGAGGAGATTCAGAAAAGGGTAAAACCCATGGGCTAAGATAAGAACTGTTTAATAATTGAAATAAAGTAAAATAGAACAAAACCAGTAATTGTAATGAAAAGGGTGACAACAAAGAGAGAGAGAGAAACAAGTGACACACAATACAGTTGCTCACCACCCACTGACCGATGCCCAGCCCATCTCCCAGCAGCAATCAGCCCCACTGCCACCCCCTGCCCCAGTTTAGGTACTGAGCAGAATGTCCTGTAGTGTGAAATATCCCCTTGGCCAGCTCGGGTCACCTGTCCTGGGCATGACCCCTCCCATCTTCCTGCACACCTGCTCACTGGCAGAGGCTGGGAAACCGAACAGTCCTCGACTTAGATTAAGCACTGCTTAGCAACAACTAAAACATCAGTGCCTTATCAACATTATTCTCATACTGAATCCAGAGCACATCACTGGGAGGAAAACTAACTCTATTCCAGACAAAACCAGGACAGTCCAATAGCAGCCAGTGTAAAGCTGCTGCACAATGCCACGTTTGTCCCTCAGCAAAACAGGGATGAAAATACTGTTTAGAGTACTTTATCTCAATGCAGTATGGTGCTCCCTAATCATGTCCTATCAAGCAGGCACACTTAAGCACTGGAAGTCACTGAAGAAGAGGGGAAAAAAAGAAGTAAAAGAAAGAGCAGGACAATTTGGAGTTAAATTATTTTGGCAGGTGAGGGAACTTTCAGCCTGGGTCAAACTGATATCAGTTGGATGATTTGGAAAGAAAATCCTCATGTGGCAAATATTTTCCCTTTGCTTTTATCGAAGATATTTATAGGTTTTAATAACTGCAAAGACTCACACTCAGCATCTAATTCAGCATTCTCTGTTGTGGTAATAATGCTGATTATTATACAAGATATAATATTATATATAATGCTGATTATTATGTTAATGCCATAAATAAATGCAGTGGTTTGGAGCAGCTCAAGCGACAAAACCATCTTTTTTCATTCTTCTTCTTGCTAGCCCAGTTACATCTCATGGTGCCGCCAAGGCTGGGCAGACTTTTGAAGACGTATTATACAGATTGAGGTGGGGGATGAAAGGTCATGTCACATACACCCTCCTGGCTCCCAGCTGCTGAAAGCTGGTGTTCCAGAGTGTTTCCCTCCATCGTTAGGCAGAGGCTATTATGGAGATAACATGGTTTGTGGTGAGGTTCAGTTGAACTGGAGGAGAAAATGCATGGAAAAAGGATCAGGGAGAAATGGGCAAGGAGAAAAATGGTTAGAAGAAAATTTTATATTGCAAGAAATAGGGGAAAACAGAAAAATGAGAGACAAAAAAGTAGGTTAAAATGTCTAAGAAAAGGGATTGGGAGTGAGGGAAGAGAAAGGAAAGGAAGTATTGAAGGTTAGTTTGAGAAGTTTGCTGACGCTCTCAAAAAATATGTAGTATCAGGAATTCCCCAGAACTCCCCAACTCTACAAACAGGAGAAGACAGGCAATGGCTGAAAAAGCTGGTCTTATTTTAATTAAATGTTTATTTAAGTCTAACATATTTGAAAATTATAATTGGTTTCCCCCAGCAATGCCCTTAACCAAGCCCCTTCAAAAAGATCTTTGAAAAGCAGTCAACTCATGAAAAATCCCAGTTGGCAACCCTTTTTCCCTGAAAAAGAAGCTTACCGAAATCTTCAAAAGCCAGAATCTGGCATAGTTTTCTCTTGAGTAAAGTTAACTCTGCGAGCTGAAGCCCCGCCAGGAAGCGTGACGTGCTCCAGCTTGCTGCACGCGTGGTCTCTGCGTGCCCAGACCCACGGGCAGGAGTGCCTGACCTTTCTGCACAGTGATGCTTCATCCCATGCCACCTGCCCCTGCCCATGGAGCCTCACTTTTGTGCATGGCCCAGCTGGCAAAGTGCAGCTGCAGGCAGGATGGATGACTGAGGGTAGTAGCAAGGCAGCTGTGCAGTGTAACCATCCCTGCCCACGGACTGTTTGGTGTCCAGCTGCGGCACCGCAGAGCGTGTTTTATCAGAAGGGTCATGGTCTCACAGGAAGAACAAAATACATGAGTTTTCAATGAGTTTTGTTCTGCCAAGCTGATCCCCTCTCTCTGCCGTTAGGTGTGGGCAGAGATCCCCTGCAGCTGCAGGTGAAAGACAAGGTGCCAAAACCGTGCACCTGAGCAGGTTGTCACCCAGAGACCACAGACCTAAGGCCTGGTTTAAATGATTGTTTCTTGGGCAGGGCTTCTGATGGCTGTGATCAGTGCTAATGTGTAAGAACAAATCTTTCAGAAGAAAGAATATCACTTCCTATTACTCTGCAATTAAAATCTACAGGGATATTTAGAGAAAATGAAAATTCGTATCCTTGCTGCAACCTGTGTAAAAATGTATGGAGTGACTGCCTAAAAGCTCAAATGAACTGCAAAACTTCTAAATGAGGCTGATGTTGGGAAACCACAGCCCCAGATCTCTGAAATTCAGGCTCTTTTAATGTATTCTAAGTAGGGTACTTAAATATTCATATCATATGGTCTTTGCAAGTCTGATACTGGAACAGACACAGAATAAAGGTCAACAGAGAGAAAAGTCTAATAATAATAAAACAAAAATGCATATGCATTCATGTCTTTAACAAATACACAATGAAGTTGGCTGAGCATGTTTAGAGGAAGTCATTTTTCAGAGAGAAAAACAGTTTGTGAAGGAAAGCTTTCATCAATACTTTATATACAGTTTCTGCGTGGAAAGAATTCCTGTACAACCAATTATCCACTGACTGCAGGCCCCTCTGGGGAGAAGGAATAGAAAGTCATTTCTGTAGATCCTTTTGTCAGGGAACCTGGCCGTCTGGCTTGGGGGGAAAGTGTCCAGAGTCCTGGGCTGCAGTGGAAAGTATTTTGAGGGGCACACTCAGAGTGGGACAATGCCCTGCCCCAGCTCCTCTGCCTCACACTCCCTTCTTGCCCCCAGCCCAGCCCAAACCATGCCTGGGATAATGGCACTTTTCTGGAATGTGCATGGGAATCTAAATGAGGATGTCTACCATACTGCTGGCCCCACTGCACCTCCCAGAAGCCTCTTAGTTAGAAGCAGCCTCCCTCTCTATCAGTTCTGATGGTTGTTAACAGTCAAGAAGTTCATAAGAGGGAATTGAGTTTTCCATTTCTGAAGAAAAATCAAATTATTTGCTTTTCAGTCTGAGACCTAGGCAGACACAAATATACCAAGTACAATTTTGTGATATCAATTTAATTGCATATTTCCTTCAAACTATATGACCACCTGGATGCAGTCAACACAATAACAACAGCAAATCAATGTTTGTGAGGAAATGCAGTTAAGTATTAAGATCTAATAATATGCTCCCTTGGAAGCTGCTGTAAAATTATTTGTTTCCCTTTGCAAATGAGTGTTAAGAATGCCAAGAACCAACAAGTGTCTAATATTATTCTTCCCCAGATGAAATGAAAAGATATTGATTTCTGTGAAATAGATTCCTTGATATGTAAACACATTATTCCAAGTCTTAGAAGAATCATATACTTTTATTTCTCCTGTCTTCTGAAAACACTTGAAGGAAATATTTTATCAAAAGAATAAAATAAAGTGTTGGGCATGTTCCCAGATAAAAAGGCCACGGAACATACAACTTACCTTTTCACGTTGTGGACATATGCATTCCTAACTTCACCTTATATTTACTTAAACAAAAGGCATCTCTGAACACTGAAAGATGTGAATCCCCGTGGTTTCTTCCATGTGAAGTGGCACCAAGCCTGTCTGGAGGACACTCAGTCTCATGGCTTAGTGTAAGGTAGTCCTGTGAGGAGTAGGGATTTGGACTTGATGATCCTTATGGGGCCTTTCCTGCTTGAGATATTCCATGATTACATCATGTCTGATCATGAGGTAGAATATCAGAAGAGATTCTCCTTCTTACCACTTGCAAAGAGCCCTCATGTGCTACATGTTTTAAATGGTGATTCTACTGCTTTATAGCGACACAAGTGACCACCAAACAGGTAAGGAATAGGGATGAACCAGTACAGAGCACCTCCTCTTACTGAGTGGTTTTGCAACTGACACTTAGGGTTCTCCAATTAGGTTAACCATTCCTATCATTTCATTGACTAGGGAAAGGGTTAAAAAGATTATGGAACTTCATTAGCACTCTGTTGGTCCTCAGGTGCAATCAGCTGCTTGAGCCCCTGCACTCTTTTTTACAGTCACTTTGCCCACTACAATAAGCATGTCAGGAAATCTGTAACTGATAATCTAGTTATTTCTATATTTATATAGAATATATAAATATGCATGCACATGTAATAGATAAGAAACCTTATAAATTTATATATTGCACATATATTGTATCTAAAATTATAAGCTAATGTTTATAATTGTTTATAAATTTATACATATAAATTTGACTATAGAAATCTAGTTATTTCTATATACCCAGAATGAGAGAAACTTTCAATATTTAAGAATTTTAGATTGCAGAAATATCCTTTACTCCTCTCTTTTTTTCTTCTACCTTTTCCTCAGAATGGACCACCATAATTCAGATTTAATTGAGGCACAGGCTGTTCTAACTCATCAGCTGAAGTACCCTTCCTCAAGAAGCTTGGCCATGGAGACTACTGTTTCATAAATATCTTCCATTTCCCAGCAGCTTTGCCTTGTCTTGAGCGTGCAGAATGGAAAAGGAAAGGCCCAGAGGTTACCAACTGCTCAATAAAGGAGAAAGAACATTCCTGTGTCTGCCATGGAACAGTGCAAAACAGCAAAGAAGAAAAGCCCGTGTTGTATTTGTGGTTAACCAGGACAGCAAAAGGAGTTGAAGTCCCAAGATTAACCGAAAAAAAAAAATTATCTGTGATGGTAACAATAAGTTGGTGGAAAAAAATCCCATGTATTTCAATTCAAGTTAAATAAAAGCCTGTTTCTGCCTAATACTTTTGATAATTTGTCCATGAGCACTTCGTTATTTAAACAGCGTTCATGTGGTACAGCCAAGTTTAGAAAGGATTTATTTAACGTGCCATTACAGCAATTAGCCCCAGGGAAAGTTCAGCTTGCATACCCAGCTTCTAAATATGTCTTGAGTTTGTATTTATCAAGTGAGTTTCCTTTTCCCCCCCACTGAGTATAAACTCTTCCTTTTTTTCCTCCCCTCGTGGCTCCTCTGAAGCTTTCAACCTGAGCAATTTTCTGAGCACCTGGCATACTGGAGCTCCAATCCAGAGGTCCCCTTCCACCTTCCCTCCTGAGGACACCGGCACAACATCCGTCCTCAGTCAGGTGCATCTGTCAGGCCACGTGTCAGTTCGGATCATGACTGCAGGAGTAAGTAGATAAAGACAGAGGCAGAAAGGAGGTTCAGGATGCTGAAGTTCAGTTTCTAGCTCTGATGTGACTTGAGGCAAGTCATTTAGTCATTACCTGTGTCTTGGCTCTCCAAGTCTGCAGGGTGATAGCTGTAGTTTATCTCCGCCTTGGTTATTCGGTCCAGAGTGGATGAGCTATGACTTGCAGTGTTTATTTACAGCAGGTAGCACATCAAGAGTCCAGTGTCATTTTGGGGCTCCAGACACAACTGTTCCTCAAAAAGCTTTTTGAACCCTATGACTTTGATCAGATCTTCACAAACAAGTAAGAATGACATTCTGGACAGTGGAGGAAATGAGTTCTGGTGCTCAAAAAAATCTGGGTTTGAGTTTTCCAGGATATCATACTAAAGGAAAAAAAAAGAAATCATATTTTCTCTTACAAATAAAAAATAAGAACCATTTTATTATCTTCTGAATTCAAGACATAACTTCCCTTGTCTGTACACCTCTCTTAGTAACAAGGCACAGCACCTGTCTCCCTCACCACAAATACCTCTGGGCCTCCTGATTTCATTTTCACTTTTCCTTTACTACCATCCATAGAGGTGACTCTCCATGTTCCCTTGGGAACAGGGAAGGAAGCAATTTCTTACAGGTTTCTGCTGAATGCAGCGTGTGCAACCAGCATCCCAATGCCACAATCCCACTTCCATCTGCTATAGGCTGATAAGCATCTCACAGAGCATGTGGCAGGAGCTTGCACTTTTTGCCCTCCAACATAGATTGGGACCAGTTTCTGCTGCATTTTCAGCAGGTTTTCCCACAACATTCAATGCATAAAACAGAATGCAGCTCTAAATCTACTCCTTCTTATGTCTTCAACTTCAATTAGGTTTTTTTAGTGGTTTTTGATGAGCACGCATTTTACAGTCATAACGAATTGGAAGTGTTACAAAAGAAAAATGGTGCTTCAGAGCCTCTGCTTGCGGTACATATTAGCCACAAGAGGCTTAGGGAATGTCACTGCCTGGGTTAAAAGAGTAATGTTGCTTTGGTTTTGCAATATGCATAAAAAATCAGCCTTTTTCACTCTGCATACTCTTTCTGCACAACACTCTGAGCACTCATTCATTATACACCAGCTCTGAACAAAGCACAGTGATACCAAAGGAAATTTTTTCTGAAGCATCAACAGGATTGGCCAAACTCTGATTTTTTGGAGGCAAAATTCCCCATCTAGTTTAATTTTCTAGCACTTATTCTGTCTGCATCATGTAAATGAACCAAAGTACAATAATAATTCTAGAAAATGGGTCTACAAACCCATAATTCCCTGACAGCTTTAACCACTGGACTTCTTTTTTAACAGTATTTTGAGCCTTTTCCTGCAAGTCCGCAATAAATTAAAGTCTGAATATTTCCAAATCTATTTCCCAGCATTACTTCTTTTGCATTACATCTGGACTGTTCAGGATGAATGACTACAGCAAGAAAAGGTGAGAGGAATTTCAAGGGCTCCATGAACACTACCGAATGTACTGCTGCAGTATAAGATTAACTGACATCAGCTTGACCTGCTACTCGCCTGAAGGAAAATGGTCAGATGGCATTTGGTAAAGTTTATGAGATGCAGGTTCCCAGTGTGGTGTAGGAAGGTCTTTAATTTGCTGTCATTTATGGCTGGAATGTTCCCTAGGCGTACAGATTTGTCACAGAAGCGACAGAATCAAACTTCAAGTCGGGGATCTATTTTTTCCCCCCTTTTCCCCAGCATCCTTTGGAATGAAAGGAATGTGATACAGAGAACAGTGCAAGTGTGATGGATAGTCTTCATGGGCAGTCATCAATAAAATAGAAAATAGTTACATAAGCATTTCGAGAGAAAATATATGCAACTGCTCTCAACTACTTGTTTAGTTGCAAGGACATATGATTTAATTTAATTTAAAATTTATTTTAAATTCAATCCTATTAATTGAGAAAGAAAAAAATAATTCTTCAAAACCTAGTTTGGAAGAAACAAAAATTTTGCTCCCTGATCATAAATCTGTGCCAAGTTTGAAGCACTCATTCTAACAAATGTAGTGAACAAGTACAGAGAAAAAGTTATCCTGGAAAAATAAATGAACTCCAGCTTTTGAACCCCAGCTAGCTTTGATCAGGAGCAAACTTCTGTATAATGTTAGGAAACCACTCATATATTTTAGCAGGAAAAGCTGTCTGGTTATAAAGGAAAAAACAATCACGTCTGGTTTTCCCTCACTGAATTCCTGAAATTAACAGGGAATGACATAGTGGCTGCCAGCGTTTCATAGTTTCTGGGGTGAAGGAGGGAGAATTTCTCACTGATTTCTACTGACCCCTTGTGGTAACCTAAACTGCATATCATTGCTGAAGGAGGCTTCGGCTTCCTCGTGTAGGAAGGGTTTACCATGAGCAGGCAGAGTCTGAAGAGCTGACTCTCTGACCATCTCACTGGCCTCTTAAGAGCAAAAAATGCTAGGTTGGCAAGAATCCAGAAGATGGTGAAAATTCAAAAGTTTTCTTTCTTAGTCCACGAGGAGAAGCTTTTGGACTACTTGGTGTGTAACAGGGCTGCAATTCCATAGGGCAGGTACTGACAAACCTAAACATGAGACTGAAATTCAAGTAATTGACTCCATCCACCAAAATCCCACCAGAATTAAATTAGAGGCAAATGTATGCAACTTTTATCTTGCACTACTGGGGAATGCAATTGCCTACATAAATGTCTTTCTAAAAACTAAATTCAGTGCTAAGATGGGCATTTATTCAAAGATGGGCATTGCCCCAGTGTTGGTAATTTAGTTTAGATGTCAGCCAGAATAAGAGATGGGACAAGCTGTAAAAGGGATGATTCGAGATATCCCAGATTTTTGCCTTTCCAAAGTACATATTAAATCCGCTGAAAGACAAGAACTTTAAAACATACCTATTTGGAAAAAAAAATATATTGTAATATATGCTCACTTTCAAGTACATGTAAATGCTTTATAAATTATATACTCACTATACACACATTCTGTCACTTGGGAACAAGCCAAGGTTCTTGCTACTTCCATTTGTCCTAACAAGAGAGTCACTTGCAAAAGAAAAAAACAAATAATGGAAATATTAAGGAGTGTGTAGCAAATTTTACAGTTTGATTTTTCTACAGAAATAGTACATTTGAGTCTCACATGATTCATATACCTGGGAATTGTACTTTACAGATTTTGTCAGCTGTCAAAACACATAATGAGTACCTGAAAGATAGTTATTGTTTATTGATGAGAGAAAACAACCATAAGCAGTTCCAAATCTCCTGTTACGTTTCCCTAGAGTTTGAAAAAATTAAAAGTCTGCTACCTTATCTGACGTGCCTTCTCTGGAGTTGGTGGTTAGTTATATTAGTTGGGAATATGTTTCAGGCTATTTAACACACATGGAACCAATTCAATTAACTCAGTATTGCTGTCATTCTTCCCCTTCTTAAGAAAAAAAAATAAATAAAGAAAGAAATAGCTGGAACTATGAATAAATGTTATGTGTGTTGGCAAAGCACACCATGCACTATATACATAAACTCCTTTCTCCATATGTTTTCACTTGTTTCATGTGCTTCCTCTAAAATTGCTTTAGCTTGTCCATGAAAATTTGGGGGGAAGAATTTCCATGAATATTTTCTGTCCCTTAAAATGAAAAAGAAGACGACAAAAACTACCTTAGATGAAAACAGTTAGTTATAAAACTTGAGAGCAAGTAAATGGAGCTTTCAAGCTTCAAACAGAGGAAGTGGGCAGCAAAATCACCTGGAAAAATATATTTGCTTTAGACATAAATTAATTGGGCCTAAACTAAATTTCCTTGTCTTTCCATATTAGAGAAGCATCTTTCAGCTCAACTTTTGGAAATGGGAATAATACACAATAGTCATGCCTGATGGGCCACCCACAGCATGAGCATGGACCTCTGACATGAAAAGAAACGTGGAAATCAGGCTCGCCTGACTCTTCTCCCGTGATTGCAGCAGAAATAAAATTAAATGTCTGAGAAAATAACCCAGAGCAGAATTTAATCAATCTTGGAACATTGCCCTGAAAAATTGCAGTTTTGATTTTCCAACTGAAAAAAAAAATTCATTGGAAATTTCCCTGTGGTTTCATGGACTCGGCAAAACAACCAAGCCATCCAAGGGGTTGATGAGCAATAAGCTTGAGGCCTAATATTTTTCTGTTTGAGCCAGGCTTCAGAAACAGTCAATAAAATATTTATTGAAATCATAAAATCTAAAATCACAAGCTCTACATTTTCATAAGTTTATCTTTAAAATATTGTTCTAATGTCTGCAATGAAATTTGTTATCCACTTTTCCTTCTTATGTGTTTCATATACCAGTGGCACTTTAATATGCTTCAGGGTGTTTTTGGAAGGGGTAAGTTTTCTTTTCAAAACAGTTTAAATATCTGAACAGATGTAAAATTAGCCAACATTGACAGTATAACCAGTTGCGTACTGCAGATGAACTTGTCAGAAAATTCTAATATGATATTTATCAGCTTTCAAATGAGAACATGACTATCAGCCTCAGCACAATCTAGGATAATGTAATGTTTACAGCTGAAGAATTACTGAACGCTTATACTTACAGAAACGTTTGCTTTTAATGGCCACACTTCCCATTCCCATGATACAATAGTCCAGAAAAAACTTTTCTGTCTCTCGTATAGGCTAGGTTATAACAACAATTATTATGATTTTTATATCTATACCATGATGCCTACAAAATATTCAATAC
Organism: Lycocorax pyrrhopterus obiensis; assembly: GCA_014706295.1. NCBI lineage: Eukaryota > Metazoa > Chordata > Aves > Passeriformes > Paradisaeidae > Lycocorax > Lycocorax pyrrhopterus. Next base: position 106,756,806 of record JACSVZ010000002.1, read on the forward strand.
CTAAGCAGCTGGTGCACTGTGGCCGATGCTTACTAAATGAATAAATGTTTTGTCTTGTGTTTCCCCCGTGTACTTGCATCCATCTGTTGTCTTGTGTCATTTTTGATTGAGGCCTAGAGGCACTACCACAAAACAAATAATGTCAATTTTGTTTTCATTATTGCAGGGCCAAGAACCCTACTTCCAGCCTGAGAACACTCTGGCGCTTGGTGCTGCACAAACACAAATGCAAAGAGATGTCTTCCATGCTTACGCCCCATGCAGTAGGATGACTTTACAGTACAAAATTTTGCACGAGAAATTTAAATTGGTATTCATTACAGGAAAAGTAACTTTATCAAGTATGCAGCCTGAGTGAAAGCAAATTTTCCAAGCTGACAGGGGAAATTGTGGTTCCTCCTAATGAGCACTCTAAAGTGAAGCGTGTTCTCCAGGTCAAAAGACAGGCGAGCATCTGTTTTACCTCGCATCCACCTCACCCTCACCATGCCTGCAACCTGCCCTCTTCCAAGACAAGAGCTCACCAGCTCTGACCCAGAGACACTGGGGGCCATGGCGTGCTTGTGCTTAGCCCTTGGGTGTGTTGCACTGGCTGCTTCTCCTCACTGCAGGGGTTAATCACTCTGTGCCACTTCAACACAAGCCCACGGAGCTGAGCTGATCTCCGTGAATGCATTCTAAAAGGAAAGCTCTCATCAACAGGGCTATTGCAAACAGTGCTGTTAGGGTCTGGGATGGCTTCTCAAGGGCGTGCCTTCTCATATTCATTGGCTGCAGAGGGAGACTGCCTGGCTAACTCAGCTGATTGATTCATGTGCTTGAAGTTGGCACCCTAATACTCTTATAAATGTTTCAAGACAACTATTGGGTCAGAATAAAACCTTAAGTTTCAAGGGCTTGCCTGCTCAGCTGCAAGGTACATAAGTGCCTATATTTGGGTGGTGGATTTCTATACCCATACAGCTATATGTGCAGATCCATACAGTCGTTCTGTTCTTCTCCAGCTCCTGGAAACACATCAGTGAGGGTTACAGAGTAGGTACTTGCTAGCACAAAGAGGGAGTTTCTTCAGACTGTGTAATACCCAGAACAATTCAGCAACCTGAGCCCCTGAAACCCAACCTGTCTGAAATCAAACCCTCCTCCTTTGAGACAGCGGCACAGAGGGAAGAGAGTTGCAGCAAAAGCAAGAACAGAAATGACAGAGAAGAGCGACTGAGGATTGCAAGTTCATGGGAGCCTGTGGTTCCGTGTGTTTGGATAGTGAGCTTAGTCCATGAGTGCAATCCAGCATTGACCCTTTGTTCAGGCAATACCTTCTAGGTCCAAGCCTTGCTAACATTAGCTATTTAAGCCCAAAGAATGATTCACGTAAAGGCGAGTGGGATTTCATCCCAAATGTGAGTATTTTAGGACAGGTTTGTTGCCAATCTCACAGTCTGTGAGCTCAATTTTCTCGAGAAACATCTTGGAGTTGTCTGTCTCCACTGAGCAAACGGCTTCAGGGACAAGGAGCTGAGTCCTGGATTGAGTGACGTAGATTGTCCCTGACACCTCTGTCAGGACAAGTTTCTCTCAAGAGAAGGACACGATCTCTTTTTCTTGGAACTGCATAAGACATCATTCAGTACAGCCATGTTTGACAAGTAAGAGAAATACAGCTGTATTCCGGAACTTCAATTAAGAACCTTGGTATCACAGAAATTTTAAGAGTTGCAGTTGAAGCTGATGACCCATTTTCCATTTTCTTAATTCCCAGATAAGGTGTATTAAATATTCATTTTCTATCTGTTTGAGAATGTACCTCTGAACTTTGAAGACCATTCCCCTTGGGGAAGAGAAAAAGGAGAAAAGGGAATTTCCTCATATATTCAGAAGAAAATTTATTCTGTTTTGTGTAGTTGCTGGCATGGAACCAATCCTTCCCCTCAGAAATGGCTGCATGTCATATATTGCCAAGTTGTCTAAAACACTAATTCAACTAAGACAGATACATCCCAGATATGGAAATTTTGTGGGAGAAATTGATGAAACATCTTGTTCACCTCTGACCTCTTCTTTCTTACATATCATGAGGCCATGTGATGGACCTCATGTTAGACTAAATGGTTCTTGGGATGGAGTAATTTCTGAAGACATTTTGGGTTTCCTTGGTTCTGTTTTTAGACTGGTGGTGGAATCTTGGACTTCTGATCCTTACTTTGCTGCTAATGAAATGCATGGCAAAGATTTTTAAGAGTCATGGATATTTTCTTACCTGGCTTTCTTCCTTATTTTTAATAGTCTAAGTAAAAGAATAAATAAATGATTGATAAGCCCATGTAGCACAGATGCCTCCTCAGAGCTCTTCCTGCATCACTCAAGTGACCCCAAGCCTGACAGTGAGGCCAGACCCCAATTCCTGATATTATTATTACTACAAGGGCATCTACCCCACTTACAACCAGAGCCCCCACATTCCAGGCACTGCACAGTGCAGAGAATCATAGAATCATAGAGTAATCTCAGCTGGAAGGGACCAACAAGGATCATTGAGTCCAGCTCCTGGCCCTGCTCAGGACACCCCAAGAGTCACACCATGTTCCTGAGAGCATTGTCCAGATGCTTCTTGGACTCTGCCAGGCTGGTGCTGTGACCACTGCCCTGGGGAGCCTGTTCCAGTGTAAGAGATATTTGTTATCCCCCGGGGACTTCAGCCTAATATGAATAACAAACGAAGCCAAAGGCTGTTCTTCCATTCATCAGGGAAAGAGACTGAGCAGTTGTGCTCCGTGGATTTTGTGTGAGAAAAGTCTGCAACTGCCTGCATTGCTGGTCTTTGTCTGATCCTCAGAGCATCACTAAAAAAAAGGGAAAAAAGGTAGGAAGATGAAGGTAAAGTCAGTTACAAAGTTCTATATTTGATAGAAAGCTACATGGGGAGTAAAAACAAAATAATAAAATGACAGGACACAAATGCAGTGGGAGTTAGGGAAAGATGAAAGAAGAAAGGAAATTGGATAACAATAGTGATCAGAAAGAATAAAGGCAAAGACAAATAATGACAAGCAAGAGAGAAAGAGGATTAAAGGTGAATGATGAAAGCTATGGAAATAAGGATGGTAGCTGCTATCAGAATTACAGAAAGTTATTTTATTTAAGATGTCATTGCTAGGAGTCAGAAAACATATTTTTGTTTAAATATAGACGATCCTGAGAAGAGGAAGGTCTCAAGGCAAAAGGGACTTTGGGGAAATGTAGAAAACAGCTGACAATATGTTTACATGGCACCAGCAGCTGCTGGAGTTAGCTGAGGATGGCCTAGCTTGGTGTACTGGCGATGGTACAGCTTGCATTAGCACTGACTTTCACACAGCCTGAGCAGTCCTGTTAAAACATGGGGAGTTATAAAGTATCTGAAAATACTCTGTCAGATTTCTTTTTTTTGGCTTTTGAAAATTTCCTCTGAGAAGGATACACCATCATGAATTTTTATAGTTTTGTTCTTTTTAATTATTTAATAATGAAAATTTTTGTATGGAATAAGAAAAATCACACAACATCATCGGGAACATCAGCAAACTTTCTTAGGAATAGCTGATACATGTAGCACAGGTTTTGGGGCTTGTTTTACAGGCACAATTTGGGCTGACTTCCAGGGAGTCCTAAACTGAATCCATGCAAGGAGCTACAGGTAGAGCACCAGGCCCTGAGAAATATCCCTGTCTCTTTCTCTCTTGCTATTCTCTGCCCAGCCCATATGGACATCTGAGATGCTCTTGACAACAGGCTGTGCTTACACTACTTAGAGCTGAATTAGTGGTTTGGGGAACAAGCACCTGAAAACACAGTTGCCATATAAATAGAGCTGGGAATACCTTCACCCTCCCCAGGCAGTCAAGACTATTCCCTACATTGCAGCAATGGGCATAAATGCTGAGACCCAGTACTTCCCAGAAAGAGATGTCAGCCCAGTCTCGTTGTTCTCTTGATGAGAGATTGGTGGGATGAGGAAAGAAAGGAGACAGAGAGCCAGACATGGCAGTGGGGTCCCTGCCGGGGCAGCAGTGAAGGAGCCTTGGGGCACCATTGGGATGGAACCCTGCCATGACTGAATCAATTCTAGTGTCTCTGTGTCCGGGGGGCAGGGGAGTGTTTGAGATCCAGGTGCTAATCTAGGTCTGCTTCCAGCTGTCTTTGCCTAACAGCAGCAGCAGCACAATTTTTGCAACACCTGGTTTCTATGGCTGCTCAAGAGCATCTCCAAATTCATCTCCAGAAAGGACTAATCACAGCTGATGTACACGCCATAGTAAATTAGAGAAGTCCCACCAAATGTTGTTTTTATATACCGCTGCTTAGTTCAGCAAAAGACGTGTTCTCTAATTCCTTGTATTAGTGCTTTGTTTTCCCCAGAGAAGAAGCCTCCTTAACTTAATAGCAGTACATGTGTAGTTAGCAGCTTGCAACACCTTGCTCTGTTTCCCTGAAGGCTGAGGAACACTGAGTTTCTAAGTGGGACTGGTTGCCACAAGACCTTGTAGTCTTACTGGTTAAAACAAGCCTATTTGTCTCTGGGACCTCTATTTCATTGGATTTCTTATGGTTAAGGCTCTTCAAGTGCCATCAATTTATTATGAAGGTCTAATTCTCAAGACCCGACTCTAGGGATTTGGTAATTCACTGGGGCTTATGGTGCAGGGCAGCCATACCTTTCTGTGACTGAAATGACACAATAGCAGAGATAATACTTGCAGATTCTTTTCAGCCAAAGCTCTCGCGTAGAAGAGCTCACAGAATGAGGGATATCTGGCTGCAAAGAGATTTGTAAACAGTAATCATTGGAGCTGGGTGGAAAAAGATAATTTCAGCTCCTGGAAGATTTCAGTATTTGATGACTGCTTTCGTGTCAATTTAAAATGAAAGCTCAAAATGTCAAAGTTCTGCTTAGTCAGATTCCGAGCTCAGTTCAAAATCCTGGGAAGATGCAAACTGTTCCTAAAGCCCCCAAAATTCTGAAATACAGACCTTGATGATTAATTAATCTTTCATGTGAAAGGTTTTCCCACCAGGAAGGAAAGGATTTCTGAGGCCAGTCTCTTTAAAGCCCACCCAGAGCTGGCAACTTGACATGCACTGCTGGTGGCCAGCAGTGAATGATCTACTCTCACCAGACTTTTTCCCAGTGAACTCCAAGCCTTCTTAAACTGGCTTGAGGATGATTCTGTCTCTGATGAAAGAAGCCTCTGTGAGCCATCACTATTCAGAAGGAACTGTCTAGAAAATATGTTCCTTTCCATTTAGAATCCAAAAAGGGTACAGAGAGTACCGTGTTTCATCAGCATAAATAATTAACTGCAGAATGACATGTAATATTCATCCTTAAAAATCATTAAACAAAATAGGCTGGAAAAAAATTCTTAAACATGGAGTGATATTAATCATTTAGCCACAAATTCAGCTTAGAGCTTCTCTTTTGTTTAATTTAATTATTATTTTTAAAAATCTATTCACAGGCAGATGTTGCTCTGCAAATCCACAGAACTAATACCCACATGTGAGACAGCCAGCCTGAGGTTTAGCCTCTTGCAGTATTAATTAACATCATGAGGCATTGTTAATGATAGTGGACAAAGTTAAAATGAAGAATTTTTTGCGCTTGGTAAAATAGGGATGAAAATGGGTCAAAAGAACAATGCTTTTCATACAGCGTTGCTTTCTTAGCTGTATTGTATGCTCACAGATGGTTTAGTTCATGCAAGGTGAAAAAGAAATCCCCTGTCTTTTCTGTATCTCCAAGCATGCACAGCAGGATCCTCTCAGAATGGAGGTATTTAAATGAAAAGAGAACCCCAGAAGATTCATGAGGATTTCCTAGACAAACAAATGCTATCATTCATCTGAATTCATCTCAGCATGTGGAGTCATCCAGAGCTGTGCCGCTGCTCTCACTGAGGAGGTGATGCTATGGCAAACCCCATGAGCCGGCATTGTTTGGTTCATGGCCTGGAGAACAATCATGCACAAATTCACTGTCAGATCTCAGTGATGGTCTTGTTCTTCCTTCCTGGCATCTGTTCTCTCTTTCCTCCCTTTTTCCCCAGCAAACAGAGCTCAGCCTGAAACTGGACTCTCTATGAGATGGTTGCGGTTCTGAGAAGTAGGGCAATAACTTATAAAATAAGAGTAAAAAGTGTAGAGATGGTCTGGTTGGAAAAAAATGCCCTCTGGCTGGGTATAAGAATGTCTGAATATTTGCCCCAATGGGGACTGTCACCTATTATCCATCAGGAAGCTACAAGAGCCTCAGCTTAAAGAAGAATGTGGTTTTTTTCTCTGCTTTTTTTTTTTTTTTAATGCTTACCTTGAGTTTCTGGAATCACTGCAGCAACTTTAAACCATGACCTATTGTGCCTTTTGTGCTGCACTATGTTCCCAGCCAGTTCTGAAAGGCTTCATTCACAAACTAGCCCCTGTGATGCCAAGGAGCCTCTGCAGAGGGAGAAGACACTGTACACTTGAGTTTTGAAGTGCAGCCTACTTGAGGAAGAAGACATTATTCTCTTAGGATTTCACTCAGTTCTGCAGCCCTTTCAAGTACAAAAATATAGTGCTTGTGAACTGTCCTTGTAATACTATATATATGCTTCACAAACTTAGACTGGAGACACAGACAGACCTTGGACCCCACAGAAACTTCTTCATGCCACTAGAGATACACAAAAAGTGACTTAAAGCTACTCTGTTGGGGAAGGCAATTGTTTCCCTGAGCCTTGAGCGTGGTCAGACATACCAAGGACTTAAGGCATCTTACAGGCTCTTGTCTTTTAGCACATGCATGTTTCGGAAAGCAAGTACAAAATCTACCCAGTGGTGATTCTCCTTTCTCTCCCACTTCATGGTTTTGTTTGTTGTTTATTTCAGTCAAAAGGCTGAAGGAGACTGCAAGACAGCAAAACAGAATAAGGGCTTGTGCACTTGCAGGTCATATACAGTTGTGCCATGAAAGGTGCAATCATGTAAAACACCTACAGTTAGGATTTCTTCTAGCAAATTGCCTGTGACAGTGAAGTGAGGTATTTGCTTCATTAGCTTGCTCATGATGACCTCATGTTGAATATTTTATACATCCATAAGGGAGTTACAGACACATACATGCTTTTCTGTCTCACCTGCAAGGTTATTCACTCTTCAAAAATAAACAAGAAAATTGTGATTATCCTGTAGTGATTTACTGTACCATGTTGAGTAAATGTACATTTACTGTAGCATGTTACCATCACTAAATTACATGGAAAAGGATTTTTTGTTCTGCTTGAAATGAAAATCATAACACAGCTACATAGAAGTCACCAGTGTCTCCATGGCAATTCTCAGATGTGTAAACAGGTAGTCAATGAAAATTTTCAGTGAAATCATTTTGCTGTGAGTTTGTGATTTTCCTTTCCTGTTTAACAGCCCTGTCTGTTGAGCTGCCATCTCACCTGAGCCGTGAGGTCTCTAGGGCAGGCTGTGTGTGTGCACAGTGCCTAGTGGGATGTCCACTTACCAAGATCTTTAGCTCTCACTTAGAAGAAATAGGTCAACCAATATGATAGGTGCATACCAGGATGGTGACCAGTGAAATCGCAGTGTTAGTTTGCTGCTATAATATGATCCTAGGGAAATATTCCTACTGTTAAGTGACATCAAATGTGAGAGCAAAACACTTTTCCTTGCTGGGAAAGAAATGCAGGAATGGGGTTAGGGTAGACCTCTGGATGGCACTGTGTTTTGTATGCAGAAGAAGTTGACAGAAATGGATGTGTCGTTTAGCACTAATTTACTTGTGCTAAAAACTGATCAATTAATCTGGTGTAAAGTAAGACTCTATTTCTGCTATCAAGATCTGAAGGCATAATTACATGAGCCACAGCACTCATAAGGGTGTTCAATGCAGAAACAAACTTATTAGAAAACAGGGCAAACACATTTGCATACTGAGTTCATATTTCTAGAGGAAGAATTGTATGCACTATGCCAAAATAAGAATTTAAAGTATCTCATATGAAATTGTGAAATTTAATGAATGATTTAATAACATCATTGGCATTAGCACAGATGGCTCACCATGCTGGTGCTTCATTCTGTCTTGTATAATGGGAATGGTTGAGAAATGCCACACATTTCTATTACACAGTATTATCCTGGGTGCCTGCACAGTCTTCCACCAAAGAAGTTCTAGTGCCAAAGCATGAAAGTTATCACTCACATTTCAGCTGCAGAGGAAAAGCCTTGTTGATTTATAACAACTGCTGAGTGTTTTAGAACAATAGAGAAGCAATCTTTGTTGTTCTCTGGGAGTCATACGTTGCCCTAAAGTCATATGAAGAAAAGCAGAAATTCCTATGGAGCATTACTGCTAATAAAATATTTCTTTCTGAAGAGGGGGAAAAATTAAACATGAACTCTAAAGCTGGTGGGTTGGGCAGCAGTCTAACCCTAAAAAGTAAATAGTGTTTGGGTGCTTTGCTGTAACCTTTAGCTCGACTTAGGTTATCTTCGAAGGATACAAGTATTTTAAAAATGGCTGGACATTTTCTAAAATATCTGAAATTTGCATGTGCTAGCAATTAATGAGATGAGAACTGATGTGTATTTAGACAGAAGAGAGGCCAAAAATCACTATGTTTAAATCTCTAATTTGGTTAACCATGTAGTCTTACAAATTAGCAGAACTTGTTCTTTGGGGAATAGGTAGGAGAAGGAGGAATGGGTATTGGTCACAAGGGCAAAGGTGTAAAGGCTGGACTGTTACCAAAATAAATGTTTGGTAAATTACACCCTTAAAATCTGATAGGTAGAAATCTAGGTAAACCAGAGGACTCATTTAAGACCATTATTTTGTTACAAGAAGAGTGGTAGCAAAGCTTCAGCTGCTCAGGTTGGGTACTAATTTGTCTTGGCATTGAGAACTGGCTCTTTTGCAAATTTAAATGTATCATTTATGGTTAGAATACGAGGGACTTCAGAAAAACTTTTCACAACATTTGTGAGCATGCAGATGACCTTCTGGTTTCAACCTGAATTGCAGCTTGTCTAAACAAGCAGATAATTATTATTTTAATGTTTTATTCAATGCTGCCTTTTCTGGTTTCATCAGAAGAGAGAATTGGCATTAAAAGAAAGAGAACAAGGATAAAACCCCGATTCTCCTTAAGTTCCTGACAAAATTGTCATTGATTTACAGAGGAAAGAGATGTGATTTTTTTCCCCAGTGCTTATCTACATCCTTGCAAAACAGAAGTTTATTTTAATTTTGTGCTAGGATGCATTTAGGACTATCAAGCCTCCTTCAAACAGCAATGTCCCAGCTGCTATTTCTCTGTGCAAAGGCAATTACAGATTTGCTTCTGACGTCTGTGTTATGTTTCAAGGCTGAACTAAAGTGAAACTTGGTTAAACACCGCTTGTGGCAGCGGGGTTACCTTGCATGCGACAGCCCTCACCTCCACTTTCATCTCCCCCTGAGAGCGGCCCCTTTGATGGCTTTCAGTGGAATGACTTATCCCAACACCTTTTCACACAGATTGCACACTGAACCCCAGAGCAGTGAACCGGAGGGTAAATTTGCTTTCTGTGAGAGTTTGCTTTTGTTGGAGAGCATGACTGAGACAGTGGGTCAGGAGAAGCTACTTCCATCTTGAAAGCACTGTTGCTTGGTAGGGGCTTATGACTAGTTTGACAAGGCTAGATCAGACATTCAGTGTTGTACATCATTGTAGTTAGCAAGTTAACTCTTAGAAGGGTTACTTTAACATAGTTTAAAGCCAGCATTTGACCTACCTTCAAAGGCAGTAACTGTTGTCTTTTAGCACACAGAGCCTTTGGAAGTTGGACAACTTTTATCTTGGTGTCATGGACAGTGGTGAAATGTCTTGTCTCTATCTGTCAAATGTAAAAAACAGCAACAGAATAGTGAAGAATTCTCCCTGAAGTCTAATGATCTGTTATTCATCACTGTTTATCAGTGCCCCTACTGTATATTTGCTGTGCTGTCATGGAAACAGCCGTTCCACCAACCTATTAAGAGAAAATTAAAGTGACACTGTCAAAAAAAGCATATGTTAGAAATTAATTTCTTACCTGCTTCACAAAGAATAAATCCCCAAAATATTTTTAATTCTCAATAAGCCTATTTGCATTCATCTTTTGTGAAAAAAGTAAAGACAGAAGTTAGTCCATAAATTCACAAACCAAAAAAAACCAAAGACCTGTATACAATAGAACACAACTGACTTTACAAGTGAATTTAATAGAATTAGTTAATTATACTTTGCTTTGGTTGTTTTCCAGTCCTCCCACGAGAGCAGTCAACTCCGCCTAGTTCTGTGTGCTGACTTTTTTATATGGCAAAAAGGCACAGGAGTGCCATTTTGGCACATTGGCACATAAGGGGACCTTATCCCCTACTGGCTTTACACTCTGTCTCAAATAATCAGGATACTTGCAGTAGCTTCTTCAAGGGTGCGGTTTCATAACAGCATTGGAGGTACTCTCTTCTCCTTGTCTTTCTCTATGTTCCCACCTCATCTCCAGCTTTGTCCCACTTTTTCCTTGCACTGGCATCAGCATGTGTTTGATCTTCCTATAATATGAAGAAACTATACCAACTGGGTTAATTTTTTTCCCCTGAGCCTGGTCAGATGACCATCAATCCCACTGTATAGAAAATGGGGACAGTATGTTACCTGGAATTGCATCCTCAGCTTAGGTTGTGGATCCACAACGTAACTGCAAGGTTGGGAAGGCCTCCAACATGAAGTGTGGTGTAGTTTAAGCCCTCTCACCCATCTAACTCTTAAAAATTATGGTATTCCTTTCACCGGAAAATTGTTCTACTCCATCACCCCCAGTGGAGTTCCTTAAGAGTAGCAGCCTCCTCTGCCCCATTTCCAGCGTGTCCTCCCTTGCCTTTGAAGCATATTCTGTCCCCCACTCTTGTGGGGGATGTGCAGTGGTAGAGTCAAGCTGTGCAGATTTTCCTGTCCTGGGGGAGTCTGCTAGCACTTTGTGGCTCTGTTAGAGCTTCTTGTTGCTGCCTTAGCAGTGCAAAAAGCTATGCTGCACAAGGGAATCTACCCAACAGACCCTTGCTAAAATGTTGCTCACATGAAGACAACACAAAAGCCATCCACAAAGTCACTAGAGTCAAACTCTGAAACTAGACAGAAAATAAGAGGAAATCAAAGCTTGGATGGATAACTCTCCCTGTACTATTCTTATATTCAGATGAAGAAGGTGAGGCAATAACTTAGTGCTAATATGTGTGGAGACCTGGAATGTGCTGCATCTTTCTCCAGTGATCTATGGTCAAGAAAAGGGCTGATGAAAGCAATTATTTATAGCAAGCAGAACAACAGCGCTAGTTAAAGCCCAATAGCTGTCACCATGACTTTAACAAAAGCTTGTGAGAGTCATACCAATTTGGTGGTGTCTTAAAGTGAGCTGAACTGTAGAGAACTGCAGTTTTGTTTCTGATATCAAGAAAATCATCAGAGTAAGAGCAGTGGTCAAAATGAATGAACCCTACAGAGATATAATGACTATGGAGCTGTCAGCATTTTTTCCCTCCTGCTCTGGTTGAACCCAAAGAAGGGAGTACTGAGTAAGAATCCACTGCAACTATCAGGCACAGTGCGACTTTCACTTATTCTACTCACCTTGGAGTACCTAACCTTATCCACAGAATAAAGAGTCATTAAAAATAAGGGGTTTTTAATTTTCACTTGGGTTTATGACCTATATTTATAGAAGTATTTCGGTTTTGCTTATGCTATGGCTGAAATTCAATGTGTAACTCTCAGTCACACCAAGTGCCTTCACCCATTCAGAATAGACAATGTTGGTTTACCGCTGTCTCCGTATATGTGAATTCTTGTTTAACTCTCTAAGCAGCAGTCTAAACTAAAATATCACACTTATGCAGCAGCACTAACTTACTTCAGGAATACAACAGTGAAAATTATGCCCCTGCAACAAAGTTCTCCTCTGGTCCCAGCATAATTCTTAGGATCGCTTTTGCCCTTTCCTGTTGTGTCCCACAATCTTCTCCAAATGACCTCCAGTGATGCTCCCTGCCTTCAGAAGCTTCAGACATCTGTGTCACTTTTTTTATCAAACAACACAGATGCTGAATTTATTTCAAAAGGTAATTCAAGAAGTCTCCAGTGACTTTCTATGGCTTTCAAAGCACTAAACATATTAGCTTCGTCTAACGTAAGACACCAGACCTACAGCTTGCCTCTGATTCAGATATACTTTGCATCTTTGAAGCCTTGAAGTAATCTAATCATGTATGGATGTGTGCAAGTCTGCAGGAGCCAAAACGATCCTAAACTTTGGTCTGGATTCTTCATAGGGTATCAGCCTGTGAGCTTGTCCATTTCTTTACTTTTACAGTAACTATTTTTTTGGATATGAGCCATGGATAATGTGCAGTCGAGAAAGTCAACCATGTCCTGGTCTGCATGTAAAGCAGCATGGCCAGCAGATAGAGGGTCATGATTCTGCCCCTCTTCTCTGCTCTGGTGAGACCCCACCTGGAGGGCTTGTTCAGTTCAGGGTCCACAGTACAGGAAAGACATGGATCCTGGAGCAGATCCAGAAGAGGGTCACAAAGATGACCAGGGGGATGGACCACCTCTCCTGTGAGGAAAGGCTGAGAGATTTGGGATTGTTAAGTCTGGAGGAGAGAAAGCTGCAGGGAGATGTTATTGTGGCCTTTAAATATTTAAAGGGAGCATATAAGAAAGATGGGGATAGTCTTTTTATTAGGGCTTGCTGAGATTGAGGATGTCCCTGCTCCTTGTGGGGGATGCTGGACTAGATGACCTTTAAAGGTTCCTTTCAACACAAACTATTCTATGATTCAGTAAATATCAAAAGGGATAAAAATGTCATAAATCTGTATATAGTTCAAGCTGATATTCTATTTCTACTAGCAATGTTATAGTATTTTTGCATTAATGATATCTTGAGATACTTGCAATGATGATTAGTCATTCATATGCTAACTTCTTTAACTGTGTTTCACAACATTAAGCATACATCTATTTTTATACAGTTTATGATCTCACAGTCCATTTTATCCTTATTTTTAGAACCAGGAATTTTAACAAACCAAACACCGAAAAATGCTGCAAGAGCTGCTTGACTGTCAGCATTAATTGTAGAAACATTGAATTAATCAACTTATATCTGTTGTTGCTATGTGATATCAATTGTCCTTGGAATAATCTTCTCTTTTGCCTTGAATCTGGGTGGTGTATCACCAGTTTTGAGCTCCCTACTGTGCTGGAATTGTATTTCAGAATTAACTGCAATCCTGCTCTGAGTTCTGAGGTACTGTCTTCTCTTGTTAAAATTAAACTATAGTATACTACCTCCCATACTGCACCCACTGCAATTTTTGTAGGTGTATGTACACAGACAGCTTATCAGTGGCTAGACTTCATTCCAACATTTATAAAACAGTACCAATACATTCTGCCATTTTATTAGATAAGAAGGTGTACATTACAGAGAAAAATGTGGAGAATGCAAAGGGCAGACCACACTGTTTCCATCACCCTGTGAACACCCCTGCAACGTTACTTATTTGCTGTTGAGGGTGACGAACTCTCAAACACACTGCTTGCTGTGAGATCACCTGGCTGCAGGAGGACAGCCCAGGTCTCCTTGTCTCCTGCCGAGGGTGCCGTGGCCTTGCTGCCTTGTCCCTTGTATCAGGCACCCCGACAGCACCCACTGCTCCAGCTGCAGCAAAGGGTTTTACAAAGCAAACCCACCGTGTTTTATGGGAATTTTATATTAAACACTAGATGTCACTGGCATACTCTTAACACAGTTTGTTGGAATCGACTGCACAGTGCTTGCTCAGCCCCTCACCCAAATGCAGAAGCTTTTTCAGTGCCTGCACCTCACTGGCAGAGACCCCACAAATCCTCTTCAGGTCAGGTATGGGTGTGTTTTCAATGCCCTCACTGCCCAAACTATGTGTTTGCTTGGGAAGCAGCAAGTACAAGTGTTTTCACAAAGACAGGTTTTGCTGCATTTGTATATTCTCATTGGTCTCAGACAAACATGGTAAGTACAGGAAAAAAACCAACAGGTTACCCAGAGAGAAAAGAATTAACTGCCCAGTTATCCTACCATTAATGAAAAAAACTAATCCACATGGTCCTGTCCATTCTCTGGGGGAGAATGGCTGTCCAGCACAGCAATCAGGTCATACCTGTTTATCCATGCTGTGAATAGCAAAAAAGCACATTTGCTTTGGAAGCGCCATAAACAAGAATAGCATTTTAGCTCCAGTGTAATCAAATTCAAATATTGCCAGAGGTTTTTTTTTAAAAAAAATTACCTTGATCATGAAATAAGATCTGAATAAATCATCTTGGTTATTTTTCTATCCTTTGGGCACATTTTAACAACTTCTTTGTAATGAGGCTTATGCAACACACTCCTGTGTCATGATGCAAGTTCAAATTCTGTGCAGGCTTTTCCTCTCTCTCCAGCAAGTCCATGACTGGAAACAGCAGCCTGGAACCCTGGCACGGGCAAGGTAAACAAAAACAGTGCCCAGTGGCAAACTAGAAGGTACCTTTCAGCTTACATGATAGCCTTTGGAAAGAACTGAGAGATCTTCTTCTCAGGACCTACTGCCAGGCACTGGAAAATGTGCAGAGTGAAGTGCGGGCTGGCAGCAGGCAGGACAGCAGCTGTCCCTTGGTCCAAAAGTCAAGGAGAGATGAAAGTGGTCTGGCATGTATGAGAGTCTGTCTAAGAACTGGCAAAAGACTTTCCCTGCCTGTTTTTGTTTGTGGGTTTGTTTTTCCTTTTTTTACCAATTTTTTTTTTTTTTACCAGAAAGGTGGGGAATTGTGCCCAGTTGTTCAAAGCACAAAAATGGGTATGGAAACATCAGAGCTCAGACATCTGACTAACTTTGAGTTAGGTATCATACACTGTGCTAAGAATGAAGTTATTTAATGACCTCAGAAAGTCTGAAAAGCAATTATAAGTGCTAAGGGTAGAACTGAGGTGCTCATTGTGCCTATATAGAGCTGATCACACCCAGCTTTGATTCAAGACACCTCCTGTGTCCATCTCCGGGAGTTACGTCTACCCAGAAAGGGAGCCTGGAAGCTTCTCTCCATCTTGGCACAAGTCAGTCAGTGGGGTTCTCCTGTTCATTCAGGATAATTCAGAGCATCTGATGCAGGGCAGGAAAGAAATAATTTTATATTACATCCATTCCCTTATCTTAAGGAGCAAATATAGAGTCTCATTAAGGATCAATCACATGGAACTGAATTGCAACCATTACAAACTTGGGAATTGTTCCCTTCCAAAAATGACAGTAGACCCAAGCACCCCGTTTCCTTAATCTCCACTTCCTTTCCTACACTTCAAATTCTGACTAAGGAATTGGGTTCACACTGTGCTTTAAAGACCCACCAGCTCTGGCACCAATCTAAACACTTGTTACTCATGTAGAGGTCTCTCTTTGTTACAGTAAAAGCAAAAAGGCAGAACCCAAGCTGTCTTATTCTGGCTAGGCATGAAATGAAAATGAGTAGAAAACAAATGATGCTGTTCAAGATAAAGCCACTGAAGGATGAAATCTGTAATAAACCTTTATTTCTGAATTGTTCCCACTTCCTTTATCCTTTCATTGTGAATAAAGATTCCATATGAAAAGCATGATTTACGTGGAAATCAAACAAGTAAAAATGCATAGTTAAAACACATTACAAGTTTATATAGTGGATTAGTATAGAAGGGTTTTTTTTTTACAAATTCAATCAATTTTTATTTAAATGTGTAGCATTTAGAAAGCAAACTCAGCTTTGGATTTTTTCCAGAACTAACCCATCTTTCTGATCAAAGGGAATACACTAATATTCAAAAATTTTCCTATTTTTTTCCCCCTTACTAATGTGGAGATTCTCACTAATGACTTTTTCTGACTGTCAAATGCTGATATAGTTAAAAAATCTAAACCTAAATCTAATCAGCTAAAAAATCTAATTCAGCTTCCAAGAATGATAATGTTCACATGCACATACTTCAGAAAACCACTTGTTTACTTGTCTTGAAGAGAGTATCTGGTCCTCACGGCACTGTGCTACACACAGGACCACTGATGTCCTTCTGTCTTACACAAGAAAATTATCATTAAAACCCTAATGGTGAAGAAGTTTCAAAGAAGCCTGAGTATCCTTCCTAATCCATCTCTCCACATTGTCCTAAATTTTTTTCAACAACTTTCAAATGTTCAGTTTCACTAGTATCAAAATCCTAAAAAAGCTATTAGCATTATACTTGTATCAACTCCAGTAAACACATAATTTTTTTCCCAAATATTTCAACTTTTAAATCTCAACTGAAGTGCTGATTGACCAGTGGTGCATACTTTACAGTTAATTTTGCATGTACACTTTATCTACTTACTTAGAAACTTAACATGACAGATTATGAAAAACAACTAACCATTCTTTTGTTTGATGTATTTCAACATTATCCATGAAATACTGATGACACTGAAATCACTAGGAACTCTACAATTAATTTGAACAAAGCCATCATTTTATCTCTGTCTCTCTGTGGACCGAGGACAATGTTACTCTTTTAATAAATTCCATTAATCAATTTTTTTCATTGATTTCTTCAGGAGAGAAGCCTACCCCAGACGTGTTATTCACAAAGTAACTAATCTACATACCTAACAGATGAATAAATAATTGCCCTTTTGGCACAGGACCGCTCCGACTCTCTATTCGATAGCAATACCAGCAATTTAGAATGCTCTGAGAAATTCAGAGAGCAATCCTTAGTGTGTCTGTGGCAATCAATCACTGAGCACCATCTGCAGAGTGCTGCAGCTCTGATGGGGAGGCAAAAGGTGGGGTGCCACCTTGTCCTCCCCGTTGTGCCCCTACCCTCCAGCCCCTTGTGCCCCCACTCCTGCAGGGCCTGGTCCCTTAGGGCTATGCTGGTTCTCTGGAATATGCTGCAGCTTCTTTTGTCCTTCCCACCACCTTCTGCACAGGGAGTCTTGTATCCTTGGCATTTATAAACAGCTTAGATGATTTAGCTACGTAAACTATTAGACACAGCCTTTTATTTTCAGTTATCAAACTGCAAAACTTTTTTCAGCCTCCCTTACAGCCTGGGTTATTAGCAGACCCATCTGTGAGGTTCACCAGCCTGTGTGATTAACACACCCATCTGCTTCAAATCTGTTGATAATCTGCAGATCAAAGTCCCACTTGACTATGGCCATTAACACCTTTCAGCGCAAGAATATAATTCAAATATACTTTTGCTAAGATTTAAGGTTTTTTTGGTAAGGCTAAGAATCTGTTTCAGATGGCTGTTTTCTCAAGGAAAGTCCAAGTGCTTAAATGCTCTTGAGAAGCAAGTGAAAAAGATATTGTGGTGCAATAGAATCTGGGGTGCATTTCTTTAACTGTTTATTCTTCAAAGAAAAAAAAGGAAGGGGCTGGCACCTTTCCCCAGTTATCCTGTATACCAGCTTCAATATCTGCAGCACAAACAGTATTTTCCTTGCATGAAATGCTTTGTGCTTCAAACCCCCCTTCCATTTTCAGTGCCTCTCAGGACTTCGTGGTAACTGAGCTTCCCTATCTATTAAATGTGACAAAATATTGCTTTCTCATAACAGTAAAGTGTTCATGGTGGCTATCAGCCTCCACTCTTTAGTTTGGAAATTATGTAATGCAAATGATAAAGATTTTTCTGTCTCCTCGTGCTCCAGGACAGCTACAAATTAACATTTGTTACAAGCAAGTTAACTATTTTATTGCTTTTTAAAGTCAGATATATTGATTGCACAATTTTTCTGTTCGAGTCTCCTTGGTACAGCTCCTTTCTATTTGAAGCTCCTCGGTAAAGCAACACTAGATCACAAAAATGTTGGCTGAAGTGAATCCAGGCTCAATATGCAATGCAGAGCAAGAAGATAAATCTTTCTGGGATATCATCTTTTTGTTCTCACATTTCACTGAAATACATTACCCACTGTGAAGGGAAGAAAAGCCTCAAGGGCTCTTGGTATTTCACAACTGTGAATTTCCAGCTACTTGCTATATTTATGGCCACATTATCAGTCTTCATCAGGATGCAGTAAATACCTTTGCAGAGGTCAGTATCTTGGATTTAGTTCAATTGTTATTTTCAGTCATGGTAGAAACTTGACTTAAATCACTTTTGTCATGTACTTGAGACACTCAGCTTGTTCCACTGTCTCCTGCTCCTTCTGAAATGAAGGACAGCGTTCCTGCATGGGGCCACTGAGAATAAGAAACTCTGCTTTGCTGCCTTCCTGCCTTCCGTCAGTCTTCTTGATCCTAGCACAGGTCTGATCCTTTAGACTTGACAGATAAACCAGTCATTTCTGCTTTAACATCTCCATAAGGCTTTCAGTCTCTTGGTCTTCGTTCTTATACTTACTTTATTTAAATTCACGTGTCTGAAAATCTATTCTTTCCCACGTATACCTGCAGTTCTTGCAGCTCAGCAAGAAAACCATTACTTTTCCATTGTTCAGTCTACCTCAGACCTCAACACTGATCACTCACAGCACTCAGTCATGCAGAATTTCTGTAGCATCCAGATTTCCAGATCTTATACTGCCTGGATTCCTGTCACTTTCTTCTGAGTGAAAACTAATTCTCCCTACAAGGACTTTTCCCCCTATCTTTCCACTCCTACGCCTTCTACCCACCTCCGTATACTTCACTCCTGTATTTGATACAGACCTCTAATTAGCCTAATTAAATCAGATCAGTGTGTCCCCTTTATGGAAATAAATTATGTATAAAAAAATTGATTGAGCTGAAATGCAACCCTCCCTGGAACATTCCTGCTCAGAGCAGATGTCATTTGTAAAATGTGCTAGCAGCTTGCCTGCCTGAGACACAGATTTCTCTCAAACTCTTAGCTTGGCTGTTTCTTAGCCACTTGTAATAATTTCAAACTCTAACCCAATATTGTCATTAATTTCCGCCTGGGAGAAATACGTACACACCCCTTGTTTCCTCAGAGGGTTGAGATTCCCTGTTCTTTGTCATATTTCCTCACTTTCACTTGTTCTTGACTTCTCTCGATGATCTAGCAGTTTCCACTCGGCCTCAGACAAGGTTTCGCATTACTTGCTCTAAAAATAACCTTTTCAAGCTTTCAAAAAAATCCATCTTTCTTCTTGCCTTCATCTCTGGCATCTTAGGATGTCCAATTTGGTGCAGAGAAAGTAACATTGTGTCCAAAATTCCTCTTCTCTGGCGCCTCCCTGCTCTAGACTTGTTCCCAGTGCTCCACACAAGTGTTCAGCTCTGCTGGCTCTGCTAGAACTCACAGGACAGTGTCTCCTTCTCCTGTTACTATCAGGTGGTCAGTCAGCTCTACTCACACTCATTTAAATACTACGCTGGCCCTCCAACATGGAAACTGTCAAACCTTTCCCTTAGCTTTCAGCCCACAGCCCTCTGCTTGGTGTCCTGTCCAGAGCTGCCAGAATGTCACATCTACTCTTTGGTTTTTAGGGTTCAATAATCAGCGTTGGATTTATCAAGATTTCCTTTTCTGTATTCATTCAGACACTTCACACTTGTACCAAACATGCGAGCCCCAAAAGTTTGTTACTTCTCTCTGTGTTTATCTCCTACCCTTGTCTGCCTTCTTCAAATCATGTTTTTTCTTCTTAGCCTGCAAAACCCATTCTTTCCATTCTTCCAACCACCCCCTTCGGCTAAGTAAAATTCATTCCCTGAGAAGGAGGGGTCATGCCTTCCTCTTCTGCTTCTTCTGTCGCAGCGCCCCCATTTCTAAGAAATTGCTTTCACCAATTGCAAGGATAAAGGGACCACCATAAGTACCTAAAGTGACCTCTGTTATATCAAAGAAACATGAAATATGCTTCTATTTCAGAGCAGATCCTTTAGAAAAAGCTCCAAGTTTAGTTTTTATTCTTTCTATTGATACAGAATCCACAAACACTGGTAAATTGGCTCACTGCAACTTGGAGAGGGTTTTACTTCCAGCTTTCATCCATTTGACCTTGTTTTTCTTTTTGCTGTAGAGCAAAGAGCCTTCTGTCATTCAAGTGGAACACTTCCTGCATCGGTCTTTCCGTGGAATAAATCAGCTGAGAACCCTAAACTATGAATCATGTTTTCCAGGGCTTTAATAGCCCTCAGAACTTTCTCCCCTTCTTTAATAGTTGAAAGCACAACTGATTGGACACAAATACAGTTTTCTACCATAGGCTGTGCTGTGTCAAATAACAAAACTTCCCCCATTCACTCTATCCATATCACTTTTACTGCAGTTTAAGTACCAGGATCCCCAGACCTTCCACTATTAGAAAGATAAACATTCCAAGAGCCCTATTCCTGTGGACAGAAGCAAACATATGTTTCAGAATATGTTTTTAATAACTTTCCACATAATTTTTCCCTTGGATTGCAGAAGTCTGCAGAGCTCTTCACTTGGTTTCCTTTCCACCTGAATAGTTTTGAAAGCATTGGTTAATGCGTTGTCACAAATCTAGGCTCTCCTTTGACCTGTGCATGATTTTTTTGCTTGCTCATAGAGAATTCCAAACTCTGTGATCAATGGAAGTGGCTACTGGAACTAATGGAGGTCCCACTGACAAACCATCAGCTAATCTAAACTGCTGTCCAGCAAGACAATTATTTATTTACCAGTCTCATGCGTGAAATCAAGTTTCTTGAACAGGTATTTCATTAGAATATTTTCCCAAATGAGGAAAAAATGTAATTATTTTTAGTCATTTTCATACTGTCCAAATTTTACCAAATTCTTCCAGTAAAGAGATCATGCCATTGTCACAAAGATTATGAAGAATTAGGTACAATAATTTCTTCATTCTAGTGCCACAATTTAGCTATTTTACTTGACCAGTTTTCCATAATACCCATTTTTTGATGTGTCCATAATTTTACATAAATAGAAAATTAACAGTGTTGTATTGTTTTACTTTCCTGTCTTCCCTCTAAACAACATATTTGACTTCCATATTTACAGGTCCATGTGTTTTCTGTAAGTGGTAGAATGAACTCACATGTTCCCAGTTAATAATCATGGGTGTTTTTTCTGAATATTTTGTAAGTTTTGATTTAACTTTCATCTTTTTTTTTAAAAGCTTTTGTTTATTACCAGCATGGGCTTTATTCTGTTTGTCCATAACAAACATTAATAAATTACAGATCGCTTTATTCTGAAATTAACATCAAACTTGGTCCAACAATCTATTCCTGTTTATGTTTCAAGATGAAACTTAATGTGGATGTCTCCCGAGCTGGACATGGCACTTTTTGATTTTTGTCATCTCTAACATTTAAAAATTCCAAGGACATTTTATGATTGGCAGCAATACAAGACACTCGGATGGAAGTCCTTCATGATGAAACCTTGCTTTTTCCACACATTATAAAGAGTGGTTTAAGATATCAATTACCCTGATCTCTAGAGCAAAGTCTGTGGCAGATATCGTCTTGAGCTTCTTGTCTGGACGCTGATCCTTAAAGGTTCATGACCCTTGGCTTTTGCGTTGCCAAAGCTTTGAGCTTTGTCCCCCTCCTGATCAATTAACAGAGTTTCCACATCTTCAACAACACGTTCCTGTTAGCTTATGTTTCCTTGCTTCTGTTCCTTCAAAGACAGACTTTTCCTCCTTTTCACACTGTCATGGTTTAGGAATGGTATTCCCTAAATGTACTGCTGCAGCTACAATGAAATCCATGAGCCACTTCCTTTCCCCACCCCCTCCAGTGAGAGAGACAGAAGGCAGAGATCCTGAGTTGAGGTAAGACCAATTTACTGGAAACAGCGGTGAGATAAGAAAACAAATGGTAACAGCAACAATATTAATAACAAAACTGTACAAAGAGAGGGTGATTTATAGGCAAAAGCTGCTCACTGACCAGGACAGTGACCAAAACAATAGACAGCCCATCCACGTCCATGTTTTTTCTCCAAGCCCGGGACAATGAAAAACAATGGTGGACAGACCCTCTGGTTAGGACCAGCATTACCCCACCACTCCATTCACGGCTTGCTCCCCTGGAAAAGGAATGTTCTCCCCCCACACACACCTTCCAGGAAGCAAGACAGAATCCCTTTTCCCTGCATCTCCAGCCATGACGCAGGATGGTATTGGATAGCACAGTGCCTTGGCCATGCCCACACGGCTTCAGGCTCCCCCCCTCTCACAAGGAAAAATTAACCTTTTCCTTGGCCAAAACCAGGACACACACCCACCTCCACCTTTTGTCCTCTACCTTCACACCCCACCTCATTCATTCAAATCCTCACCACTCTTCCAATATACCAGGTCACTCATACCTTATCACCCCCATTTCTTCTTCCACAAACACTGTTTAGATACCAGTATTCTCAACAATTTCCCCATCCAAATTCCTATTCTCCCCTCCTCCCACTCAAGCTCTCAGTTAGCATAAGTTATGTCCTGCCATGCCTCTTCAGCTGCTTTCTCACCAATAACATTGTCCTTTTCATCTGGATCTCAGCCACTTTTGCCATGTTACCCTTTTCTGTTATTCCCCATTAACTTAATCTTTTACAAATCCTGTCAGAGCCACAATCTCTCAGAAAACAAGCTAAAGCTTCTGCTCAACAGCAGCAACTTTGGAGGGGCTGGAGTAGCTGGAAGATTTGCTTGCCTGCACACAAAGTGGTTCGGAGGCCTTATAGTTTCTCAGAACTGGGGTTTCCTGTTGTTAGGAGTTGCATCAAGGTCAGCAGCTTTTCCCCTCAGTGCCTCGCCTGAGATTAGTTAGAGGAAGTGTTCTGGGCATCTTGTACTGTAAGCAGAAAGAGGGACATCATCAATTTCAGCCTTAGGCCTGGGTTTGCTTGACCAGTCAAAATAACAAGGAATCCACATTCGGAGCACTGAGGAGAGAAGAAGAGAAATCTATTCATTATTTTTCATTTAATGGAAAAAAACCAACTCCTTACCATGCTTGAAAATTATTTGTGTTAATATGATTAATAATATGTTTGAAAAATTAAGTCCATAAATTGTTTGGTTCAAACACAAAAAATGCAAACATTTTTAATTCCAGAGCAACCAGAAAACTATGAGAGCTTTTCCCCCCCGAACTATGAAAATTCATTTAGAACTGAATACAAAGTACAGACAGTAAATTCTGCTTTGAGACAAGAAAGAAATATAACCAGAATCTCCTACAGAGTCCCTGATGGCTGAATGTGTGAAATTAATCACTAACAGGTGGAGAGGACAATTCTCCACGCAATGTTGAGCTTCCTGTTCTCTGAATGACAGCCAGTTAGAATAAGAGAGCCAAAGCTAATAAGAGGTGCTTTGCTGCATTAACTTCCTGATCACTAGCTGTGCACCTGCAGCAAAAAGAGTTTTGCCCAAAACCTGACCTGGGAGTATGTCTTGTATAAGTATATATTAATCCTGTACTTGCATTTCCTTTGGATGTCTTCCAAAGTGCTGTCACCATTAGTCAAACTCCTCTCTCTCCAGCATTCTTTACATTTGAATGTTTGGTGCAGACTTTGAATTAGTGTTTTGTCTCTCCTTTATTCCATATGGGCTCCTTGGTCTTCAACCTCAAACCTTATTTTGTGGAAATACGCTACCCTATGAGACCCCTTGATTCAGTACTCCAACCTTCTGCATTTTTTTTTCTGATTTTTGTGAGTTCATTCACCACCACTGCCAAAAATATGTCTCTTTGGAGTGCCCAGTAAAGGGTGAGTGTGGAAGCATAACAGAGGCATCAAATGAAACAACCCCACATCAGATTCAGAAGAAACAAAATGAGCCAGACTATGGAGCTTCTTGCCATGGTGTGGTCTGGATGCCAAGCACAGAATTGCTATGCCTGTCAATAGATAAAGTCCCCCCAAACCCAAAGAACAGTCAGACAAAGAGAGCAGTCCTTCCAACACATTATTAAAACAAGCAGAAAACAGTAGGTGAAATCACTGAGTTGCAGACCACTGGAGAATGGCATAATAGGTGTCACTGTGTGCTCTAAAACTTTTTCCTGGGTATCCAGTATTGTCGTCTGTCAAAGCAGGAGGCTGATCATCTTTCACTCTGAATCAAAATAGCTGTGTATTTATGGTAAAAAAGTATCTCAAGTATCTAAAACTTTTTTCTGCTTCAAACAATACTTGTAACACAAAAATCAAGAATATTAAAAATGCATTTAAGCAAGTGAGTGTCTTTGTTTCTTCACAGAAATCAAATGTGTTCTCTGCTGCAGAGAAAGAAAAAGGATTTATTTTGTTTAAGCTTCCTGTCTCTTCACAAAATGGTGGTTAAGAGAGTGATACACCTCAGTTTTCGCCAGGGTGAAAACCTGCCTCTTCAGCTCCAAGTCAATGTTAGCTGAATTAAGACCTCCAGCTAGTGGTCAGTTGTCTTCCAAACATCTTACCCTGAAGGATACACACAAAATCAGTCATGGCCACCCTGACAGCACTTCCCTGTGATTGGATGATCAGCAAGACTGCATTGATGTAAAGCAGACATAAAATTAGCTGCAAGTTCCTCACACTGATCCATGTGTGGTTTAAAGGAATAATGTCACCTGAATAAAGGTAGACACTTATAAGGTGAAATGTGCCAAATGCTGGATTTGCATTATCTGTCCTGCAGTTTAGAATAGGAAATGGAGGATAAGCATTACAAACTAGCAACTAGCAGGCAAAAATATTGATAAATATCAGGTATTTTTTTCCAGATGGAATTTATATTTTCATACAGACTTTAAAGCATTTTAGAAGTTTTGGGTTTCATTTTTCTTTGTCATGGATATATAAACATGCATATGAAAAAATACAATATTTGAAAGTCATACAGGACACATGAAAAATTTTAAAAGCCCTCTTCTGTAAGCATGTTTGCCTACTGAAATTCTTATCCAGATTTTAAAATACAGCTCTATGTTCCCTGCCACTCAAATGGCAGTATTTAAAATCACTGCTAAGAAGAAGCAGATAAGCTTGTTTCAGTGCTGTCAGCTAAGTCCCCATACCTTTATCTGGAGTTTTCATATGCTACAAAGTTCAGTGATGGCTTACCTCATATTCACAAAAATATTTCAACATTTTCTGCAGTTCAATCAGAAAAATCTTTCAGGATCAACGTGTGTGCTAGGGTAGGATTAAGCCAGTGCTTGGTAGTGCACTGAATTAGTCTTTCCGTCTGCCTGATTACTTTAAGCTCTATTAAAAAAAAAAAAAGCTCAAATCTATAAGGATGTGAAACTTATTTCTAAAAATGAACTTAACGCCAGGACTTCAAGCAATTTACAACCTCTTCTCTAAAGTGCATGGTCTCATCTATTGATCTCGGTAAACCATTCATTCTGAGGTACAGCTATTCTTGTTACCTCACTGCTGTTTGCTTGCAAAGCATAACCAGGGTTCACTGTTTATGATACAGTGATTAAAATAACACCTGCAATTCATCCCTGCATCCAGTCTTACTCCTATACATGCTACTTCTGTCCTAGCTGCGGTGCGATTACTTTTGCTCTCCAGTTACTGAAGGGAGCTTGCGTGGGTGGGAGCACTGCTGCTACCTGCTCCTGCTGCTTTATCAGAGGGCCCTGCCTGAAAACTAATGCCTTCCAAGAACTGGAAGAAACTCCCCATTTTCATGTGGGAGTAGAACAAAGCAGAGGTGGATGACAGCTTCACATATTATTACAATGGCAAACCACAGCAGAAAGAAACTGGAGCACTAAGTAGGCCTTTGGTTGGTATACATTTATGCTGTTTAATTTACTTTGGAAGAGTCCATTCATTTCAGTTGAGGCTCTGGGTCTTTAAAAGTTTGAAGAATAATTATTTATAAATAAGTAGATTTTCTGTGAGATCTTTTCCTTTTGATGAGGGTTATTTTACTAGTATAGATTTCAAGAAGGAGCTGCTTTTTAAATCCATATTACGTAGTACTTTCTTCTGTCTTTGCTTGTTGCTTTGTTCTTCTGTTCAGCAATGTGTCAGTATGACCTTTTTGATGCAAGTCAGTTCCTGCCTGCACTTGGATCTGTTGCACCTTGAGCAGTGACAAATTCTAGACTGATTAATGCTGCACACACTCCACAGAACATCCAGCTCCTACGGACAGCGACGTGACTGCAACAGCAACTGGATGTGATGGGTCTCTATCCTGCCCTGAAAAGTATTACAGCCCACACCAACTGCTTTCATTATGTAATTATTATTTTTTAATTTGGATCCAATAACAAGCTTCTCTGTATTCTGGCTTAACATTGTTAAATGTTAATGCTGCCCACAACACTTGGTGTGTTTTGTTCCATAAACCAAGCAAAGTGTCTGTGCTCTCTTGCCAGCCACAGATTTATTGGGGTATGGATTGCACATATTAAACACAGTCATCAGGCCACAAAGGTTCCATCACAAACTGCCTACGAGCTAACATCATTAAGAGGCAGACTTCATATATCTTCATGACTGATACGCCAATCTTTCCCACTCCACTGACTAATGAATTGACACCTGCAATGTTCTTCTACATTGGTGTGCATCCCTTTGATTTACAGCACCATAGCAGGGGGCCGTAAGCACTCAGATACTGATGAATTCCAGACAGCACTTGCACCTGCCTGAGCAGGACGCTTCCCTCTGAGGAGAGCAGTGCTTGCACCTCAGAATTGTACATAATAAACATGGTGGGCTTCACTGTCTGCATTTTCACCTCTACAGTGCCGTCAGACTGCTTGTCTTCCTGAGCCAAACTCCCCAGCTGCCATAAATCATGGCACATCGATTTGCATTGTTTGTTCCCTGAGCACTGTGCCTGAGCCTTTTGGTTTGTGTACTTTAAAGATACATCTGGGAGCCTCCAATGTATGCTTGCTCCTGAGGTGTGCCAGTGCCAGGGAAAAGGGCTCAAGAGAAAGAGAGCAGCGGATTTTTGCACATGATGAGTGTCAGCCCTGCCAGTCTGCAGCTGTGGCGAGAAAGCAGTGGCCACTGGCCCAGCACCGCCCCTGTGAAATTAGGGCAAGAATGAGGGAAAAGATGGGGAGTAAGAGGGGATTTGGCCCAGAGCTTTTGTCTATTGAGCTGATTGACTGGCTACAGGCTCGTGTTTTGACGGCAGCCTTGTATTTATGCTACCCACAGCACAGGCTACCCAGTTCTAATGACTGGCATGAAATACAGACTAATTTCGACACTTTGGAAGTTGCCATCACATAGAACAGTCATCTTCCAGTCTAGTACTAAATCCATCTGATGAAGGAAAAGAGCCATCCCAAATATGATCCGTTCTGACAGCAGGGCAAGGCAGGAGCAATTGCTTAGATGTGTCCTGGATGAAAGACTGAATGTCATTTGCATTGGGAGTTTATGGTGTACTGAGATAAAAAATAGAATGTGAAAGCATTTTCAAAGTTAAAATAGGAAATTCTTAGTTTATGTAGCAAATAAATCAGAATTTTAAGACATCTGATAACAGATATACCACTAAATCATGCAGATCTTCCCACAAAGAGATATATTCCAGGCTCTGACACAACATTTCAATGAAGGCTGAAATACTTTACTCTTTGTAGATTCTTGGTTTGTTTGTTTACTTTAATTTTGAGCTGCCTCATATATTTATACAAATTTCATATCAGTGAGATGTCATAGATTTACACCTGGTAAACCAGAGAATTTGGAGATAAAGGCAAGTTTCTTCCTGCTACTTATGGAAAAAAAAATTAAAAAGAAGACCAGCCCAGACAGTTTAACATAAGGGAAAAAAGAATTCGTTCATTTAGCTCACTTTCTAAGGTGGTCACCTTGCTTAAAAACTCACAGCAAACTCATCACATGACTAATCTACCTAGTAACAGTTTTCAAACAAAAAGTGGAATTTTTGTCATTGAAAATAGAAAAAGGTTCCCCTGGATGGAGAGAGATTAACATTAAGGGAAGTCAATTCCATAATCCCCTTTAAATTAACAGATTCAGAATTTCATCGAAAACACAGGAAAACAAAGTAGAAATTCCATTAGTTTTCCATGTTCTGACTTTCTGGAGAGAATCTAGGTATTAACAGAAACTAGCTGTTAGTTTTTATAGTTGGCAAAATTTGAGGCTGGAGAATGAAGGAAAAAATCAAATAAAGAGTTATATCACAGAGGAGATGGTTACACTACTTGCAATCAAAATTAGATCATTTTTCAAAGCTGCTAGAAATAATGTAAGCTACTTCTGGGCATCTTTAATTTATGTGACTGCTACTGGCAAAGCAAATAAGGTGTTTTGATACTGTTCTTAATAGCATTACAGGGATAAAATGTGTCACAGAGTGACATTGCCCTACACAGCACTGCAGCAGCAGTCATACAGAGAGTAAAAAACCTTTCCTTTTAATATCTAGCTCATGTTGTCCTTTGCTGTAGCTAGAGCATAGTTATTATGCTGAACTGAGTAACAGAAAGAAGTGGTTTAAAAATGTGGGTAAATTACAAATTAAATTTCTAATGGGTGCTGAACACACCTTTTCAGACGATCTTCACAGAGATGATTGCAGAACACAAGGCTGACTTGAAGCTGGAGCTGAATTTCATCATGCAGAAACAGCAGCACAGGAGCTATCTGGGGAGACAGCTGGGAATATATTGTGCCACATGGAGATATGAACTGGTGGGTTTCTCCTTTGTGCAGGGAGGAAGATTTGCTCTGTGCCTGCATCCAGGCGCGATGGGGGATCAACTTCCAGCGAAGTTTGTGGAAGGAAAAAAACACAGATGCCAAAACAAGTTGGGCTATCTGCTCAGTGAAGGACCTGGCAGAAAAAAAACCAACCCTCTTGTTGGGGTGCCTCGGACCACTTGGGGTCCGCCCGCTGTCTATCACGCCATGCCTACCCAATGGGCAGACGACTCAGAGAGCGAGGACCAGTCCGTGGGCGAGACCCGGTTCTGAGCCCACACCACTTCTCCAGAAAGTTCTGATAAGTTCGGTTGTTAATAGGTTTATTCTGTAAATTCCCTCCTCTGTAACTCAGCCATTGGTTCTGTGTCCCCGGGATCCCCCTCCGGGCTTACCTTCTATTGGTTGTTTGTTCTGTACCACCCCTGTAGAAAACCACGGAGACCCTGGCCCTTCTTGGCCAGTTCCTCCCCCTTGCTTTTGGGGTAATAAACCCTTGGAAGGTTTCACGGACTCATCCTCTCCCTTGCCTCTTTCGCCCCCGGGATTCCTGAGAGACCTTCGGGTCCCCTCGCATTTGGGTGCCCTGCTGATACAGAGCCAGTGCAGCCCATTCCAAGCGGCCGCCGAGACGTGACACTTTTCAGTGCCTGTCTGCAGGAAGGTCACTGTCACCTCCTAGGCGGGACGAGTACCCCCCGAGGCCGACCCATCTCCCAGGGCAGTGACACCCTCTCTTCTCCTGGCCAGCAAGTGCAATGGGATTCAGCAGAAGAAGAGAAGAAGTGGAGGGAAAATTTTAAGTCCTTCACCACCAGGACCTCATCCTTAAAGGACCAGCCTGAGTACTCCCTTTCACGTCAGGAGTCCAGGCCTGTTTCCTGTGCAGTTGGAGGTTGGCTTAGAGAAAAGAACCAGGAAGCCTTGTGGGAAATATTTCCCTAAAAAGTGGAGGGAAGAAATGCAACGAGTGAATGATTTGCTGAAATAAGAAGTCCTTTCATTTAACTAAATTTCCACCAAACCTCATGTTTTTTTATCTCTCTCTTAGTATTCTTACTTGTCCTGTGGGAGCCTTGATGCCTTGGTGTTCAGAAACTTTCCTGTGTTCAAGATGTTGTGAGAAGCTACGTGAATTTTTACTGAACACCTCTTTGCTAGACGTCATTAAAATATCCTGAATTTCCTCTCTTCTGACATTCATATTGCCTTGAAAATTTCCACTCCAAAGTTCTTTACTGTCCTGCTCTGCTTCAGATCTGCTGGCTTCTTCACTGCCCTAACCCTCAAGGCATTGCTGAAAAGAAGAGTGTGAATTTGTCAGTCTAGTGTTATAGAGACTAAAAAGTGGATAAATTCAGTATCACTCAAACTGCACTTAATCTCTCATATACACAACTTCCCCATCTCTTTGGAAGGTGTAGGAACCCCTTCATGGCAAAAAAAACCCCAAAAGAGCTCACTGGGACCATGCTGACAGAATCAACAGAAAGTCTTAAACGGCTGTTGATAACATGAAGCACAGTTTGGATTTGTTTGTATAAACAAACTTACAGGAAAAAAGTGTTTTGGTCACTGAAAACACAGCATAAGATTTTGAACTCTCTGAGTCTCCGGTGAAACATGCAGTATGCACTAAAAATACCAATGCTCTTGTTTACATACAACAATGTCCTGTATACAGCATCCAGCAAAGCAGGGCTGGCCCTTCCCTGCATGTCTCTACAAACCCTGCACAAGTCTTTCTATATCTCCAGCACCATCAAGCATGTGCTGTTATTGTGACTCCTGTGACAAGCTTCTTCCTTCTCATTAGCTACAATTTAGAGACGGGAAAAGAAAAAAAACTAAAATTTTGATCTGAGATGACAAGGCTAATTTTGGAAAAAATGTCCTTCTACTTCTCCAGTTGTCGGGTCTAATCTAAAGCAAGCGCAGTGTGCAGATAGTAAACATAATATCCTCCTAATTATATTAAATTACCTCTCAGGAGCTGCTCTGCCCTCTTGTCAAAGGCCAGGAACTGGCTTTTAATGATGAATGTGAACCTCAGTGGGACATTCTATATCATCATTTAGTTCAGCAAATGTAGCCCAGATCAGTTGTATAGGTGTAATTAGATGCTGAAAAATGATTACTTTGGCCTTACCATAAAAAATTTCTTGCTTGTATCCCCTTGTGATCTATGAACAAATTACTTTATTAGGAAATCATTAGAGCTCAATTTGTCTCTATATACTACAGACATCAATATTCATTTCTCATAATGGAACCACACATTCTTGCCATAAATTTGCAAAACTGCATAGCAGATACCAGTTTGGAGTCATTACTGACCTTAACAGAAAGACTGTTTTTACATAGTAAGATGTTTTTCTTATGCACCAGCTTCCAGTGGAAAACTGAGCAATGTGAGCTTTATTGTTAGGCCATTAGCTCAGACAATCTTTGTGCTTTTATGCACCACTGCACACAAGGGAGCGTTTTTGTGTGGCTGATCCCTTTGTGCTGCCGCAATATCCAAGTTTGGGTCATTAGGAATGAAATAGCTCCCCAAACAAACTATACTGTTATAGGAGCACTACTCTTATCAAGGCCCTGAGAGCATCCCAGGGATTGGTTCCGGCTGTCAGCCTGTGCAAGGCAGCTTGGAGGCATCCCCAGGTGCAGTCCCTGGCTGTGGCTGACCTGTCTCACAGGAGCCACAGGAGCTTGCTCTGCCATGACAGTGAGCTCAGGCCCCCTTGCAGCTTCAGTTTTGTACCTATTTCTCTGCAGATTTCTCTGAGCAATGAGAAAGCAGGTGGCTCCAATGTCCTTAGTGTGGGGACATGGTATAGTTTCAAGTCATATCTAGCAGTTAACTGATTTATTGACCATTAGGATTTACAAAGCAGATGTGAGGGGGAAAGGAGACCATCAGTCAGACCCCAGGTCACCTCCTGTTACAAATTACCTTCATATAGTTCAGCCTTTAGCTTTCACACAAGTGCAAGTTATCACTGAAATTTATCATTGCCGGACTGAGCAAAGAAGCTTCAGGGAATTCTCTGCAGTGATGGTTGGAGAGTCACTTGCTGTTGAAATAGGTCAATATAAAGCAGTTGCCATCTCAGTACTTCTCTGAACATCACATGTCTCCATGCAAGTACTCCTTACACTTGGGCTTCTAAATTTGCGTTTTGATGCCTGCAAACAGTCCTTCATTTTATAACATGACAAATTTTTTCCAGATTTGGTATGCCAACAACTTTTGTGAAAAATATTAATAAGAATTATGTCTATATCCAAAAATATGAGCACAGAATTCATAATAACTTCAGAAAAAAAAGCAGTAGTGGGTTTTTAAAGATATTGCTTAGAACCTGCTAAGGACTGAGAACAGTCTCAGACTATTTATTTTATTTTCCATTTCAACAGGTACATATAAGCATCTGTTTCCAGTTATAAAGTTGTTAGTCTAGAATCACATCTGTCATGTTGTCCATACCCTTGTGGTCACTGCACAAGTTCCCTCTGCCGTGGCTCTGGTTCAGAAGCTACCAGAGTCCGACCTTCTCCACTCATGACCCTTTTGAATCTCTCTGACAGTGGCCATGTCAAGGCTGGTATCAAGGCTGTTCAAGCTGCTGAGAAAATGCAACACAAGTCGTAGCACTGAGCTAAGAGGAAATTAAATGCCAGACTCTCTGCTCTCCCTTGCAAGTACTTAATCTATGGCACTGAAGTTCTTAAAACAGTGAGTAGACAATAAACATTTCAGGTCAAATCCTCACACGAAAGGAATACAGTGCATAAGTCATCAATACAAGTAGTACAAGTATACATCATCTGAATACATCATCTGGAAAATAACAGCTACCTGTATTGTGAGACTTAAAAAGGAAAGACAAAATATAGGTGGATTTTTATCTTTTGGGCTTCTAAGGCTGTGTCTGATGGACCATAAGGTCGTGCTACACTAAATGGGCCAAATTCCTCCCTGGAGTAACTGTTAAGTTTGATTGCCTCCCATCAGAAAGGTCTGAACCAAGAGAATTATGTATGCTACAGCAGTATTTCGAGGTGCTCCTCTATTAAGAGCTGCCATGCCTCAAATGGTATGCTAATTCCAAGGCCAGGAAGCATATATTCGAAATTACAGAAAGGAGTAGAAGGAACAATATAGTACAGAAACAAGCAGAGAATGGATGCTCTCAGCCAGCACAAACTGAATGGAGACGAAAGAGATCAATTTTTGGCTTGCTGCAAAAGGCATCTTCCAATTATACTAATTCTTTTATCTTTACCTTGCTTGTCTGACACCCAGCTCCCAGTCAAATTCCGCCAGCGTGTCTGGAACAGTGCTCAGGAAGGGACTCTGCTTTGCTCAGGGGCAAGTGTCTTTAAACATTATTCTGTCTCTCTTTAAGTTACACAAATTTCTCTTGTTTTCTGATCACCTCCAGCTCCAAATTCAGTGTGATGGACTGACAGCTATTCTTGAAGCTGGTTATTACTCAACAGTTGCACTCAAGGACCCCAAATGAAAAGAAACAGGCCTCCCTTTCAACCTTGAAGCGAGTAATTCTCAAACCAAGGTACCCTAAAAGCATTCCAGTGAAGGTGAGGACATTCCTGTAAAGTGATTCAAACCTCTACTAACAGAAGGCTTTCCTGGACTTAGAGTAGAGGTTGGAAAATATTGCTCTAGAAGGTTCACTGCCTTAAATTTACCTTTTCCTTTTTTTGACTCAAAGCTATCAACCAAGAATACACAGTTACAAAAGCACTAAATAACACAAGATATGTCCAAGGTGAAAAGTATAGAGTATGCCATTGAAGTTCTTTCTGCAGTTTTATTTTGTTATTGACCTTTCTAAGAGGATAGGAAGAGGTTTTGATTGTGGAACAAGAGATTTTGCAATTGATGGTTAAAATACTTCCTGAGGTCCACACTTCCCTCTGGATTCACTTGTCTGTTTCAGCTTGTGGGCCTAACCAGTCTGGTCCTAGCAGTGAGCACAAGCAGATACCAAGAGAAGAAAAAATAATTTGTATCCACATGACTCCCACCAGTGCACTGCAGGCGGGTAAAGAACCACTTTTGTGTCAAGCCTGACTCTGACAAGTGCCACTTGTTGGCTGACAGTACAAGAACACTGGAAAAGCTAGTGAAGAGTCAATGCCATCTGTTTCAGGATGTTGTGGGTTTCTTTTATCTGTTTTCCTAGGCTGCTCAGACATTCTTTGCTGTTGATTACCCATATTTAGGTACAAGAACCATTTAGCTGTTTTCTTCATGCATCTAATTGTTCCCAAAATCTTGCTTTGCTCGTACTACTGGAGTGGCTCCCTCCTATCCCAGTGCATTGCTATATGGTTATATAAGTTGAATTTCGGCTCCATTTTGTCCTGTACATTAGTAAGTGGTACAGCTCAATGGAAACAGATTTTAAGGTGACCTAATTTTAGAGAGAACCAGTTGATGCTGAGAATCCAATATTCAGAGTATATATATTTTATGTATTGTTAGGGGAGGTTACTTGGGACTAGCCTGAGCTCATTGTTTGAAAAGTGTTTTGTATTCAGAGTGTGTCATCCAGCTTAGTTTCCCCCAGACTGCAATGTAGATTGTGCACTCTAAGACTTTTTGACAATGGGAAATAAAGTGCAGTCATTGGGAATCAAAACATTCGCTTCAAAAGCGCATTCCCAATAAAACCTAAAATGCTAATGTGGACACTCCCCTCAATACCTTGACTCCCTATTACACTGACCAGCCTCTAAGAATCAGCAAATTTTATACTTCACTGATCACTGTATTTTTCATGTTATTCATAAATACACTGAATTTGAAAATGTACTCTCAAATTCATGTCAAGATAACACATAGCTCCTCCCGAAAAGCCACCCTTTTGATGGATGAGTCAGCTTTATCTCCTAATCATCTTGGAATTAAAAATGTTGGGCCATGAGTCATGTTTGAAAGTGACACTTTCAGTTGTTAGTCTGACAACTTTACATTAACTCTCTTGGGCTGGTCTTTTTTCCTCTCACAGCATGTCAAATCCACATCACCAAGGGCAAACTGAGTTAGTACCTTAAACCTGTCCTACCTTAAACCTCCTGTTGGAGGTATCTGCCTGTTTGGTATCTGCCAGCACCCCCAGACCGTGTCCGTCAGACCTGCTCCCCAGATGGCTGGTCCCCAGTCCCTACTGCTGCAGGGGATTAGTCTGTCCAAGGTGCAGGACCTTGCATTTGCCCTTGCTGAATTACCTGAGATCCCTGTTGGTCCTTTCCTCCAGCCTGCCTAGGTGCCTCTGAAAGGCAGCTCTGCCCTTTGCACACCCCAGTTTGGTGTCATCTGCAAACTTGTTGAGGGTGCACTCGACCTCCTCCTCCAGGTCATTGATAAAGACATTGATCAGGAGAGGTTCCAACACAGAACCTTGAGACCCCCAAGGTACTCATAACCAGCCTGGAGCTACAGCTCCAACCATGTAGCACTGTGTACTCTAATACTGTGTGTTCTAGTATAATACTGTGCTGTAAAATAAAGAGGGGTTTTTTTTTTTTCATCTCCAAATAAATTTATTGGTAATCACATCAATATTTATGCAAAAAATGTAATATTTTTGGTATCTGAATTTATGGCTGTAATAGATAAATAAGATGCATCCTACAATGACTTTTGTTTAACAGAAAAGGTCATTCAAAAATGCCATCATAAAGCTCACTCAGGAGAGCACTAAATTAACAATAGTTATTTGTCTTTGTGCCTTTGTATGAAGTCTTATGATGTGAACTATTAAATGGGAAATGTGATAAGAAGGTGATAAATGCAGAACAGCATCAACATCAGTATTAATGGAGCAGCAATAATACAGAAAACCAAGTTATTGTTATTTCAAAAAACATTTAACAATTGGAAAGGAAAAACAGAAAGGGGGAAAGAGGATGGCCATTTCAGGCTGCTGATTTTCAGGAAACATTATCATTTCAATTATGTAAAATTTTATTAAATAACTTATAACTGTGCGTGCACACACTTTTTTGGGTTATGGAGTTTTTTTTGCTACACAGTATAAAGACACAGATATGAATCCATCTGGAAAAGAAAACAAGTTGAAATCTGTATGATCAGCTTGGATCTTCAGACATTCAAAACCAGTTGTTTTTTGCTGTTGGTCTTTCATCTTATGTTCCAGCCTTGGGCTGAGGGCGGGAAAAATATAAATACTGTATGAAAGCTTGGGCTGTTCCTCAGCTGTTTTTATGACAAGCAAAAGTAAGAAACAACAGAAGTCTACAGAGGGAAAGATGTAGAAATTCATGCTCAGTGATAATTTTAAGTGTTGCTTGGTGAGGTATTAAAGCATGTTTCTAATGGGCTCTGACAGATAACCCTTGACAATTTTGCTGCACTGTGTACCTCCCTGGTTGTCTGTGTCACCTTTCTGATAAAGGATACCACCGGAGGGCAGAGTCTGGAAGAACAGAACTGCTGCCAGCCTCTCAGTTTCTCCCAAAACTACATCTTAGCCAAAATAAACAGTTAAGTTGATAGGCTTAAATATAAGCTGAAATGACAGGTTGCAAACTGGAGCAGTGAGCAGTGTAGTTCAAGAAGGTATTTGCTTTGGTGTCTTTGACCGTCACATTAAGACAGTTCTGCCTGTCTGCTTTGGCCTAATGACTTATTTCTGTCTGTGCTTCTGCAACTGGTGCTCTAAAATGGTCCTTGCAAGATATAGATGCTTCAAGCTATAAGCCAGCTCTCTAGTGATTCTGATTCTATGCAAGGTGAACAGAAGTAATGGACACACACCAGAAAATTGTATTTACTACTGCCATCACTATATCCATACATCACCTTTATAAGGATACAGCCGATACACATAAAAAAACTATACTATATTACTTGCTAGAAATTTCATTGTAAAGGTAGGCTGATTTGAGCTGCAGTCTTTGCATAAGAGTTCAGTAGATTTGTGGGGAGGACTTTCTCTTGCCATTAAGGATCTCAGAAATAAGCCTTATTTTGTAGCTGCATTGAAGAAAAATAATGACTGTTCACCATTAAAGAGATGTTACAGAATTTTATATTTGCATGTGAAATGATTCGTATAGTATTAACATTATTCTGTAACAGAAGAGTTGTTTTGAAAATAAAATATTGAAATCTTTTATTACAAAGCCATGAAAATATGACATTTTGCCTTTGCTGCAATTTACTTCTGTGTTGTAGTTTTGGGAGATTTTTTCCTTTATATATTACTTTCAGAATTGGCCTAACTTCAAGAAATGTTTGGTTTTATGCACAGCCTCTTAAGAACTGCTCAAAACACCTGTTTCTGGAGTACCATTGACATATAGCCAGATATAATCCAAAGGTAGAAACTCGCAAATATACATATACTGATTTAAAGTGCAGGGCAGGGAGTGAAGTAACTTGGGATCTCTTCTTCACTTAGAACTAAATTCACGTACACCACGTGTCTGACAGACCAAAACTGTCAGGTTGGACTCGAGGACCTCAGAGGTCTTTTCCAAATTAATTGATTCTGTGATTCTGTGTTCTCTTGATGAACATCTCTTAGAGAAAATGTAGTGAAATACTCTTTTTCAACCACCACGTGTTAATAATAAAAGTACAATGGTGTATCTGAACCTGACTGATTTTAATGTATTATGACTACTTCACATGGAAGATACGATATTAAACTTGCTCAGAGTATTTGGTTTCCTCAGGGTTTCAAGTGGTTTTACAATGTTTCACCAGCTCTCTATTAATTATGGAAATAAATCCCCTTAGATGAGAATGGTTCAGATTTGGGATGTGATTTCTTCTGAACAAATTATAACATCTTTTTTTTGTCGAGCCCTCCACTACAACACTATATCCAATCTGAATACCACAATCATGAAGGACAGTAAAGATGCTTGATGAGAGAACAGGAGACTGAGAAACATGACGTATTTGTAAAAGGTTTGGATTTGGCTAATCTACAGAAGAGAAAAAGAAGGATGTGTAAGCAAAAAGAATGGTAATAATCGTCCTCTGAGTCCACTACAGCTTGGATAAGATGTAATATGTTTAATTTGCAGCACTTTATTTGCAGTAATTTAATTGAAGAGATTTAGTTTGGACGTTAGGAAATACATTTCAGTTGGGGAAGTAAAGGTCTAAAGGAATATGAAGATTGAAATAGATTATTGGTTGCAGAATGTCTAGCACTATCTGAAGAGCAGGACAGATGAATATCTCTCTGTAGTAGTTTAGTCTTTGAAATGAAGAGCTGGAGATGAAAACTTCTGAGGTTCCTTCTGGAATGTATTCTATGGTTTATAAGTCTGTCTACAAAATATGCTAGAGCTGAAGAGACACTGGAAATGCAGATGGACAATTCTCACTCCACATCACCAACCATCCGCAAAGTAATTCCCTCCCCAAACCTTGCTTATGTACATTTATAAAACATTGCTGTGTTGACACTCTCTTCCATGTTTGATTTGATTTTTACAGATTGCTGCAAACAAATTCTATTAACCACAAGTGCTGAGAAAACACTTTAAGGCTGTTACACAGAAATACACCTTGAAAGTGAATAGAAAAAAAA
This sequence comes from Lycocorax pyrrhopterus obiensis, assembly GCA_014706295.1. Lineage (NCBI taxonomy): Eukaryota > Metazoa > Chordata > Aves > Passeriformes > Paradisaeidae > Lycocorax > Lycocorax pyrrhopterus. The sequence goes on from JACSVZ010000002.1 coordinate 106,795,163, forward strand.
AATCACAAGAAATGCTATTTACACTAGAAGACTGAATTATATGACAAGCTCAGCTATTTAAAGAATAAAAAGTCTAGGGGGTGAGACTGCTAATTTTGATTGCAAGGCGTAAACAAGCTTCATGGATAGTTTCTGGGAAGAAAGCAGGGAAGGAAGCTGCAGTCTTCTCATTGACTCTTTGCACACAAAAACAAACTTGATGGACATATTTTTGGGGGCTTAATGAGTTAAATTTGTTCATTATTTTGTCTTTTGGTTTCTCAGCTATCCCTCAGTGTTAGTGTTAGTGTCTGAGAAATTGCTAATTAGTGAAAGGTTTTTGAGAGGGTAAACCTCACAGAGGAGAGACAGTTTTATTGTGGCTAGATAAGTGAGTCCATGCGAAGGAGGGCAAAGAAGAGATCTATCTCTAAGTCCTGACTCCAATAAAACCCTCTTTCTTTCTGATTACCTGTAATGAAACATGAAAGCAATGACTTCAGTTATCATGCACTGAAGGACACCCTGGGAAACCCAGCTTGAAAAAATGTGTATGATGCAGTGGTGGAGGTGATGGGGCCCATATCTGTTAAAAAAACAAACCTAAAAAGAACAGCAAAACACCCTGACTCCAGAAAACAGTAATCCTGCTGTGGCTGTGGCTACTGCCTGTAGTTTGATGGGGTGGGTGGCTCCTCTCCCACTCTCCCCCATCTGCTCCCCCATCTGTCGGATGGTTTTCCTTTCTTGTCCTTGCCCCAGAACTGATTGGCAGGCATTTGGCAACAGACATCAAAATGGAAGTGACTGATGAAAATTCACTGCTTTGCTATTTCTCACTCCCTTTGACAACAGGGAGAGGAGAACGTGCATTTACGAGTATGCATTATTATTTGCAGAACAGAAAGCCTCCACTGGCAACAGCTATGCCTACGAGCAGGTGCTGATCACTATCCTACTGACAAAGATTTGTAATTCAGCTGTTGTTCCAGAGAGCCCTTTATGAACCAGAACTAATTTGCAGTTGGGACAATGCTTGCAGAACGCTTCATATATTGGACTTGGTTTGCTTTTTACCATACTGAGGGTTTTAGCTTTAATTGTGACTTACTCTAACATAAATCATAATGTGTTCTAACATGAATCAAAAAGTAATTGAGAATCAGGTTTGTTAACAGATACTGATCTGAAGGCTCAAACCTTCAGTTGGGGAAGTCCCTCTATTTGGTTACCTAGAACAACCAAAAAAAAATAGTCTGTTATGAAAAGACCATCCCTTCATGACCTCAGCAAAAAGAGTAAGCCATTTGACTGATGTCTGCTGAGAATGGGGAAAAGAATTACTCACCTGCTTTGGGTTTCTTGCTCCTATTGAAGAGAAATGCTGCCAGGAGACATGTTTTCCTGGCCTCCACCTGTGCTAGAACCCATTTGATAGGTTTGTCTGGCTGCAGCCATTGCTTTTTGGAGACCGTTGGTCACTGCCTTTAGTGAGCAGGAGGAAGAGCACAGTTGCCTGATCCGAGGAGAGTTCTATAAAGTAGTAGTGAGGAAATATCATAGAATCAGAAAATGGTTTTAGTTGGAAGGAACCCTAAAGATCATCTAGTTCCAACCCCCTGCCATGCACAGGGACAACTTCTACTACACCAGGTTGCTCAAAGCCTCATCCAACCTGTCCTTGAACACTTTCAGGGACAGGGCATCCACAACTACTTAGTCTTTCAAGGAGGTGGGTTGTTTCATGAGTGCCTCCTAAGAAGTAGATGGGAGAAAATTTATTTTAAATCTCATATTACTCATACTTCGGGATCGCTTCAGAAAAGATCCTTTTCTTTGTAAAGTATTTTTGAAATTTCCTGCTTTCAGAAAAAAAAAAATCACATTTTCAAAATCGTTGTGGGATCAAACTTATGTCCTACACATTGGTCTAATGAATATGGAATGAAGGATATGTACTTTTATGCTTTCTCATCTCTCTCTGACCACATGCATTTTCCCCAGGGATTTTCCCAGGTTGTCTTGTCTGGTGCTCTGTGTGTTACCCTTCCTATCAACAGTAATAGCAACTAGTGTTGCTATTATTGTGTTAAAAGGAAAGAGAAAAAAAACAGAAAAGGCTTCCCAGGAAGAGACAAGATGTTTTGGAAGGACAGTGTGATCTCAGCTCCCAAAGAGATGTGCATGTCTTTCTGATTGTTCTTAAAAACAGAATGTGTATGCATGAGCCTAAGAGAAAGGTATAGGGAAATAAATACCTTTTAGTGCTCTAACTTGGGAGTTTTGGTTGGCCTCCAGAGTCCTCAGTGGTAATGGATCTGTCAGACAGAGGCACTTAAAATTCAGCCTACATCACAACCTCAAAAGTCTTTGAGGAGCCTTTCCCCGTTGCAAGGCTCTCACTCATTTTATGGCACACAGTTCCCATGTGTGATTCTGGGCAGGATGGAAGCAGACTTTCGGAAGTGGGCATCCTTTAGCACAGCCTGAACTGCATGGCTTTCAGGAGACCATTTTAAAGCAAGAAGATGTCCACATTAGATACCTTTACAATGTAGATTTTTATATACATAACAGCCCCAGAGGCCATTCAAAATCTGTGTGGAGACCACAGTGGGTGCAAACTCTGAAATATTATTCTGCTTGTTTTGCTTATTAAGATTATACCTCAGTGACTAAACTCATTAATATACAGTGCAGGCAAAACAGCTTATGCTGTGTCAAAGCAGCAAGCACTTCCCTCGATATAAAAAGAAAATTAGTTTTGCAACACTGACCAAGACAACTAATGAACCACTCTTCTGCAACATTTGCAATTTGCAGAACCACAAGCTAGCACTGTTCCGTGTAATGATCATTTGCTATACAGTACACATTAGGAAAAAAATTGCAAAAGCAAAAAAACATTAAGTCTTCACCTTCTCCATAGGTGATGAAAGATGGAAAAATGAATCAGGTGAATTCTTGATGGTCCTTATGTTGTTTGTGTTTGTTCAGAATGACACTGGTGATTAATGAGTTGTTAGCATTGCCTGTAAAGACACACAGCTACGATAAGACGCAGCATTTGTTTGAATCTTCTAATAAAACAAAGCACCGTCTCTGCTTTTAGAGTTGCCATCAAAATATCTCCTCTGGACATGACTACTCTAGTTTTTGTTCCCTCTGCTGTTACCTGAAGTACTGATGGGTGCCATAGAAGGCACAAAAAAGCATACCACACGTCATCATAACAAGCTGACAAAAGATAGACAAGTGTTAGATGAAGGACCTTTTCAAACCTGATGCTTCCCAAGGCACCCGTTAACAGCTGAGACAGCCGAGATTTACCCTGATGTAAAGCAATTGGACAGGAATTGACTTGTGTCCGTGTGTCTGTGTGTGCATGTGCAGCACTATGAGATGCCACAAACTTCTATTTTATAACTCAGCCATAAACATTTGCTCCAGGCAAAACACAGCACACAGTGTTCCATCTAGGGAGCAATTTTTGTTTAAACAAATTGAAAAATATCAGTTCTCTCTTTTTAGCTTCACGAGAGCCAATATTTCCTGTTCCCCTCTTCTGCCATACAACTACAAAACTCTGCATGTGACTCAATAGGGATTTGATTAATTGGAATTAATTTGCCAAAGTATTAGTTCAGAAAATAGAGTAATGTCTTTGCAATTCTTTTTTAGTGGAAGTTTAGTTGTTAGAAAACAGAAATACATTGCGTGAGGTCAGAGTGCTTGCCTGTGACAGTGCAGAGTTTCCTAAGACTGAGGAGTGATCTCCTCTTTGCTTGTCCCTGTACTGGTAGGCACAGCTTAATTACTGCTGTAGAAATTCTCCCCTGGTCCTGGAAATGTCATGGTAGCAAATTGACCCCAACAACATTTTACTTTCATCTCCTCACATATGCAAACTTTACTGGATTTGCTATGCCAGCATATTTGGATTTGCTAACTCTGGAGCAGCAGAATTACCTCAGGCAGCTTACTTTTTACTGTCTTTTCTTCAAATATTGCATACAAAACCAATTGCATTCCAGCAAGAAAAGGGGGAATCTCTGTATTGCAAACCTGGAAACAGAATGATGACAGAAGCTCACTAAACGCAGAAAACTAAACACAGAAAATACAGGCCTGGAAACCCCCTGATGCTGGTTCCCTGGTCCTTGTGGGTAGCTGAGGTGAGGTAGTAGAAAGCAGAAAACCTCTGTCCTACAGAACTCCCCAGTCCTGACTTACAAAATGGGATGCTGAGGCTCTGCTGGAGGTGGCAATCCAGATCACTAATGCTTTGCCTCCTATGTGAGGTGAGCAACAGTGGTAAGGACAAACAGATGAGCAATTGACAGTGTACTCATGAGTAATTGACAATTCTGATTTGATTTGAATCAGACTGACATGAGGGTGGGAAGCCAGATGCAAAAACAGACAAAATTTTCCCACTTCAAAAGGAGAAAGAAGGGAGCAAGGCTCACTGACAGTATGGTCCTGTTTCCTTGGAGAAGTCACTGAGGGCCATCTCCTTTTCAGCTCAGACCTCTGTGGTTCATTGAGGGATGTGGCTGTTCTCTGGGTTATTGTGTTTGTGGGATATTCAGAATACTTCAGCATCAGTTTTCACCTCAGGAAGGATGCTGGCTCATGCAGATTTCTGAACATACAGTTCTGTAAAGTCGATGATTTGAAACCCTTTGAATTTCAATCACAGAGACACTAAAACATTCTCCCACTTAATTTTACTATCTTCTGTTTTCTAGTTTGAAATATCTTCAAAACGTGTAGGGTAAAATATGATTTGTGAGCCTCAGACATGTATCAAAGCCAGGGATTCTCCTTGAAGAGTTTGTGAAACTCCTCTGGAAGGCATCTCTTGTTGGGTGGTGAGACTCCTTCCTGGGAGAGGACCAGGTTTCATCAGCGGTAAACCAGCACAAGGAGCAGCTCCTGTCTGCATGCAGACCTTCACACCCCTGCCAGACCCCTGCGTGTGAAATGGAACTTTCTGTGCCCTTCTCTTCACCTTATCCTTCTCTACCGTGCATTGTGTGGGAAGGTGAGCATGCAGACCTATATTTCTGTTGGACCTCATGAACACAGCACTGCTAAAATAAACCTTAAATTGCTGTGGAGCCTGCAAATGCTGATACAGGTGATGGACAGGAAATTTCAGTGAAATTTCCCTTGTTTGTTATAGCATTTGAGTTTTTGTTGATCTTAATCGGTTTCATAGTCTGACTGCAACTAGAAAGGGATTATTTCTTTTGCTCTGGAATTTAAGGATGAGCATATTTGTTCAGAGGCTAGACAAGACCAAATTAGAACATGCTACTGGGGCGTAATGAATTCACAGTAATTGCAAGCTAGTGTTCCTTAATTCTTCAGACACCATCATCTGTAAATATTCTGATCCTTTTCATAGTTAGCTCGTTTGTGCTTTTGTCCTTATTGAATCAACTGTTGTCTTTTCTTTCATGCTGTCTCCTGAGGGAAACCCCTTTTAAATCTTTTTGCTTTAATTCCATTAATTGGCATATTGTCTGGTCTTATGTTTCCCCTCCTGGGCCCTGAACTTATGCTCCTTCTGTTCTTAAACTCCTTGGCTGTATTTCTGCAGCTTTGACTGACAACTTGCTTGATCAGAGTACAAAGCGTGTGCTTTCTTATCTTTTACTTCCAGGCTAATGTTTAACAACGTAGTCAGTTTATCAGTCAATTTATTAAGCCAGGGTGAGAGTTCCCTGTTCTGAAGTCATCACAAAAATCAATAATAATCAATTCACTTATTCTAGGATACATTAAATTATTATTAACTATAATAATTAAAAATAAATAATTTAAAGGTCCTCAAGCCTTTACTGATTTATGGATAGTTCTTCTTTTGCCCTTTGCTGGAAACTTGAACATTTTGAATCCTTTTTCAGAGACATTAATGAAGACAGCAACTAAATCATACAGCCTTTTCAGTATAAAAGACCAGAAGGTGAATGTTTTGCTTTCAGCATCATAACTTCCCCCCTTTTTATTAGCAGGAGAATGAGTGTGCAGGAAGTAGGCAACGTGAAGGAGAACAAAATAGTTTTGTTGAAGCATTATTGCAGCAGCCAAAAAAAAAAAGGTTGGAAAACGCAGGCCTAATATTGCTCCTACTCAATAAATTTTATGGTTATAATACACTGAATTAATGATACATTGGAAACTTTTTTTTTTTTACAGTATACACAAACCCCATGCAATGTCTTTACTGTAAGTTACTCACAGGAATTGTATCAAGTTATAGTCTTGAGTAAATTTTCTATGTCGTCAGACAAATTGATCTTTACCAGGATATAAGGTGCTGTTTTCAAGGGCGAGAAGAACTAATTCCACAAAAGCTTTTCTTAGGGCCCAGGAAGACCCTGATACGAAAACCAGCAGTGTTCTAAACATCAAAAAGTTTTGCTTTGTATCTACTCCTCTCTGTAGAGGAATAGTGTGACAAGTGCTTATATACATATATATATATATGTATATGTGTATATATATATATATATGTATATAAACATGAGATGAGGCAACATTTGTGTAAGTTTTAAAGAAGTCAGCCCAGTGAGAACTGGTCACTTCATGACTCACAGCCATACTGACTTCCCACTTAATCAACAAAGACCACATTCAGATTTTTTCTCAGGCAAGCTCTCGTTCAACCCAAAGCCTGAGGAAATGATGACTTGAAATCCAGGAAAACTGCTGACAATGTAAATTGCTGGACAACTGAACAACTTCAAAGAGGATTTTGCTGCTGTAAGAATTCGGAGTATGGCCCATGCGTTCAAACTGAATGGAAAAGAAGCTGTATACTTCACTGTGTTACACTTCAGAGGTGTTTAGTTGCTAGAAGTGGCACAAGACCCACCTGACTTAGTTGGGCATTTGTTTATTCATAGTGCCCAGATGGTAACAGCAAGATTAGACAGAGCAGAATCGTGGGGAGCATATGAGCTGCTCAGCTTTGTCAAAAGTTCTGCATTTAACTTAGATCCCATAATGACACAACCTAAATAAATGATCACAAGCAGTGTTGCTTAGCCTAACATGAAGAGGAAAGGTCTATAACATGTTCTTTTCAGCTGCCACTCTTCTTACCTAATCTTCTGAAAATACTGATTCTTAACTTTTTATCTATGCCTCTGGTCAGTCTTAAATGAGGGAGCCCACCAAGCTGCAGAAATTAATCTAGTCTCTGCTCCAGAACTACTTCAAGGTGAGAGTACATATTAAAAATGTAGTTTGAAAATTTTAAGGATGTCCTTGTTAACATGGACAGTATTTGCCTTAAATACTTCTGATAAGACTTGTCATAAAACTTGTTCCATTTTTGATCTGCACTGCCCCTCCTGAAGGCTGTCTGCATTTTAGTGCTCTGCTCTTTATCAACCTTCGCATTTCCAGTCTGAATACATTCCTTGTCAGTTTATTTGTGCTTGTGATGACGTATTAAGTCAAGCAGATTCTTTTCCATTTTGATTGTAAAGAGCTTTTCATTAAAGAGCTTTTCAGTATTTGTGTATGATGAACTGAAAGACCAGCTGAGAAACTTGAACTGAAGTTTACTGTAAACCTTCCCACAAAACCTGCACTTATATAGACTTTTAAGGGAGAGTAAATGTTTCCTTACTGTCAAAGCCAGAATTTCGTTTTATACTAGGGCATCTGTGAATGTTCAGTTCTCATCTTTGTGAGATACCCAGCTCCATGAGTGCAGGTTTCAGATACCAGGCAAAGCTGGACTCTTGCAAAGGGTTGTGTGATTTCAGTATCTTAAGGTTTGAATTTTATTTTATCCAAATCTTCTGTGCTTTCTCCATGTTTCCCCTGCTATGTTTTAAACCAGCAGGTCACCAGGGGAGCCACAAGAGCTTAGCAGAGAATGGTGTGCAGGCAAGCAGTGACATTCCAGAAGGCAAATTTTCGGCATGCCTAAAACACAGCACACCGCTTGCAACCAGAGCCAAGCATAACACAGTTTCACACATCTATTGGTATAGTCAATAGACAGCTCCTGCAACAAAACTTTTCAAGATGGAGAGCCATTTCTAGACTTCTTACACTACTGTGCCGTGATTTTAGGGTATGTGTGCTGCCAGGAATGCTAATAGAGATATCATGTACATAAATCCCTTGATTTGCCTAGATGCCACCCCTGTCCCCATAAATTATTCAGTCAGTTACACTAATGTTAGTGGCATATTTCAGGAAACAAGAAATCCTCATATTGACATGATCCACTGGATTGTACCTGTCATGGATTTGACTATCCCTATTTTTTTGGTCATCTCTAACACCACTGGTTTGGGGAAATACTCTGTTTTTAAAGTAACCAGTATGGACATAGCACGTTTGTATGGCCCAGCTGCATTCCCTGGGAACTGGAGATTCCAGTCAGTTTGGTGGTGTCCATGAAACCAGATCCTTAAGTCAGTTAAACAAAATCAACAGTGCAATTTATACCTAGAGATTAAACAAGAACAGAGGCCATAGAAGATGCAGATATCAGACACAAGACTGCATCTACTCAAAAACAAAAATCAAAATATCTACTGTTCAGAAGGCAGCCTCTGCTACTCTGCCTTCATCTGTTTTTTCACATCCCTACTAGGACATCTTCAGTTTTATCTTTGTTTTTCCATTGCTCAACTTCCCTTTGCAAGGTCCATGAACTTGATTAAGGCAATTCACGTAATTAGTTTAGTGTATACTTATGCTTCAAACACAGATGCCTGGAAAATGTATGTAATAATATTTGCAAAAATTGTTTCATTTCTTCTTATCTAAATCTTAGTAATTCTAATAACATTTCAAAATTTGGAACACTAGTTCATATTTTGCGAGTTTGGAGTTATATACAACTAACTTTAAACATGCCATGTATCATGTTGTTGGAGAACACCCTCAGATTCTAAAGAAAAAAGATTTGGAGGGGAGGGGAAATAGAGAAAAAGAGGAATAATAAAAAAATCAAGTTTAGAAGGCATCCTAAAACACAGTTCTCTACTGGTTAACATCTGAAACAGGTGAAAGATATTGCAACCTATATGTTCTTTCCAGAGAAGAAATATTGGTGTTATTTAGAGGGTACCCAAAACTTCAATCAAACTGAAATCTTTTTCTCAGCTATTGTTGTTGTTACTGCAGCTTTTGTGCTCTTCTTTCAACTGAAGGTGTTCATGACAATTTTTAGGCTTCCCATGTGGAACAGCTGGGGTATGAGCAAATAAAAAATCTGAAGTCTTCTTGAGAAAGAGCCCCAAACTTAAAAGTCTGAACAGGCCTATACATGATAGATTATAATTGCTTTTAAGCAGACAGTGTTATGGCCTCACATCAAGCAACAGCTAATTACTAAGGGCATGAAAAGGGTGCTGTAGCACTAATGTATATTAATCACATAAAGAGTAATGTACACATTCCTAGATAAAAATTATATAACAATAAATTAGATTAATTTCCTTTTCATTGGCTGGTCAGGAAGTCTAGTTCTATGAAACTCTAATATATATTTATCTGCTGGAACATAACGCTATTTTACTATTTTATTAGTTATTGCCCTTACTGCATAAAGTCATCCTCCCTTTTAAAATGCCAGACCATTACAGATAATGTTTGATGTTGATAATAAAACCAATGAATACAAATAGGGGGTTGAAATTAATCTATTCTAGAAGTGTTACATTTTTGCTGCCCATTTTGGTCATTAATGTTAAGGAAGTAAGAAGTATTGAATGAGAATGTTGTAACCTTTACCAGTGTGTAGCAAAACACCACCAAGGCAAAAAATGTTCTTTGATCATCCTGTGGGGGCTGACAGACCCTGGATGATGAAAAATAACTAGGAGACATTTAGAGGTAATTTTTCAAATTCTATCTAATTTAGCATAATCTATAATACATAAGATTTAGAGCTAGTTCAGGCTGTTGCTTTCAATCAAAGACAAAACTTCGAAAGAAAATATTTTAGATAAACTAGGATCAATGCCCTTTGGGTAGAACAAAGACTAACAAGTAGTTAGCAGCTGGGTGACCACCCATCGACCCAAGGATTGCTAATCATAGCAGGGCCAAAAATGGTGTTGTTTGATATGGGGAGTGAACCATCAGGAGTGACCACGAGCCCTGGCCACCAGGAGAACAAACCCCAGCTACCATGTGTGGATGTTCACTAGAGGAGTGTCCATTTGAGCACAGAGGTGGCTCAGCAGGTGTTTGACTTCCTCCAAGATGTGTTCATAGAGTAGGGCAACTGCTCACCCTTCCTAAAAAGGGTGATGTCCCGCAGGGAGTCTGGGTGCAGACCACAGTCGCAGTCATTTCTAACAGTGAAGTTCTCTAGAATAGCTACAGCATTTCACTCTGCATTTTTCTGATGAGAATCTAAGGGCTTTGAAAATTCATGGCTTCCACAGCCCAGATTGGCAGAGACCAGAAAAGCAGGCCTATTTATGGTCATGGTTAAGTATCCCACCCGTAATAATTGTAGCATCAGTGATGCTTAAAGGTAAGATTAGTAGTGCTCAGGGAACTGAAATATAAGAGACTGATGCTGTAAGGTGCTGCAAACCTTGACAGCGTGGAAGAGTTTGTATTTCCCTTGCTTAGGACACTGCAGGATCAGCCTTACCTCTTCCACCGACCTCAGGGAGAATCCACATTGCTCAGGCAGAATCCACATTAAGCATTGCAGTGAACCTGTGCCTGCTGGCCAGATCTGTTCCAGAAACTGACCCAAAATAACCATGTCAGCAAAGCATTAGTAGAATAAAGCCAGTTCAAAGCTCAGGTGAGCATGCACAGTACTGTTCTGCTTGTGTTGGATGCTGGGACCAGTTCTTGTTGACAGTGGCTTGAGAGTGCTGCAGCATTTCGTTAGAGGTTGTCAGCATGCCTACAGGTCCTGAAACTGTGCAAAATAAAATCCTGTGGAAAGTAAAGAGGAATCACCTCAGTCCAGAAACTTGTGAGAATAGTTACTCCCAATCTGATATTGTTCTGCTATGTGACAGGGCTCCATCTACTCCATCATGAAAGAATTGGAGACCCTTTTTTTAATCTAGATTTAGAGCAATTTACACCAGCTGAGATTTAGAATGTGTGCCTCTGCTTTACAACTAAGGAATAGCTTTTACAACTAAGGAATAACTATGGAATAACACCTGCTGTGAAGGTAGGAAAGTAAACCTCAGTTTTAATGATCTGGAGACAGAGTTCTCTGGGAAGGCATATGCTCTAAAGCAAATGCTGATTTATGTATTTCTCTTTTATCTTTCACTCTTGCCAAGCAATTTCAAATCATGCTATGTAAAGAATCCAGGGTAAATGACCCCTTTTGAACAGGCAAGTTTAATAAATATTTTTTAAATAATGAAAGATGGTGAAAAAACCAGTGAATTAAACTCGGATCTTTCAAAAAAAGCCTTGGTATGTGTATATAAAGAAAAATATTGTAACTGTTCTCTCAATATATAGGAACCTTGTCACTAAGACAGAGATACAATTCCCCTGTTTAATAGCTGCCATTTATAATGCAGAGAGAATTGATTTACTGGTATAAATCATTCTGCCAATCTAGAAGTTCCTGTAATATCTAAATCAATGTCTTTCAAGTCTGTGCAAGTAGAACAAAGCCCTATCAGTTGAACAGCAAAACAACTTTTCATATTAATCAGTAGGAACTTGATAAATCCCACTGATGTAGAAAATTAGCACCTTTGCATGTTTCCCAGATTTTGATTTCATTTTGGACACTTGGTCATGCATTATAAGTGCTGCCTGGCTGGCTGCAACTATTTCAGTTGAAATCCATTATTTCTGGGAGAATTATGTGCCTTGTTAGTGAAATGCGAGCTATTTCCACTCCAGCATCTGCACTGCAGTTGATCTATTATTAACATTGAGCTCATTAAAAAAATGAAAGAATCTGATTTGTGTCTTTAGGGTGGGGGCTACTGAGGCTTCTGCTGAAGCAAATAAGCTGGCTGTGCTGCTTCCAGTTGACACAGCTGTCAGGAAAGCGTTGGCTGTCGCTGCACCGCGCAGGGACGCTCCGTTACGAGGGCCTTGTAGCCATATGTAAACAATACCAGGGCGATGACAGGTTTATGACACCGGAGACAACATGTGCAGCTGTTAGCCACTGGGTTTTATGGCGCAAAACAAATGTTTTTCAATGCGCGGGCGTTTGGCACGGAGCTGCCGTAGCAGCAGTGAGAAGGGGAGGATGGGTGGCTGGCGGAAGATTTATCCCTACCCTGCAGTGCTGTCCCATGCTGTGCTGAGGAAGGGGCTGGTGGGCTCCTTCTCCTCATCTCCTCCAGGGGGGTTGTTCAGAGGAAGCTGGGTTCCTGTCAGTCGCATGCTTGGGTTTTGTGGTTTAAAACACTGAAGGGTTTCCCATGGGGAAAGAGAGAACTGTCACTCTAGGACGGGAATGCTCTGGTAGCAGCTGATTTGGGCCGTGTCATATAGTAGGCACACTGCAAGGACAGCATTTAAAATAGAGAGAGTAAAACAGCTGTATTAGAGTGTAGAAATACTGACCACAAAGTCTTGAATGGGAGGGTACACAGAGGCATGAAAGGGAGACCTGAGTAGCAATGATGCCTTGGAGTAAGTTTCGTCCTGTCCTGCTTTTGTGTTATCAATCCTGAACACTGATTGCTTTCTGATCCAGACTGTATGTTAAAACAGGTGGAGAAAGTCAAGTGAAAGAATTTGGAAAAAGTGTAATTTCCTTTGATAAGTATCAGTGACTCACCAGCTACATCTCCAAACAGCAACTATATTTTACAAGTCATTGTGTTTGTCAAACCTTGGTACTTGTTACACTTCAGCCTTGGGCACCTCAGCTAGCCAAGCCATGTCAAGGTACAACTTTGTCAGTGACTCAAGTTTAAAAATGTTCTTCAAAAGCTGTCAGCTCCCATGCCTTTTTGTGACAGAAGGATCCCAGCACAACCTGGTTAGTATGTGGTTAGGCACTAAGTCGGGGTAAGTTGGTAGGGAATGCTAGTAAAGGAAATGCTCTGGGGCCTCTTCCCTAGCCTTGCAGGCAGTGTCACTCAGTAGTTAAATTCTCTTCCAGTACACTGCTTGGATCTCATTGACATCTGTGGGAGTCCAAAGTGCAGGGAATATTTCTCTGCCTGTTTTTAAGGGTTCTGCCCCCTGGACAACACTGTCTTTGACCTTCGTCCATGGAGAAAATTGCCTACCCTCTGGGAAGAAGTAGAATCTACGCTGGTGTGAACTAGGTGATAGAACATTATGTAAGATTGTCACAGGGTGAAAATTTAGAGGTTGGGTTTGTTAATATCCAACAGAATGGTCCCTGGCCTATGCTATTCTCTCACCCGAGACTGGCATTGACTAGTAAAGTGCTGGTTATCATTGGTCAAAAATATGCATAAGCAGTACACAAACAGATCAAGGGCACCATGGGCCGAGGCTTGTAGTTATGTCCTTGCTGTATTTAGTATACCAGTGTGGATGCAGCTTCAGCACAGATCACAGTGTCAAACCCATTTTCATGAACTCTTAATTATAAAGGACAAAGAGCTGCTACAGGATACTGGAGCTCCCCCTTGCAGTGAGGCACATACCATCCCTTGAATCTCAAGATGCTTCATTCAAAAAGACTTTCATAATAAATAGGAACGGTTACTTGTTCACAAAATAAAAAAAATCTGCAGAAAATAAAGTATCCAGAGATACTTTATTGCAGGTTCCCATCTGCAAATATTCTGGAAATGTGAAAATTGGTCACAAAAACCTGCAGAACTAACTATTCTGAAAATTTTCCTCCTCTTCTTAGGGTGTTGTCTTCCTCACTGATAATTTTTTCCTTCAAATTTTTAGAAAGAAGCAATGTTTCTGAATGAAAGACATAAAAAATTGAAGAAAATTCAGGAAATGTGTTTTGCTTACTTAGAGTTTTCAATAGTGTGCTGAATTCAGAATGACATTTCCTCTTTTATTTGAAGTATCATCTTCTCCCAGATACATTCAACTTTCAGTCCATGTTTTTTGATAAAAAAAATTTTTGCAAAGGAAAACAAAAAAACTTACAAATTTATTTAAAACTAATTTTTTTTACCTCCTGAATTATTTTAAAGCGAAGATTAAATCTCAACATTTGACTTAAAATAGTTGCAGTGCAAAAATACAATATTCAGCAAGAAATGTTAATATAAGCAAAATAATCACATTGCTATATAGCTGGGGGAAAATCATAAAGGGAACGATCTTGATTTGAGAGCTAAAGATCAGTAATTGTGCTGTATTTTATACTTAACAGCATGTCCAGATGACTGGGTAACACATTTGAGAGAATTATTCCATCATACAGCTTTTGGAAGCGCTGTTAGTTATTGCCTTCTAAGATCTTCATCATCTAACTTTAATTTTTGAAGTTGTTCACATTTTTGTCAATATTGGTATTTTTTTAGTGAGTGCTGGAAGTAATGACTGTTTATGACACATCCTACTTACAAAATGCCCCTTTTTCTAACAAGATCATAGCATAGTCATCTATAAAAGCTGCATATTCTTGCCACAAAAAGCAGATGCAGCTGGAAAGAGAATTTCAATTTCGAGCAACTATACGTATGTGTGGTGCACAGTTCCATGAACAGTTTCCAGCCTTCCATAAGTGCTCTGCCTTTTAGCTCTGGGTGAAGTTTTATAGCCACCATAATCTTCATCCTCTAACAGAAAAAACCCAGCAAACACAGATGGATGATGAGATTGACGATGGTGCTCTCCCATATCCTCCCTCTCTTCCTTCCCCCGCGAATACTGGGAGAAGACACACCATGCCCACACAAGGCATGTGAGAGGTTTTCTCCTGTTTTAACTCCATCTGCTACACAGATGGACTGAGTATCCATGGGCAGTCCTGGTGCTGGATGACACAGATAATATAATAATAAGAGGTCAGAGTGATAGGACCTAAATGATATAATTCTTGTAATATTAGTGACTGATTATCAACAGAAACAACCAAAAAAAAAAAAAGGCAGAGCAAAAGCATGAGTCAGGAACTATCAACATTCACATCCATCTGAAATCGTAAATGGAAAGTCTGTGCCTAAATACATACAAAATATTATATAAGTCCCTTTTACTTTTGCTCTGCCTATATGTTGATATTATCTGTGATCTTAAGTCTTTTTCTCATATGTCTTATGCTTGTGGATTTGTTCACAGCAGCACTGCTTCTGTCATATCACTTCTGAGAGTCGCATCGTCCTATACACTGAGCTGAAGCTTCTAATCATGTCATTATCACTTCTGGACTATTATTTGTGTCTTTGCAACCTTCTCAGACCTGCCTCACCAAGGAAAACCGTAGTTCTTTTCAACAGAGAGGGAGGCGACCCACACCTCTGCTCACTGGAACACAAAAGCTCAGCTATGTCAGCAAAACTTGCCAAATATTTTGGAAAGAAAAAATGGAGCAATGCAATTAGTTATGCAGGATGCACAAACTTTTGGTGGTTCACCCGTAAGGTTGCAATAGCGGAAGCCATCCAACAGCTGCGGGAGAACTCAGCACATTTCCTGCCAGCCTGGAGCAGGCACTGCTGTAGCTGTCAGTGTTCCTGTCTTCCTCCTGGTTGTGGTTCACAGCCCATTCCAAATGTTAGGTTGTGAAATTTAGTACATGCTCAGCAGAATCCCAAAAGAAATTTCTGTCACAGAAAGAGTACTCTGGGACAAAAAAATCATGTTAGCTATATTTCAGCAAAATGGAAGACAATACAGATGAGATATGGGTGGGCATGAAAGGACTAGAAGACACATGGCTGCAGACACCCCCAAGACAAGCTAAGTTTCCTAATCAAAAGAGGACTGCTTGTGCTGTCCATCTGCAACATGGAAATTCTGGTTCAGGAAAATGAGTACTGCAAGCTTAAAAATTCTAGGAAGCCAGTGGTCGGAAATCTCCCTTTCTAATACTCTCACAACATGTGAAGAATGTAAGAAAGCATTTGCACCTCTTTTGAAAGAGGAAAAGAAACTCTTGAACTTCCAGAAATGAAAGTTAGTGTGAGTTTTCTGTCTTGTGTATAATACGAAGATGATTTTAATGACAGGGCCAACAAACAACTAAACAACCTTCTCCCCAGTGTGATGAAAATCTATACAGTTTGCTGAAGACAGTCAAGAGTTTAGTAAAACCAGTCCCAACTCATCAATATTCAGTGAATGCTTAATGTTATTTTTCTAGCAATTTCCCTCACTTGGCACTGGCTTGATACTAGGGAGTAGAAATATTTCTGCAATTGCAGATTAATGTTCCACCTCACCAGTAACTGGCTGTTTCTTCCACCAAACTGACAGAGAGACTTCCACTTCCCTCAGGATGAAAGCCTATTTTTATATGTCTTAGGAAATGTGAGGATATAAACCCATGATTCTCAAGACAGCCTATTTAACTTATAGTCTTGTCTAATTTACAGATATGGCCTCCTTCATATATAGTAACAGCAGCTTTTATGCAATCATAGTGAGAAACTATATACACTTCATATTGTTTGTTCTTATATATCCGTGTCTGATTTTTAAAAATGTCTTCCCCAGAAACAAAGGTTTCGCAAATTTGTTTGTTACCCTTATACAGAAGGCTAATGTCTTTTCCCATGGAAACCTTGTATGTCTTTTAAATAAGATGTGCTGTCAATACTGTCATATTATTGCTATGTTCTTGAAATATAGAAAAACTTTTTAATGGGGAGAAGATGAATTAAAGCTAAGAAGTCCGAAGTATTTGTAGAGCTCTAGTAATCTGCCGGTTTTCCTGTAAGAGGTTTGATAGCTGAAGGCTATGAAATCAACAGTGCAAGGAGGTTTTCACCATGGCCTGGCTTGTAATTTGCACTTCTGAAAAAGCAATGTTCTTTTTTTCCTTTTCTTGATTCCTTTTAATCAACATGTCTCATTTCCCTTCATGGCTGGCACTTCTGCAAGAATTTTCATTCAAATGTGCTAAAAGTAACATGACCTCCTAACGAACCTCTTCACACACACACACACACACACACACACACACACTCAATTCTCTGAAAGAAATCAACAATTCCAAATTAATTTGTTCTCTGCATGGGAATGTACTGGTTTGCTGACCTAAACATAAAGGTACAGGTAATTTCTGACTACTGACATAGTTACTTGCTAGTGCATTGGTTAAAGCAGAAGGATTTAAATATCATTATTTTAAATCAGCAAACTGGAACCCACAGTTTAAATAGCTGATTTTTATCTTGTTTTGCATAAACCTTTTCTAGAAAAGAAATGTTGATTCCTTTTGCTACTGTACATTGTTACCTACTCACATTTTTTCAAGCAAGAGATATAGAGCAGGCCTCAGACCTTCTTCTAGTGTCAGAGGACGGCTGGACCATTAAAATGTGACCACGCGTGTGAAGCAGGAGCAGTAGAGAATCTCCGTGAGTTCCTTCAGTCCCTATTCTCTGCACTCAGGGACACTCTGGTGACAGAATCCCTAGGAAAGCGAGGTGCTTGGACAAGGTTACTGCTGGCAGAGTGTTTCCTTTCTTTCCAGGTTGCTCCTGAGAAATCAGTAGGAAACAGGGCAAAGAGGAATGGGCTATGAGCCAGTGGAGCTGTCCAAAACCAGCAGATCATGAGTTGAACCCTCCTGACTTAAACAATGAAACAAGAAATAGTGTTTATTCTTACTTTCTGTCTGCATTGCTTCTACTGTATATGCCCACTTCTCACTGCTTAGTTACCAGGTGCTAGATCCTTTCTTACTTATGATTTGGACCTAGTTGCATATGGATAGCAACTGGACACTTAGCATTCACATAAAGAAAGAAAAAACTACCTAAAATGTGCTGAGAACATTTTTTAAATGGGGGAAAAGAGCCTTACATTAAAACCAGCTGACTTTTTAAAAGAAGGGGAACAACATATACCAGTGAATTGAGCAGCAGTGGTGCTTTCTGGTCACGCTCTCACTAAGCTTTCAGAAGTGGTGGTAGATCTCCTCCTCCTCCCCTCCCATATTTTTTGAAAGGTCTGAGAGGAATATCAGCCTCTCTGCTTTTTCAGCTCCCAGCTGGTTTCTCAGGTTTGAATTAAATAGTCATAGAATGGAACTAAGAGGGTGCAGTGAAATGAAAAAAATCATCCTCTGTCCTGCAAGATGCTAGTGCTGTCAAAAGCCAGTTTAGCACTTCAGCACACTCTGGTTCCGGGTTCTTAGCTGTACAAGCCATGTGTATAATGTTTGGACTGTTTTTGACAGCAAGTTGAGATTTCTGCAGGGTTTTATTTCCTGTAGATATTATCAGCTGAGACATTGTCATTTCTTGCCATGTTTTCACAGTTCATTGTACATAGACTTGCTTTGAACACAGGCAAAGCTAAACTTTCAAAAATAGGAATTTTATTTTGCATTGCTTCTTTTCTTTTCCAAAGCTGCCCTTCAAACTGTTGACACTTGCTAAACAAAAAGACCAGCATCCAAGTTGGAACTGCAGGCGACTGTAAAGCTGAGACACACAAAAAAGCTGCAGGCACAGAGTTTGCATCTGAAAGCAAGACTGGTTGCATCTGTAGGCTGCTTTTTCTCACTTAATTAATGGCTTCACAGGCAGGACTAAGTAACTTGTGTACAGCTCCATGATAAACTATCTATGTAATGCTGGATGGCTGTTAGAAAATCAGTATGATCTCTTACCACATTTTGCAGATTTAGTGACTTTGGTCCCTGCTCACTGCAGATAGGCAGTAAATATGCCCTCAGTCTGCTGCCAAGCATCTGTATAGACTTAAACATCTGTAGAGCAGAAGATTAAATGGATTGTCTAATATAGTGAACAGCAGGCGACATAATTACCCTTTATTTACTTGTAACAAATCAGTTACTACAAAGAATTGTATTTTCTCCACTGAAAAAATGCTGCATCAATTAAATTGGAAACTCCACTCGTATTAATTCTGTCAATGAGCAGTATAATTTCAAAGTGGACAGGGTGAGTATAAGGGCACAGAAAATAGATATTTTTCTTTTGAAGGGTTGGCAGTAGTACACGAAGTCTTTGCAGTAATTCCGAAGAGTTATTGATTTTGAAGCCGAAAAGAACCTTTGCATTCATTTGGCTTGACCTCTCATACAACAGAGGGTTTTGCACAGCAAATTCTCCAATAAACCCCCTAGCTTTTTTACTCTGTTTTTAAAATACCTTTAAAAAAAAGTCCTGAAGTAGTGAGGGAACTGCAATCTGCAAGTTCAACTCATTCTGTAAAATAGATGTGAACAGAGTGAATTTAGTACTTCTGGCACAGGTTTATTTGAATCCCACATTTAGGGTCTGCAATATTTTCACACAGCTTCTGACCTTTATTCTGTCAGTCAGAAAAATACTTTCCCTTTCCATTAGCACTGGAGTAAAGAAACAGTGCCACATGTAAGACTCATTTATACTTGGGCAGCGTGTATGAGAAGTGCCAGATGAAGCACGCAGAGTGTAACATCCGCACTAAGGCTCTGGAGTGTTCTTGATTGATCCAACAATCCACGTTTGTGTTTGAAAAGAGAACAAAGGAGAAATAGAAAATGTGACTAATGCACTGTAACACTGCCACTCACCTGAATGCACAGAGAACATGAAGCTATAGCTCTAAGGAATAAAATGTCTTGCATACAATTCAGTTAAAATATGTGACTTTTCACTCCTTTGTTTAGACTGGGCCTTCCAATTCAGTCCCTACCCTTGCCATTCAAGGTAGGAAGAGGACCTGGAGATATTTCGTGTCAAGTTGTGTCGGCCTTGCTTTCATTCACATCTGGATTTTTTTAAACTGAGGAAATCTGAAGCTTTATGAAGCAAAATTAGCCAAGGAAACATCATTCACAGGCTCTTTCACCCATCTGCTCAGCTCAGAAATGATCTTATTTCTCCATGACATATTAAAGTTTGGAGTGACTAAACTTGGCAGGAGGGAACTATCTAACGGGGTGGGATCCTGCTGCAACCTGTCCTACCCTAAGGGACTCCAGGGTGGTGCTGAGGGTACTGCACCATCTGGAGTTTGCCTGAGCTTTCCTACTGCTGAAAAAACCCCAAAAGACCACCTGTAGTAAGTGCTTTTTCTTTATCCCTTTGGCCTGTAGCCCCAATGGTGTTCTAACAAACAGCTAGAAACTCTAACAATAGAATGAAAAATCCTACATTGAAGCTCTGAAGGTGCTTTTAGGTCTAATACTGAAAAATGTACTTTCTTGCTCATAACAGAAGATTGTATTATGTATATTATGCATAATACAGCTCTGTAGAATACCCAACTCTCCAAGGGCTTTTAAAAATCATTAAAAGGATTATCAGATGAAACAGCTTTGTATTTACCTTTCAAGTAAAGTGGCTGTGTCAACTGAACTCCTGTTGAGGCAAACAACTTCTTTTACAGGATATACATGGACCTCAAGAGAGTATTTACAGCACTGGAAACTACATGATGGTATTTCAGTGCCCTGCAACATTTGATATCTTTGATCCTTTGATCTGGTTTGTATCTACTGCAGAAGAGATGCCAAATTATTGAAAGCATGAGATCTTAGGCGCATCTGTAAAATCTGACTGTGTGCACCTGTCATACATAAAATGCATCTTTTTGGGTTCCACTTGGCATTTGAACATGAAAAATGGGCATGTTTGCATTCTGAGCAGCTTGTGAACCCAGTTGTAGTTATCAATTTTGCATGCACGTAGGCTCTTTAAGTACTAAATGAAACATGCTATTCAATAGGGATGAGCAGTAAAATGTCTATACTTCTGAGAAAACCTAATAAATAATGTGTCTTGTGTTCAGAAGAAGTCAGGGAAATGTTTAATTCCAGAAATATAATTTGGTATTCAGCTACAATATTTTTATACTAAATTGCATATGTCTCAAAAATAGCGTTACTAAATCATAATTTAATTCCTATGTTCTAACTATGATTACTGAAGTGTCCATATGTCACCTGTCATACTGGATTTTTAATTCCTGTTCTTTTCTTGATCCTTAAATTATATGGCTTTTACATTCTCCAGCTCCCAAATGCAGTCCTTCTGTTCAAGCTACAGAGAATCATATTTTTAGGGCTGGAAATGGCTGGTTCACTTCTTCCCGGCAGTTAAGATGGCAGTTCCTATACATGCATCTGTCTTTAACCAGTAAGTGCATGGTCATATCACTGCAACACTTACAACTCCTCAGCCACTGGCCCCAGCTGTCAAAAGTACATGTCATATTTTAAAATGTAAAATGAGCGAGGATGGCTATTAATGCTGCTGGAAAACTACTGCATCATGCTTCTCTACTGATGGGGGAAACTTTCTGTCACTAGCAATTAGATTAGAAAAACGCAGCTCAGTTTTTAAATTCCAACTTTCTTCCTTCTTCTGGCCTTGTCAGAAGGCATGTATGGAGTAAGAAGGACCTACTGCAGTTGTTGTGATACAATGATTTTGGAAATCTTAGCAATTGCAAACAGGCAAGCAAATAGAGAAAGACTTCTTTACATTATTTTTTAGGTGCCATTTTGAACAGAATATTGTTGCTGTTTTCCCCACGGACGAGTAGAGAAACGACACGAAGTCCAGGCTCAGGGATAAATGGATGGTGATTTAATGAATTCTCAGAAGACTTTTATATTTTATTTCGCAAAGTGTATTAAGTGGCATAAGGTAATTGGTTTTTGCCATCCACCCCCTAAGGGGATTGGTCAAGTTCTAAGACACACATCTCTGAGCGTTTTTCTAGTTAGAACCATAACAATTCTACCCAAACAATCCGCAGCTGCAAGAAGTTTACAAAACTATAACATTGTTTTGTCTTACTTGCATGGGAAAGACAGAACTCTCACAAAAAGCTGCAGAAAGCCAGAAAATCTCTCTGCTAAAGCTTTTCAGTGTCCACAGAATATCAGCAATTTTGGTGACAATGATTCTGCGACATCTGATACCAATCTCATGAGACATATTCTGCTGCTTTGTGTGCCCCAAGTACAGGTTCATTCCCTGACAATATTTCTGTTCAAAACCAGTGGCAGCAGAATGTGACAAAAATCTAATGCTTTCATTATTAAATATCTTCTTTTAAAAAACAAAAATATTTTATTGTGATAGATGAAACTTTCTGGTATGGTGAAATAAGAGGAGAGATGAATGGACATGATACAAATAATATTTTCCAGTGTACATAATTTTTGGTAAGTGAGACACTCTGCCACCTAAGAGGAGGATAATTTATAGTAATCATCTCTGCAAACCTTGCTCATGTCATTGCTGTTGCTCTGTGGTAGCAGATGAAGAAGCTGTAAAGAAACAGTACTTTCAGTTTAGCAGATGTGTACCTGTCTTGCAGGATGGGAGCATATTGCACACTACAAAACAAGCAGCACACGTATGCATGCGTACCTAGATGCACACACATACACATGCAAGTAATGCTTATTTACTGTATGAAGACATAGTTGTATGAAATGTAGCATTCACAACCATGCTGTGCATGGTTTATCACACCTCCTTAGCCAGAGGAATGGGTTACACCAGCTCCATGCATGCACTGGGCCAAGGTGAGCAGAGACTGCCAGCAGCAGAGACTCTGCCCAAGTACAGAAGAGATATGGGCCAGGTAAATTCCTTACTAGTGTACCAGGAGACCTCCTGTTTAAATATAGAGCTGTATTTTATGTTTTATTGAAATGTTCCCTGTTTTTAACAGTTGCTGTTTTATCAAACCCTGCTGTCCCGAGGGCTCCTGATGAGGTCAATGAGAGTTTTGAGTAGACAGGGATCTTGGGACATGACTCATAATAGAAAAGATGATTGATGCAAGTAAGAATACAGAAGCATTGATCGGTTGGTCTGTCCAAAAACAGTCTGACACAGGTTCAGTTGGCAGAGACCAACATGAGGAAAAAAAATATGGGCATTTATCTCCTGGGACTTACTAGCTTGCCACTTGAACCAAGAGACTGCACAACATTCTAATGCACTTGGCCAGCACAGCAGCCAGCAAGATTACCATTCATAGACTTTGAAATGAAACACCCTTCACCCTGTTTATGCTTCATGCATGATTAAGTGCAAAGAAAGCAAGCCGTATCAGTACGACAATCTGTCAAGGAGAGGAAACTCTTGCACAATGATAAAGAAACATCTAAACACATTTTCAGTGTAAAACCTCTTGTGTTGTTTATAGAGTAGTACATGAAAACTGTGTTAAAAGGACATTAAGGCTGAAAAGTCAGGCTTCTCAAAGTCAGGAAATAATGGAATTCAGGCTGCTTGTGAAACAAACGTTTTGTTATTTTGGTAATCATTATGACCCAGTAATTAGATATCTGCATGCAGTATCTTTGCATTGGATGTAGGTCTTCCTCAGAGCAGAGCATTGATAGTGCTCAGTGAGTTAGAGGCTATTCAGTATCTGGATTTAGCCTCATTACTCAGTGAATTTTTATTTATTTTATTACATACCTGTGTACATGCTATTCAATGCCACTTCAGACTCCAGCATTCCTTATGACATAAGCTACTGGAAAAAGCCAGATTGGAAGGGACCTCAGAAAGTCTCCCATCTAACTGAAAGAAAGGGTCACCTGTGAGACAAGATGTGGTTGCTCACAACCTCTCTGGGTAACCCGGTCCACTGCCTATTTAAAAAAAAAGGATTTCCCTAGATCTAGTCTCAACCTTTCCTGATTCCATTATGCCTATTGCCTTTTGCGACCTCCCCACAGGTGCCTGGGAGGTGGGGGGGTTCTGTTAGGTGCTCTCAAAGTTGCCTCTTCTGCAGTCTGAGCCATTTGTGCTCCCTCAGCTCCTCCTCACATGGTGAGTGCTCAAGTCCCAGTTGGTGACCCTCTGCTGAACTCTCTCTACTTTATCTTTTCTTCACTGGGCAGGGCAGGGCAGAGAAGGTCACAGTACTCTAAATGTAGTGCAAGGAGTGTTGAGTAGAAATGCATAATCACTTCCCTGAATCTACTGCCTGAGCTCTTGTTAATACAACCCAAGATATTTTGGCACTTTTTGCAGGCAGTGCACACTGCTGGCTCGTACTCAGCCTGCTGTTCCCCAAGATCCTCAGGTCCTTTCCTGCATAGATGCTCCCCAGGCAGTCAGTCTCCAGACTACATTTTTTCACATGTTTTTTTCTTCACAGGTGCAGAGCTGTGCATTTGTCCTTGCTGGATTTCATAATATTCCTGTCAGTTTATTTAGGTCCCTGTGGATGGCAACTCTGCCCTCAAGTGTATCAAGCAGTCCTTTCCAATCTTCTGTGACCTGCAAACATGGTAAGAGTACACACCATCATCTAATCTAAAACATCAATAAAGATAACATGATGGTCCCCAGGATAGATCCCTACTCTGGGAGGTAGTTACAGGTATACCAGTAGAGCGAATCTGTTAGAGCCTGCCTCATGTGATCCATAATCAAACCTTTTTTAAATCCATCTACTTGTGAGCCCAGTCAGACCCTAATGTCCTGTGAATGCTGCCATCCTCACCTTCAAAGCAAATGGATTCTGGGTGAAGGCATTTGCCACTGCTGGAAGAGTCTCCCTCTGTTCTGCATCCCTTCTTACAGGACTACATGCCCACCAGAATGCCTCCTGCCTGTGGGTCACTTGTCTCATGAACACTGGTGCTGCTGCACACTCCTGCCCCAGGGCCTCTCTCATAGCAAATAAACAATAATCCTTTTTTTCTATTGTACAGTATGTGGTCCTGTGACTCATGTTCTTCATGCTCTTCAGTTCTTCTGATTAGAGATGTGGGTATTTCAGCCCAGGCTTTTTTGTGGCGCTCACTTCTGTCACATGCAAGTAGCTATGCTTTAATCTCTGTAGCCCACGGGAGAGGTAAGGCAGTGGATGTGGAATTGTTCTGATGTGGAATTGTCTCTGCTGATTTCAAGTTACATTTAAAATGTGTAAGTCTGGTTATTCACAGGATTCAGCTTTCTGTAGCACATTATGCATTCAGAAAACAACTCTCAGAAGTTTTTAAATGGGCCCAGGAATAGCCTTAGAGGCTAAATTTGTGCACCCAGGAAGTGAGAAACACATACTGAGAATTATTCAAACATGCAGACATCTGTCTTTGGAGCTGTCTGTCAACCACCACCTCTCTCTACTGAATGCACAGAGGATTTGGGCTCTGAATTTTGGACAGTTTTTGGAAGTTTGACTTCAGAGCCCATGGTAGACAATAGCTCTCCAAGGGAGCATTGAGAGCTACGCAGCTGTGTTGCTGCAGTCCCATCCTCCCTCAAGGGAGGCCACCTTCTTTCTGCCATACATCAGCAGGCATCTTACAAGTGAGAGCTGTTTTCAGTAGGTGTTCCTGCCTCATTCCCTGAACATAAGTCACCCATTCATTGACCAGAGCAGAGACCTTGGATTATAAAGTTTATCTATTACACGTATCATCAGGCAGTTGAAGACACATGTGAATACACTTTCTGACTTCTCATCAGATCTGTTGTTTCCTGAAAGTATTTGAATTTGGAAACCTCAGTATAAATCCTTTCAACAGACTCAAACATTTGTTTTCTTAGGTGACTGTGTATGAAACACTGAGAGTTAATCTGCTCTACACCACTTTTTCTCTTACTCTGGAGACAGGCTGTGTGTGCGTGTGTGTGAGGTGTGTGTGTGCAGATGTAACACAGTTTTGGCTCCTCTATGTGCTGAACTTAAAGTCAAATAGCACTACTTCAAGATGGTTTTCAGCATAATAGTTCATCTGATGTGAGGCAACTAGATGACAGAACACTCAGATCTTTCTCGAGGCCTATATTACATGGCAACAAAAAGAGGCACGTGTCTGAGGTCAACAGAAAGGCTATCAATTATACAGAAAGCTAAAGGAGGGAGTTATGGGTGGGATAGAGAGAAATAAGGAAATATAAATTGATCCAGAGTTTTCAGATAAAGGAGAAATGAAAAAGCAGCATAACTGAATTTAATTATATGCTTCAAGATTGAATAGGAAACATGGGTCTCAAATGAACCAGATTCCAGGAGGACCTTCTATGAGCCTGAAGGTAGTAGGTTCAGAATTAAGTGCTTGCAATGAAAAAAATCTGAGTGAAAATTCAGGCAGAATTCCTGCATTTCACCAATAATAAATATCCATCTCAATAACAGTGCTGTACTCTAGTCTTTTTAGAAATATTTTCATTGGCCTGGTTAACCTGTGTCCATCACTGAAGAAGAATTTACATACTTAAAGAAGCTAGGAATTTATTGAGAAAGCCAGACAAGGATAAGCATGTTAGGGCAAAATTAAATTAGGACTATGAAAGTGTAAGCTTCTTCTGACTACAGGCTAAAGAGTGCTGCAGAAAATTTTCATGCTTATAGATTTCTTTTAAGAGTGGCTCGTGATGGATCTTGTCTTGAAAAAAAAATAAATTCGAGCCAATCTACAGCTCTCTAAATGCTGGCACCATGACTAGCTTAACATATCCCCACTCCCTTCTAAAATGAGCAGCTGTTAAGTTACAGAACAGAGTTGAAAGCAACCTATCTGTACTAGGCACTCCAGCTACCAGTGAAACAGGAGGAAAAACAAATCACATATTACTAACCGCAGACTAAATTAATTTAACTCTAGTGACAAGCGGTGTATAACAAAAGGTTTATGAACTGAAGAGAGGCCAAGAATTCTCTGTTTTTACGGATTGTTGCAGACTGGCCATGTCAGCAATGCTAACAGACAGAAACGTCAGCAGCACCAACCCATTAACAATACTGTATTTAGAAATGGTGGAGTATACACTCATAATTTAGTTCTGTGCTCTGACTGCAGTACTACAAAGGCTGGAGTGGTTTGGGTTTTCAGGCTTGCAGTATCCTCAGATCACCTCTTCCACACAAATTGCCATAGTTATCAATGGTTCCATCCTGAGCAATAGCTTCCAGGACTCCTGTCACATTGCCTTTGAAAGAGCAGAAACACACCTCTGGGAATAGGACTGGCTGTGAAAACTCTGATGGCACATTTCTATCCCTGGAATTCTGGCAAGATAAAAGTGCTTGGTGGAAATGGTACAATTTTGACTATGATTGCATGGCTAAGTAAATGTGAAAGTTTGAATTACATTGGGAGGGTTGAAATAAAGAGGTTTCATAAAATCTTGATTGTTACATGAAATTCCAAATGTGAAAGAGCACTTTGGCTCCCATTGTGACTGGTGACAGTCTCTGTAGAGGAAGAGTACTTCCTCACCCCTTCACCCTATGCAGGAGGTGTCAGCTGAACAGAGTCACTGCCACATTTGGTAGGTATCACCAGAAGGTTAGTTTACCATGTCTGAATTTGATCTCTCTTTCTGGCCTGAATCATTCACAAGATATAAGTGAGAGCACCCTGGAGTCCTGTGAATATGAAGAGAGAGAAAACCCTCCTGGAGAAGCTGAAAAACAAGAAAGATTAAATTACGGTGGTTACAGGAAAACAGCAAACTTCTCTTTATTTCTTTCTCTCTTACTCTGGAGATGGGGGGTGGCTGTATGTGTGTGCTTGTGTATTTTTTGTATCTTTTTAGTCTCCTTTGCTTTCTGAAGGTAAAGAAAAGTTGACTTTCTACTCTGGCACACATACCAAAAGGCTGACAGCACCGCGTATTATTCATTTGCACTCTATGAGTCATCGTCTGCTCTATTAGTCAAAGAAAATAATTGTGAGTAAGGGCAAAGGTGAAAAATAGTCCAAAACAGAATTATAGGTGTCTCTGTACCATATTTTGTTAACAAATTTACAAGCAGCTTTGTGCCAGGACAAGCAAGGAGCTAACCCCTAGGACAGCATAAAGCTAGAGATGGTGGTTTTAGCCCTCAGTTGCCTACATACCTGAAGTCTTAATTTCTTCTCTCCAGAGCCCTAATCCTCATACATCAAAAGTTTCTAAGTCCAATGTAAAAACTTGCCTTCCTAAATATGTTCTACTACTAAAACCATTAAAAACTAGGACTGGTTTTGAACAAATTCACCATTCCTTTATAACATTTCATCACCAGGACTCAAAGCATTATTAGCCAGAAAAATGCCACAGAAATCCCAATTTTCCCCTCGTGCCGTTCAAAGCCAGCACACGGCTCATCAGAGAGCAGAGTCCTGATGTCCAAATGACCAGAAATCCTCCCAAAACTTACAGCATCTCCATTTTATCTTGTTACTTTGGCTCTTATTGTATCAAAATGTGGATTGTTAAAATGCAGTCAGATACAACTCTTAAAAAAAATAAAATGCTCTGTGCTAGGGCAGTCGTGTTGAAATCCTGAAACTTGGATTTCTCCCCTAAATGATCTGTGTGATCCTGAAAGAAACCTCTGGGTCTTTTTAGTTTACGTATAATGAGGCTATAAATATTTTTTAACTCTCAGACCTTTGCAGCCTGTGAAGTACTGAGAGGATTTGTTAACAAAAGTGTTGCTTAGAAACAAAAATAAAATAAATAGGGGTCTCTAATTTTGCCTCTCAAGGGGACTTAGAAACCAAAATAGGTCTTTGAGACCATGTTCCCCCTGAAGTGCATAAGGGAAATCAGCTCAGAGGCAGAAAATGATGCTGAGCTTAAGAAGCCAGGTGACCCAGCAGCGAGCACCATGTCCTGAGCTGCTGGCTGCCATCAGCTCGGCCACCTCCACACATCCCACTGCTCCTGGTCTTCAAGGTGCTCAGAGCTCCAGAGGTGCCTCTGAACCCCCAGCCCTCCCACGTCCTTGGCAAGATGAATATGGAATAGTTCTTACCTGCAGCTGCTGCACTGAGTGGAACTCTGGTTTAAGTAATTCATTTTGATAACAATGGGGAGGTTAATTGATCAGTCATTAATTTTCTTGCTTCACAGTTTTCCCTAATTATCTCCATTACAACAGAAGGTCCACAAGGCATGTTCCTTGCTGAGCATGCCTAGTTTTTATTGCTTTTTTGTAAAAGTACAACATATGTGTAATTATTCAATGCCGTTCCATCTCTCAGCACCCCCCTTGACACAGCATATTGCATTGCTGAACTCCTCTAGACAATAGTTAACTTCTCGTCCCATGGAAAATGCTGGTAGTATATGCTGCAGCAGGAATTCAAGTATTGACAGAAAATTCAAGAAACAAATACCTTTTTCCAGACTTGACCGCTTTTCCTGTGAAAATTCAGTTATGGATTGTGGAGACAATCAGGAGCAACCCAAATGCTCCTGTTCCTTTTTTAAGTCTGAAGAAAAGGCTAGTGGAGACAATATCTTTCAGGCACAAACATTTATTACAAAATCATGCAGTGGCAGCAGGGCTCAGATGGCCATCCAGGTATCATTCTGCTCTGATACTTTGCAAATGGGCAAGTCTTGTTATGCCACTGCATATTTCTGCCGTATATCCTGTGTGTTATCTCATTCTGGAGGCTGTCAGATGCAGGAGATTTGTCCAAGTCTCTAGGCAAGTTGAGGCTGAAGTGTAAGGAGACGGAGGAGCTATGTGCCTGACAGAGCAGGCTTCCAGGCGTGTGCGTGCACACCTCTGTGCGGGCACAGAACAATGATCACACACCACAAGAGGAGATTTCTGATTTAAATGTTGGAACAGCTGCTTCAGCTGAACAAAATCAAGTTCCTGCAACACGAGCCTGACAGGGAATTGAGCTGGAAGGAAGGCAAGGCAGCCAGACACTAGGAGCATATTCATCTTTAAATAGCAAAGCTGCATCAGCAGAAGTCTGAAATCTTACAAAGTCAAAGGGGCACAACTACAGTGCAGGGTTCATTCACTCCCTGTTATGTCTGTCCCATGAGATGTGTGATATCTGCTGGCCACATGCTGTCCCTGTGCCAGGAAGGATTTCAGGTGTGCATTGCTTTCCTTGTCCTGATTTCCCTGGGGAAGAACATAGCAGCTGGGAGGGACCTGTGTTGCACTCCCCTCTCATGCACTGCTGGGAGACTGAGGCTTATGGGATGAGCTGAATAAAACACCTGCTCTGCAATCCAGATGTAGGGGCAAGGTTTTAATTTTTAACAGCAGAAAATCTGTGCCCATCAATCTTCTTCTTAGAACCTGGAAAATATGACCCTGCTGACCCCATTGAGCTGTGCAAGATTGCTTAGCAGAGAGGAAATGTAAGTAGTTCATGACTATTTTTAAATTTCATTGTAAGAAAGGCAGCTTCACCTTGAAAAAGAAATTCATAAGACCCTAGGCACAGTAGTCTATGATAGAAGGATTAAGACATACATGGTTTGTAAGGAGATAAATATCTCTGTACTCCTCTTGTACCTTCCAAAAGGTCATTCAATGAGAAACAGTGAGAGGCAAAGAGCAACATCTCTCTGAACTTTTGTGCCATTTTTTAATTAGAAGGCAGGACATTTTTTTTTTAATATTAGATATGGATGCTCACCATAGTATAAACCCAGGTGCATATAACAAAAGATTGTGTTTTCCTTTATGTCTCTCTAAATTCTCCACCAAATTCCCATGCCTCACCCATCACGCTTCCATTCTGATAACAATTGCAGCCTCTCCTGACTCTCCACTTCCCACATAGCACTTTGTTTCTCTGCAGCACTCACACCAACCTGTTCTTCAAACTCACGCCCAAAAATTCTTATGAAACTACTGTGGTTACCTCACATGGAACCTCCACATGAGATACTCTCCTGCACCTAGCAGCTGGAGAAGTCAAGTCACTCCCTAAAGGACTTGGTGGGATCTGTGTGCCCAGACCCGTTGCAATGGCCCTCCACTGACTCCCCTGCCTGCAAAGGGAGGACCCAAGTAGTGCTCCAAAATGGGAAGACCATGAAAGTTAATTGTGTTTAGTTCTCTGAATTGCAAGGATGGAGGACAGGTTTTCTTTCCCAGACAGATATTGTTATTTTTCTGCAATGCAAATACAAGAGGAAAATAGAGCTTTAAGTGATCTTGTATTTGGAGACAGGAGCACAGACAAGCAATTACACTGCAACAGCACCCCAGTATCAATGGCATCTCTCGCTATTTTAGAGTTTGTTATCATCATCATTACCCTGTTTGTCTGTCCTTCGCCCTTAATTACTCATGGTTCATCTGAAGAAGATGATAGCAGCTATGGAAATGCCATAATGCACTTAGAGACACCAAAAATGCTTATTCTGAAAGATTCACACAGTGCGCTCTGTCTTACAGGTGAAGCATCTGAGACATTTCAGCTCTGTGGTCTGCTCAGAAAACCCTGTTGCTCAGAATCCAGCTGATGGCCCACCAGAGAATCCAGCTGCTGCTTTCCCCATCCTCCTCATCCTTCTCTTAAATAATCTGCACCTTCTGTGCATTCCTCCACACTCCCCCCCTGCCCCCCCCCCCCGCCCCCAGTTACGTTAATTCTTGTGGGAAATGTTTCTCCACCAGACATTGCCTTTTTCAGGAACAAAATCAGGAAGAAAATGGTATCTGTGACAGTTAGATGGGCCAGACCTGAAGCAATGATGCCGAACATCCATGCCTGTGGAGGAGCTCTAGGAATGAGTTTAGCTTGAGCTGACTGTTTAAATCTTTCTATTGGAACTACCTGAAACACATCATAGCTTTAGGAAAACATAGATAAGTTTTTTGCCTCTCTTCCAGTAAAATGGTGTTTGAATCTTAAGGGGAAACCAAATAATTTTTCAAATTTAGTTTGCAGGGATTACTAACAAAGGAAAATACTGGAATCTCACACATGCATATTCAATCACCACTGTTATGTAACTGTGTTTGTAATACCATACTTCTATTTGATACTTTGAGTTTCTAATACTTCTTTGTTTGCACTGTCTTTAACAAGTCCTTTCAAGCACTATGTAAACTTCTGTCTCTATGATTTTGAGGTATTTCAGGGTACCAGGCTGAACTACTTTTATCATAAAACGTGATCTTATTCTTGCAGACAGCCTAGTTAAGAGGAGAATTGCCATCTACTCTATGGCAATGTGGAAATTCAGTTCTGCAGCAACTGAACATTCTTCTGCCAGTAGTAGTCACAACCCATTTAGTCACTTTTTAAAAAAAATTATTTTACATTTCCTAGAAGTGTAGAATACTTTGGTTTCTGAACTAACTTCTGCTTTCTAATTAAAACTTGCACATGCTCTGACACAAGTCAAAATTACAGGTCATTCTTCCTCTTCAGAAAAAAGGCTTTACCATACGGCTTCTAAAATTAGCCAAGGTAACTGGATATTAAATCAATGGCCCAGCAGATGGATAGATAAAATTTAAACAAGTTATATTCTATTAAATAAGGAAATATGAATGCTGGTACTG
This sequence comes from Lycocorax pyrrhopterus obiensis, assembly GCA_014706295.1. Classification (NCBI taxonomy): domain Eukaryota; kingdom Metazoa; phylum Chordata; class Aves; order Passeriformes; family Paradisaeidae; genus Lycocorax; species Lycocorax pyrrhopterus. Next base: position 106,827,476 of record JACSVZ010000002.1, read on the forward strand.
TAAACATGGTTAGATTCAAAGTAGTCCTTCAATGCCACAGCAAGTGAATGAGTCAAGGGCAGCGGTCTCTTGCAGACTTTTCCATAAGTTTTGTTCCTCCACTTCAGCTATCCTTTATGGGTTTGCCTGTAGTTTATTCCTGCCTTTTCTGTTTGATTTGAAAAACCTTTTCTAGCTTTTAGCGTAGCTCTCCCACGCACTGATGACCTTTTAAATAATTAAAATGCTAACAGTTCGTTCAAGCCATTATGCAACCACTCTTCAAAGTAGCAGGCAAAGGATCAAAACTGGGAGAAAGAAGACCTTTCTGTGCTGCTTGGTTTTGACTCTCTTTGTTTTCCTGACAGGGTCTGCTTGAGGAGAACTGAGAAGTGTGCTTTGTTACTGGTTCAATAATCAGAAATTCTCAGTGCTGTGTCATTATTCATCTTTTCTGTTTTGATCATTTAAGCAATCTTTTCATGTTGTTTTCCTCCTGGATATATTATCTGACATGCAACAACCAGAGTTTTCATAAAGCTCTTTAGTGCCTATGGGTACACACGTAGCTGACGCCTGTTTAAATGGCAGTTTCACACCTTTCAGAGTTTTGCTTCATCATCCAACAGAACAATTGGTGCACCAGGAAGCTCAAGACACTCTTAAAATCCTCTACTCAAAACAATGACCTAACATGGGAGGAGAGGTGAAATCTAGGCAAAGTACAATGTTAAATTAAATATCTTGGACTTACTTCTAAAAATGCACCATTTATTTGATTTTACACCAAATCAACAGGAGCCCAGAAAATAGAAAAAAAAATGAAATGAAGAAGTCTTGTCTTAGAGAAAAAAATTTCGTAGATTTAATAAACAAGAGTCGCAGAAGCCTCTCCATCTGGGCTAAATAAGTGAAAGTGAAAAGAAGCCTGAGCTAGGTTCCCACAGATGTGGACAAAGTTTTAAAAATGCTAATACACCTGCTCCTTTAAAATTGATGGGAAGTGTCAGTGCTCAGATTCCACAGTTCTGCTACAGTGAGAAGTGGTATATGAGCCCTAAAAACGCACAAGATTGGACAAATAAACAAGGATTGTCTAAAGGATTATAAACACAAAACAAAAATGTATGTTGATGTGACTGGCACCCCCTGCTCCTGAGAGTTACTTTGATAAATTTTGATAGCTGCACATGCATTTGTGTCTCTATAGAATCACACATATCAAGACAAAGACATTGGGATTACGCCTAGAATGAAATTCTTCTCAGAAGCAGGAATTCCTGCAGCACGTCTCCAGGGTCCCAGGTAAAAATCCCATATAAAAAAAACCCAGACAGTGGTTTTGCATATTATATTTTTGGTAAGTATGTTTAAATAAGTTGCCAGCCATATTTCCACACTGAGTTTTACATTTTAAAATCTACTTTCACCTTGAATACCTCAGCTGTGAGAATGCCAAGCGTTTGCTATTTTTAAAGTATGTATGTACATTATCTTGCTCCAATATACCGTCAGCAGAAGAGGCAGACATCATTACCTGCATTTTTCAAGAGGAAAATCATATGCCAAGCAGACTTTGTTTAACCAAGTGTATTCACAAAACCAATGGCAGCCTGGGATGGAATCAAGAGTATTGAAGAATTTTTGAAGAGTCAACACTTAGTCATAATTGCATTATTATTTTAGTGGTTAACATTATAGGAAGTCCACATGAGAATATACGCCACACACAAAGGAAAAAATAAAACTAATGACACCACTATATAAATGCAGTATTTTGACATGGAAGTGATAAGAACTCAAATCAAGCAAACAAAAGAAACAAATGAAACTTGGACTAATGACCGTTTCCTCATCATTTTTCTTTCTTTGTAGCAAGATATTTGAGACCAAGCGAAACATAAACATTTTGATAAACATGACGCAGGCCCCATCAGTATTTTCTTGGGTGAGAAGACTGACTGATCTTCAGGGCATTTAAGTGTAATATCAGAAGAGTCATTGCAATGTAGGAAAATGGTAGAAAACTTGTTCAAGAACCTCAGTAGACAAGGTCACAGCATATTCTGTTTTGTTTCGTAACTCTCCTGCTGCCTGAAAGGTTACCCAACAAAAAGAGGTGTGGCATCAGGGCCAAGTTTTCCTATAAGATGCACTCCCTGAAATGTTTGTAAACACCTCGTGCTTTTCTTAAGTGATGGCGAGGTTGTCATTCAAATTACAAGGGCACCTGTTTCTAGATGCCCAGCCTGCTTTCTGAAGGCCAGCATCACACTCTGGCTGTCATAAAATAAAAGAAATATATATTTTTAAAGTGATTGCATTTGAGAGATAAAATCACTTTGTGCAATATATGAACCATTGTAACTTTTAGACTGAAGACAACAAAACAAGAATAATTTCCTTCTGAGCTATATTCCCCGAAATTTATTCTAACAAATCTAATTCATGTTTAGCTTCAGTTTCTGGCTCTCTTAGATCTCTGGGGAACAATGCCACCTGCTTTGTTTCAGAGTTTCCAGTAGAAAAAAACCCAGCAATTATTAAAATTTATCAAATTAGAGCATTCCCTCCTATGCTACAATGTCCATTGAAAGAAGGCAATAAACATTAATCTCTAAGTAAAAAATGAACCAAACAATCTCCTAAACCTTTCTATCAAAGTTAATCTGAATAGGCTGGTGGTATGCACCATGTCTTCTAAATTTAACCTGATAGTTCAGTATAAAAACACTACCTCAACCTCTTATATCAGTAAAAGAACCACTGTCCCAAATCATGACCATCCTATGCATTTTAGTTCCAATGCATATTTTTGCATAACAATTCTAATTATTTTTCTTAGGACTTAATAATCTACATTTTCAATACTTGAGGTTGCTAGATTCACAAGGATTTTCACATCATAGACCTATTTGAAAGAGATTAGCATGGATCCCTGAATCTCTGCCAATACCATATTTTTTCCACGATTTTTTCCAGGCCAGTCCAGTCTCAAAAGCACAGGTTTTCATCACTTTTCTCTCCAGGAGGTATTGCATTTCCTGCAGTTCTGTACTAATTACTCCAAGTTGGGTTACAGCTACTTGACCTTTCCTGCAACTCCCTAAAAATTCCTTCCTGACTATCTTGAGGTTCTCCTAGCACTTCTTCATACTTTTTTCTCCATTCAATCCCTCCAAACACTCAATTATTCTTTAATTTAGCAAGTGGTTTGATCTGTAACTTTGTTTCCCACTTAATTGGGAATTTTGTAAATCTCAGCAGCCTGCTATTGGATAGCATTTCTCGATGTACCACCTTTTGTCAGACAAGGAAAAAGCGTCAGGACTCACAAAGGCCAGCCTGGTCTGTGACAAGCATCAAATGCTTCATGGTTTCTCTCCTTTTTATTCTTTGCAGACCACAAAACCTAGAAATAGTCCAAAGGACACAAGCTTTGGTGAAAACTGGAAGAAATGAAGCATTCTGGACAGGCTTAAGTCCTGTAGCTGGTAATGGCAGATGCCTAATATGTCTGTGTATATGTTGCATTTTGTGGTGGATGGCTAAAAAAGACAAATTTTAGAATGTGGTTTTTCTTTCTTTTGAGGCAGGAAAGTAGACAATAGTAATTTCAAGAGTAACACTGTATAAGTAAATTCTTCAGAAAAAACCTAACTTTCATATAGAAAACAAGTCAATAGACTGACAAACCAATACACTCTTTAAATCACTCAAGAACATACTTGAACTCTGTGCATACAAAAAGGGATTTGAAACCAATTTATCAAAGGTCTTGCTATGAAGACCCTTGCACTGATTAGGTGGGCTTCCAGTTTTCCCCTGCAGCTCTATCATCTTTTTTGTGATAAGCCACTGCTTTAATTCTTCCACAGAAAAAACGGTTTTTAAATCCCTAAGCCTATTTGCTGACCTCTTCTCCAGTAGAAAAGTTTAAACTCAGGACAGAATTTTGCTTTTTGGAGGCAGCCTCTTCTGAAGCTCTCAGCCCCATAACACTGACAGGCCTTAGGATACCGACAGAAACAGCAATGTAATTGGTTTTGTTGATGTCGTTGCCTGACACCAGATAGAGCAGGAAGGATTGTAGAGACCAGCTGATTCCTTTTCCATACACAGCTTGTTAATTTTTTTTCTGGAGGAAAGGTAATTTACACCGGTTGCATTGTCAGTCGTCAATGGGTTGCTGCAGTGTGCAGTCAAGCTTCTAAGCAGTGTTTTGTTTTGTTTTCTGTTCTTGCCTAGATTCCCCCTTTAACCTTATCAAAGCAGTTAAATTTCTTCAACCTATCAAGCTGAGCCATGTCAGCATCTTTAGATAGTCGCTGTTGACACGGCTGAGCAAAGCTGAATTGATCTCACAGCCCTCAGGACATCCTGTGCAGCATGCATGCTCTATACTACTGCCACATGCCTGATTTAAAGTCCAGACATTTCTAACTCACTGTTGGCAAGGTAAAATGGTTTGTATCACTAATGCTATTTAAGATCATTCTCTTGCCACAAATGCTATCCCAGTAACCTTAGATTGTGAACTAGAGATGGAAAAAGAGGACAGTGATGACATGCTTCTTTGCACTAAAAGAAAAACCTCAAAAAACCTCCAACCTGAAGTAACAACAACAAAAAAACCATGTTGAGCTGTACCTGTCTGTCTGAGAAAGCAGCAATAAAACAAGATTAGTTACATTAGAGACCAAAGTGTGGCTGACAAGGCTTCCAGCTACTCTCCATGAAGAACTTGACAAGTGAATGGCTGTTTTCCAAGCTGTTGGGCCCCCAAGTTACTGCACATTTGCTTGTATCCTATATGTTTTCCATCAGCAGGCATGCACGGTGACAGTAACCCATGAATCATAAGAATCCTGTACTTAGCACCATGAACACAAAAACACCTGGATTTTGAAAGATATGGAACTTCATAACCGGGTCACCAAGGTCACCAGGAGAGCTCAGCCTCAGGACAACAAACGATCTTAATTACTCATTCTGTTTACTTCACTCCTTAATTATATTCATATCTCCTAATTTTAAGTAGAGAAACAGAAGAAAATTCTCTTGGAGCAAAGAATCACTTTGTTTTTCAAAGGGTCTTTGTTTATGTATTTACATGCCTACCTGCTTGTGTGCATTTTAGTTAATGGCTGTTTACAGACTGCCCCCCAGAGAGGTGACAGACACTTATCAGTGAGCTGATTTCAGTGCAACAACCAGATCAGTGAAAACTGAATAAGCTTGTGTAGTGGTGGCCTATGAAGCAAGGGCCATTGATGACAAGTGAAAAAAAGTTACAACTTAAAAATAAAGGACCAAATCCTGGGTCTCCGTGTGTAAAGAGCCATCTGTGCTGGGGTACGGAGAAAGTACTGGCCATACTGCTACATAAGCAGGAAAGTATGTCCACTTTGCAGACCCTAAGAATCATTAAAGCAATGAAAAGCAGAAACTTTACAGCAAACTTCATGTACATTAATGTCCTCTTTGTATAACCACAGACAAAGGTCTCTCCATATGAGTTGTAACTCATAAGGTCTTTGGGGTTCTTTTTAATTCACTGTTAAAATGGAATACTGCAGAAATGGTGTTTATCAACAGAGATGTGTGCAAATTCTCCACACAGCAGTTAATTGCCCAGAGAAATAGTCCCCTAAAGTTCTTAAATTATATGGGAAATAGGTGTAAAAACCTTGGGCGTTTTTTTTTTTGTGCTGGAACAACAAATTACTATGACTTGGGAAACAAAGACTTGAGAACCCTGCAAGCAGAAGTCTGCCTGTTCTCTGACTCAATGGAGATACGTCACCTAAACTCTCAAGAAAATGGAGTTAATAGCAGTGAAAATCTGTCCTTTAACATAAACCAGAAAACAAATAATGATCAACAGAATAAGAATTAAGATATATTTGAGGATTTCTTCTGAAATGGGAATTTTCAGCTTGTGGTAACAAGAATATTGTAATATGAAAGCAAAATTGTGGGCAATAGGTACTATAATGTCCATGTCATTAGCAATAAATAGGCTGGTGATATGGAACAATTTGTTCATCTCTCAAATTATGCCTTACTGGAGCATTCTGATTTCAGAACTTGATTTTAAAAGCATTTCAGACCACGTTTTTCTTAAGAGCAAGAGAGATTTTCATTTATATATTATTGTCTTTCACCTAAAAATCAGTGTTTAATCATCTTTCATTGTGCTTTTCTTCAGAGTCAAGGAACACACTTCTTTCACAGAACATTCACAAAAAATTCTCAGCTAGAACTTGATTGACTTGTATACATGCAGATGGTTTGGAAAGTAATTTTATTTGTATCTACATCATGATTCGTAGATTGTGATTATTCCAGAATCCACTTGTTTGAAAATTTATACTAAATAAAAAACCACATTGAGATGATATCTTTTTTTCCCTGCTTTACTGTACCAGAGCGAGAAGCCAGTTAAAAGTGGTGATGGTTTGTAATTTTACCTCTGACTGAAAAGGTGGTGATTTTCTCAGAAGTCACTTTTAGGGTGTTCAGATTAGAGGCAATAATGACACATGCATTATCCCTCCCTCATTTATTCAGCCAGAAGGCTGAGCTGTAAAATGCCTTACAATCTAAAATCACTGCCAATGCATTCTGTGCTGGGATTTTCTGTGTGGTGCAAAAGTAAATCAAAACAACTGGAATGAACACACACACACACACACACACACACAAAACCACAGTCATAGCATAAAAATTTTCAGTCCGTAATTTACCTATAATTTGTAGAAAATTAATAATGTGACAAATTCTTGCATGTGACTAACTCACAAAAAAACACATGCAAGTTTTGGGGATTTTTTTAAATCCATAATTACAGGAGTAACCAGTTGTGTACTTTTTCCTCAAGAAGGTAAAGGAAGCCTTGGGGCAGCTGAATGGTGTGTGACTTGCACACAGGCAGCATTAATAATGAAAGGAATTTGGAGGAACAGCACCTCTCAGATAGAACTCCTTGGTATTTCCTGTGGTTACAGTAAAACATGTTTTGGAGACAACTTCTGGAGTAGAGGGAGGAAAAGTAACCAGACCAGCTGATACTCCCTGGCATTTTCTCATATTAAACCATGAGTTTTGGTCAGCCACAGAGCTGATGTTTGCTGCCAGCAGTGGTGCTTCCTACCTGGGGATTTGAGCGGGAGGCAGGTCCCTGGAAGCTCTAACATTGGCACAACTGCTAACAAAAGCCAAAACCTAATCTTGTTCCCACACAGCCTCTGTAGTACTCAGCCACTGAGAGCTGGTGAAAAGCAACACCTCAGCGCTACTCTGTTCATTACGTATTCGATCTCTCATGGAGCAAAAAATAAATGAGCTGTTGTGTTCCGAGCTAAATATGCTCTTCTCCTCAAGTATCAGCTCAGTTGTCTCCACATCAGCTTCTCAACAAGAGTTAAATGGGAGGATTTGTCAAACAGAAACACAGTCTGTCACATATGAAGTTTTTACTGCTGTCCCACATACAAATAATTGAAAATAGGCTTAAATATCTCGAGGACTAGAAATAAAAACTATGTCGCGCATTTTCTGTTAAAAGGGGTTAATAATAAGTGCTGCTTGTGGAAGGGTTTGCCTATTTTATAAGGTTTCATCAGTTTTCCTCTTGCATGTATTTAGAAAGTTTTATTATGATATTTTCCTAGCTTGCTGGAATGGGTGAAGAGATCAAAGGAGGACAGTATATAGTAGCCTTGTGTCCCGAAGTGAAATTATGATTCAGTTATTAGCTCTGCTACTCAGAAGCATACATGAACTAATGCAGCATCTATCCACTTTGCCTTATCTATTGTGACAAGCCTCCGGGGGGCTGATCCACATGAAATTCATTTCACATCTCATTCATTGAGTGCCTGGGATTTGAAATACCTTTCTGCTCTTCTAGGTTTCAATAAGCTAAACTGTACAGACTCACTGCCAGCAAAAAGTAAGAAAGCAAATGTCTCTGTAGAGACGGTGCTCTCAAATTTCCTGTGATGACATTGGAGATGCTTTGACATTAATTTCAGGAGTTGTGCACATGTAAGTCTCTAAGGATGACTTAGAGAATAATCATACTTTTCAGACCAATGGAAATATGTTTTCTTATATTACAGTTTGTTACAATTAATATTGAAATTTAAAACACATTAAGTAAGAAATATAAAAGATTATATTCAATCTATGATGTATGACAATGAAAGCTTCTCTTTTCCCACAACATCCACTAAAAAAATGCTCATGCTTCCCTCTAAGAAAGTTGAACTATTAGGTATTTGGCAGTTTGCACTCAGTTTCTGTAGAAATTTTACTGACAAAAGCAGGGCAAACGAGCTCACTGTTTGTCCAGAGCATTGCTTTTCATATTTCTAAGCAAAAACCTAGAAGAGGAACGGTATTGCTAGAAATATTACAGGAATCTCCTTCAATATAGAGAAGCATCATCAACAAAAAACAATTCCCCTTCTCTTCTCGTTGCTCCTCAAAATGACCAAAACTGTCACTGCTGGGAGACACAAACCAACATCTCCAGCAGCCTGTAGGCCAAAAGGAAACAGGAAAATAATGGTGTTTCTTGATGCCCAAACTAGTGATTATTGGAGATCAAAGTGTGAGCTACCGCATTTTTTATGCGGTAATACAAAATCAGTGTGTCAACTAGGACAAGACTTAGTCCTAGGGACCTCACCTACGAAAGGATATGCACCCAGAAAAAGACTGAGATGGACATTAGCTGCCTTTATGCAAGAAGCCAATGTATTGTTCAGATTGCCTGTGTGCTTTCTTCACCAGAACTGCCTTCAGGAGTGGGGGCAGAGCCCAGGTGACCCCATGCTGGGGCTCACATTACAAGACTAAAGAATCAGATTTACTCTTGGCTTTTCCAGCTCAGTGAATCTTTCCAAATAAATTCTCTTACTGGGTCCAGTTATCTTATCAGAAACAAATACCGAAAATGCAAAAGGGATTACTGACTGTAGCCTACCATGCCAAGAGCACTAGCAAAAGCTCAGTGTTTTCAGCTGAGGGACCTACACGATCCAGCTGAGTTACATGGGATAAGGAAGGGAATTTAATACAGCTGGATCCTGAGATTATTAAAGGATTGCAGAGGCAGTCAGTATGGAGAAGAGGGTGGACTTGATTCTCTGTTTTACCAGGTTTTGCTTTTACATTCTCAACCTGAGTATTTGTTCATGGGATGACAAGAGGAGGTTTCATGGTTTAATGTGTAACTGCAGCCCGTGAGGAGGATACCCACACACTAAAATGTGTGCAGCTACCCCCTGAACTGTGAATACTTCTCATACAAACTCTTCTGAGGTGATGCCCTCCTTTTTCCCTTGTCTGCTGGGCAAAGGAAAGCCCCTGCAGGGGCCAGCTTGTGCGTATGTGTGCAGCAATGGGGAGAGGCAGCTCCTCAGTGAGAGCCAAGTCTGCTCTGTGGTCCTCACTTGGGTCTGTCCCCTGAAACTATCCTAGGTGCTCAACTGCTACCTGAGGAGAGGTGTAGATGGAAATCAAGACCAGAGACCTTCTTCCCCTAGTGAACCAGACCACAAGTAATCCCTAAGACACCATGCAGTACAATAAGCAAAATCCTTTCAGTGAAGTCATTTCCTTCAGCTGGATAATCAATGCTCAGACTAAACCTGAAGATAACAGTACCACAGCTGGAGAAATGTGAATTCACTGATGAGGTATTCTATAATTCTGAACATTTTCTAAATTCTCATAAAAAAATTTGGAACCAAATTTTTCCTTAATTCTTCTTTAATTTCAATGCCAATCACTAATTAATTCCTCCTAGGCAACTCTTACATGCAATATGCTCTAATATAAATAATTTTAACATTCACAAGATCTCTAATAATGTGCTCTGATTTTTAATACAAGTTATCAAGATAATTTTACCAAATTATCAAAATAATATTAATGAAATGAAGCAGAAAATACCAGTTTACAACTTCTGTCTAAATCGACATGCACACTCGAGTTCTTGGCTGATTTTTCTCATTTAGTCATGTGAAATTTCTTCACTAGTTCCTAAATTACAAAACACGTAACACTGGGGAATCTACAAATAAAGAAAGGAATTTAACAAAACCACAGGATTCTCTCTGGATAATGGCCATCCCACAAGTATCATTTTCTTCTTAAAGCAGCTTTGCATTTCTCAGTCTCTGGTGTTCGTTCACCCACACACATTCTGTGTGATTCTATAAATTAGTGGCAGGTCTTGACAACACTCTCTCTCTTTTAGACACTTGTACCAAGAGATTATACCCTATATCCCTATAGCTTGCAGTTACTTTGTTTGAGGTGTTTCTTCTAGTTGCTATCATGCATACACAGGGTAATATGCAAATCATTACATGCAACATTTTTTTCTTTGATGCTGAGCTTATGAACTAATTTAAATATTGGTTTCTCTTATAATAAAACACAAGCCTTGCTTCCAGTATAGTCACTTTTTCTTCATGAAAGGGAATTGAATCAGCATGAGACCACATTGTAATCTTTCAAAAAGCTAGAGTTAGTGGATATAACTTGGTTTTGAGATGTTTCCTGACAAAATACGCATCATCTAAGCAATTGAAAGCAATTAAATTAACAGTTAAGCAAATTATTATTGTTAAAAGTTCTATATTGCTATTGAATGGTTTGATGCATGTACAACATAGATATGATACTTAAAAACACTGCTCTGAAATACTGTGACATTTCCTTCAGTATGGGACACAAATAATACTCCCTTGTAACATTTTGAATTGGGGAATATCCAGTAACTGGTTCTTTGACTGTCAGTACAAATCATATAAAAACTTATGCCAATACTGCTTTAAACACCTTGCTGAGAAGGTGTGCTCTATCACTTTGCTATAAACTTAGATTCTACATAGATTTTTATGCAAGCCAGATAAGCATGGCCATTTCTCTATACATTGCATATTTACCTTCTGAGATCGTTCTCTGCACCAGATTAATGGGGTCCTCTTTTGACAAAGACATGCAATATTAGAGAGCACTGTTTGTTGTGTAAGCGGGTATAGTTTACACTATACTGAATTTTTCGGTTCCATTGTTTTGTGCTTGTGATTTTCTTATGAAAAACTTGTCACATAAGTCACATCAATTCTTAGTTTCATCTGATAGTTTTGTATTTTTAGCATTTTGGAGTGTGTCTGTGTTATCCTTCAAATCGTAAATTTTTGATGAAATATAATGAACTTAATGTCATATTTATTTGGAAATACACTGCATGGGAATAAAAAGGAAAAAAACAGTTGTCATACATCTGTAAGTTTAATATGCCATGCGTCAGAGGTTATGCCAACCATAACCTCTGATTCACAGTTTCTTAAAGGCATGAACTTTTCCCTTTGTGGAGGAGGGAAAGATATGGAGTTTTCTCCTCCATCTCGTTCAAAATATGCTACCTGTCAAAACAGGAAATAATGTTTATCCCTATTTTTCACCTAGGATAAACTGCTTTATTTAAGTCCTGAATAAAAAGAATACTTATTAAAAATAGAAAATTCATTCTTCTAAATCATAAAATGCATGGTAAAACAGCACCTGCCTGGACTGCCTGATTTCTTCTAATGCCATACCTGCAGTGCAGGCACACCTTTTAAGTCTGTCAATTTGACCAGAATACACAGTGGAGAAGGAAACTCCCCACTGGAAAACATTTGGAATCCATAACAGAATGGCCTCAATCTATTGTAAAGAGCTTGTTAGGGGACTAAAATATAAATCTGTGTATGCACAAACAAAACTGTGAATACATCAGGCACATGAAGGCAAATTAAGCTAAGAGATGAGCTCATCCCAAGCACAAATACAGTCTGGGCAGCAAATGGATAGACACCAGCCCTGAGGAGAAGGATTTGAGGTGTTGGTTGATGAGAAGCTCAAAATGACCCAGTCATGTGTGTTTGTAGCCCAGAAAGCCAACTATGTCCTGGGGCTACATCAAGAGAAGCGTGGCCAGCAGGCTGAGGGACGTGATTCTCCTCCTCTACGCTGCTGTTGTGAGTCCACCACTGGAGCTCTGCGTCCGGCTCTGGGACCTCCAGCTCAAGACCATTCAAGCTCAAGACCTGTTGAAATGAGTCCAGAGGAGGCCGTGAAGATGATCACAGAGCTGGAGAACCTCTCCTATAAAGACAGGCTGAGTTAGGGCTGTTCAGACTGGAGAAGGCTCCAAGGAGATCTTAGAGCAGCCTTCCAGTACCTAAAGGGGGCCTGCCAGAGAGCTGGAGAGGCACTTTTTGCCATGGCATGTAGCGACAGAACAAGAGGGGTTGGCTTTAAACTGCAAAAAAGTACGTTTAGATTATACATTAGGAAGAAATTCTTCACTATGAGGGTGGTCAGATTCTGGAAAAAGTGGCCCAGAAAGGTGGGGTTGGATAGGGCTCTGAGCAACCTGATTTAGTTGAAGATGTCCCTGCTTATTGAAGGGGGGTTGGACAAGATGACCTTTAAAGGTCTTTTGTAAGTAATCCTATGATTCTATGATTTTGTCCCTCACTATCAAGTATAGGTAAGGAATTTTCTGACAATGCACTTGAGAGTTCAAAACATGTCACTGAGGCTGGCAAAGGAGCATCCTGCACCAACACAAGGTGAAATGCACAATGAAACAGCACCTGCCTGGACTGCCAGATTTCTTCTAATGCCATACCTGCAAGGCAGGCACACCTTTTAAGTCTGTCAATTTGACCAGAATACACAGTGGAGAAGGAAACTCCCCACTGGAGAACATATTTGGAATCAATAACAGAACTGCCTCAATCTATTGTAAAGAGCTTGTTAGGGGACTAAAAGGATGATTAGAGCTAAGGACCACCTTTTGTGTGGAGTGCCACACATGGTGCCCAGGCTATCATTCTCAGGTCCTTGCTTTGTGCTCTGCAAACCACTGCGTTACCGACACAGCTGTAGCCGCCACCGGCCAACCACGCTGAACACCGCGGTTCCCCTCCCTCATTGTGGCAGCACACCGCTCTCAGCATGGGCCCTGTGTGCTGACCCGATTCTCACATGGAGACTTGAAAGCAGGTAGAACAAGACATAAGACTCACATTAGCAGAAGGAGACAGCGTGATCCAAATTATTGTAATACTTTAACACGTGCTGTCATCCCTAGTCTAAACAGCAAAGACAAAAAGGCAGACGGTCCTGAACCAAAACGTATGTTCCCTGCTGTATTAGAGCTGCAGTAGAGACGTGGATGTGTTTGTCTTCAACTTAACAATACCCCAGAGGACAGTTTTGTATTCAACACTATGAAGTATCAGCATAACCAATGCTTTTCCCCTTTAGCACTACAGAGTTCTTTCAAAGTCTACCCTGGTTCCCAAATTTCCAGCATGGTCAGCTGCTCAGAGTCAGCACCTTGAAAAAACAGGTCCCAAAATTATTGATATTCAGTGCTTTTATTTCTTTTTTGCAGATTTGAATATACTCAAGGCATAGTTTGGCCAGGGAAGTTTAATTAGCTAAGACCACAAATTAACTGTTCAGATTAAATTGCTTGTATATATCTAGCACTGTGATATTTATTTATAGAGTAATTATTATTGAATTTCTGAGATAAAAGCATTTAGACTAAAAGCACTATTATCATTCAAATGCATATTTATGTATTTCAAACCCCAAACCTCCAACTATGCTGAGAGAATGTTTAAAGTCACAGTAAGACTCAAAACAAAGGAAATAAATAAAACATTAAGGTTGAATATGCAGTCATGAGATTGTGAGCTTCTTGCAGCTAAGGCTTTCCTCCTTATGAAGTATCTACTGAAGTGTCTAGCAGACAGTGAGTATTACTCAACATAATTATTATCCTCTTAAAGTTAAACCTTCACATCACGTTTTCTGTGGGTTTGTTTCTTATACTTCTTACCCAATCACACTTTTGGAAAGATTTCTGTTGGGCCCTGAGGACTGTAAGGGAGCCCAGGAACAATTCAAGCTTTTAAATATTTTGGGAGGTCTTGGTGCAAAGCCACTGAAATACATGGATAGAAAATGCCAAACAAGGTTTTATTTTGATCTATATAACTTATGGCACAAACATCACTGGCCTTTGCTCATATAATACTACTTGGAATTTTCTCATTGCACGTCATATTTTCTGAACTCTTTCTCAATATGCCTTGAGGATTCCCTGTATTTTTTTTCCTGACTCCTACAAAAATATGAAAAGTTTTCATCTGCATGGATTAGTGTTCTACTGGTCTTCTCTACCCTTCTCAAACATGTGACTGTATAAGGACTAAGTATTTGGGAATCTATCTCCCAAAGAATTACGGACAAGTTAGGCACTTAGCTATTTTGATAATCTTGGCCCAAACCACAGTGATTTCCAAGGTGTTGCTGCATGCTGACTTCTAGTAAAGGCTGTTTCAGTATGAGGGGAAATTCTCAAAGACAGAACACAACTTGGGAAATTCCCAAGACATTGTAGACTATGAGATTTTTTTTCTTGGTGTATAACTCTCCACATTCATAGCTGCAGAACCTTCTGAGTTGAGCCGGCCTTGAGCTTCAGCAGATGTCTCTGTCTTTCTGGTCTTTCTTGATCACCTCTCATTTAATGCAATCTTCTCTTTGTGCTCGGAAATCCAACTGGGTGACACAAATCCACATATTCAGTTATATATTTCTGTATACCTAAAAAAAGTCATGTCATTGATACTAGATTGGAGAGAAGCAATTTGCTTAATAAGCAATGCAGACTGTCAAGACTGTAATCTTTGCACTAGGCTTCGTCCAGTGTCTCAGGCTCCTCTGTGGAAATGGCTGGAGACTGTCATCCCTCCGAATATTTGATTCAAATTTCACCTACATTTCCACACATTTCATCATCTCAAGTGTGAGCCTTGCAAGAGTTGGAAACCAACTGGCTGCAAATCACATTGATGCTAAAGAGAAAGGAAAATCTCATCCACTGCCTTCACAGTAAGGTACAGGAAGAAAAACTAACAAACAAAGTAAAAAATTGGCCATAGCTGTACGGTTTTAAAAAAACCCCTGCAGTGGCTATTCATTCTTCTTTCTAGGTTTTCAAACTGAGGATATTTGCAATCAGTGTTGGCACCCTGTCCAAGGAACCTTTAAAGGCCGTAGGAAAAGAAGAGGCCGGGCTACAGATAATCTTGAACAGTCACTCATGTTATTAACCTTTCCTCCACAGAAAGAAAGACAAGTGCAAGCAATACTGTGCTCCTTGCAAAATCAAATGCTTTCCCCTAAAAGCAGCAGTGACAGGTGAAGGTATGCAAGAGGCAACTGTAAAAAAGAAAGCAAGACTCAGTTTTGCGTAGACCATAGTTACACTTTAGATTTCTGGAAACATGAATTTTGATAAAACATCTTGGCCATGACAGTTAGAATTATATTCTAATTTTCATTAAATGAGTATCTACTAGTGAACATATGGAGAAGATGCAAGAGTACATTGGGAATTACTCCTAATGCGTTCACCAAAGTTATTTCATGAGAGTCCAGAACACCCCATTAACAAAATTAGGTCAGGCAGCATCAGTTTCCCCTGTAAGACATTTCTGACCAGAACCAATTTATGTTGTAGTAGTCATGACTTTAGTATCTGATCTTTCAGTCCATGCAGAGGAAAATCAGTGGACAGATTATACCACCAAATAGGAAATCCTGGTGAAAACCTGGAACAGTAAAAACTTAACTCTTTTCTCCTCAAAGAACTTGCACACATGTTGCCTTAAAGAATTTAGTTTTTCTTTTGAAAATGGGGATCCTGCAGAGAAATTCTTATGTCATATATGAACATGCCAATGTGACCAAAATATCAGTGACTTTACAAGAGTGCAGAAATATGGGATATGCTGCATTATTAACTCAAGCAGTTTCTAGAACAATCAAACATTACGCATGATTTGTGGTGAAAGCATGAAAATTGCCAAAAAATAATGTCATTTTGACCTCCAGTCACTCTTATACTTCAGAAAATCTTAGCATGATGATAAACACTCAAACTGAGAACTGCTGCCCACTGTGTCTGCCTTAATCTGTTGATAATCTTGGATTACTTTTCAGATCTTCCCTGGTTTAGCAGCTTCTGTCAAGATGTAAATAAAGGAGATTATGTGAGATTCCTGCTACCAGTCATGGAGAAGTCACTTGTTCACTGACTAGCTGGCAGGTTTTCACAGCAAGTCTGTTCAGTCACTGGAATTTGTGCCTGTTGCCTAAGTGACCAGTAATCCACTTGAAGAATAAAAAAGTTACTGAGGTGCCAAGGGACAGTGTCTAGGAACGAGAAATATTTGACAATGGAAAAATATGTGTTTTTAGTGATGTTTGGTTCATTTTTCCAGGGAGAGCTGAAATTGCAGAAGGCAGACTGAGATCACTAAAACTCTTTTGCACATGGATTAACTTGTAATTCACTTACTCATGCATGTGGGAATACAGCTTCTCAGACCAACTTCCTTCAGCAATAATGCGGTTTATGCTTCTGCTCTTGTGTTTTAATAAAAGTCATGAGATTAAAAATCCTCCCTAGTGACTGCCATCCAGAGCTGAAATGTAAGAAAATGGATCATATATGGTACCTAGAAACCAGCAACTGCATTTTTGTAAAAAAAATAAGAGATCAGTTGTAATGTGACATGGCTTCTCATGGGATATACTAATCCTGCTCAGAAGAATTAGCTCGCTTGGCTCAATTGCTCCTTCAGGACTTACAAATAATGCACGTTCAAGTGATGCATATTTGCATGGTATCAAGAACAGTGCCATTTATGCTTTAAGGTGCCCCATAATGTAAACTCTAGTTATGGAGAAAATTGTAATCACATCAACATAGCCTTATACTAAAGCAGTAAATGTTTTACAGGCGAAGCAGTAAAATTCATTTTGTTTAGTGTTTATACACATTCTGGTCCTGGACCATAAGAATAAATATGGGCATTGCAGTTAGATAAACAAGTCACGAGATACAGAGGTTACAGCAAATCCCTGCTCATCAAGGTGCTTAGGCTTTGTTTTCTCTGCCCTGATAAACCAAATTAATCATGTTAATTATGCAGGTCTTTGCCCTCTTACATTTAGGGCAGCATTGTCCCCATGTCTCTGTGTCTCCACTGCTCCTGCTCCTTGAGCAGTTCCTGCCAGGTGAGCAGTCCCATAATTCCCCATAACAAGAGAAACTAACATGTGCGAGCAAGAGTGGCAGAGCAGGCCCTGAGAAAGGGAAGAACAGCATCATCTCTCATTGGCCTGCTGCTGGTCTGACAGCTGCAGATCTGAACATTTCTATGGGAGGCCACCTGAAAAACAGTTTGAGGGACACACACACACAGAGTGTATTTCATGAGAGACCGGGAAGAATAGGACAGATGAGATAATCTCATTCTTTAGGGAAGATAAGGTTGTTTGAAACAACGTAGTGTTATCTGCTTTAAGTAACGAGTACTAACACACGATTTAACAAGCATTGCTTACTGTAGGAAGCTTAATTACTCTTCAAAATGCATTCAATATGAAATTTCTCAAGCTGATTGCTTCTTCTGAATGTCAATGCATTATGTCCTAGCCACTTCAGTAGAAACTGCTATGTAGCAGCCAAATTTTCTCCTGCTCCGTAAGTGACATGTCACGAAAAATTATTTAATGAGCTGCTGCATTCTGCATCTGTGTAAATAACTTTCATGTAAACATGCATTACGGATGATCAATGTGGCTTCCCTAGTGCTGAGAACAGTCAGCAGTTATTACTGTGTGAAGTGCTTCAGGGTGTTGTGGGAAGATGGAGATTTAGAGAGGATTCTGCAGCATTTTCTATCGATTAAAGCTTGGCCTGCTACAGACCTGCTCTCCCTATCCTTCAAGATGTCCTTTAATATCTCCTCCTCTCTTCAGTCACCAGAGAGGCTTTGATCCCTGTGCCACCTTTCATGACAGCATTGTTCCTGGCATCAGCAGTTCAGGGTTCTGCAGCTTCCGAGTAACTCGAACCACAGAGGAGACATCACCAGGTGTAGGGATGGACAGGGAAGCACAGTAGGGACAAGGTAGAATAGGCAAAACTCAGGTAAAGAAATACAGAGAAATATCAAGAAAGATGATTCCAGGAGAGATAGCTGAGGCTGGTGGTATTGCCAGCAAAATGGCTCAGGTACCAGTGTAGAGGCCTGGAGGATGTTTCTGTGGACCTCCCAGGGCACTCAGATGGGGGGATTTGCGTGGTACCCAAAGCAGGCGGCCATGGTGTGGGAGGGAGGTGGCACGGAGGAACAGTGTGCACCTGCTACTGAGGGTGGCAAATGGGGCAGAAAGCAACATGGAAGAGAGAAGATATTTCTGATCCCCTTCTGCCCTGTTTTGGCACAGTCCAATGTATGTTTTGCAATGTTTGCAATTGTTTCTAAGGAGAATTCTTGCCATATAGTAATTTGCCATTTCTTGTTGGCGATATAGCTGACATATATATTACTTATGTATCATATGTACTATTATATTTTACACAATATATGTTTCTATGCTTTTAGGCATGGAAATCCATCCTCAGATCTTGCTTTGTCATGATATGCAGGAACAATTTGCCCATGCAAGACTGCATCCAACTTTCACAGTGCATGTACTTTTGATGTTGCTGACGGTAAAACATAAGTAAATTCAATTTATTCATGTCCAGTTTGCTCTTCTAAACATACTTGCTCCTCAATACTTGAAAAACAAAACAACAGGGTTCATCTTCATTTTAAATCGAGTCCCAACAGACGTTGCAGAAAATTATTTGTTCATATTTCTGACCGCTGGTACTGTATCACTATGTTTACCAATGTGATGCTTATGCATATTGCACCCAATTGTTTGTACCTTCAAGACATTTAAGATGTAGGATTATCAATACTGCCACGAACTGAGCTGACCCAGATTATGTTTTTTTCCCTCTTTTTTTTTTTTCTCTTGAGAGAAAAGAGAAGAGTAAAGAATTTTTTCAAGGCAGTGGATGGCTTTCAAGACAGCTGTTGAACACATAGATTTTCACTGCAGACATTACCAAACTTTCTTAAAAAGGCTTAATTGGCTTTTGAACTATGGTATGACAGCATTAAAAGCCCTGTATTTTAAAGAGGAATTTGCAGCACGGAGTCTGCTAAAATGAAAACATTTTGGTTTTGCAGAGGTCATTGTCATAACTGCTTTCAGCTGGGACTCATGGTTTTTGGGCATTAATCAGCAGTGAAAGCAAACAAGACATAGCATGCTACTCCTTTGAGCTGTCTCAGCTAAATCACTGAAATAGAGAAATCTGAGTATGAGACACTTAGAAAATCTTTGCCTACTCTTGGGGAGAAAAGAAAGAACCAAAATAGTATCTTGAGTCGTGCTACAGTATCACTGATATTAAGAAGCAAAATTAATCCTGTTTTTGCCTGAAGTTTTCAGTGAGAGCATCTCACTAATGGCTAAGGTGACTGTCAAGATGTATTCTGAGGTGTGGGCTCTCAAAACTCTACATACCCCACTTGTCTCCGTGGAAGAAGTAATTTCAGTCCCTAAATTGCTAAAAAGCAAATGCATCTGGGAATCATCAGTACAACAGGCAACATGTATGTCAGAAAAAGCAATAGGATGTTGGCTTTGGAGTCTGACCTCATCTTAATCTTCCCCAGAAAGAAGAAAACAGCCCAACAAATTGTCTTTGCCCAGGGCTCTGCTCCCAAGTTCCAGGTGATGCCCACTCAGAAGGGACTTGTCAAGTGATGAAAAACCCCCGTCAGAAGATAATGGTTAGCAGGCAGTTTGCTCCCCAGGTCTGTCATCTGCCCAGAAATGTTTGCAGTAATTGCAAAATACGTTTCTGAGAGGACTTCTTCTATTGTGCTTGTCACAACTCTGACATGTTAAGTAGGACAAAGACCAGGACAAACATGACGTATTACCCTAAAGACAAATAGCTGTCCGATTTTCCTCCAGCTGGCGACAATCCCAAATCCTCAGCAGATGATACACGCACCACACATCCTCCAGTATCACAAACCCCAATGAGTCTGTCATTCTTGCAGCACTTACAACGTTAGGTTAAGCTAAAAGAAGGAATCTAGGACTGTGAGGCACGAACAAATGACAAACTGAAGAAACTTGGAGTTGGATAACATGCCAAGCACTCAGTTCAAACTCAAAACAAAATTAATTTCTATGTCTTCATTACTTGTGACAACAGCCTCGCTACAGCTCTACTCACTGGCTGAAAACCCGCTGATGCCACCTGGTGTTACTCTGCCAGCATCGGCCTGCATTTACTGGGAGCAAGGACTGGACTTGACCTGCAACAGTGGGAGTCCCAAGACAGGTGTTTACGGCTTCTGGCAGAAGAGAATAGAGGAAATGGCAATGTGTGTACGTATTTGTGTGTGTACATATTGATCCCAGCTATCTAAGGCATCGTGTTGGCATAATCTTAAAAAAAAAAAATTGTGGGAAACAAGAGGAAATAACTATGGTTGTTCAGTTATTCTCTATAAGAAGCAATCAGTAGATAGACTGTTTTATTTGATTTGGAATCACATGCAAGTATATTAAATCCCCAGGAAATGAGTGAGGAGCAGGTGACTAGCAATATCATACCCCTTTTCATTTAAATAATCCACTTTCTTTCAAGTTTCATTTCATGAATATTCTTCAGTGGTGCTGCTTTGCTAAGCAAAACCTAATGCATTTGTTACAGCCCAGGGAATGAGCTGCAGGTTGAAAGGTAGATTGAGAAGAAAAGCATACATTCATCGTGATTTTCCAGGTGATCAGTAATATTCAGCAGTCTAACTTGCCTTGCACTCCAAATTGATTGTTTTACCCAAGATAATTAAAACCTACATTCTCTGAGTGCAGCAGCTGCTTGTGAATGTCAATGTTTTGGCCAGAAGCCTTTTCTCAAGACAATTCACAATGCAGTATTGTTGATATGCTGTCCTGTGGGGAGCATGTTGTGATTGAGAGACTTCTGCTCATCCGACCGTACTCATTATATTCAGTTTTGCACTGAGTTATTCTTCTGTGACAGGTAGGGTTTCATTTTGTTCAGAGGAAATCGAGTTAAACATTGTTTTGTATCACATCCTCTTGAGAAGGAGCAATGTAGGAATGCAAAAATAGGGAGGAGAAATTTAGCTCTATGGGGTTACCGGGCTTTTCTTGTATGAAATAATAGAGCTGTTTGATTGCTAGAACATAACTCAGGTTCTAACAGAAACCTCCATCATCCTTAGGAACGATACCCTATGTAGATTGGGAAAAAAAATTAAAAACAAACAGCAAAATAATTTATACTGTGTAAAGTACCTCCAATCCCTGGACTTTCCCAAGCCTGTCATGAAATTTGCCAAAACCACAGCCAAAAAAGTAAAAACAACTTGGATGAAATTCCTTCAGCTGGCTTAACCAAGCTGTTGCCCACTAGCTCTTCCATCAGAGTTGGTGAGTCTGCTTCCCTTGCACTGACCCCAGTGACGGGTCCCTCCTCTGCTGAGTCAATTCAGCCCACTGGAATGGCGAAAATCCACTCACTGCTCTCTTATGTTGTCTTTAGCCCGATGCACTGGCTCACTGCAAGGCTAGATAAGCCTTGCAGATGGCAGAAAGAAAACAAGGGGAGTGGGAAGATTGGAGGCAAGGATCAAGTATCCCTGCTACAGAAATCCAGTCATGCAACTCGTCATTATCAGTGCTTGCTAACAAGCAGCCTTATTAATTGTTAGGTAGAATTTTTGAGACTTCATTTTTAATAAAGATGTCTTTATTAAACAGCAACAAGACCTTTATTCTGGGGAGAAAGTTACAGAAGAGTAGGTTGTCAACACAAAATTACATTTGGCTCTGGAATCCGAGCAGAGATTGACAGGCACACCAAAGAAATGGGGACATCTTCACTGATGTTGGTGTGATTGCAGGTGATTATCAGCTCTCACAGCAGGAACTGTGTTTAATTTTTCAGGAGGTATTTTGACCTTGCCAGCTAAGAAATAACTCAAGGAAGATACCTGCTTATGAAAGCTTACATAAGCATATCCACCCTTCCAGCTCCTGTATGGTAACCAGGCATTTCCAGCTGCACATCCTTCTCCTGTCTTGACAGGAAGAAAAGGATAGCAAGCCCTTGGTGAACACTGATTTGATCTTTTTTAAGCTATTGACTAGTGAATTCAAATCATCATCTTGAGACGCAGAATCATAGAATGTCTCATATTTGACAGACACCTGGACTCATTTTCTCCAGCCCTCTTCTCTCAGCAGAGCTAATATAAATCCTGAGTTCCTAGGATAGTATTAGGTGTGATGGAGCAAAACAAGGAATAAGACAGCTAGGAAAAGAGATATGGACACAGAAGGGTGCCAATACTTTGTAAAGCTAGCATCCAGGTCACCAGAGTGCTGTCTAAGCAACATCTGGATGTTGCAAGGATGCCAAAGAGGACCCCAGCTTATTCAAGAACTCCCCTACGTGTCCTACTAGCCTAACAGAAGGGAGAGTTTCAACAGTGACTGGGAAGGAGGGTGACCTTTCTCTTTCTTCATCTCATATTGTAGCCAACCCCGACATTGAGTCCTGTGTCCAGTTTTGGGCGCCTCACTTCCAGAAAGACATTGAGGTGCTGGAGCACATAAAGAGAAGGACAAAGGAGCTGGTGATGGGTCTGGAGTGCAAGTCCTGTGAGGAGCAGCTGAGGGAGCTGGAGTTGTTTAGCCTGGAGAAAAAGAGGCTCGGGGGAGACCTTATCACTCCCTACAACTGCCTGAGAGGAGGGTGTAGCCAGCTGGGGGTCGGCCTCTTCTCACAGGGAACCAGTGGCAGGACATAGCCTCAAACTGTGCCAGGGGAGGTTTGGATTAGACATCAGGAGGAATTTCTTCATGGAAAGCATTGTGCAACATTGGAAACAGTGAGGTGGTGGAGTCACCAAACCAGGAGGTGTTCAAGAAAAAACTGGATGTGACAAAATGCTACAGTTTAGTTGATACGATGGTGCTTGGTCAAAGGCTGGATTCAATGATCTTGGAAGTCTTTTCCAAGCTTAAGGATTCTGTGATCAAATCCATTAATGGAATTCAAACAGTGGCCTGTAGTAGGTAAATCAGAGATCCCACATACCCAGGCAGCTCCTATGAAGAAATGGCTGAGGGTCAATGTTCCTGTTAAGCTTTCAGTGACAAGCAAGTCAAATCTTCTTTTGTGCTTTTCCTTCCTCTTGAAACTTTGAAAAGTTAACGTTTGAATTGAGACTCCAGTATTTCTGTAGAGAAGGGAGCTTCAAAGCAACATGAGTACAGCATGCAGGCAAGTCAATAAACGTGTGACAGAAAGTGAAAGCACTGACAACACAGAGGAGGGAGAAGAACAATAAGAAAAGACACTTTTAAGTCAAAATTTAGATGGTAAAATATGGGTCAATTTTCATGTAAAAATGATTGGAATTATGTTGGAATGCTATTCATAAATATCAAAATGTTTTACAAAGTACTGTTGATTATCAGTTCCATATTTTGTTTTACATAGGAGAAAACTGAAACCTAGATCTCTATATCTTTCCTGGTGCCCCAGTGACTAGGGCTAATAGAGTGTGAATTCTGAAATCTGAGCACTTGAAAGACTGAAGGAAATCTCTTAAAAAACTCCCTTACTTCAGCCAGCTCTGCAAGAGTAGATCCTGGAGTTAACAAGCTCCAGTTCTGTTTCCCTGTCTCATGTCCCAGCTTTCATTCATTTTGCAAGCTCTTTGCAAATACTGTTTCTATAGAAGCTTTGGCTCTTCTGAAATAAGATGAAAAGCTGCTTCTTCATGGTGAGTTAGCTCTATCAGAGAAGAAAAAATCAACAGCTTATTTAAGCTTTCATTATTTAGTTCAAATTAACTGTGGCTATTTAATTATAGTTATGACTAAACTTCTACTGCATTCCAGTGGTATCTCTGTGAAGATATAGCAAATTGATTAGCAATGAAGGAGCAAATAATGTTAGCAGAGTTTGAGCACAAGCAGTAACCTCCTCTTAAATGCCCATTAGCTGTTGCTTCATTGATAACAAATTACGATAGACCACGTAAGAACTACCTGAATAGTAAATGATCTTACAAGGGATGCACAGGTAAGAAGTACAAAATTAATTAATACTAACAGGACACAAAGTCTTTGCAATGAAAGAATTATTCATTGAACAGTCTGAAAGAATTTTTTTATTGTGTTATCTTCATGATCCATCAAAAGAAATAAAAATGCAACAGGAAAAATTATGGCATCCTCTGCTAAGCATGGCCATGTCAGATGTGATCAACAATAATTGAAGGAGACTACTGCCTTTCTCACCAAAAGGACAGAATGTATCCATTTGGCAAACTCCCTGTCAAGCTGAGGAGAGGAAACCCCTTGGACTAAAAGCCATAATCTAATAGATCACTTCATTTACTTTACAGCAGAAATAACGACCACAACAGGACCCCAGACTAGCTGGTCAGCGAATATTAAACATCTCTTGTGATTATTTAGTGTTCTTCAGAATTCTGAGGCGGCACAAATATCCATGTAACGTTCCGATACACCAGTAGAGGCCACCACACACTTCACAAAACTACCAGACCGCCTGGTCAATCAGTTCACTCTCACCAAGTCGGGGGAGAGGTCCGTGCTGGATCCCACCCGGGCCAGGCTGCTGCTCTCATATTGCAGCCTGCTTCTTCAGAGGCCAATTTATTCTCAAGTACTTTTTCCCTAGTTTATCTCATTTCTCCTCCAACCCAGAATTCAACCCCACACCAGTTCAAATTCATTCTCAAGGTCCCATCTTTGCGATATGTTCTGTTCCAAATACGCCACTGAGATCAGTTCAGTCGGTCAGAGCACGGTGTTGATAACGCCAAGGTTGTGGCTGTGATGCCCATACGGGCCATTCACTTAAGAGCTGGACTCAATGATCCCTGTGGGTCCCTTCCAACTCAGAATATTCTGTGATTCTGTGAAATTCACTGAACGGTTCCGCTCAGTTTACAAAGCCGCTGTGGGTGCAATGTGGCAAGGCTTGTCTGTATGGAATACCAGTGTTCAGTGAGAAAGATGGCAACGCTTTCTCTTCAGACAGTGACTCACAACAAAAACCCAGTGCCACAGCTATGGCTCATCTTCTGCCTCACCCACCCTCTAGACCCTAGGTGAAGTTTTTAAGGTTCAGTGATAGAAAACTATTTTCTATTTATGCTCATACACAACCTCCTAAGAGATATTAACAGTGTTTCTTCATACCCAAGTTTTCCAAATATACACGCAGGCTGTAAGTCATATTTGCACTCTGTTCATCAGTACATACCAAGGATTATTTTCATTCTTATTTACATTACAGAGATAAGTTTGCAACTGTAGAAAGACTCTCTTTTCAAGGTTTATACTGGTACTAAATAAAGAAGCATTAAAGGAAAGGAAATGGCATTTTCAGGACAAATATGACTGAGGTATTTTAAATTTTCACTCTCTGTTGAAATTCATGCATTGAACTGCAATAAAGCAGCCAGTTTAACACACAAAAAGGAAGGATTTTTTCTATTGTCTCTAAGGTCCATCCTACTGGGCCATTGTCTAAATCCAGGGCATGTTTGGGATTTCTTACTGACAAATGTTGTACTGCTAACACACTCAGATGTTTCTGCTGGATGTAAAATGTAAAAATACAGATGTGTCCAAAAGTCCAAGAGACAGTGAGGCAGGGCCCTTGATTCATTAAAAGATGCTGTCAGGACCCCAGTAACTCTGAAAGATTTTCTGTAATCTATTAAAATGCTCTTTCAAGAGGAAAGTGTAAGTATCTTGTTATTTGAAGTACACAACACATATAAAGTTGTGCAAGCAGTATTACAAAGAAGAAAATGTGTCTGTGGTGCTGAAATGCCAGACAGGTGAAGAACTGAGTAGGAGACGGATTAACAATGAGTAATAAAGATGGCAGGCAGTTCATTAATGCTGTTTCTGAATAGAATTATTTAGAAGATGAAGCTAAGACCATTTTATAATGTACATCCCCCACAGTGAAATGAGGAAAACGCATCTAGTATTAGGCTTTCTGAGCCAATGTACAAAACATGAGGAATGTCTTTTCAATAGGCAAAGAGCAGCATTAGGGAGTCTTGTTCAGAATTTCAGTTACGCGTTGAGAAAAATACAAAACAGGAAGAATAAATTAGAATTTTTAAAGCTTATTTTAACATTTAAAACTCGCTTGGTTTCCATGTAGAATGAATCCCACAAATCTATAGCAGAAGTCTGAATGGGCCTGAAATCTAAAAGCAAATACAGAGTGTGCGTAGCAGTAGATGTGGGATTTTTTCACTTGTTCTGTTCGGTAAATATTTTCTGCTCTCAAAAAAGAGAAAGAACTGGGAAACTTCTGCTCCTGAAAACAAATTTTTAAACCATCTGTAACAATTCCTGAGGGTTATCTCTGCAAAACAGTGATTACTGTGTGTAAAACATCTGTATCTTAATTTCAAGTACAATTACACTTTGCACTTAGTATGAGTACAGATGTAAATGAGTCCACTGATTGTATTCAAGAACCAAAATAACTTGTATAAGTGTAAGGAACTTCTGTAGAGAAAATGGGTTTGAACAGATGTAGTGTGTTAGGTCCAATACTCTGCTGTCCTAGAAAACATCATATATTTTTCTTAAAACTAGCAAAAAATATTTTCAGAACAGTTCTGCCATTTTTTTTTCCCTAGTCCCTGTTCCTAATGGAAGACAATACCAGACCTCATTTCTCTGACCAGAAGTCAGTTAATTCTAATTTGTGTTCTGAATTATTTCTCTGGAAACTGTGCCGAAGTTCTCTGCTACCTTAAATAACTTTTCTTTCTTCTCAGAGTTTACTTCTGTGGTGCATGAATAGTGACATCCCCTCTCAGCCTTGTCTATGTCTGACGTGGTCCTCTGGCAAAGCAGGATCTTGTGAAATATGATCGAGATGTTAGATCGTGCTCATAGCTCTTTTCTGAACATGTCCCTGTTTTCACACTTTGTGTAGGAAACCACTACCGTGTACAGCCTTTCTGACGAGCTGTGCCAGTGTCTTGCACAACAATATTATGGGTTTTATTATCTTTGCCAGAATAATGTGTCCAATACACGTATCTTTTAGCACGTTTACTTCACTCCCTA
Organism: Lycocorax pyrrhopterus obiensis; assembly: GCA_014706295.1. Taxonomy (NCBI): domain Eukaryota; kingdom Metazoa; phylum Chordata; class Aves; order Passeriformes; family Paradisaeidae; genus Lycocorax; species Lycocorax pyrrhopterus. Next base: position 106,854,659 of record JACSVZ010000002.1, read on the forward strand.
TAGCAGATCCTGATCTCGTGTCTCTAACTGATAAGGCTTTGAGCTTAGTTGTTGCTGCAACAATTAATTGGTGTATTCCTAACTGTTATCTATGATCTCATTCCTCTTACTTAATTCTCAAGTTTTTTTGGCTTTTGTGCACATGTTCCCTCAGCCAGTGCTGCTTATGCCTGTACCTCCCTGGTTTGTGTCATCCACACATGTACTCACTACCAGTGCATTTACCTCTTCCTGCTTTGAGCTTCTAAAATTTAGCTTTGAGGTAGACCACAAATAACTTCTCTGTGACACCATCCCTTTCAGAATGTCTACCAACGTAACTGTACAAGTTGAAAAGCTCACACATATCTAGTTACCCTGATGGCTGCTCTTCTACAGAAAAGTGTCACCACGTCAGTATCAGGATGAACTGATCTGGATATCTACTTAAATTAAAAGAAAAATTAAGGGACTTCAAAATTGTTGGCAATGGGATCAGTTAGAGAGAATAAGTATTCACTCAAACCCTTCTCCCGGCACCCTACTTAGCCTTAAAATTTCAGTGGACTTCACAAAAAACCAAGCAAAAAAAAAAGGTATTTGATACTTTCTATCTTTAATAAAACAATATAATGGCAAAAACCCTGCACTCTTCTAAAATCAAATTCTAGCATATGAGGTGCAGAAGTTCAGGGATTTGGGAAGGAGATAAACACAAATAAACATGCTGTGAATCTCAGCAAAGCCAACTGTATGTGTTTATAAATCATTAGCAAGGTCTACAACACACCTGGTCCCCTATGACTTGAGTTTAAAGGCCATTTTAATTCAGCCCCAAAAAACCTAGGAAAATAAGAGGTTATGAAAGAGGCAAAAATACAGTACTAAAAGAATTCTTATGTGTTGCCTGACTATAAAAAATACATCTGATATGAGCATTTCTGCTGGCCTGTCCTGCTGTTGGATCTAGCTGTGAATTATGTCTGTGGAATCACAGGAGCAGAGAAGGAGGCCAGGGAGGTCCAGCAAGCCAGCTGCAATGCCAAATGGTTTTATGCCCTGCCTGCTGGAGTCCTCTATTTCTCCATTTTGAGAAATTCAGCTGCTGGGCCCCTGGGTATGAGGGGAATTCCTGGGTTACTCAGGCACAAGTAGACTGTCCCTGTCACAGTCTTGCACCACAGGAACTACACAGAAGACCTCTGACTGCCATCAAGAGCAGAAAGACAGTTCTACTTTGCACCACTCCCTGCCTTGAGGCTAGTACCATTTCCATATCCAAGAATAGTGAAATGGCAAATTTTTACATATAGATATTAGGAACAATTCTGGAAGCATTAATATGCTAGTGTGATATATATTATATAAATAATCCCAGAGACATAATTCAAGAATGCACAGAGAACAGAGAGTCACTGCTGGGGACCAGACATAAAAATGGTCCCTCATAACTGCTTGGGATTGATCTGGGCTCGGACGTCAAAGGGCAAATAGAATGGAAGTAGCAATTTCATTACTGCGTCTGTCAAAAGAATATATTAATTGATCCAAATTCTTTACTCTCTTTAATGGATTGAGCTGCCACAGAGAATTAATGTCTCACAAATTTGGGTGAATTATAGGTTAGGATGCTCACAAGCTTGTCAGAAGAAAAATGGTCTCTTTACAACGAAACTGATGGTTAAGGTTAGCTTCTCCAAGTGCTGAAAAGAAATTGTGCTAAATGAACATACTTAAAATATGTATTCAAAACAAAAGAAAACAGAAGGAGCAAATCAAAGAAGTTTTCAGTTATCCAATCTCGCTTTAAATAACTTGATTTAAAATTTAGAAATCCCTGGCATAAAATCTGAAGAACAGCACCACTGCAGATTAATATTTAAAGGAAAGGTGCCTTCGGGATGGGCTAGAAGAAAAAACTTGTCATTACTCACATGCAGGGAGTGCATGTGAGTAATTTTTTTTTACAAAATAAGAAAATTCTGTGCATAGAAATAGTATGCCTCCGTGGACTAATTAAGCAGAAACTGAAAACAATGTTCATAGTGAAAAACAGCACTGACAGATCCTGCATGTGGACATAGGACTTGCTCTCTGTGTGTAGTTCAAGGTCTGGGCTTCTGATACCTTTACATGACTCGGTGCTCGAGGACAGGCAGGGATCGTGGCTGATATAGCAAGGAATGCAGAGATGTAGTGACTGAATCTTTCATAAAGAATGGTATTTTCTCTACCACAGTTATAGCCTGCCTCTGCAACTCTCTCCTTATAAAGGCTTTGTCTGATAGGCTTTCTTTGTCTGTTGTCCCACGTTTTGGGCAGCGATGCTGATTTTTCTCTGTTTTGGACAGAGAGAAAGAGAGGAAAAAAAAGCCAGAAAGAATGGGAAATGAAATGAGAACAGTCGTTTGATGTGTAGTGCTATTTGTCACTCTTCACCCAAAACAGCAGAGGTCTGGAAAATGTTAACTGTCTGGAAAATATTTTCTCACCTTTTAACAAAAAAGTCCTTATGATGCATGTTCTGCCAGCAAGTGGGATTCTAGTATAAAAAAGGTCATACAGAACTCAGATATTTTTATTCAGAAGTCTTGCCATGAAGTTTCATAGCTAGAGCCAGCCAGCTGCTTTCCTTTACACAACCAGCTTCTTATTGGAACTACAGTGATGATCATATGTCATTTTTTCCTCAGTGAAATCCCTGCCCATGGGGAGTAGTAGCAGAGGATGTTCAGCTGGGATTTCCAAACCACAGAGGAAAATGCAAGCACACTACATTAGGAGAAAAAAAAGGAAAAAAAGAAAAAAATATATCTGAATCTAATTCTTTGGAATTGCAAAAAAAAGCAAACACTTCAGCCAATTAATTACCAGTTTTTCAGGCTGCAGTCAGTATTTGCACACATTCATTTCAATTAAATGCTATTACCACTATCGGAAATATCATTAAAGGTGGTGCTTATGCAAAGCCTCTGTTGATCTCTTCATCTGACAGAGGATCCTGGTTTTATAAACATGCACTGGGTCGACAGGTTCTTGCCATCTCCCTGTAGTCTTAAGGCACAAGGACTTGAGAAGCAGTAGGGTAAGGAAGCAGCATCAGTGTTTCCCAGGCAAGAAAATCATGCTGTCTCCCTGTGGTCCTGCTGTGCAGACTTCCCAGGATCCATCTCATATCTCCCCAGGATGAGGAAGGCTGGGATGATGCAGGTGACGTAGTGATCATTAGTGGTTTGCCTCCTCTGTAACTGGAAGTCCAAATTTTCCAGCAGCTCCTGGGCAAAAGCAGCTGGTTGCTTGGCACAGAAAAAGGCATACAGGCTGCATTTGAGCTGCTCAAGCATAACTCACAGACTATCCACTCTGGCCCTAAATTTAGAAGCTCATTGAACTCCTCCTGTTATTTCATACGGCCTTTACATGGTGTTAAATAAGTGGAAATTTTAATTTATAACCATTGGCTTACATGTTTTCAATCTGTTGAAGATGGCATAAAGAGATGAACGCTACATCTTGCTTGTAGTGTTCACAGGGTCAACTTTAGCCTTTAAAGACAAACTCAGTTTTGCTCACAGACACTGAAAATCAGTGAATCCAGTCTGGTTGCTGGTCACCGCCACCACAATCCACAGGCAAACAGGTGGACACTGACATAACCAGGACCTTTCTCTTCAAGGATTTCAAAGTAAAGCAAAACACTTTCAGTGCAAGCAAAAACTGCATATAGTTCCAAGAAAAGCAAAGGACAACTGGACTGATAGCTCTTTTAGCAGTCTGGTTTAGAAGATGTGCAGCTGCATCATAGACCAGCTAAGCTTTCAAAGCGATTGTTTTTGGTACATCCAAGGAGAAAGGATTGCAATAATCCATATCATAGGAACCCAAAACTTGGATCACAGAGACTTGGTTCCCCTCCAAAGCTGGATTTCCTTGCCATCCACAGGCATTCCTTTCAGTGACGGTCATAAGCACCCAAGAGTGGAGGGAAGCCTGAGTAACTGAATCCAGTGGTATAACCTAAACAAGGGGTGGCAGCAGTCCACCTAGCAGATTATACATGTAGCTCTTTCCTCTCATCAAAGTGATGTCCCCTTTTTAAGAAGTTACAGCTCTCGTTTCTTTGCCTTGAGCCAGGTCCTTTTCATGTCAAATCCCATTTTTCAGTGAATTAGGATATCATTCATGTTTGACTTTTAAGACACTACAAAAGGGTGTTATCTTCTGTGAAACAGTATTACACATAAGCCCACCAAAACTAAGAAAAGTGGCATTCAACAGATGTTTTCCAGGTAAGCTATTGGGGAAGGAGGTAGAGAAAGCCCCTAATAAACAGTCTCAGACTTTTCAGAGAGGAATGGAGAAAAGATATTTTGAAAGAGATGAAATGTCCTCACTCTCTCCAATTTCTCAGGCGAGTCAGCTCATCAAATGCCCAGTAAACTAAAACAGTAGCAGCAGCAAGGGCTCACTTGCTGGTAGCCCTAAGCAGATCATCTACTAGTGGCAAAGGGCTCTCTGTCTCTGCACATACACCACCATGAAACTTCCCTGGCACCTGCTGAAGCCTGATGTTGCAAAACTTGGCCTGACACCATCCCCTCAGTGCTGATGTGAAACAGGACGTGGCTGGGGCTGCGGAGGGCACCAGTGTCAAAGTGGTGGCTTCTTAGCCAGAAGCAGGGGATAGCAGTTAAGAACTGAGCAAATCAACAAGGCAAAAAAGAAAACAAGAAAGCCCATGGATGGTCTCAAGGCCCCTACCTGATCTGCAGAATCCTAACTGCTGTTTCAACATCATTTTTCTGTGAAGCTGAGAAGGCCTGAGGCTAAATTCAAAACCTGAAAATCCTAAAAAGGTAGCAAAAAAAATATGCAAATGAAAGAAGGTCTTGGCAGAGTAGTAGATGTCCAAGTTTTCAAAGTCACAGCGATAGTCCATGAGCTCAATAAGAGAATGCATTCCCTGGACATTGAATTATGGTATCTTTATTTGACAACATTTCTCATGATCATCTCTGTCCAGAGTTTGAAACTAAACCGCAAAGCTTAAAAGAGTGGCTACATCCCAGTACATATCAGCCTCCATTTCTTGAGAATCCTTCATGTATTAGAACTGTAAGCATAAACATTTTTATTGAAAGACAAAGCCTAGATACCTTACCAGTGATTTTGTACATTTGACTCTTGCAAAAGTGGCTGGCCTGAGTCAGACAGTAGTTTTCAACTTCTGTGCTTTGAAAAGTGCTAAAAACATAGTAGCACTAATGCTTTTCCAAGGTTTGTTAACCTTGCTGGCTAAACAGCTGCTCTCTGTCATTTTAGGGTTGAAAAGGAGTTAGAATGGCCTTGGCATTGCCAGAATTTGGGAAGCTGTGCTCTAAAAGCTTCAGACCAATTTCCCTCTTAGTGAAGGATGATTGGCAAATGTCGACAGGCTGCAGACATTCACGTCGTGTGATGATGAATTTCACGGACATTAAATAGGGCCTCTGCGAAATTTAATGGTTGCTTTAGTTGCCTCATTTCTTATTAGAAAAGGTCACTTATTGTCCTAGCTCACATGATTAATGTGAGCTCCTGTATCTTTATGGGGTATATCTACAATATGTGCTTTGTTTGTTCTTCTTTTCAGACTTTACCAAGGTTTACTACTCAATGTGAATTTAGATTTGTTGTTGAATACAGGCATTTTTCCAGCAAGCTTGCGTAAGCTGTCCTACTGGGAAGAGGCTTATGTCTGGGGCCTTAACAACACTTGTAGCCCACTTTAGTACAATTTACTCCAGTGGGATGGCTGAAATTCATGCCCGCAGTGCCATTTTAAATAAACAAATTACTAAATCCTTGCAGTACTTCTCTATCTGCATTCTGTGAATTTGGAACATGATTTATTATGTTTTTTAAATCATTATTATTTTCCTGAGGTCTGGGCAGCTTAATGCCATCCATACAAAGCAAAAGCATTAACAAGTCATAGTTTCCTCATTCCACAGATTTTCACCTTATACCCATGAGCTTAGCTCCTTACAATAAGTCTCATTGCTGCGATATTGAGCAATGAAAAACACTTTTCTTCTAACAGGAAGGGACAAGTGACTTTGAACAAGACCTGGGACTGATTGGTAGGCAAGGTCACATTTGGTATGGTAAACTTCATTTTCTTTAGGAACCCTCAGTCAACTGCTGTAAAGTACAGTTCGAACTTAATCTCAAATATTTAGGCTCAATATCCTTTACTCAGAAGCCGATCGCTGGACAGCCAAATGGAGCTGTACATCAGCCAAAAATGGAAGACAGTAGTGAGACTAAAAGCCATGAGATCTTTAAACTGACTACACTTCCCAATTCAACCATATTACTTAATTATTCCATAGTCGATTTACATTTCAGATAAGACCTATCCTACCCGCAGTCCCTCAGTCTGTACTTATTATCAGTATTTTCCACTTTGCTTCACAGGCTTTTACAGAGGCAAGGCACTAAACAAAGTGTAAATAGCTGAGCTAAATGTCTGCCACAGAAGTCAAACTCTGCATGTGAGGTATAAGTAATACAGCCATATCCATAAGATAAAACATAACAATTTTATGACAAGCTAATGTCTCAGACAAGCTATCCTTTCAAATGCCTGAATTATTAATAGGTATGCCAAACCTGTGAGGAATTCTAAAAGATAGGCATTTATACTACAATTTTCAGGTTATTAGGAAATATAAATAAAAATAGGGATGAGATATTTCATATATATTGTGTCTGAACCTAAAAATCTGCAGCCTGATTTTAGTTCTGAGTTTTGAGCCCCAAGCTTTGTTTAGCCTCCATTTATTGCTGCAGCTACCCCTACACCCTGTCCAGCACAAGCTTTGAAGCAAAAGAAATGACCGAAGGCTTTTACCCGATATTCTTCGAGGTTTCACAGATACGTCTCCCATTAAAGCAGATCATCTTGTGTTGGTATACTAAACTGCTGAATATGGATAGCAATTATTTACCACAATTTGAAGACATTAAGAATTTGTCAGAATCAAATCAATTCTTGGTTAAGTAAGGTACATTAATAATTGGCAGTTGATGAAACTAATATGGATTTTATTTTAAACTGAGAGAGAAAGAAAATATTCATCATCCTTGCCATTTTTATGGAGTTATTCAGAGAATGAATTATTGATTATAGGCACAGGACAAGTGAGTAGACTGTAGATATTTAGGTACTTGTCAGACTAAGAAGTATGATTACATTCAAATGCAGAATTGTGACAAAATGGGTCCAGTGGCTGACAGTTCATTGCCAGTGGAGAACAGGTACACATGGCTTGAATTCATTGTACAAAATCAGGCAAAATACGAAAGAATTTGGTTCAGGGTCACACACAATTCAGGAACAAAGGGCTAGTGTCAAAACAACACAAAAAGACAATCCTCCTCTCTTATCTTCCACATTTCTGGAAAGGCCCCATTCACAACTAGTCCCCAAAGTGGCAGCCCTCTCCAGTACAGAGGTTCTTGTGTTCCCACAGCAAGTCAGCAAGGGATGGGAGGAGAAGGCAGAGCTTGGGTGGGCACCTGCTCCAAAACTTTTGGCACTGCACTTGCTCTCATGAGTAGGTCAGATGCCATTGCATAGCTACAGGCCAGTGTTCACTGATTAGGGATCAACCACTAATTTTTGTGCCAGTGCCTTTCTTGGATTTTTTTTTATTATATTTGAGGGAATTATAGTATTAGAAATAATTTGCCTTCAGCTGTTTCCTTACTGTCAAAGGTCATGCTCTACATTTTGGGCTATATGAAGGCAATCATGATCTTTCTTTGTGAGACAACCTCGCTGCTAATTCTATTTTTCAGCTGTGCTTTTTAATAGCCACGAAATGATGTGATTTAGGCAAGAGCATAATCATAAAATAAATTGTTACATTTGGTTAATGTTATAATTTGTTGGTGCAGCTATGCACGTGAGGCTCAGGTCACCATCTTCATAGAACTGTGTAGCAAGAATAACCTTTGATGCTAAAAGCGATCCTGCTGCTGACATTTTAACTGGAACATTTTCATGGGGCTACTGAGAATGACATACAAACTGCTCTCTGAAAGGTCATACATATGTGTGTATTGATTTAATATTTAGAGATGCTTTCAGCAATCAAGAGGTACAGGTTTCCGCAAACATCTCTTAAAAGCTCTGCATGGGTTTCTTTTAAAACTGCAAGTATAGTGTTCACAAAGCTAAATTAAAACTGGGATTTAATTCTAATTATTTATTTGCCCTTTAAGAAATATTGAGCATTGGGAAGAGATTCAAGCTCATTTTTGTTTGGAAAGCTGAATCTCAGTAGTAAAACTGCAATTATAGTTCCTTTTTCAGTCACTGACCTCCTGATAGAGTTAAGTGAATAATATTTTACTGTAAAGCATTTGCACCACCTGTAATGTGTTATATTCCAATATATTTCAGACCACTGAACTGAGATTTTTTAAAGCTGACTATACAGATATACGGCTGCATATATTTGAAAATTTAAGGAGCTGTTTTCATAGGAATTTACCATATAATGGGGAAGACTTTAAATTTTCATTTGCACAAATACCATCAAAATGAGATAGTAGATGCTTGTCAGTTGTGAGTAAATAAATCCTAATCCTTGAGGGGAAAATGGGCATTGGATTACCCAGTGCAATAGCTCACTTGTCAGGCCTTTGGATAAACTGATGATTAAGGAAAAGCACTTTGTAATGCGTGATTTAACCCTGCTGATTTCATTATAATGATCTGAATGAGACACATATGATGAAGTGACTTAAGATCCACGAATCTCTAGACTGTAAAAGGAGAAAGAAATCTGTAAAAGGAGTCACAATGTTCCACCCCTACACACAATTTGAGACTCTGCTGATCCTTCATAGGTTTGTTGTGGAGGAAAACACTAAGGTCTGGAGTTGTAAGAGCACTTCATTGCCACAGTGATGGTGTTACATTATTTAACTTTTGGTGCCCGGTCCTCCAAGCATGGCTCACAATGCTGCCTAAAGTGACAACATAACATGTAGGAAAACAAAAAGCCCTCCAATAAGCTCAAACTCCCTGCACAAAATCCTCTCCCAAAAAAAATCCAGGGGAAAAGCCATGTTATTTCATTACATTAATTTTGGTGAAGTAGGTGTTGCACAAGTGCACCAGGCTCTGTCCAAGCTTCTCAGAGAAGGAAGAAAACATTGATCCTAATCAGGTTTATTAATGAACTGCGCTCTGGACTTACCACATCTTAACCACATCTTCTTTGTGTTCTGGTCATGCTCAAAAGCAGATCCTGGTTCCTGCAGGGGGAACCTGCAGTAGCCCAAGTACAGTGGAGCTGGGCAGCAACTCAGCTGCAATCCTGAGGATCAAAATTTTTCATTGAGAACCATAAAATATACTTAAATAACTTTTGGGATCTGTGCCCAAGTTTCTTTCTGGCATTTTCTCTCCAGCTTCCGAAAAACTGGGGTGCTTTTAAGGGCCCTGTAAAAATGACATTGTAGGGACTGGAAAGCAAAGTCTCATAGGGGATGGAAACATGGATGAAGTCAGTGGCACATCTGGTTGGGGCTTAGAGTGGAATGCACCCCAAGGCTGCAGTGACATTGTTTCCAGTTGCCCGTGTTCCTACACTGGTTGCTCAGCTGTCACAGTCTTTTTCTTTGTAAGTTCTGCAGAGGCCACTATGTAGAGGGTGTGAAAGTAAAGGTCTTTCCTGAGCCCAACCCACCCCCTGATCCTACAGTCTACTCCTGTCTCTACAGCCATAGATGCAAGCTGTCATCTGTCACAGGGTGCTCATCTTCCTGAGACAGATTTTTCATGGGTGGAGAAGAGAATTTGCATGTGGATTGGTCTTTTCAGGCATTTAACCTGTAGGGTAAAATCCAGTTCAAAAACATCTTACTCCTTTTCTTTAGATGCCCTTTTAGTAGTGTCAAACCTGTACACCTTAACTACTTTTTATGGCTGTTTTTCATACAACTTTTAATTAACAATAACTTTTCGCATTAAAATTTAATTAATTTTTCCCCCATAGTGAATCATTGGTCAACAATTCACAGCAAGTCTTATTAAAATCCAAGGTAATTACTCTCTGCACATACTGAGAACATTACAAACACTTGGTTCTTATGGTCACAATGATTAAGGAATTGAATTTGCTGAATATTATTGTTAGAGCTTACACGTCCACCAAATCAAATGTATTGGTCCTTTGTGTTAGACTTGTAAAAACTCCACTTCACCCAGCCAAGCTACTCAGCTAAATCCTTTCTATCAGATTGGAATTGGAAAGGACTGTGGAGTTTGTAGGAAAATTTGTAAGTGCCATTCTTCTTTTTGTTCTTATTGCTTGGATTGCTGATTGCATTCTCCCCTGTCTGCCTCACCGGATTTTCCACTAGGGATTTACAACAGCTCACCATATAAAGAAGGAAGGAACAGAATAAGTAATGACCCATTGACGCCTGCCAATTCTGAAGAGGTTATTTACCTGTGGCTTTCAAGTATTTCATAATTATTTGACGCTACTGATGGCTTTTGCCAAGTCCACATATTTCTGGACTCCTGCTGCAGACTGCACAAATACATTCCAGGGTTCCAATTATGCACTGGCTCAGCCCAACGTGTAGCTCTTCCACTCAATTTACGATGTTAACAGGTGTTCCTTAGGATTTAGTGTGCACTGTGCCACTCATCACATACCTGCCATCACTTCTTAGGTGTCAAAGGCTCATTCTGCCTTCTTTGTCCCTCCTCACTCTCTGTGCTTGCATGTAAATCACCTCTCTTCTAGCAAACTGCGAGATTCTTGCTGTGATGCTTCATGGAGCCCACTTCACAATGAATGTAGAAAGTAAACAGGTAGAAAATTAATTATTTAAAATGCAGAAGACCTCTGAGCTAAATTTATAAGACCTGGCCTGCATTTGCAAAGCAAAAGTCCTAGTTAGCAGGACTGGATTAAATGCACAAGAGAACTTTTTTGGCATTTGATTTCTCTAAACATTTTAAGACAGAAAGATGCCCACACTGCTAAGTAAGGATCAGTGCCCTCATGAGTCGGAAGGCAGAGTGCATTTCTCTTGCTTTCCTTATAAATCAAAAGTGTTGCAGCCCCCTCACATCCATGCACAGCTCTGCAGGTATTGACATTAAACCCTGTTCCCATTCCAGGTGGGCTTGATTTCGATTGCCTGTGACCTCCTCTGTACTGGTAAAGGTGTCCCTCTGGGTGTCAGTGCAGGTGATGAGGACATAGAAACCTGGATTTACAGAAATGCAGATATACAATCTGACTCCTTTCTCAAGCTAGTAGGGATTTTCAGATCTATTCACAGTATCTCTACACTGATGATAACAACATATTGTATTTCAAAGAGTAATCTGCTAGGGAAAAAGCAAACACATCCAATCTGTCATAACAAAAGGAAAGGAGAATTAGAAGATGTTTCTTTTGCAGGACTACTCACCAATTGTGAAATGCAACTTCAAGGCATTTAGGTCTACTTGCTTGATCAAATGATTAAAATAACTGGCCAACAACAACAGTAGCCTTGAAATTTGTGGCCCTTTAGTGAATGAATCCTGCCAGAATGACTGACAAGCCCGAGCCCCTGTATGTGCACAGCTCCCTATGAGGTAGGTGTTCCTTTTAAAAACAGGGAAGATAATTTCCCAGATTTTTGTCTGGCTGCCACTATCAACAGGCATGTTTCCTAGGACAAAATTATAGTGCATGTATGAAAGTATGATTAAGAGATGAAAGGAAAAAAACACAAAACACAAAAAGGAACAGCTAAGTCACACTGCTACGAAGCTTTCTTCCAGCCAAGATGTTGCAGAGCAAAATGTATGAAACAAGCTATCAGGGGAAACCCTTGCAGTGGGCCTGTCTGCTTTTTGCTGGTGTTGCATTCCTTCACACCTGAGCCTTGGCTATCACTTATTAGACCATTCCTGACATAGCAACATAACCAGGAGATGTATTTGGACAGAGGTAGAAATGCAACAGGGAAGGCCAATAACACTTCATGACACATGGACAATTTTGTGTATTGATTCTCTTCAGATCAAGTAGGTAAACCCTGCAGGGAAGACAAGGGACTGAAAAGGGGTATTATATTAAGTATCACATGAAAAATTAAGTTTCTACTAGAGCTTTAAAATTCCTGGGTTTTTTTATTACCTTCCAGTATTAAATATTTCCTCTACATCTATAAATTTACTTATGTGTTGAAAGGAATTTTTACTTGCAAAAGGAAGAACAGGGTATTTTCTAAATCAGAGCTAAGACCTAGCATCTACAGTTGCTGATTAAAAGAACCAAAACTTGCACTTTCTTTGATGACAGACAGAAAAGTGTGATGACAAAAGCTGTGTGAAACTTGGTAATAACAACAGAAGCAGTCTGCGTGGCTGAGGCAAGGGTTTTAAACAACTTTGCTGTCTCTGTGAGCTCACAACAATGTTCATTTTTAGTTTTCAAAGTTACAAAGGAATAATTACAGCCTTTAGCTGGGAATGAAAAGCAGAAAGGCATTGTGGGCCCGCAGTAAACTTTCTAATGGAGGAATTCTGTGCTTTCAAACTTGCAATGCTAGGTTAGATTTGCACATCATAAGCAAAGCACATTCCAGATGATTAGGTTCTCCATCATGTGCTTTATAGCACCTGAATGATTGCTTCTTTAAAAATACTTCCATAGTTAATTTTAATGCCTGTCACATAAACTATGAGTACCAGGACTCCAAAGTGGTGCCAGCACAGCCATTTGTAAGCCACACTATTTTATGGCTAAATACTAAGTGTAAATATGAAAATGAGATTGGAACAGGCCTTGCTCAGCACTGTTTAATATTGAGTTTAGACTCTTCTCTTTAGAGCACACATAACTTTCCACATCAGCCTTCCCTTAAGTGTGTTTAAATGTGTTTGAGTGCATCCCCCAGCCCTGGTGAAACAGGTGCTCCTATAACACCCTCCAAAGAGTCACCTTTCATGGAGAAATAAATTATAGCAGTGGCAACTGCAGAACAAACACAAGTTGGCTACTGCATATTGTCACAGAAAGGATTAGTTCTTATGAGAACTTCATTACAGTTTGTCATATTTGTGACCAGGCAGCTGTGAAAACATGTAAGAATCCTATACAGATTTTCCATTTCCTGACAGTTCACTAAAACAAAGCAGTGTGGCTGAGAGAAGCAGGGTACATGCAACATAGATGGTAAGGCAAAGCTTAGCAAGCCTGTTCAACTTCATTACATGCTGCAGGATGGAGAAGCTATGAGATTTGTAGCTATCTGGCTCTCCAAGGCAGCTGGACTGAGAGCCACTCACTGCTCTGCTGAGGGAGTTCTTGTTTTAGCATTTGTGAGCTGGGGAGCTCGAGTGATTTCAGCACACAAACTCCCCAGAGCACGCCGTTCTCCATGTAAAATCTTGGCGACAGCAGCCACTTCTCATTCCAGATTCCAAACATGTCCCAGGCCCACCTCTCCCTCCTTGATCCTTGGGCTGGAAATGCTGGTTGTGTACAGCTGGTCAGAGAGTGCCTTAAGCACCTGGTTATTCTCATTTGCCATCTGCACCTTCCCCACTCTTCTCACTACTGCTCTGATTGCCTAGTATGGCTGCAGAAGAAGATTAGCAAATAGAGACGAGTTAACGAGTCTACTTTAAGGAAGATTTGAGTTCTTCACTGCAGTGTCATCGTCCCTGTTTTCAGCCCTGAGGTAGCAGCAACCTGAGAAGAAAAGCACAAGGAGTATTAGGAGTAAGGGAGAAAATGGCCACTGCTGCACTATAAACTCCCTTCACACTCTAATCTCCATACAACTCTGCAATTCTCTCCCTTCGTCCCCAGGCAATGGAATAGTGGGTAGGAGATACCCACCTGTCCCCAAAAGCATAAGGCTTTTACTAATGCAACTTGAAAAAATACTCAACAGCAATTCTTAGTGGTTTTGGGGGAGTGTGTGTGTGTTTGTGTTCCTCAATGAACAGAACTTTCTCAGAAGCTTATCTAAATAGGTTTTCCAATGGACTAGAGACAACCATGAATCCTAGCACTTTTGTTCTCCCCTAGGAATTTTATAGTAGCTTGCATGTAAAAATGAAACAAAAATCCCTTTGAAACCAAACATAAAGAAGAAACACCACTGTCCATGCTTCTCTGCAGAAGAACAAAAGAATTAGATGACTGATGGTAGACATGTTGCTCAGGCAATATGGCAAAATGCTCAGAGGTTATGATTGTGAATGAAATATAAGACTCTGTGGAACAGAAAATAGAAATAGAGGTTGAAGATTTATATGGGGTGATAGTTTTTTGGTGTTTTTATTTTTCAGGAAACTAGATTCATGTTCCCAGTATTGAATGTATTAAGTGGCTTCATTTTCACTTTAGTTCTGATGACTACGTAGCTGAAATTCTATTGCGACGGCATTATTTTGAATTTCCTGATTTCAGGACAGGTGCCTGAAATCTAATTGAAATAGCCTGAGATGATTCTAAATTGTCCTTAAGTAGCACTGGGCTGCTGTGCATTTGCCACTTTAATGAAGTCACTGCAACAAGACATTCTGTCACCCAGAGCAGCAAAAGCCTCACTGCATGCTGCAATAATTTAAGCTCAGCTATTTTTATTTTAGATTTAACATTTTTCCTCATTTTTTGTTGCTCTGCTCCATCTCTTTGGTCGTGGTGTCTACACTAGGAATTTAGTTCAGCTGTTTCACTCCACAGCTCTGTTCCTACTGAGCTCCATCTCCTGGTGTATCATCAGTACCCATTAACAGCTCCTAGATCTGTCCCAGCTGTTTTACGCAGCTTACCCTGATACATTGTGGCAAATTGTTATTTTACAGTGCATTGTCTATTTATTTTTCCAGTGTATCATAGAACTTGCCTACCTTGCTCTTGTAGGAGACCCTATCAGCAGTGGTATTGCTTTACATATTATTCCCACATATGTTACAAACTATGAAGCAGTCACAACAAATATGCCAGTGAAAGCTGTTCTCTGATCAGCCTTTCTTTTTCTGCTAAAGAACTTTCTTTTTTGGGCAAGAAAAAGTCATTAAGAATGTTTTTACTCAAGTAAGAAAACAAATGAGCAAAAGGTTGGATCAGAAAAAAACAAACATCAGATAAAGGGAGGGCGTGAACTAGAGATAAATTGCAGAATAATTACTGTCAATAACTTGTTATTCATTTTATTGTTGCCAATCTCCTGGTTTTTCATTGTATAATATTTAGATAAGAGATTACTGCTGGGAATTACAAGAAGGAAGACAGGAAGAATAACATCCAGCTATCCAGGCTGTAGATAATCTCACAGTCAGGCTGCATTTGCAAAAAACCTGACGGTGGCATTAGACTATACTAAGATTACCTGAATCAATCCCATGTACCTGTCTGCCCAGCTGGAGGCTAAACAGTGACAGATGTAGGACAAGGACACATCAGTCTCCCTCCAGCATTTCCCAAGCTGCAAGCAGCCCTACTCCTACCACAGAGTGCAAATGAGGTATTTCCAAGCTGGAAAACTGCTTGGGAGAGGCTCTGCATCCCAATCCTCCATGCACATGTTGTAAAACTATGAGGTAGTGAGGAGTGAAGAAAGCTGTGTAAGCTCCCTGTGAGCAGAGGGAGGAGTGGGTTTCGGACAGGTCAGTCTCGCAGGTGGCCATCGCTAGAGACTGACAGACCAACAGCCTTGCGGTTTTTGCTCAGTCTGTGACCCTTTGTGCTGTGTTAAGCCTAATCATGTGTCATGTGCACGCAAGAGAAGACCCAGAGCACTCCGGATTCAAGCAAGTCTTTCTGACCTTCAGGGAGTACACGAACTTTAAAGCAGCTCTGCCATGAAAAAATAAACAGAACCACTCTACTATCTCTTTTTCAAACAAGCAAGGGAGCACAAAACCCTCTGTGTCTTTCACATCTGTGAAGTGGTTCTGTGTATGTGGCAGGTTGAGATTTTGTTCTCCACCTGTGAGCAGGTAGAAATCCCGGTGGTGTCTCTCCCTTCACAGATTGTGGGGCTTTTACGGAAGCTGAAGCCCTTACCCAGCTGTGCCCCTCTTCCCAAGAGTGGTCATAAGCCACCCCAGGCAGAGGAGGCAGGTTTCACATCACCTTCATTCAAGATGTAGATACACACATGGAAAATTGTAACTGCAGGACCTTGGGATAGCAACAAAGACTGGATTAAAACTCCTTGATTAAACCTCAGGCTTCCATGCAAAGTACTAGTATTTGACTTCCTCTTGTGATGGATCTGTAAGTGTTAATTCAGAACGGGTAGCTGGTGAGGTCTACCTGATTCCCCTGGTCCCTTTCTGCATCAGCTGCACTGCAGACTCTGTTGTTGGCATCAACAGGTGGACTTGATGATCTTAGGGGTCTTTTCCAACCTTAGTGATTCTCTGATTCTAACGCACCCAGCCAGAGTAGCAGTACTGCCCGTCTGTGTATGGGAGGCACTGCAGACTGGGGCCCATGTTGTACACCCACAGAAGATAACCAGCAGGCTGAGACATAGGTTCAAAAATATTAAGAGCAGATAAAGTTGCAAATGAGACCGTGAGAACAAAAATGGTTCAACAAACTCTGTGCAGGGGAGTTACTAATGGCACCTATATGGTGTTCTGTAAGGATCTCTCTTGTGTCCACTAGCTTTCCGTGTTTTTGCTAATGAGCTGGGTGGTGGAAAGGATAATGATTCCTAAATCTACATGGTCCACCCACACAGAAAGAGAGAAAGGGAAGAAAGAACAAAAATTCTGACAAATTGGAAACACAAACTGACAAAATAAGATCCATGGTAATAGGGACAAGTAGAAGTTTCTAAGCCAGGCAGAAGCAATGATTTGCATGAATACAGCTGGTGAACTTCTGGACAGATAGGAGTTTTGCAGAAAAGAACCTGGGCATATATTTTGTTTGAGTGAATAGTATCAGACTGCTGTCAAAAAAAAGCAAACAAAAGATAAAGCCTATTGCACTGTATGAACAGGAGCAAAACCTGCAAGAAAATGACAATTTTCTTTCAATTGTAAAGATTCTGATGAAATACTCTATACATTTTTAGGTAGTATGCAAGTAAAAGGGTGCAGGGTAAAAAAAAAAAAAAGAGTGGAAGTCAGTATTAATAGACACAGCTTGCAACACAAGAGATTTGGCATAGATGTCAGGGAAAAAGTTTCTAGTGGTAAGTATAGCAAGTCACAGGGATAGATTTCCTGGGAAGCCTCCCAAAATAGATTGGCATCTGTAAGCTAATGTATAGTTGATTCTACTGCGGGTAAAAGGATAGATGGGATGATATCTTGATTCCCTAATTTTTGACAAAATATTTAGTTTACATTTAAGCAAAAGCAAAAAATGCTACTGAGTTCAAATGATCATATTACATTGCACAGCTTAAAATGCAGCTAAAAGAAAAGCAGGAGTTTTTGCTTTATATTTATTTAAAAGAAAAAAATGAACAATGAGTTATACATAAATTCTTCATTATGAAAAGATACAATTTAAATGCCTCCAACAGTGCACTAAAGCTCATATCCTCTGGGAAATAAGCAATGTCCCCTCTTTGACTAACCAATATTTGCATGGAGACAAATTATCTGTGCACATGGCTATAGTCTCACAATGAAAGACAGTCAATTTAATATGAAGAATAATGGAGACCAGAGTGCTGAAGGAATTTAAATTATTACTTCCTTTTTTTCTTCTCAAATAGAGGAAGGGTGTGTTTGTGCATGTGTGGGTGTGTGTACATGCACACACACGTGTCATGTTTCTATGAATACACACATTCATGTCTAAATTCACATTGTATCAAAGTAATGTTTTATTGTGTTGGGTTTTTTTTGGGGGGGGGATGGGGATTGTTTGTTTGTTTATCCTTTAAATTATATTAAAGGACTCTGGCTTTACAGCTTCATAGTGTTTATTCATTGCTAATGGCAATTTGAGCGTGGTGGTCTCAGTACCAGCCTCTTATCCACACAGGCAGAGGAAATTTTTATAGAGATGGCTGCAAATGGTGCTTTGCACTGTGCTACAATCTAAGCAAAACACTCATTGAGCACACACAGAGGTGGTCTTATTTTAAACCTTCTTCCTTCATCTCCAGCCAAAGAAATCCTTAGCAATTGCTATATACAGGCCAAGCTTTTATCTTCAACTTGTTGTGCTATATTATTCTACTAGAAAAACACTGAGAGAATATTTGGATAATGGATTATACTTTTCAGCCTGAGGTAATTCAAAAGGTTGAAGGGATTTTGCTCAGTGTTATATCCAGTAAACAGAGTATCACCTTTTAGCACAGCCAAGAATGGAAATGTTCGGCTGAAAATGTAAACATGTCGGTAAGTTATGAATGTGAAGAAAGGAAATGATATTGTTTTGCTATGAAGGTTCAAAATAACCACTGAAATGGCTCTAAGCAAACCTCAAATCATCCAGTCACATGCAATTCTCAGCACTTCTTATTTACCTTGCTGTTAGAAATAAGAAAAAAAAAAGAGATTTTTATATTGAACCGCTTTTCTCTTTTAGAGTGCGATTCCACAATGCTTTAAGGTCTCATACACAGAAATTAAATACAGCTATGGAGTGAAGCCACAGTTTTAGAAGTACACAAGCTGTATGTGCCAATTTTTCTAAACGCCTAACTAAAAACTGAGGTTGCAAACCCACTAATGACACAGGTTCTCACTGGGGTGCCTGGAAGAACACTCTGTTACTGTGACATGGAGCTGTGGGCTCCAGGGTCATGGCAGGTCAGGTTCTCAACTCATGCCAAGGATCCCTTGATTAGAAAAATAGTCCAGCTAAGAGATGATTTAAATTTCCTCCGGCACTTCTGGAGTCTACAATTTCATACAAAACAAACCTGAGCTAGGATGTAGGTCTTTCAAACCATGTTGCTGAAACTGCCTACAGTCACTAAATGATAAAGACTTTAAAAATGGTGACACTCTAGTGCTCTTTGGCAGAAGTTTGCTTCACCCTATGCTGGCAGTCATGTCCTGCACCTGTCCCACTCACGGCCACATCTGCTCAGTTGGGCTCCTCCTGTGTGCTTGCACAGACCCAGGGATCCGGTGGCTGGAAGGAACTGCTGGAAAGGGTGCTGCTGTCTGCTCAAAACAGCTCCTTGTCCAGCTCTTTGTCAAGGTCAGCTGTAGGTGTTTTAGACATATGCCACAGTCTTCATCTCTCTCCCTCTTTGTCTTGGCTGGGCTTGTTAAGGTTTTCAGGAACTTCATGAACACTCAGACCCACAAATACATAGTTTTCTGTACCACACAATGCATACTACGTACAGATTTGTCAGAGAGCTATTTGCATGAACAGCTAAAATAGTGATAGTGCACCTTGTTACTAAATATGTATGAATGGCTGCTCAGGTATGCAGGAGAGAATGGAAACTCTCACGTTTGGACCTCCAGGGCTGTCAAAGTGACCTCTTAATAGACTGGCAGGGTCTATAAATATCATTCATTCATTTTATCAGCTTATTTGTTAGAGCTTGGATTTTTTCTGATGTATTTGCCTACTCCCAATTTCAAAGGTCAGTTTGGCTAGTATGAATCGTATTCATGATTCACAGAATTACACTCTGTAATGTTGCCAAGAAAAGAAGCTGAAACACAGTAAAACAGCCCTAGGAATAACATTCACTCTTCTCAGTATCCTGGGGGTTATCTCTTATGCTGCAAGAAGAAACCACTTCTACTGCTACCACAAGTAGAAAGGACATTCAAATTCTGGTGAGCAAGCTGTCTTTAAGCTTGAATGGCTGCGGTTGTTCATCCATTAACTGTAGATCTTACTCATACTGTCCCTTCATGGTTACTGAGTTTTGATTGCTTTGGCTGGGTGTAACAGAAAGGCTGCGGTTGTTATCAACAAACACTGTCAATCAGCTTATTTGTTGACTTTGGTGCAAAAATTCACTGGCTTGGCTTCCTGCTCTGTACACAGCTCTGGTAGTGCATTGCCCTGTAAAACAAATGTGTTCCTCCATAATCTTCCTTTTTGTTGCCAAATCTCATAGATACTGAAACAGTGTCCTGCTATATGGTGCTGGGTAGGCAGCACACAGGCACCACGTTTAATCCACAGTATTTTGTTTCTTCATTTTCAGTTTGCAACTGGCTATTTCCAAATGATGGATCTATCAGTGTTTACCTTCAAATTAAAAGATGTAACTGCCTGGAATTTCACCACTAGATATGAAAGCTGTATGGCAAACCTACTGCGTTTGGATATGAAGTGTAATAAGGTTAGTGCTCTTGCTCTGTACCAGTAGGGATTAACTTGAATTCCACCACATTTCTAGATACAGAAATGTTTGTCTATTAATTGCCTGTTTAACATTATGTATTGAAGATATTTACTGCAGCCTCATAGTAAGGCAAGCAAATACTATTTTGCCCTCTTCAATGCAGTTAAAAAAGAGTGTTTTATTAGCCTACTAAGGACAGCCTCCCTGCACCCCATGGCCGTCTGCTTGTGCCCCACAGCTGCCTGCCTTCCTGCCTGCCTGCTGGGCACCCCACAGCCTTGTGAAAGTGATAGGCACCAAAGAGGTGGGGGTTTGATGCCGAGTTTCGTCCCTATGCTGTGGAACTCAGGTCTCACCTGGATCACAGCAGTTCCTACTTGGGATTGCTTACTCTACTTAAACGTTTCTATTTTTCCTTACTCTGTTGCAAGGAAATGCTGCAGAATGCTACAGAACTTCAGTTTCCTAAGTATCTCCCCCTTTTCCAGGCACTTTACATGCCCGGCTGCCTGCAGATATCTTCCTCATGAGTGTGAAGTGCCAGAAAAGTGTTCCTCAGAGAGGTTTTTTGTTCCTAATGGCCTTCTCAGACAGGCCACAGTGGAATTAGGAATTAGTGTGGTGATTTAATTGGACAGCTTGCTTTATTTTCTACACACTGAAGATTTTCCCTCCATCTGCTTTCATGGGAATAAAAACTACAGTCCTTAAATGGAGGAACTGGACTGAAATTAGTGTACTTTACTAGCATGAGGGATGAGTAGAAATGAAAAAAACCGCCCATATTATGAAGTAATGTTATTTCCGGATGATTCTTGGTGAATCAAAGCTGAATGTTGTTAACTGTTGTTTTTCTCTTTCTTACCTTGGTACAGGCCAGGGATGCCTCTTCTTCAGCCACATTGCACATGGTTGCCTCTAAGCCTGGGTGCGAAATACCCTGGCCTGACTTTGAAGAAGCTTTTGTGCACTTTCACTCTATCAGTGTTACTCCTTCAGGCTCCCCATCCACATCTGCAGCACACTGATGCCTCATGGTTTGCTGGCAATTTTCAGTGCTAATATCTAGCAGTCACCTCAGCAATAACAAAGTATATAATTATGCCAGATCTCTTCCCAGCTATGTTTAATGACAGGTTAGTCTGCCTTTCGATATTCAAAGTGCATTGTAACAACAAGCCATGTCAGGACTAAGGGCAGAAATTGGCTTAATTGAACACTTTATATGAAGGCAAGGGCTAATGTTACTTTGACAAAGTTAAGACAGCATTAAATCAGAGACGCTATCTTCATAGAGAGCTGCTCAGATCTATTAATATCCTGCTTTATATAAATTAACTTTTTCTATAAGAAAATATCTGCTGTTAGACTAGTTCTATTTTATTCTTCAGTCAGAAAAAAAATATACCCCTGGATTGATCGAAAACATTTCCAGTTTGAACCACATTACTTAGCAGACATTGATTTTATTAGTCACATGGTGTTGTTCCAATCACCCAGCTGAGTGCATATTCAAGCTCCTTGAGCAACAGTGCTTGCCTTGGCAAAATGCAGTATTTGGTTTCCAAGGACACTTTTAAATAAATTGCTAAAATTGTTTTTCTACAAACGTGGAGGACAAAATGCTTTTCACTTGAATGTTCATAGAGAGAGAAAACAAAAGGAGTAGAGGCAAACATTGCTGCTTTCAACCCAGGTCTATGTTACAGTGAGTAAATAGAAAATGTTTTTACTGTCTCCAATCAGAGGTTTCAAATATCCCCCATTTCTGGGTTAGGAAGGAAAGAAAATATTTCAAATTAGAATGTAAAAGAGGCCTCAATAACTGGCAATGAAGGTCTCCAGTTATGGGGGATCAGGTTGAGTCTCGGTCACCACGCTAACCCTACAAAACACAACTGCTGCAGGAAGAGCTGAGTCCGTACTGTCACGGCACAGCTGGTGGCAGAGGTTTGTGTTACTGATTTGAATTGATAAGTCAAACCCTGTGAATTTAAATCCCTGGTCCTTGTTCTAGTGTAGGGTTATTTCTTATCCAAGGATAGGTGCCTTGTTCTTTCTGGAAACTCCTTCTTGTGCCCTTGAAAAATTTTGGTGTTGAAGAATCAAACATTCCCAGGAAAACCAGTTTTGTTGGACAATTGCTATTTTAAAGGGAGGAGATGGTGAGCTATGTGAACATCGTCTCCTCATACCCGGACTGAAGCTTACCTGCGGATTTTGACATCCAGTCCTGAATGGATGTAAGCATGGCAGGGATAGTTCCTTTTCAGAAGAAGATGAACAGCATTTTAAAATTGTATTGCAGATGGCTCACTACATCAGAATGGTTCTGTACCTTAGAGACTACAGAAACTCAGCTTCTAAGAGTCACACTTTTCACTCATGCCAAGGCAAAAGATCCCTACTGGTATGCTTTAGGAGTGGAGTGCTCAACACAGCAAACACACTAGAAATATTTTCTTGTTTAACCGAGTATTTCTAAGCTTTTCTAATTAATACATGAGGCCTCTTCTGATGCAAAGCTTTATACACAAGGCAGGCACCATTAATAAAATGTTCTGTGACATTTGGCAAATCAGGAAACTTCTGGCTACATTAATCAATGGGAAGCAATCACTTCAAAAAGTCTGCGTTTCTGAAGAAATGCATGCATGTTGAAATTAATGTAAATGGATAATAAAAAAATATTTTCACACTTTACTGACAAGTAATGGTAGAAATCATTATCCTAATGGCTTATGAACTTTTTATGCTAGAGTGATGTACAATGGAAACATAATGACTTTCTATTCAGCACCTGACATAATAAATTAATGGAAATTATTAATGCACAGCATTTCATTTCTGTGTATGTTTTCTGTTAACTACAGAGAGAATACAAGTGATGCTCTGTCCGTCATCATGTCTTAACCTCAAATCTTCATCTGGACTAGTATAACAGTCTCTTTAGCTACAATGGACTAAAACTAGCACAGCTTCTCCAATCTGGATGCAGTTAAATCTTTCATACCAATAGAGCAGTTCCCAAAGGGGCAAGAAAGTACATAGGTTTTATAGCTTATACCTGTCTGCACCTGTGCCATTGACAACAGAGACCTCTTTCATTTATTTATATTTCATTTATTTATATTTGTAATGTGGTTGGTATTTTCAGCATCTAGGAATAGCTTCTGTGTTTGGATCCAACTTCAGTTATAAATTGACATCAGTATTTCTCCATCTCCAACTCCACATGCTCTCATTAACTTCATACTGCGGCTGAGTTTATCATCACTGATATTTCAGGTAAGCATTCCTGTGCTCTCGGGAACAACCGATGGTGTCCACATGGACGGTGGAATCACTGCAGCACATCAAACCTGTCACTCTGCAGTGCTTGGAGCTGCAACAGTCTTCAGTTCTGTATTTTGCTGGAATTGCTCAAGGTGAGGCATGCTATATCACCATAAGTTTTACACCCTGTACTTGAGGTGGTTCTGCTAGTAAAAACCCAACACAGACAGTTACAACCGTGATATCCTTGCCCTGTCCCTAAGGCTTTCCTGCTACCACTGCCACAAACTACTTAGCTATTATACAGGATTCACCTGTAGTTAAAAATGCCACTAGAGATACATTCAAAAACTGTGTAGGACCTTTATCTCATATATCTGTGTCCACATTTTTGGGAAAGGGAACTCTTGTACCAGCAGAGTTAAAGCAGAGTAAAGAAATAAGGCTTTAGAATCCGAAAACCATAAGATTTGGGGGCAACTGCCTCAAAGAAAGAAAAAGAACGGGTGTTGAATTTTGTGCCAATGTCCTAATGTGACTGGAGGGTAAGAAGAATACAACCAACTTTCCCTCAAAGGAAAAAAAGGGAGAAGAAAAAAAAAGAAAAAGGACAAAAGAAAAAAGAAAAACAAAGAGAAATAAAAAAGAAATAAAAAAGGACAAAAGAGAAAAGAAAAAGAAAAAAAAGAAAAAAGAAAAAGAAAAAGAAAAAAGAAAAAAGAAAAAGAAAGAAAAAGAAAAAAAAGAAAAAGAAAAAGAAAAAGAAAAAAAAAGAAAAAGAAAAAGAAAAAGAAAAAGAAAAAGAAAAAGAAAAAAGAAAAAAGAAAAAGGAAGTAAAGGGGAGAATTAAAAAAGAAGAAATGAAAAAGGAAAAAAAACAAAACTAAAAAAATGTGCAACTTGCCACAAGTTTGGAAAAATTCAGTGACATTTGCAAAATCTGGGATAATTACAGCTCTTCAGTTAGATTGAGCCATTACCAAAAAGAAGAAAAAGTTTGACACTCAGAATTTCTCTCCCAAAGCGCTTCCCTGTCAGCATGTCCTCCCAAGCTGGTAACCAGCTTGGCAGGTCGAGGAAGCTCTTGCGCTTCTCGTGACGATGACGTGCTCTCAGCAGCCCGTGCATCGCAAGCCAGGAGCGGACAGAGGAGATGTCACCTCCAGGGATGGTGGCAGAAATAGCCATTTGCGTGTAGGGTTTTGTTCTTATCGGCAGGAGAAGGCCTTTGAGGAATAAAGCCTAGGTTACACAAAAGCATAAAAGCAGAACTCCTTTTTTTTTGTCTGCAGGTACTTCCATTATACAAGCTAGGGCCTGCTGCTCACAGAGGTTTCTGTGTAAATGAGAGTCTGCCCTCGCACCACTGCAGCAGAACAAAGAGTCTCAAAGCAGAAGTTGGCACACACTGGTGTTAAAGTTCCTCACAAAGGCCGTGTGGATAGCAAAAGACATGTGCAAGGCCCTGGTTCCTCCCATGCGTGTCCCCCCCCACACACACGGCGTGCTGAGCTTTGCCCTGGGCTGCCTGACCGCAATTCCCATTACGACGGCACACGGCGCCAGTCGTGTGATGCCACAGCCAGGGTAACAAATGTGTGATGAATTGCATGGCTTTCATGTGGCAGCTGACTGCACCCAGCTCACCCGCAGCACAGCGCACGTCCTGCACTCAGCTTTGTCAGTGCACCCCCAGGGACGCTGCAGACTGCTATTGCAAACAAGTAAATACAGACACGGAACTCTCTTTTGTAAGCTTCTGTCTCTTCCCTCATTTCAGAGCTTTCTCACCCGCCAAGCGCTGATGTCTTGCTGTGTATTTCTCAAAAGCCAGGAAAGAGTAAATTTAGATTCTCTCAAGGATAGACTTAGAATGAGAACACTCACAGTACTTCAGGGGAAAGCAGAAAAAAAAGCTTTTCCCACTGACATAAAATTGGACTTTTTAGTTAAACACAAATTCTCTGCAGTTATTGTTGTCTGATATTTCAGCCAACTCAGCTACTGTCTACAAACACGACTGTTACCAAAGGATGCTCAGTCTCCACAATAGTCAATTTTAAAAAAAGTTTGATTCCTGCAAAACCATGATCAGAAACATGGAAGCACTTATCAGAACCTAAGGGAGGAAGTAGAGCAATGACTTACTGCCGAAAGATTTCACAGACAGACAGTAAGCTACCAAGTTCCTGATTCATTCACTGAAAGAAGGAATTGTAATGCATATCACACAATTTGAAGAACAGGACAACAGGCAAGTGTTCCTCAGCTAATACAGAGCAAACTCCAAGGTGTCTCTTCAGGGTACAAACCAAGAGGTAAAGGGCATCAATCTACACGAATTAGAGACACAGAGGAGAGGAACCCCCTTGGCTCTTGCTTTCTACTTGTGCCAGAGCTGTTTGATGGTTGTGACACTAGACTAGAACAAGCAGGAGGGAACTAAAAAATCCATCCATAACCTTTGAAGATGAGCTCAGGAGTCTTCAAGTGAGTGGGTATAGTTACAGTCACACCAAAGGATGACGTGCATCTGCAAGGAAAAATTAACTATCCCTCTCTTCTCTATGACTGCATGTCACCAGGATCTTTTTCAAGGTCATTTGAGACATGAATATGGCTTCTCAGGTGTAATTTTTTTCTTCTTCTTTAGCTGTAAAACAGTATTGGACAGCTCAGTGATGTGATCGATATATTTCAGATGTTTCCTGAAGTTGAATCACCTGACTTATGTAGGAGGGCAGTATATAACGATGCTGTTTTGCTTTACAGCTCGAAAAGGCAGGCAAGGATGATGCAATGTCTTCAGGAATGTTGACATGATTGATATGTAGCCATATCCCCAAGTGCAATAGTACAAAATAAAACCACAGGGAAGCAAACTCTGATCAGGGTGTACCATAAGCGCAGTAGTAGAGCCGGCTGCATCCCTGCTTTGTCAATGCAGGAGAGATTGGCTAACACACTCGTGGGCACACTGCTACTTGGCTAACACAAATGAACCCTGCAAAGCTGCCATTAAATAAAGAAAAAAAACTCCCAGAACTAAACAGTCTGTCAAAGTACTCTCAAGAGAAGAGGAATACCGAGGCAATGTCAGCCTGGTTGCCATCAGGCATGGCTTGATGTTTGTGGAGAGTGACATTGTGAAATGCTCCTGAGAAATCTCCCTTTGGCATGGGGAAGAGTTTTCACGTTTACCCTAGAACCACTTACTGAGCTATTTGCACTCATTGCCACAAGAGTTTCTGTCAAGAGGACAGCTGGGAGCTCTGGCAGGAAAATGTTTCTTAGGGTGCCATTCACCAAGAAATACATGATACAAGAAATCCAACTTTTCTGAGTTGTTTGAACCATAATGCAAACATTACCCAGCTTGAAAACACAGAGATGCTCTGGATGGAAAAAGGAATGTTAATGAGACCGTGGAGGAGCCAAAAACAGTGAGTGTCAGGAGAAACATGTACTCCTTTTGCCCTGCATAGCAAGGATGAACAAGTGCTTCAAGGAGTTTTCTCTCTTCTGCAGTTCCAAATTGCAACAAAAAGGGAGATAGAAATATTTTAATGATGTTGAGGGGGAAAAAATATTTTGGTGAGAATGAGGAGGAAGGAGGTTGGTTGCTTGCTGTTTAAAAAGAATAAAATAACTTTTCAAATAAAAATCTTGGAAACAAGACCAAAGGTACATTTCCAGAAACATCAGCCTTTTAGAGACAAATTATCTAAAGCTTGGTTTGCACATATTCTAATGCTCACAAAGTAGAGCAACATTATTAATAATAAGTAGTCAAGGTAACTATTGCATGGTGCTTGACAAGATGAACTGATCAGCCCTATCACACTGTTGAAAAGATACGTGTGCCTTGATTTCCTAGACTTGGAGGTAGCTCTTTTTTCGGAAATCGGTGCTTCTAATACCGTATATTTAAAGAACCACAGCCTAACTGATGAGCTACTTATATGTTTCTGCTCCTCTAGGTTACTCTGGATCGTTACCTGACTGCACAAAGTTCCATTCTCCAAGTGGCAAAACTTCCCATGCCTTTGGATGCAGAGTTGGGCTTTCAGATCAAATTGCCTGTTTTTCTGCAAAATTATGCTGCAGTGGGGGAAGAACGTGGCTGGGCATGTTAGATAAAACCTTGCATTTTAATGCTCTCTCTCCTTCACAGTTCTTTTTCTTTAAGCGATGAAATCATCTGCAAAGTATGCTTTCTGTTAATTAAGACAAGGATTTTGGCCTTGCTGCCCTCCTTGCTTCATTTACATGACCTATCGAAAGTCTCCCTGCTAATACTAATCACATACTGCCTTGTTGACGATCTGACTTCTGCTCAAGTAATGCACTTGATTGTAAAAACCCTAGGTCTCTGTTGTCTAGCACAAAATTCTACTCTACCTGCAAGTTATTCACTGACCAGAGTGCTTCATCAACGCAAAGTTGTTAGTTAACTTCTTGCTTATTGCCCTAGTGCAGGAGCATCAGGTGATTGCTATTTTGAAGCACTCATCCCAAACTCTGGCTGCGCAAATCACATGCCCACTGCACATGCAGTCTGGATTTTAAAAGGTAAAAGCAATGGGGTATATTTGCAGCTCTGTAATGGTGGGAATTAAAAGCATAAATCCTCTCCCCGTGTACAGAAGGTTTGTAGCTTAGTTGCTGTTAAGTGTGTGAAAAATTTGGACTAATCAGGCCATCACTAAGAGGTACAATATGCAGGGGGGCCACTCAGTATAAAACATATTAGGACTTTTCAGGTTCATTCTCTCTTCTATTCGTTTTAGACTTTTTGCCTTACTTTGACCCTATAAAGCTATTTAAAGGATGTTAAGTGCTTTGTTCACTGCAATTCACAGGCCATAGCTCCTATCCTCTCTTTTATCTCTGAAGAAAAGGACAAGAAAAAAGAAAAAAGGTGGGGAAAAAAGCCTCTCCGTCCTCATTACAGTCATATGGCCGATGCTAATGCTTTTTACAGAAGTCTCTCACCTGGGATGTTTTACTCATTCCCCTTCGACTGATTGTTATTAAAGGTCTTTGGAGATACTTTTGTTTCATCCTTCTGTTCTAGTTTAGCAAGGGTGATGACATACCAACTGAAATGTCTGGAGGCTTGTTAGCAAAAACCCTGTCACTGGGAGGGATCAAAGTGTTTTTGTGCTGAGTCCCTGGGGCACTGATCCTGGCAATACAGATGGACTCAGATGCAGCCTCCACATGGTTTAACATGACAAGCAGCTGGATCCTCAAGCCAACAGACAGAGTGTTGTTTTCTCAGGATGAATAGTGTTTCTCCAAACCAAGGGGTGAAATGAGCACCACTGCCAGAAAACCTTAATTTATTTTGGGAAATAAGGGGAAAAAATACTACTTCTTTCATCTCACTGAGAAAAAGAAACCGATTCTTCTCTCTGCAGAAACCACAGAAGGAGGACCTGAGCAAACTCATCACTGCACATCAAATTTTTGAACAGCAGGGGAGTTCAGAACAATTCACTTACGTGAGGCCACGTGTCTGGCTTCTGTCTGTGTTAATAAGTAATGGTTTTAAGCTGAAAATAAGCCCAACATTGACAGTCAAATGTATATGTAATTCTTGCTGTCTAGATGGAAGATGATCTACAAACACGAGCTGGCTGTACATCCATGATTAAATAATTGACTGGCTGACAACTGAGACCAGTATTTGGCTTGATGCCCTGACTGGACAGGAAATGCCATTTCCTGCATCTTGGTAAAGCAGATGTCACTTGGTCCCTCCAGCAAAATACATGGCACCAGGGGCATCTTTAGTAAAGGTTTCTTCCAACACATGCAGTAGTGGTCAGCTAAAAAATATTCTCCTGCAGTTATATTAGGCACTAGTTTTTAACAGGCTAAACATTTAGGAGGACAATTATGCAACAGATATATCTTCATAGCTGGCTACATCTGTTGCAGTGCTGATTTCCCAGACTGGTGTTCCTGCTCTCATTTAGGCTGTGCCCCTCCCTGAGGCCACACTCCCTCCTGCACAGAAACACAGCACTTTCTCAGGAAAGTGGAGTTATGGCAAAGGCTCACGAGTTCAGGGTGGCTTCTGAGTTAAGTACAGCTTGGTAGTTCTGAGCTAGTTGTTTTGCTGTCTGTCTTGGTTTCCATTAATTTAACCTACAAGGTTTCATTATTTTTGTGGTTTGCCAGTACAGAAATAGTAACTGTGACTGCAGTTAGCAAATAGCATATGATTGATGTTTTCCAGTCTGAATATGTGCCTTTCTTTAGCAGTTTACTACACAGATGCGGATTAAGCTTAAATTCCTAAGTCACCTGGCATGCCATTTATTTTGTTGCCCAGCACTTCAGAAACTCTTGTGGAAGGTAGTCGGCTTCTCTGGGGGTAGCCAGAAATGTGAAGGAAGCAATGTGCAATATGTGCAAGCACCAGTCTCTTCCTATGATTACTTTTCAGTTGGTTTAATTCCCTGGACCAGCTCACCTCAAAATCACACAAATACCATCAAAGAAGAAAGAGAGGAGATGAAGAAGGGACAGGGGGTCAACTGCAATCCCAGATGGCAGCTGCCTCTGTGAACATGAGATCAGGATCCCAGCAGACCTGTATTTATAGTCTTTCCCAGAGGGGAGGGGAGGTAGTTTAGTTCTTGCCTTCTGGGAGAACTAACAGCATTGCCATCTCGCCAGAGATCAGCGCTGCCAGTCTGTTTTGCCAAGAAGCATTTGGGACTGCAGAGTAGATGCTCCCGTGATGAAATATGAAGAATTTGCATTACCAGATTACTCCACCAATCTAATGCACATTCTGTCCCTGACAGCAGCCAGCACAGGTTCTTCAGAGACTGAAGTCCTCATAATAAACAATTTTACAGCCAATAGAATTGTGAAAGCCTGTATACAGACAGATCCCTGCAGTTTTCAAATTCAGTGTGCCCAAGTTAAAACTGACACCTGACTGTAGGATTTGGCCTAGAAGAAAATGTCGAGCCCCTGTTACCCTCAGAGCTTATGCTACTAACAAACAGTGAAAACACAGAAGGAGTCCCAGAGTTATCTGCACAGTAACAAAGGACTGCCCTTAAAGGACACAGGCTTTAGTTTATATTTACAGGGAAGATGGTACATGTTCCTGTGACTGCTTTTTTTTCTTCCCACTCCAAGTGTTGATGTCTGAAAGCATCTCTCCAGGATGAGTGCTGCAGGATTCCAGATGTAAAACGTAACCCCTGTGTGATCCATCAGGCTGGTTATGGCACTTGGTATGCTGCAAGGATAGCTGAGCTGAACTTAAGGAGGCAAAAATCGATTCATAAACAACATCCAGATTTGAAAACTGTCCAAATGTTTACCGCTTGGGTGAAGATAATTGTACTTGCATGCATTTCTGAAATCTATGGCCAGGGTGAAAACAGGTATCATTCAATAACTCATCTCTCAACAGTAGCTGTAAATATACTGGTTGATCTATAAAGATGGCTTGGATTACTTTTTTGTGTTCTTTCCTCCACTAGTTCTTCATTGCCTCCTTTTACTCTCCCCAGCTCCCTGGAATTAGTTTTTATTTGCACAATCCCTGTAGTACAAGCATGCCATGCACTTACATACAAGCATACCATGCACTTACACCCTTAGGACCCTGTGTGAGGAACAGAAAAGGCTCAAAGTTGTTATAAGCATTAACACGTGCAAGCAACAGCAAACACTGCAAAGGACTGCTTTGGAAGTTGGAGGCAAGATCTAAGGGGCTTTTCATTCTGGATCAATGGGAGTGATAGAGTTTTCTAGGCATGTTGTTGGACTAGACAATTACTTAGGCGTAGTCTGTAATCAAGGGCTATATATAGCTCACTTCTGCCAGGCCTGAAACAACATTAAGCACTCAGAATATTTAACAATGATGTGATTCCTTAGTAGATGAGGTTGATCCAAGTCAGCCGTGCCTCAGCCCAGCATTGCATCCAGCACCTCTGCCCCCAACAGTGATCTTGCCCATTCCCTTGCACCACGATTGATACTCACATTGCATCTTGTCTGGGGAGATGAAACTAACTGTGTAAAACTAAAGAAAAAAGCTTCAGAAGCATTCAGTTAGTTCAGATCTCATGCCATGACCTTACAAGCAGCAGCAAAAAAAGGAAGGGAGGGAATATACAATTGGGGTCAGAAGGGATGGCAGAATCAGACCAGCTCTGTTTGAGACTGGCTTAAGTTGCGTAACATTACATTCTTGCTCTTTTCAGGGCCTACGCTTACACTGCTTTTAGGGGCAGAGAGACTTCAATATGTATCAGAGTCCCCACACCTCACATATTAGGGTCTCCTCATGCCTCCAAATGCAAACAAATGTGCACCTAGAAGGAAGAGTCTGACTCGGACTCTAAAACCAGGCTTCTGATAACATTGAGAAGAGTGTAGGGTTTTGTGCTGGTTTGTGCCCCCAGTCCTGGAGGAATGGTGTAGTGGGAGATACAGAAGAGCAATTGCATTGATTTTACCTGTGCACCCCTAATCCTGCAGTTCCCCTTACTTGCATTCACCCATTACCCTGGGGATACCTAATTAATATATAAATTTATTTATAAACTCTCTTCATTACTGTTTCTGACCCATCCATTACAGCAATTTTCATCCCATGATCTGTAGAGACCTGGTGGTTTATATCACTTAATGATGGTCCACAAAGCAATTGTGGCTCTATGGCTTAAGTCATCATAAACTTGTCTTGCCACCAGCCAATTACTAGTGCAGCAGATCTGTCTGCCCACTTGGGCTTTTCATTCCCACCGCCATGTCATTCTAGCTTTTGATGGGATGCCAGAAAGGAGGTGATGCAGAGGCAGGAACAGAAGGCTGAGCATGGCACAGCTTCATCTGGCTGTGGTACTGGTCTTACACTGCCTGAAAGCAAACATAAAATAATAGACTAAGAAACTGGGGATATTGATGTAGAATAAAATTTGCCAAGGATCTCTTGCTCCTCTAAAACATTTTCTGTGGGTTCACAGAATAGAGGAGGCTGTAACACCACAGCATTACAATATCCTGTGTGTATCAGGGCTGCTTCAGAGAGGAGAACAACTGCCATCTGACGCAATGCAATCAGACCTCTGGCTTCTTCTCCATGCCTTTGGGATTTAAAGTCTTTCCTTATTTTTACCCTTCAGTTCTCCTGCAAACCTAATCTATCTTCTTATTCTACACAAGCATGTAAAGGTTAAGCTTGACTTACACAAAGTTCATAGCGAGGTAAGCATCTATTATTTCTTCTAAGCACCAAACGTCAGCTTGTTTCTTCACTATCCTCATGTTAACATTTCACCCTTGTCTAACACAAAAAGAGTTCTGCAAGAGAGCACAAAGCACATGGTGGAAGCCAGAAGTATATGCTGAAGTCAGTGTATTCTCTGCTTGCCTCTTGAACAGTGTGTTGAGGTACAAGCAAAATGTTTCATCTTCATGTATTAACCTGATTTGCCGTGGTACAACTGGTACAATGTGGGAAATAAAATATTTGGGAGAGGAGGGGAAATACAGGGATGCAGTCCTGAGCTGCTCCTGTCTAGTCTGCAAGCTGATGAACATCGATTGTGTGCTGCTGTACTACTGGCTGCAGACTGCCCAAATCCTGGATTAAACAATCATGTACTGAACTGCCAACTCCACTACATTCCTGTGCAGCCCAGTGGCAGAGATATCCATCCTGTTGTCACTTCTGTTTAATAATAAAAACCCTTTCTGCTTTGTTTTGTGCTACATGCAAAACCAACAACAGTGAAACAACATTGTGGGTGCAAAGTCAACTGTTCAAAGGTTAGGAAATGGCAGGTTTAAGATTTTCTGCTCTCGTTCCACTTACAATACAGCCTTTCATTTTAAGGCCACATACTATTTTTTCTGATGAAACCCTGTGCCTCACTCAGTGCAATAGATGGTGCCAATGCACAGCTGTGCAGTGTATTGTTTCATTCCCTTCACCTACCATCTAGTTCCAGCCTCTGCATAACTGTAAAGTAACCAAATCCCTTCCCTCTGCATAAAATAATTTATCTCTTCGTGGACTCTCCTGTGGTGCTTCTCAATATGCCACTTGAATGCTTCAGAAGCAAAAGCTAATTTATCTTTAAATTAGAGAGGAGTTTATATTCCCTCCATTTTAAAGATGGGAAGCTGATGAACTGAGGCTGCACTTACAAAGCACAGCAACCCACCAAAATGTACCCTCACACCCCATTTCCTCCACTCATCCATTCATGCACCCCAGCTTGTGCACGCACCTCTCTCGGGGTGTGCAGGCAGGGGTGGGAGTCTCCCCCAGAAAGGGGGGTGTGAGAAGGGAGGCAGGCACCCCCACTTCACCCCTCTGGCGTGGGGCTTCAACACAGCACATGCAGCCACCACTGCCACGCACCGCCGGCTTATACGTTAACACTGAGATGAATTGAAAAGCCAGCAGATATTTCTCAGGAATCGTGCAAACCAGCTCCAGATTTTTAGGGAACTTTTACTTCAGCACTGTCAAATTTGACCACTCTTGATCTTACGTACAACCATAGCTCAGCATTTTGATGTGGGGCTGAAAAACTCCAAGATCTCCAGTCAGGGAATTAAGGAGCACAGTCCAAGCTTGTCTGCTGCTATATTTAGTCCTGCATTTTTTCCAAATGGAGGAGTGTCTGCATACAAAATACAGGATCTTTAGAGTGGGTCAGACACTCAGTACTTGGAGCCTACAACACAGCCATTAAGAACAATAGGTCTATTATTCCCACAACGGAGAAGAGAAGCAGCTTGTGCAGAAGGGCCATGCAGCCACTTCACAGCAAGACATAAATGCCCTCGAGCAGCTCCCTGGCCTCAGCAGCACAGGTTACTGATGCCCTGGAGTCTGAACCACTACGACCAGCACCTCAGCTCACAGCAAACAGGTCTCAGTAATGACTTGCCCATTTGGTAACTAAATCAGCAGCAAAAAACACACACTTCCTCTGGAGGAGGTGTCATAGGTGTTTGCTTGCCCCTGAGACACAGAATCGTGGATCCCCTCCCAAGCAAGGATGCCCCACCCATGTGTCCTGACAGCCATGCGCACTCCTTCTTTGCCCTCCCAGGGCTCCCCCCTTTTAATGCTGCCCTGTCCAACCGAGCCTGAGTCTGGGTCTTCTCCATGCTGTCTGTTTTTTCTAGCAGACCATAAATAAAAAGCATCTGTTTAGTTACTTGTAGTGGAACTTTTTTCACAAATTTCCCAGGCCTTTTATTAGTATGCCTGTTTCACAATGATTACTTTGTTCACCCCAAGGATATCGAAGACCCTTCTTCCCTTTCAGATCTTTGATTATCTTTTATTCTTTTTTTTGTTTTGTCTGCCTGCATCTTCTCTCTGAAACTGCTGACCAGCTGCTTTGTCACATTAGTTTTTCTAGACCCGGTATTCTTCCAGGACAGTCTTTTCTGTTTTACCCTCAGATCTCAGAGCAGTCTCTCACAGCCTTACTGACTCCTTTGTATCATCGGAAGTTTTCATTTTCAGTGAAGTTGTCTTCAACAGCACTGTAATCATTGTTGCATTTATAATCTAACCTGCTTTCACCTTCTCACATAGTAGTCTCAGCGCTGTATTTGCTGGCCACAGGGATTCACTCCGGGAGTAGCTGAGTTTATTGGAACATTTTGCTTCAGCCATCACGTTGCTTCCTTGCAACAGCCAGAGAGAGACTTTAGGGAGAAAGCCTTGCACTGAACAACAGCCACCTTTCATTTTCAGGCCTCTGAGGTTTCAGGGACTCCTGTACAGCCAGGGGGCATTGCTATACTTAAAGCAACCACCTCTTAAGCAGCACTGGACTAAAACAGCTTGTGCTTGTTATACCCATAACCCTTTCCACTCTCAATCAAAAAGCAAAAAGTACTTTTTTAATATCTGCTCCTTTTCCTGAGAGCCTGTTGGGGGATGTTTATGCTAGAGCACGGACTCACTAATAATCTTTCTTTGGCAGCATTTACAGCACAAGTTGACGGGTTCCTACCCCAACAATGTGTGTGATCTGACATCTCTTTCCTTTCTACTGTCCCCTCCCCATCTCTAATGAGCTTTGTCCTCTCAGTCCTTGCAATCCAATCTCAAGATTTTGACTCATTTCCACTTCCCTGTTCCCAGGTTTCATTGCCTGGTTGTGAACAGCAAAGGGGCAAAGGGGCGTCTGCCAACTCCCTCTCCATGGAAGTGGTGCTCCACAGGTCATTCTGTCCAGGACCTGATGAATTTGTCATTTAGTGTTGCCTTTCCTTTTAACTTCCCATATTTCTATCACAAATGTTGGGGCATATTTTCATATTTCTCAATTTTGAATTTGTTTTCTTTTCCAAATGAAAAAAACCCCACTTCATGTACTGCTCAAGTGAGACTCTCCCCTGCACCGCATCACACAATAAATCACACAATAACAAAACATGCAGCTATCGAGCTTCCCAAAATAAGCCAGAATCCCCAATGAGGAAATTACCTTTCCTTTTGCTCACAGTTCTTTTTTCACCCCATAAACCAGACTGCTCCCTCCCAGTGCCCAGCTGCTCCCAGGACAGCTGCAGCAGCGCATGGCAGGACCCGTGTTGCGTTTCTGAGAGTGTGGTTTGCCATGCAGCCGGCAGCTGGGAATGCAGCTCAGTGCAGGTGGGACAACAGGGCCCTGCTTGCCTGCAGGCAAAGGGAGACGAGGACCAAGTTTTGCTGATAAGGGCATAAGAGGAGAGGAGAAGGGGGAGAGAAGGCAATCTCTGCATGGAGGAAAAGGGGGGAAGGATTGAAGAGCAAGAAGCAGTTTTGGAAGGAAATAAAAAATAAAGCCCATTCCTGATTTCTAGGTGGTGTCATTCCCATCCCTCTCCACTTATCACCCATCACAGCAACTAATAATTTTATCAGATCTCTCAGAAGGGGGAAAGGACAAAAAACTAGGAAAGCAACAGCTTGAATCTTGAGAAAAATTTCTGCTTATAACCTAGCACTTCTCTCACATTGCTGCTGCCTGACACTAGTGCTTTCAGAAAGTAATAACCTTCCCCACATCTGTTTATGTGGAAAATGTCTAATCCAGTCAATTCATCACAAGGAACAGGCTCTGGCACCCCCACCCATTCCAGCAGGAGCCTTTCTTTTGCCTTCCTCATTCACGTGACAGCAGAAGGATCTCAAAGTATTCACTTAGTCCTCAGTTCTCTACCCAGGTCTCAAAAGCCATATTTCACTGTATCAAATACTAAACATGGGATGACATTTAATTTTCAGCTCAGGTTTTATACCATTCCACAGTAGCGATCTACTGATCTAATGCCCTGATGTGTGCTCTATATCTCTTCAGCTTATAACCACACATTTAGAGAAATACCATTGACTCATCATTCAGGTATTTTAAATTAATTAAAAGGAGACTCAATTTTCACATCCAATCCCAAATCTCTTCGCAAATTTTCAACGTGTTCTTTCTTTAGACAGTTCTTTTCCCTTTCTCACAGATATCACCTTTCTTGGACTATGAGAGATGCAAGATAAATTAAAACTGACTATTCAGAAAGGAGCTATGTGAGTGATCATTCTCACACATACCTAGTGCAGTCTGGCCTCCCTTTTGACTCATTCCCACAGTATTGTTTGGAGTTCATTTCTCTGCATCTGGTACTTTTTAAGCCTTTAGAGTCCAAACAGAAACCAAATCTCAATTTAGGTTAAAAAATGTAACCTCATTCCAGGGGTGCAGACATCTTTGAGTCTCTCAGTGAATATGCCCTCCCCTCCTTCCCCAGACACTAATCCCTAATTCTAACTTTTCTGGAACTGGACTCCTAAACTCTGTTAATTCACATAGAGATGTCTGAGGGACTTGTGACAGTCAGCTATTGCGTGGTTTTTTTTCCTTCTCCTGAGTGGCTGCACTAATGGTTTGAGCCCTTACAAAGAGCACCAGAGCAGCTGTACTTGGGTCACGTCAAAGGTCCAGCAAGTCCAATACCTCATCTTCAACAGGAGGCAATAGCAGATGCTCATTATAAGCTGCTATCAGTTTACATTAATATGCCAGGCTGCACAAATCACAGCTGAAGCCTCTGACTCATCATCTATCTTGGATTTAGCTGCCCTTGTTACAACCCTCACTCCTGCTTTTGGGAGTGGATGTGGTGGGGAGAAGGTAATCAGTTTAGCTGCAGCTATATGTAAGGAAAAGTGAACCAAAGCCTACAGACTTTTCCCAATGGTTTAAGTGTGACCTCTTTCTTTTCAGTCAGAAATTGAGCTGAGCCTCCAAATTGCTATAGCTATCTGCCTAGCTTCTTTCTCCTGCTCCTGACCCCCAAAATGAAAGTATCTCTTCTAAAGATTTATGTATGGTTGACTTGCCTGAAAAAAGAAAAGGTGTTTGAATGTGTAAAATAAACAGTAGAATTAAAAAACACGGTTGTTTTTTTGCTGGTCTGAGCATGTAGGTACTACTTGCAGTAATGAAAGCTAGAAAATTTTTAGATCATGGTGATATTTAAATTGGAAGATGTCCTTCTTTAGAATAGAGTTTTGCACATTTGACAGGCTGTTAAATCCCACAGAAATCCTCATGGATTGTCACCACTGGGAAAGGCCGTGAATGTACAGCCTTTTGTAGAAATGGTCATTGTC
Source organism: Lycocorax pyrrhopterus obiensis (assembly GCA_014706295.1). Taxonomy (NCBI): domain Eukaryota; kingdom Metazoa; phylum Chordata; class Aves; order Passeriformes; family Paradisaeidae; genus Lycocorax; species Lycocorax pyrrhopterus. Next base: position 106,892,910 of record JACSVZ010000002.1, read on the forward strand.
ATTTGGAAATGTAGCTAGAGAGGAAAATTTTGGATTGGTGGTGCCTGGTAAATTAGAGCACCTGGTAAATTTTCTTTGTTTAATGGGCTTGTATGTGCTTAAATAATTTACAAACTGTGCTGTTGCTTCATGAAGCATTGGCAAGTACTGAGTCACTGAAGTAACAGGAGTTACTTCTTCCATAAAGAAGGATACGTAGGAAGAGAAAATGTACAAAGTCTGTAACACCGGTATGGTGTTAGAATAGCTTGACTACTAGCAGATGGCAGGACAGGTTAATATTTTGAATTTGAACTCATTAACTTTATGAACAAACAGTGTAATTTTAGCGCTAGGCCCGAAATCATCACTGCTTTACCACCCTTCCCTGGACTTTGGAAGACTACAGAGAAACAACCTTAGCCAAATTTTGAGTATGGTACTAGAAAGAAAAAATGAGTGTTATGCTGAAAGGATGTTTTCACAGAAAGTACTCATCCTTTTGCAATCTTTTTGTCATTGTCAAAATAACTAAATGCTTGGATAGCACCAAAACTCTCTCAATTTATCTCTTAAAAGTATTCCTTGCCCTTCCCTCTTCTAGACAGAAAGCCCTATAGTTTTCCTTCAATGGAACCTAGTTTTCCAGCCAAGGACATTAGTAAATCAATATTTTTTACTGCTTTTGCATGTGTGTAAATAGCTATGCAAAGTGATGAAGAAAGGGCTGTGGGATTTCACTGTACTCAGGGGTTTTTTTTCAAATCCATTATCCTCCATGGTTACAGCATTTTACTTCTCTATACTCCTTATGCCTTCTTTTTGCTACACAGTAAACATAAAAAAAATCCCCAAACTTGAAGGCAAAATTTATAACAACAGCAGGTTGGAGCAACTGCCGGCTTTCAGAAACCATTGTTTAATTGAAAAGTTATAAAGTAAAAGCAAGTACATGAATTGTTGAAATTGTCTGCATGAAACATTTATAGTAAAAAACTCCATTTCATAAAGATAGATGGAAGGACATATTTTATGCAAAAATAAAACAAATTTTCTGCCTGCAAAGCTGACATCTTGCAAGCGCATGTCTGAAGTACAAACTGGAGCACAGAGCTGCAGAAAAATGCAAACCCTACTTGCCAAAGCATTCCTGCATCCACGAGTGACCTAGGCAGGGGATGGGGAGCCAAAGGTGGCACTGAGATGAAATGAATTAACCTGCCTCCTCCCATGTGAAGAAGTGTAAATAAAAATCAAAGGGATCTTTATCCCACCGACAATATGGTATGCAAGGTCACATGGCCTAATATTTTAAGAGGATTAAAGCTAAATCTCTGCAAACTTTGAAATGGCCCAACCAAGCCTGTAAGCTTTTCAATTTAAATGGGTGCACAGCATGACTCCTACGATCAGCTAGAATCTGGTAGGATGAGTTGTAGTGAAGTGAACTCTAAAACAATTCAATCCTGCGGTGACAGGTTTTACACGTTATCTGTTAATTTGGAGCTGTGCAGGAGGTGGAAACAAAGCAGATCACCAAAAATAAAGCCCATTACGAAGAAAATTTGTGTGAAAAGGAAAAAAAAATCCTTCATATTTATTGTTCATCAAATTAGGAACATCATTTCTGTAGTTCTGCTTTATTTCTAGGATAATTACAAACATCAGGGTCTAACTGGAGCACACGAACCACTTAAACCACACTTCTATCACTCTTAAAAGCCATAGGTCTCTGAAAACATGAACAGCATATAGGAGAAAGCCCTACTGTAGATAGTGAAGAGCAGACTTCCACCAAAACATCTCTATTTGAACCTCAGATGTTATCACATGCAAGGTGCACGTGGTGTAAATCTATTCACCAGATGGGGAAAATTGCTAATTGTCCAGCAGAATGTAGCCACCAGCTGGCAGGCAGCTACCCACACGCAAACAAGAAACAATCCCAATAACCACACATAAAAATAGCATAACAACATGCATTCAACCTGAACCATCAATTCTTATGAGGGGCACAGCTGACAGAAAAAAAAAAGGAAGAAAAAGCATCTGCTCTGAAAGCAGCATGTGAATTCATGTGCTCGTGTTTAACTTGTGTTTTGGGAGTATTGCAGAATGTTTCCATGTTAAAAGCAGTGGTAGTAAAGCAGCTGGGAGATACATTCCCTCTAATGATGCTGGCTGCCCTTTGGAGCTCAGACTTGAACCCTCACATATGGAGAGATGTGAACATTTGTTTTCCAGAGTAGTGTCCCGGACAAGTAGTTTTGAAATAATTGTGCCAACATGGTACCTGCAATTACCTAGGAAATGAAACTGCTGCTGATCTCCTAGAAAGTCTGGGAAGATTCAACAATTTTGGCATGAGTGCAGAACCCTTTTAGATCTTAAGAAAATTGCTCATTTCTGAAAAAATTAGAACAATTTAAATTATTTGTGGAAAAGAGGTCACTGATGAATTCTGGTTAGCTCTGTACCTTTTATCCTTCCATGCGGAAATGCTGATGTGGAGATGCAGCATTTCCTTTCCTTTGCCACAGCCAATGTTTTTTTTGCATCTCTTTCTTGTCCACTTTCTTCCAGCCTTCCTGTGGCTTCTACTAAATGAATTCATGAGTTAGCCAAGAGACCCTTGGGTGAAATGGGAAACTACAAGAGAGACAGTATATTTTCAGGAGAAAATGTAAGGAGTATTTAACCAATCAAGCTTTTAACTCAGGCTCGCTCAGGAGGCAACATTCAGAATGCATGGACTGAGACTCTCCCAGTGACCCTTAAGACAACAACAAAAAAAAGCTGCTTTCAAAGTATTTATTTCATTTCAAAGTTATTCAGTGCCAGTGCGTTCCCAGAGGCTTCCTCAGTAAAACACATCGAAGGCAGCAGGGCTAAGAAACAGCAGTGTGGGCTCAGTGTTCTCCAGCTACCGTTCACTAGCTCAGAACTGCCCTGTACACCCCTGTGTCCCTGAGAGGTCAAAACAGATGGGTTGGGCAGGGGCATTTAGTTAAAGAAAACATCAACAAAAATACTCAAGAAAGCGGCATTTTTAAAAGGCACATTCAAGTAAGCAACTTTCTACATAATAACCCAGTTTTAAGCACCTATCTGAAGATCTTAATTAGCCCATTCTGCTCTTAATTTCACATATCCCCTCTTTGCCTTCAGTATCTTTATAGAATAATTTTCAGGCAACTGCATCTATGTTTAAATCCATATCCATGTAGGCAGGATATGATTATGATTATTTATTATTAGTCCTCCAAGCATTCCCACTTGATCAGTGTGAGACTGAGAAATTAACCTGCTGCACTCCTGTCCCTAAGCGACCCCCTGCCCCCCACTAAAGCAATAAATGCTTTTTTCCCAACAAACTTTTTATAGGTTATTTTTTCCTTTCTGATATACTCTTGTTAGTTTTACAGGACAATCTCAACTATGTTTTCACTTGAAAGAAGATTACTATCTTTTTATTCATTGATATTCTTGAGACAAAACTCCAGTTTGCAATTTGGGGCCAGCAGGTTCATCTGTTACTGTCCCAGGTAAGGTGCCCAGGGACTGTCCCTCATAGTGTTAGCTGTCTAAAGTGACAGCTGCCAGTGCCCTCGAGACTGAAATGGGCATGGACAGAGGGACATTAGGATGCCACTGTGGGTCACACAGGCATCCCCTTGTGGGATCACAAGAGCACACCATCCCCCGGCCTGGAACTCACAGCCACAGCTTGGGCCCTGTGATATGGTCAAAAGAACAGGTTTAGTTTATTGGAGCAGGGCTGGCCATTGAGTCTCCCCCAGGCAGTTCACAGTGTCTGTGAGCTTATTATCTATCCCCTGTCCCCGCTTTCTGCCACCCTCACAACTCCCCTTGCCTACTGCAGCCTCTTCCCAAATAAACAGCAAGCAGCTATTTTCCCATGGCTGCCAGTTTTGTTATGTCTATACCCAAATAAAGTATTACTGATACTGTTACCTATGCACTGGTGGCCTCGCAGGACTATGGACAGGAAGGTCTCAGCACTCCTCAGCTCAGTTATCTGTGACAGCTAACCATTCCTCATGTATATCCTTCTTAGCCACCTGTAAAATCCATCCATCCATCCATCCATCCATCCATCCATCCATCCATCCATCCATCCGTCCATCCATCCCTCAAGGTGCTACCTCTAACTTCTGCCAGCCCCTCACATGGTTGTCTGTCACATACAGCAATTTCTCATGTCGCCCTGTCCTTTTCCGCTGAACATCCCACTAGTTTGGATTAGTGGCAGGGCAGGACCCAGCCAGAGGTGCAGAAAATTGCCTGCAGTCGTGAAAACCAGGTGAGGAGATCCAGCATCTGTGTTATTTTTTCTCTTCTGAAACTAATTGTTCTTTTGTGCCTGAAAGATACTGTAAACTCATGTCCAGCATTTTCTGACCAATCTTTCACCAAAGACTGCAATGCAGGACAGACCTTTGGCAGTCTATTTTCAAACATAACTATTTTCCTATACCTAGTGCTTGAGTTTTCTTCTGGCTTCTGATTTTTTTTTGGGCCATAACCAGGGCAATACACTGCACTCTTTGGAAGTGTAACTTTCTGCCCACAAGCCTAACAGCAATGAGCTTATTTAACAGGGCACATGAAAATGGGAGGCCCTTCAGATCTTGGACACAACATGCCTGGCTGGAGCAGTCTGGCTGAAGTTTAGCTGCTGGGTGAGATGGGTATAAAATGAAGCTTCATGTTACCGGTAAACCAATCAAACAGATGCTGAAAATTCAGTCCCTGGTTTTCTCTACCTTCTTGCAAACTCTTCCCCTTATATCAGCTCTGGCTGTTCGTCTGACCCCACAGCAGGTTGTCTCAAGAGGGAAAATACAGCAGGAAGCTCTTCATCAGCATAGACAGCAGCTCACTAATGCAAGTTTAGTTTAGGCTGGAGGCTCCGTTCGTTTTTGACTCAAATCAAAGTCTGAGATGCCTCTTCAAAGTAAATGCAATCTGGAAGACTCAGGCTTCTTGTGCCCATGCTAACAGCCACGTGCAAAGCCAGCTGTCCCAGATGTGGACATTGTGTTTCCTATCTTATTTTCGCTTTTTCATAGGCAAGGGAAAATGATTCATCTCTCTAAAAAAAATTGATTACTTCCAGATATCTCTGGATAGTTACCTCAAAAATGAAAACATTAAGAAGGAAAAAACCAGTAATTTTTGAAAGGTCTTGAGATAGATATTTAGCTTGAACCTGTGTCTTTATTGGACAGCACAAAAAAAAAATAGCAGCTGAAGGAAACCAATATATTTTCAACATCGAAGAGGAAGAATACTTTGTACTAAATGTATAATATTGACTTTGCTGCCATTGCCTCCTTTCATTCATAAGCATTTGAAGTCTTTGACTCTGCTGTGGACATCCAGACAGTACCTTTATAAAGCAAAAATCATTTTCTTTTGTAAATTTACACGATATCAACATAATCCCACTTAAAAAAATGGAAGGGGATGAAAATAAAGGCTGCTAAATTAGCTTCTCTGGGGTTAGAAGTGCATTATGGGTAGCAATTAGAAAATGCTTGCACTAACCATCAACCAAGTGAGCAGATTTAGCACATCACAGAAATTAATGAGTCTCCATGTAAAAGATGATAGCAATCTTTCCTCAAAACTACCACCTTGCTTGCAGCACAGCAAATGCAATTTAACTTCTTGAGGCAATAGAGATGGTTCTCACTGAAATGCTGAGAGAGAGATGAATGCAGATGCCGTCGTCCTTGACACAAGGAATGCAATAGGAACCTCTGACCTAACCTGCTCTGCCTTCCTGCAGCTTGACCTCGCTGGCCAAGAGGATTCTAGACTGTATTCTTTCAGGTTTTATATGCAATGCACCCAGCAAGATATTTGTTCACTGAAATGTTTGGTCCTTACATGCTGTGGTTCTCCCTCCCCATCTTCCTAGTGGAATTGCCAGGTAAGGTCTTTCTTTACAAAGAAAGAGAAACAGAGAACGAGAAAGGGAAAGAGAAAGAAAAAAAAGAAAAAGAAAAAAGAAAAAGAAAGAAAAAAAAAGAAAAAGAGAAAAAGAAAAAGAGAAAAAGAAAAAGAAAAAGAAAAAGAAAAAGAAAAAAGAAAAAGAAAAAGAAAAAGAAAAAGAAAAAGAAAAAGAAAAACTTGTATGAGAACTAGCAAAGGAAATGAAGCCAGAGAGCTGAAAAATAAGATAAAGCACAGCCTAGCTTTGTGCAATAGAGATTCCCATGCTGGTTTATTTCTAGCCAATATCAAAGCTCCCCAGGCCAGATTCATATGCTAGAGATGGTCCACGTGAAATAAACAGCCCATCTCCTCACTGAGAAACTGCCACAGGCCTAGAAAACAATCAGCCACAAGGGAGGGAAAAAAATGATGAGGAGAGTGTAAGGATTATAACACTAATAGAAACGGTGAAGCAAGACAAAGCAGAGGAGTCTGGAGCATCCTCACCTCCTTGCGAGAAACCTGTAGGGAGAAGGCTAGCATCTTCCAAGGGAACAATTTCTCTTTGAATGCTCTGCAGGGGAGAGCTGGGACTTGAGGTAGATCCCTGACACAAAGCAACTACATTTCAAGCTGCTGTCCTCTAATTAGGCAGCTGGCCATTTTCCTTACAGTAAGTAAAGGAGTGGCAAAAATGACTAATAGAGAGAAAATAAAGACAGAAATTAAACAACTGTAAGACTTTGATTTGCTATACTGCAAAAAGCACACATTTTTCTTGTTTACCTCCTATGTAAGATACAATTGTCTAGGGAGTAAGAGAATTTCATCATAATTGTATTCAGGTCTTGACTGAGTAGTTAAAATGTCAGGCGTTTGCCTTAAAAACAAATAGTGGAAACTGATATAAACAGAAATATTTAAGTATATTTGCAGATTAAGATTCACTAAAAGAAATTCCTCCATTGTTTCCTCATTCCATTATCTCTGATGTCACTGTAGTTCTGCCATGAGACGACATTTTTTTTTCCACAGGAACTCACTTTCTGTCCCAATGTGGTCTCTTCTCATCAATCACTCCAAGCTTTTTCTTTCTGTCCCCTAAATATCATGCTCCAACTGATTGGTTTCACCCTTCCTGAGCAGAGGGTCCCTCAGCTGATGCTGTGTTCACACCTTTCCCCATCTCCTGCAGCCAGCACAGCTATGCCCTGCTGCCCCAATCACTCACACACTTCACACGCACAGCGGTCGCCTTTCTACAGAGCGACACCCAACTGTATCATGTGGAACTGTGAAACCCAGGAAATACACATGATATACTGCAAGAGAGTGATTAGAAGAGGACTGCGTGTTCACCCAAAACAGGACTGATCGAAGCAATGCACCATTCAAACAAAGACAGGTGATGGCAGAGCTACGTGCACTAAACTTATTGTCATGGGGATTGGAGGCCCTGCTTGTTGAAAGTCCTACTACTCAATTTACAGAAGAGTAGAGTAGCTTTCTTCACCTCTGACAGAGTCTGCTGCTTGTCTGCCAGCTGTCATATTGTCCCTGTCTGAGGGAGCTTTTATACTTGGAGATCATAAAATATACTTCCGATGAGCTCTCTTTGCCTTCCTAATGAGGTAGATTATACTATGCTGGAGATATTTTCAGACATGTTCTCAAGGAAAAAATAAATCCAATACTCCAGAGAGAAGCTTCACCTTAAAAGTGAAGCTGCATAAATGCTGCATATCTTTTCCCCAAAACCATATATTGTGGTATTGCAGCAGACTTCATTGCGGTATGTTTTTACCAGTTGTTTTTGCTTCTGTAATTATGAATGACATATATGTGTTCAGCTTAAGAGAAGAAAAAGTGTCAGGCTTTTCCCTCAGTCTGTACTACATAAATGCTTTATGCAGAACACTTATTTCCAGTGGAGTAGAAAAGGTTTGTGGGTCCTCAGTATACAAGAATCTCATCACCAAAATACACAACCCACGTGTCTTAGACAAGCCATGGAATGCATAACGCATTTAAACTGTGTGTGATTTTACCAAAAAACAGTGAAGGCGTGCTTTTCCATTCAGTAGCTTCACTGGGGCAACTACACTTGATTTTAACACCTTCACAACCAGATGATAACTCAAGTGGGGGAAAAATATATTGCAACGTAAACAAGGACAAATATTATCTGTTTGAAAACCTACACAAAAAATAGCATCCACTTCAGCTACGTCTCACGTAAGAGGAAAACTCACCCAAAAGTTGGTCCCAGGCTTGTAGGGTGCTCCGTGCAGATGGAAAGATGAACATACAAAGCTCTTGAGGTCTGCAGAGGAAGAGGCCACATCAAATCATGCATACATACATTCTTCCAAGCAAGGCCAAAGGCAAAGCCTGAGTACTGCTGTATAAGCTCATCATCAGGCAAGGCATGAAGACCAGAGTGACACACCAAAAGACAGTAAGAGTGTCTTCTGCTGCCTCTTACAACAGCATAAACCCTCTCCAAGTCAGGATAAAGTTAGAAATTAAGGAATTACCAAGAAAATGACTGTGTCACAATTATTTACGTCCATGCTGAAAAGAAAAGCAGAGTGTCAGTCCTGTCTGTATTATTAAATAATTGCCTAAAGCAAATCTACTGTATTCGTATCATCAGGATGCAGGAAGCTCTTTTCCCAGTCTTGTGCCTTGTTCTCTGTGTAAAGAGTTGTATTTTCCAAAAAATCTTATTTCATTCTTTAACAAGAGAGGCAGAATACTACCCCCAAAACAGTCTGTTTGTTGAAGTAGTCTCATAGGAGGCAAGCATTTGAAATTGCTAACTCTTCAAAACGTACTTCACCCAGGCATCTGATCTCCTGGGCGAATGATATCATTGCTATGCAACTCTGTTAGACAGAGGCAGGATTCAAATCTTCAGTGCTCTTTAGCAAGGTTTGCCAGAGTCCCTGTGTTTTACACATAACACAACACTTTTGATGTGAAATGTAAAAAGCAGGTAGATCAGGGAATCTGGCCACAAAACTTCCACATTTTTGGCTTGTGACAAGGTTTAGGTGGGAGACAGCTGCTAAAGTGGAGTGGTTAGTACAGCAGAAGGTCTGGGAGTTTTATCACTGAATATGCACTTGAATTCTCGAATTCCAGGTCAGGGAGCCTTCCAACCACAAGCCCCTAGTGCCTTCCAACCACAGAAACACACCAGCAAACAGCTGCAATAAAAATTATTTGCCTGGACAATCAGGGAACTGTCTCCTAAGGCTATGATGTTAAATTTGGATGCAGCAGTGGAGAATTTTGTACAAGAAAACAAAATTGGCTACAATTTTTCAGATGCGGAATAAGACCGGCTTTAGGCATGACTTTTTTTCTAGTCTTAGGAACAAAAGTCCTTTTGTGGGCTTGGGTTGCTGTCATTTAGTTATATGGTCCTGTATAAAAGATTCCTTCACCTCTCACAGTGCTTCAGAAAGGATCCAGATGGATGATTACCTTGCATATGCTCAGCCAAGCCTGCCTGGTTGGATGGTGCAGGCAGCTGGGTCTTTACCTTCTAAAAAGAAGCAGTAGACTTTTAAAAGCTGAGAGCCCATTTACTGGCATTTGCTTCTTTGCATTGCTGTACTATTTTGTTCTTTTAAGGGATTTTTGTGGATCTAAATGAAAAGGAAACTGCTGGAATTCCCATTCCTATGTGCTGGAAATGGGCAATGCTCAGCAAACCAATTCCACAGGAAAAGCTGGGAGAGGATCCATAGTCCTGCCAGATCGTAGTTGAAGCTCCTGATTTGTTTTTTGAACACTTGATGGGTTGAGCTGAAGTTATCTGAAAAGTGGCCTGTGACACAGGCCAATCTTAGAAATATTGACTAACAGCCATAGTTCGGTCTTAAAAAATGTTTAGAAGACTTTCAAGGCTTTTGATGATAATCCTTACAGGCTAAGACTGGGAATAAGGCATTTCATGGCTTCAAACCTTGAGTTGTCACACCAAGTAATTGCTCTCATCACAGGGTAGACAGTGGAGGGTGCTTTATTTAAATCCCCTGGGGACCTTAGCTCCTTCATTGCCTACATTGTTTCATCATTTGCTCTTGAAAATCTTGTGGGAAACTGAAGGACTCTGTGGAGAACCAAAACAATGAGTGAAACAGGGAAGGTGGAGTGGAAATATCAGATAAGATACAGTCCCACTGTATTTTTGACCAAGAGTTAAGGACCTTATCACAGACCATCATGACAGCAATTTCTTCCTTTGGCCCCAGCTGCCACTTTTCTATTTCTTTTTTATTTATCTCACAGTAATTGGCATTCATGCTTGGGTTTTTGTTAGTTTTCTATCGGTATTTCCAAAGGCTTTACCATGAAAGAGTAAATCCTGTTGGAGAAAGCCCCACACAGTGGATAGTGCTGGTATTCTCTGTGAACCTCTGGTCTGTAGGTATGAGGGGGTCACATGGGTAAGGGAATTTCGTCCATGTATATATGTAATCACCATAGAATCATAGAATGATTTGGGTTGAAAAAGACCTTAACGATTGTCTAGATCCAGCTTCCCTGCCATGGGCAGGAACGCCTTCCACTAGATCAGGTTGCTCAGTATGTAATGTATATAATATATATATCAATACAAACATATTCATGATCCATAAATCATGTATTTGATTAAATCCCATGTCCATGTAAAGTGATAACCAGCCTGACACACTCTTTCCCTCCAGATAGCCTGGCCTCCACATAAAAAAAGAGGTCACGTGTGAGGCAAACAGGAGCCAGAGCTGGCTCCAAGAGGCCATAAAGAATCCACCATTGTATCTTTTCTTCTTCAAATCAAGTTTTAGAAGACTGTTAATATTCAGTTTATTCACATAAATGTCTGTTTCCTCACTCAGATTCCAGTCATCTGTGGTACAATTAAATGCATGAAATAAGAGAGCTTTCCCTGGACAATACTAAATTACTCTCTTCTGAGAAGGAAAACTGTTTTGAAGAAATTCACAATAAAGGCAAAGCTGTTGATCTACATAGGCAGAGAGACATATCATGCCAAGTCTCATTTATGTATGTTTTTGTTTTTTCAACGTTTTGTCAAGCACCCTGCAGCACAGTTCAGTGATAGCGGGTAGTGTTTGAATGAGTGGGTACGGGATGTCAAACTGAGTACAAGAATGAAAGCATTGGCCTTGACTATGGAAGGTCTGGTTGATTTAAAAGCTAATTCAATGATACAAGCCTTCACTCAGCTGGCTTGTTCAAAGTATGCAAGCAGACTTTTTTCTCTACTTCTTTTTTTCCTCCTTGTCTTTTGAATGTGCGTTGCAGGCCTCAGGCATCTGTTCACAGGCTTTCTGTTTCTTACTGTGGAGAAAAATCTTCTCACCTGTCTGAAAGACGGAGTCAGGACACCACACCGCTCTCAATATTTGCGAAAGAGTTTTCTTGCTTCCTTTGGTTCTCAGCATGCCTTTTTTTGTGTCACTCATGCCTCCTAAACCTCCCCCAGCTATATCACCTCAGGACACTCAGAGCCTGCTACACCTAGTTGTGAGATGTTCAGCATTTGCCTCTGATCAGTGCTGGTCCTCTGTGAGCCAGCTGCTGTGCCTTGAGGAGGATGGGGTGGGCATGAGGCAGGGATGAGAACTCAGGCTGCTTGGGAATTAAGTCAACAAGCTCCTCCTTGACCTTGTTTCCAGCCCACTGGCCTGCAGAATGATAGTCTGGAGGCCACTTGCTGGTCGAGATCTCCAGCTGGGCTTGTCATGACACCTAGTTGAGAGCTGGGGCTGTCTTGTCCTGTTATAATTGGATCAGTCTTCTGGCTTGTCTGGGCAATGGAGGAGTTTTGTAACATTTGTGTGTATATCCAATACTGTATGGACTTGTCTTGTATGGATTTGTTTTGTCACAACTGAAGTGACATAGTCATGTAAAAAAAGAGAAAAAGAATAAATCTTTCAGATCCTGCAGGATAAAAATGGCCTTCTTGAATCAATCTTCATTTGACAGTAGTGTAATTATGGATTATTTACCAAGATCCAGTCGCATAGCATAGAAATTGTGAAGGTGCCTGGCACAAGTAAATTAGATAACAAAGAGGGTGATTTGTCATTATTACAGATCATTAGTTCTTTTCATGTTTAAACTTGCCCTTTCCAAAGGCAGACTTCTCTTGGGTGTCTGGAGGATACAATATGTTTCAGTTACGACCCAGCTGGTCTTTTGGTCATTGCACTGGATTGATTCTGCCCTCTCGCAGAAAACAGCATTAAAGGCTACATAAAGTGTGAGCAAAGAAAGCAAGGCACAACTGGACAAATAAGTCTTTTCCAACAGAGAGATTGTAAGGTCAGGAACTTTATCAGTAGCCAAAATGTGAAAAGTACAGTTCTTGCACCTGTTCCTGTGACTGACACATCCTCTGTTCTGCAGCTCTTTAAGAAGAGAGACCTCTTAATGGGGGATACGTGAAACTTCCGAGGTCTGACAGAACTGTCTGAACTGGACCACTTGGAAGTAAGTGATGGCATCCTGAAATCCTTTTCCTTGAAGGTGGGAAAATGTTACTGTGCTGCCCTCTAATGCTCACAGCCCTGCATTCACTCGTGGATGGAGAGGTTTGAGGTTAGTGTCGCTTCATAAGCAAACCACTGCTTTTTTGTCTGCTCTCATCACATAAAATTGGAAAAACAAGGCTTTATGCTAAATTCAGTGTCGCTTTTCCTGTGCAAGCACACTTGTTATTATGCAGTGAAAGCATGAATTATGGAGTGCTTTGGGGCGGTAATCCAATTTGTGGATATTTCATTTAGAGTGTGCCATGAGTGAATTGTCCCACTGTGATGTATTGATAGGCCCTAGGCTCATACCGTCACTGAGAGGTAAAATAAGGCAACTCAACACAACTGGAAAAAATAGGGGAACCATCCTGTTACAAAGTCATGATAGACATGTTAGGTTCCTATGCCTTTAAATTTTAGAGCATGTGGAAATGATGCTCCGTGGTCTATTATATTTTGCAGAGCCATTTCACAGGATCACTTAATATTTTCAGGAGCTTCCCTACCCTGAGTTTCTTATTGTTCTCCCTCTGCATCACCTAAAACCCTGTCAAAACTGCTAACCTAATCCAAGATTGAACGCCTGAGCTTTGTGCTTTCATACCTCCTGTTTTGCACTTAAATAGATGCCAGCAGATCCCCCTCTTCTTCCTTGCAAAGAGATGCAGAAAAGGGGGAGGTAGAAGTGGTCAGGAGCTCCAATTTAAGGCTCAATAGCATTCAGGCCCCTTTTAGCTTCAAAACTTGACCTTGAAGTCTGAGAGCTACAGCAGCAGCCACACAATTATTACCAGGATGGGGGCAGGAGGAGGAAGAGGAGGGAGGGTAGGGGAGCCAGCAGAGACACATCTGCACAGAAACGCAGTGAGGGTCAGGATCTAAACTAGCTTATCAAGCTGCATAAATATTAATCGTACCGTTTAAGACTATAGTCTGCTCCATCTGCAGAGTTTCACTGCAAGAGGTGTCTCTAATAGGGCATGATGTCTTCAAGCGCCTTTTAGTAATAATTAAAACACTGTATCTTGAATTACCAACCGGTTCATGGAAGATAACGCTGTGTTGGCAGTGTCAGGCAGGAGAGATCCTAGTGCATAATACTGAGGTGAAGGGGTTAGGTATGCAGCCTTCTGCCTTTCTCTTCATTATTTACATTTCAGTGCTTCCTAAAAGCCATGAGAATGTGCCCTTCTTGTGCTAGGCTCCTGTTCCACACCTCTTTTGCTCATCTGCAAAATGACAATGCTTTCCTTTGTCAAGATCTTTGAGGCCTACCAATGAAAGCGTCATAGATGAGCTGCCCTGAAAAGGAACAAGCCCAAGACCTTGTTTGTTAGAATATACAAGTGGTGTTGTTAAATGCTAGCACCAACAAATTTTGCTCTGCCTGTGGCCTTAGGCTGTAACAGGCAAGCTCTGTCCGGGTTACGGAAAAAGAAAATACACATTAAGGAAAGAAAAATATACATCTAGGCATTCCTTTCTGCCAAGGAGGAACAGAAGAAAATGGAGCATAGTGATTCAGCAAAGCTTCAGCAAGGAGTGCTGAAAGGCACTAGCAAGACTCAAGTGGTGATGGTGGAAGAGTGTCAGTGCCATGGCCTGATAGGTGGAAAGGTGGAAGGATGAAACACCAGCTCATCATATGGCTTGTAGCAAACAGGAATGTGTGTGTGACCAGCAACCACCACTTCAGGAATCTCAGCCATAAATGAGAGCAGAGTAGTAATAAAGGGAGAAGACGCAACCAATCCAGATACAAAATATTTTGATTGTGAGCTTGTTCTTCTTTTTCCATTGGAAGTGAATTTGCATTTGGCAACAGGCATTAAAGTGTGTACAAAGGCAGGTCCATGGCTGCTGGTCTGCCACCACAATAAAGTGCAGGGAATGAAGTAGAAACAGACAGGATTGAGACCACACAATGCAAAAGGGACTCTGAAAGAGAGATGTCTAAGGAAATAATGATCCAAGCATTATGGTTAACAAGGTGTAGTCCCCACTCTGCCAAGATTATGTGTTTAACTATGATTATGGAGAAGCTGAAGCAACCAGGACTCTTCTGGATTGTGGTATTAGAGCACATCCATGCTTGAAATTACTTTTTTCTGGCCACTTGTGATGTTCTTAGATCACTCTCTGCTCTACTTGTCATCCAAAATGAGCAGAGCAACTGAACTTGTGAGCACCTGTAGCTCAGGCCATACTTACATCAGTGCAAGCAGGTCTTGCATATAGTTGTGTTTGAAATTCCTTGTGTTAGAAATCTCTTTTTGTGTCTGGAATGGTGTAAAAGAATTTCAGAATTGAGCTCACATCATTTGCAAAACAATGCCACCCACATTTTTAATTCGTATGCAGATTAACTTTACATGGGGATGGGGGAAAGGAATTACTGATGAGACAGTTTCAGTTGCCAATGAAGCTGTTAGTTAGCTACCCAATTTTTCCAGATGTGGGAAGTTACTTGTTCTCATCTGCTCTAGGCATAAGATTACTTTAATTCTAAAAGGAACCTGGATGCCAGATTTATTAGTTAACAAATCTGGAAGAAGTAAAATAAGTCTCTAAGAAGCAGATGCTGATGATATTGCTTAGAAAAATGTTTGCATAGTACAGCAAGGCACTCACACGAGTGGAGATGAACCTTTTATTTCCTTTTTGGTAACTATTTTAGCACTCATTACCTTCTTCACTTCCCTTTTGTGCTCCTTTTGTCGTTGTTTTCTAACTCCATTTTCTCATGATAGCTGATTCACAGGAGGCTCTTAATCTTTTGGCTAGGTGTTGTAATTCTGTGAAAAAATATTAGATAGCTAAGCTGAGGGACAAGAGAATTAAGGGACATGTCTGAGGTCACACAATAGGTTAATGGCTAATCACAGTTTGAATCCAGGAACTTCTAGTTATTAGACTTTTTCTGCAATTGGCTTTGTTGTCTCCTGGAACTCTGAAGTGTTATAATATCACTTAAAAATTGATATAAGTGTCGCAGAGGTGGAAATTAAAAATGTGGTCAGGAGAAAAAAATTGAATTATTGGGAATTACTAACAAGCATCCAACACTGATCATGTCTTAAACAAACAGACTGGACTCTGATAAGATATATCTGACATCCTCAGAACAATTAATCAAGTCTCAGAAGTGGCAAGTGTCAATAATACTATCTTACTTGTAGATCACTGAACATCCACTGATGACTATGCTTGTAACAAAATCTTTCTTCCTTTTGTTTCCGTGGTGGAATATGTTGGCACTTACTGCTCTGCTGGGAATGTTATGTGGGAGAAATTCTGGAAGAAGTCAGAGTACTGCTCTCCTTTACCTGTCTCCTTCCAATTAAACCTCCATAGATTTATGTCTTAATAAAAGAGCAGTTATACTTTCTTTTTTTCAGTTCAACTTTGCAGTTAAAAACCACTACTCCAAACATAATAGCTGCTGTCTGCAATTGCTTAAATTGGGCATAAACATTTATTGCCTCCTTAGCTAACAAATGCAACCTTGCTATTCAAAGGAATGAGGAAAATTCCACTCAAGGTCAAGTGACCTGATGTTTTCAGGCAGTCTCATTACCCACATTAGCGCTGTAGAAGATGAGGCAGAACATCTGGTAGTGCCATAAAAAAGATAGAAATTTATGCGTATTTTCTTTAGCTCTTCATGCCAACATTGAGCCTGTGCCTCCATTTTGGGTCAATGTTCTGAAAAGCTGCTAGTCTCAGTGTTTAATACTAAGCTCAAAAGATTTCTAGGTCTCTGCAATTCCTTATGTTCAAAACAAAACCAAGGGGATACTGAAATTGTCATCTCTTGCTGCTTGGCAGCATCATCAGATTTCAGGCAGAGATGGCCCAGCCAATCTGATATGGATTTTGTCTCATGCATCTGACACTTGTGAGGCAGCGCTTTATTGGAGAGCTATCGGCAATCCTCTGTCATCATGTCCATCAGCAAAGTTTGCTCACCATAGTGAAAATGAGTTACAAACCTGGAAGAAAAGAGAATGGCTTTGCAGCATGACAATTTCTGTGCTCCTCTCCTTCTGCCCTCTAATGAGTTTCTTCCCCAGTGGCTTTGCTTTTGGATTCTTTGGTGGGTGTGGAAGGGCAGCGGCATCTCACCAGTTCCTGCAGGAGCAACCCTCCTTAGCTCATTTGAGGTGCACAAGTGCCATTTACAGAGCTCCTTGCTTCTTTTCCTGACTCCCATCCTCATAAGAGTAGTTCTGAATCTTTTTTGCATCCATAGGTTATGATCACATACTGACAGCTGAAAGACATTTCTCTCTGGCTTTGCATTTCTCCTGAAGTCTGACACATCTGAGGTGTGGAAGGAGGGAAGTGTAAGATCTGGCTCTACAACTCCTTGTCATGTGGAAACTCTGCTGCTCAGAGTATCTCAGTATGGCACTTAGAAGAGCTTTCCCCCCGCTTAAAGGCAGGGTGGCACTGCAGAAGAGTGGTGCTGGGCTGAAAAGCTGCCTGAAATACATGTTCAGTACAGCCCTTCTACACGGTGTGACTGCTTTGTATCCTACTAGCACTCCTGTTCATTTCAGAACAGTGTAAATGTCTCTATTCAACATTCAGGAACTCCTGCTGCAGGTGCTATGATCATCAAAACCTGGACTTTTTGTGATCAAAAGATCCCAGAAACTCACTCGCTCCCAGAAGGTCCAGAAATAAAGTAATGAAAACAGAGATTTATCCAAAGGGTTGCTGTGGGGTATGCTGTGTTGGTCTGGACCTTGATGCAGAAGGCAGCCAGGAAAAAGGGAAGAAACCGGGTGGGGCAGTGTCAGACATGAAACTGGTCATCTCCCACCCCTGCCCATTCCTTCCCTACCTGCATGTTTTCAGCTAAAATGTAGAAGGGACAGCAGGACCATCCTCCAGTGAGAATATTTCAGCTTCACTCATCATAATCCTGTGACCAGGGATAATAAACTCACACTTCTGGTAGCTGTTTGAAAACTGCTGCAGACAGGACCACAGGAACAGTACCCAGGGATTAACAGTGGGCAATGCTGCCTTTTCCTAGGTGGCCTTAGTGGAGTTCCATGCAGAGATGTGAAACCAAGATAATCAAAACTCACCATTTCACTCCATATGTTGTACTGCCTTAGCACACTTCCTTGCCTGTATTTTAAAGTGCTTCAATTCAGAGTAATTTAAAACCTCATCAGTACTCACTAGAGGGTTGGGGTTTAGAACCTCAGTCAATTAAGTCCATGTGGATGAGTAATAGGAGTAAAAATCATAGTTTTCAGTGCAGAAAAAAAGAGAAAGAAAAAGAAGAAAAAAGATTCTATAGCCTAGCTATTCAAAAGCAATTATATTTTTAGTTACACAGAGAGACATTTTCAGACTTCTAATTGCTCCAAATCTATCTGCTAAAGAGTCATTACATTCCATTTTAACCCCTCTCTGACACCAGGAACTAATGCTGTAATTGAACTGTGTCACCAGTGATCTCAGTTCAAAATCATTAGTGGAGTTGTTCTTTTTCATATTTGCTCTAACATTTCTGCTTATTGCTTACAGGCATGGGGCCAGATTTGCTGCCAGCATATGTGGGTACAACACCACTGAGATCAGTGCTGTTGTGTCCAATTAGGCCTGTGATGAGGTTGGCCCCATGTGCTACGAGCTTTCATTAACCAATATATTCCCATTACAGACTGTTCACCCAACTACATCCTCTTAAACATGTGGCAATGCACTAGCACAAAACTCACTAGGGTCATGCTTTTGAATTCTCCCCATTTTTTTTTAATATCAGAACCCCATCTTTGGGCAATTTCATACCCACACACGTGATTCTGATTTCATGTGCAGACAATAAAGTAACAATATTTTTTAAAGAACTTGGATTGCAGTGTGCTCTCTGATTCCTTGTTTATAGCAATGTGCGTACGTAAAGTACCCTGGGTTCATCTTTTTTCTCTCCACAGACCTTAATTGAAGAAGGAGAGAAACTGAATCAGAATATCATGGTAAACATGTTAATAAGGTTCCATGCAGCTAACGTGTTACAGGTTTTGTTGCACTTACGAAAAAAGAAACATTAAATGTCAGGGATATTTCCAAATGCAGGCTTATAAGGTGATATTTAACCGTAAACTGTGTGATGGTTATTGGCAACTGATAATGCGAGTCCTATAGCAATCTGTTAATTAAGATTCCACCCACATTTCTAGTTTAAACTCTGCCATAAAAATATGCTCTGTACTATAATCTGGAACACAGATTTTAGCACAGCAGTGCTTTTTGTTTGTTTTGTTTTTAATTCCAAAAAATCAGTCAGCCATTTTGTAGCTGAGAAAGGCTAGAAGTTTCCAAGCCCTCAGTTATGATCTTACACAACTCATCTGAACTCAAGATTAATGTTCGCAAATGCAATAACTCAATATCATTCCCATGGCATTGGACAGCTTAGAGCCCAGCATTTAGTCAGCGGGTACTGGAGGGGTTTGCTGGTGCCAGTGTCTATCAAACCAGTTGATTCACAACCTGCCTTACCCCTCTGAGCATGTGCCGGCCAGACAGATGTCATTATTTATGACCTAACTCTGCCTGTGCTCCCCGTGATGGAGTGTGCACCATTTGGCTGTGTTAGCACTTACTGCAAAGCTCTCCTCAGTATAACTCTGGTTTGAGCACAGCCATGCAACTAGCATTTGCTGGCTCACATCTGATTAATGCAGAGCACAGGAGAAGGTGGTTTGTGACCATCTCTATGTGACTGTGTAGATAGCACTGAGGAGAAAATGCTTTCTGGGCCAAACTGTGGCCCGTGAGCTGTTGGAAGGGTTACATTGAGATGAGCAACCCCATTTCCATTTTTACCTGTCTGATATTGAAACCAGACTCCCTAGGGACAGAAAACTGAGCATGTATCTGGGCCAAGACCCTGGCTAACTAGGTCACCACCGTGACTGTGCCACCTGCAGTCAGCTTAACTCCCAGGGGAAGAGCAAATGCCATGCAGTGACACGCACAATGTTGGACACACTTCCAACACTGCCGTCAAAGGAAACACAAATTCTTTCCCCTGACTCAGTCAGCTGGTGGCTTAACAGCCCTTCCCTCTCTGAGGAGAGAGCATCAGCGCTAGTGGAGACACAGTGGTATGGAGTGGAGAATGGATCCTTGGTAAAAGCAACCCAGAGGTGAGGAAAAAAAAGGACAAAAAAACTTCCCAAATAGTTTTAACCTGCTTGGTTTCCCAATCTTATTCCCTTCCAGCTGCATCAACACTTATGGCCTCATCCACAAGTAAGATCTGCAGAGTAATCTGCTGTAACAGCACTGCTGGCTGAAGGCAACTTAATGTGTACAGGGAACTATGGCTCAAAAATCCAGGTGTGATGGTTTAGTGATGGCCAGCATCACTCTGTAATCTGCTGTGTGTGTTTGAGAACTCAGCTTTTGACTCAGGCTATGACAAATACGTAATAGCATAAGATCTGATTGACTTCATGAACCTTTGGACTGGTTCAACTTCAGCTTCTTTTTTTGAAGCTTAATAAGAAGTTTTATGTCTCTTTTACACAATTGTATCTAAATTTACATTAGTTTTACTATTATTATATTACTACCAAATCAATAATATTATCTTTTTTCGGTATTTATTTAGCATAATAAACCCTGAAATATTACCTAAAAAAGCGAAACGAAAAAAAATTCCCAAGTAGAAATGGAATTAAAAGACTGTGAAACCTCCTTACTTCCACCTCCTTTCACTTTGTGCAGACATTAGCCTGAGCTTCTCTAAAGCACTCAGTACTGTTTTAGCTTAATTCTCCAAGCTCAGCACCTGTCCACATAAACACCTCTGGCCTTTTCATGGCAACTGGAGGGCAGCTGTGTGAAGCTTTCCTAACAGCCCTACTCTACAGCGGGTCATAGACCTGCTTCCCACCCAGTTCCTTCATTTACCCAAAAGGTACCTTCCCCTCAGCCATACTGAATGCGTCCAGGTCATACAGGAGGCAAGACACTAGCATAAATGCCGATTATTCTTATTACCTGTTGGAAAATAATAATTATCATTACGTTTCCAAAATTAGGTTCCACATTAACGTCTTCCTGTGGTGCCCTTTATATTACACCACAGAGGTTTAATCTGCAACTAGTTTTTCTTGCTTCTGTGGGATTATTTTATCACCTTAATGTTCCTCTAATAGACGGTATTTTTGGCATGTGAAATGATGAGTGTGTATTGTAAACCAATTAGGCTTTATTTTAAAAAGAAACTGTGATAGGCTATGGAAAAACACCATGAAGCACTGAGAAATGCTTGAATTTCTTGATAGTTCCTGCCATCAGAAACTGTGTTGTTTAGCCAATCTGCTAAACCATTGGAACTGTTTTATTTTTAGATTATATGGCTTCTCCACTAACATTTTTCCTGTTCTGTAGAACTAATTACCATCCCATACACTATTGTATATACCTTCGATTTAAATCAAAAGTTATATTTATTCAGTGATTCCTTCTAAAAGAACAGGAGACAAAGACATGCATGCCCTCTAACTAATATTATTCTGTGGAAAATTTCATTTTACCCACCATCATATTTTAAAGAGTTAATTTCTGTTTTGACTGTGTTTTATTAATAGACCACTGGAAGCTTATAAACACTTCAAGGCTTTTAAGATTGTGTTTTTGCGAAAATGATTAATTATGCAGTGTTATGGATTATGATGCCCTCTTTTCCATGGTTTCCAGACTTCTTGCTTGTTGTGATGTAGCTCCAACAGTTCGACGAACACAAGAATATTTTTTCCCTTTGTGTTTTAAAAGAAAGTGTGATTCTTTATAAAGGACATATTGCAAATTGAAAAGCTGCCATTCACACAGTCAAGTTTTCCTGTGGTTTATATCATATATAACGGCTCTACACTTCCTAAAACTAGTTTAGCACTTGTGCAAGACCTCAGACTATCAGCTGCAGAGACTGACAAGCTGAAAGCCAGCAGAGACAGTGGTAATCATCAAGACTGATTTCCCACACAATACAGACCATATATGTTCTCTCACTATTTCTTCCAAAGGAGACAATTTTTCTTCCTGGACCATAAGAGCTATTTTATCTCTTAGACAGCAAAGGGACAGTGTCACCTTCTACTGTGTCACCTCATTTTTTGACAAAACAGCGTCTGAAAAGTTCCTTTACTAAATAATTCTTAGATACTTTATGGACCGTGTGAAGTGGAGCTGAATAAATCTTGAAACAGGTATGTCTACTGGAGAGTATCAATTTTGGTTCTTAATTAATATAGACAGTGTGTCCCAGCCCTCCAAACACAGACATAGCTTTCTTACTGTCTTCCTGAGAATATCACAGCGAGTGAGGGGGTTTACTCCCAGGAATCTTAGTGATTTTCTTAGTACACAGACGCTGCAGAGAAATTACACCTTTGACTTAATTGTAAATTCCCACATCCGAAACCTGATAAAACAGGCCTGCTCTACTCTGCTGGGAGGGCATCTCTGTGTTGCAAAAAACAGTTTTACAAATGCAGGCGTAGGACAAGTGATATGCCAGGAACCGTGCGCAGATGTTGCCTGTCTGAAGGGCAGTGTGATGGCCAAGTGCATTCAGGAGCCCTGGGCCTTCACTGGTGAGGCACCAGAAGAAAGATGTGCTGATCATGAAGAATCACATTTTGACCTGGCCTGTCCATCCACATAGAGAAACATGGTAGGGAGGCAGAGAAATCTCCTATTCCCCCAGAGATTTTTCTTGTTACGGGAGACCAGCAATCTACGTCTTGTGCAGTGAACAGGCAGACGGGGTGCCCATTCCTCTTGTCCCTGATATTGTAGCAAGCTCAACGGGGCTTTCATGGACAAAAAAACAGAAGAGCCTAGACGGGAAAAATGACCTATCTCCTCTCTAGTCTTGGACTGGGGGTGGAGGGGGTTGCTGTGACCTATAATCTGGCGTGCACTTTTCACACAGAGCTGGACAGATACATGAAGCCTTTCCTCCAGGGACACTGGGAGATGGAATTCTTATCTGCCACGAATAGTTAGCATGGAAGCAAACCATTTACTTTGTTTCACGGCTAAAACGCAGCAGCTATGCCTGCCACCACTCTGTTGGAATCTGACATAGCAATTCTTAATCATGCTTTGGCTTTTCTTTGTGCTTTCCATCCTTATTCTTGGAGGGGTTGGCACAGCTGATGAATTCTACCTTGCATGGAATTCAGAGAACGGCATCAAGCCCACGTTACAGACAGGAGAGACAGAGCATGCTGACCAAGAGTGTGCAGACATGTGGCACCTTTTACCTACACCTAAGGTGACAGAAGGAGCTGCTGCAGCTCTCCCAGGGCCGTGGCGAATCACTGCTCTCCCAGCAGAACCTACTGCTCCTTCAGGCTCCTTCAGTTGCGCGTGGAAAAGCTCCCCGACCCATTTCAGCCCAAACAAGTGAGCCCTGCTTGAGAGGGAGTTGAGTAAATCTCTGTTACTTCACCCGGATTCGAGTACATTCCTGAAAGCAGCTCAGGCTATTTTGCCTCTGTCAGGGATGGGTAGCTAGGAGGCAGGGTTGGGCTGACAACCTCTTCACCTGCTGCACTGCTGCTGCAGCTGGAAAATGGATGTGTGCTCACACAGTGACTTGCCTGAGGTCAGACTGTAGCATAGAGAGACTTAGAGTTGCTTTAGTTAATAAGCAGAAGACAAGCACAGGGAAGGCAGGAAAAAGTTCACAGCAGACATTCTAGAGAGCAGTAAAAAGAGAAGAAACAAGGGAAGCAAAGGGGGGTACCAGTTTATTAGAATAAAGTCCTTTACTCAGTATTAGAAGAAAGCACACCTGTCATTCTTCACTTTTTGCAACAAAGTCTGTATACAAACAACTCTTAGTTTTATGAGGCAGCAACAAAAAAAATACTTCTCCAAGGCTGTTAGACAGTGATAATTAAAGCTGCTTTTGAAGAGACTGGATTTGAACCACTGCTTGACAGGGAGAGAGCCTTATGCAGTACCCTGCACTCCCTCTGCATCATACAGCCTTTCCATTGCAATGAACTCACTAAAAATGAAAGTTAAATCACATCAGACAAACACATAATGAGCTTGTGCTGCAATGTTTAATAAGTTAATCAAGTATGTTAATGATACATATTTACAAGAAAGGACTTTGACTCAAAATCAAGTCAGGAAACAACAAAGGCTAGTAATAAGAACAGCTTTGCATTGACAAAGTCCAGATGAATATGAGATAATTTGGGCATCAAAAAGAGAACAGAGAAACTGGTAATAGATGGAGCTACGAAGAAGAGCTGAATTTCACAGCATATCCAATTACAGAAGTCATTACTGATGGGAATAGCAAAACAACTTGTCTACACAGGATATGAGTGGAACTCAGTGGATTAAATTGTCTAAATCTGTACCACATTTCATATTTATTTTTAAAAGTGGCTTGATATGTGGAATCTGAATCCCAAACGCTTGGAACATCTGGAATGTCTCAGGTTTTTGGTTGGTCCATTAGAAATTAAGGGAGATGTGAATTTAAGGTTTCAAACATTGTTTCCCCCATTACAACATAAAGCATGCTTGGAGTCATTTGGATTGAGGCTTCTGTTTTTCCAGTCAATTCTCATGTCTTTAAAAATAAAATGACTGGAGTGGAATCATCTAATTGTGAAAGCCCCCATTTTAGATAATGTGATGGGGTGACCCTGGCTGGATGCCAGAAGTTCACCAAGGCCACCCTATCACTCCCCTCCTCATCTGGGAGAGGGAGAGAAAATATAATGAGAGGCTTATGGCTCAAGATAAGGACAGGGAGAGATCACTTACCAGTTACCATCACTGGTAAGAGAGGTTCAGCTTGGGGAAATTAAGTGAATTTACAGCCAATCAAAGCAGGGTAGGATAATGAGAGGTAAAACCAAATCTTAAAACACCAAGAGTTACTATCACTGTTGCTGATGAGCTCAGCCTCAGCCAGCAGTGGGTTTATCTTGGAGCCAGCTCACATTGGCTCTGTTGGGCATGGGAAAATTCCTAGCAGCTTCTCAGACAAGCCCCCGTTGTAGACCTCCCACTACCAACAACTGGCCATGCAAACCCAATACAGATAAAAAATGTCATCCTCTCTTGATCTCAAAACCATGAGACACATTTAAATGATTGAAAATGAAGGAAGACTAAAGTGTATCCCAGTGTCTTTCACTGAAGAGAACTTCATCTCTACTTTCTTTCCTTTAGAGAGGAAAAATATTGGTCCAGAGGCAGAAATATGGCTTATAGTTCTGGGGCTAGCTTGAACCAAGCCTGAACAAAACATCTCTGAGCTCAGATGCAGACCTACTATACTGTATAATCCATTTATTTGGGTGCATTTTGTTCATCTCATCTTACTCAAATCCTTCTTGGTCCCTCAGAAATGTGTAATGTCTGTTGATGTTTAACATCTATTTGGTTGACTCTGGGGCACCCACTTTTCTTGAAGGAAAGCTCCCTGGGGTCAGACGGAGCTGGGCCTTAAATGTGTATTTAAAGTATCTGCATTCTCTTTCCTTAAAATCTTTTGCTTCCCTAAATTTACTTAGGTTTATTCTCAAGGCTAATAATTCAAAATTGGAATTCAATGATGCTTAACCATTTCAAATTTCTTTTATCATGTATGTCTATTTTCTTGCAGAACTGCGTGTATTTTAATTTAGTAATCTGGTTTTGTTTTGCAGGATTTGTCCATAAATATCCATCAAACATCCTATTCTTAAGCAATGTGGCCATTTGAGCTTTGTGACGGGCTAACTGAATGGTAGAGACCGTTTCTGCTCCCTCTGTTGGAGGGCACAAATGTTGCAATTTAGATAGTAAGGAGTAAGAGAGCTCTTTGGATACCCAGCATTTTCTGTGCTTGAGTACCTAACACTCCGAAGGACTGATTTATTTTTCAAGGTTAACACTTCTCAGTGAAGTGTGATTGTGAGTTGCCTGATGTTTTATGTCTGAAATTCAGCTTTATTTGTAATAGGGACTGAACTAACAGCTTCATCAGAAGTCTAAACATTTTGCTGAAGGATGCACATTGTGATAGTGCTTGAATGGTTAATACTTTTCTCTTGTAAACTGCATAACCCAGATGTTAAAACCACTTGGAGCTCTCAGTGATGAATCTTGTTAACTCATTATGTGTCATCGGCAGTGGCTTTCAAATGACAGCTTCACGAAATCCCACTGAAGACCAGTGGCCAGCAGGATAGCTCATCTGATGTCTCAAAAACGTTTTGGTTGGGCTGCTTTGACAGCCACAATTCAGCATGCCTCAGATCCTGGCAGAGAGGGAGACTGCAAGCGACTGCATAAAGGAACAGAAGCTTTCCTAGTGCTGCTTCTCTCTTCCTTTGTTTCTTTCCTGTTCTCATCTCGAGGGCTACTTTCACTTGGTCCTTCTGACTGCTGCACTTTTGCCTCCCAGTTCCTCTCTCGTCAGTTGTTCTGCTTTTTAGAGTAAAACACAGAGACTAGGCAGCAAGGAGATGTTTTTCTGGACTGCAGTGAGTATCTTTTTCCTTCAGGTTTTACCTCATTGCACACACTGAAGTTTTCCTGTCTTGTTCTTGGCTTTTTTTTTAACTTTCTCTACACTGAAAAGCTTAGCCTCAAAGTGCATTTTTTTCCTCAGCTCTTGCAGCACGAAAAAAAGCAGCTGTGCCATAGCTTTAGTTTTTAAATTTCTTCTAATTGTTGGACAGACTGTTTCTTTTCCACTACAGCAGACCGTCTATGTCTAGCTAAGAAATAATGGAAAATAATAATAATAAAGCAGTTAATGCACTGAATATTTGTGCGAGGCATGCACTTCATCCCAAGTCTTTTCTGCTCTTCATATGCTCCTCTTTAGTCCCTGTTATTGTTCACTCAGCATTTTATAATGACAGGCATATAAACATTATAGAGCTGTGCAGCTGGAGCATGCCTGAATGCAAATTACCTCACACAGGAAATTGTGCAGCGCACTCAGTACCTGAAAATAAAGATCCAGATAATGAACATGGAGACTCTTTGGATGTGAGTGGAATTACACTAACTTACAGCAGCTAAGGATATGCTTATGCATATACCTCAACAAGTAGGTGAAAACCAGCTTGTCCTGTTCATAATTGGCACCTTTCTTGGCACAGATCCTCTCACCAGCCCCTCAAAATTAGATGTGAATTTCCCCCCTTCCCTCGAGACTGAAATACTGGGGCTTGAGGGATTTGACTTGGACATGATTTAGGTATAAAATGGTTTTAAGTGCACAGCCATGTCAATCCAGCACAAAGGTTAAATTTCTTCAGGGAGAGAAATCTCTGCAGTCTTGTCCCTTTCCTTGAACTGATGTGTCCCCCAGATAAAATGCCAGACAGCTCAGGAGGCAAGGAGCAGATTTAGAAAATTGTAATGAAGAGAAGACAGGCTCTTTGGCAAGGAGCTGATGCAGCGTAGCTACCCGAGAAAGCAAGTCAATTGAGCTGTGATGACAGAAACTGAGTCCTTCCCTGTAATTCCTTTCTCTCCTTGTCCGTTGAAAAGTTTTAAACGGTTTATTACCTCTCCATGATGACTAATAGGAGCAGACCTAAAATTAATTAAGTATACACCATCCTTTCACAAAGAAAATGAGTTTTGCACCAAAACCTCACAAACAGTTACTGTTTTGGATATGGCAAATTATAGTAACAAATACTATAGAGAGAATAGGTTGGGCTAAAGTTCCAATACGGTAATTTTGCTTGCACCAAGTATGTGCTTCATTTTAATTACTGCCTTGTGAAAAATTCCAGTGGCCTCACATACCATAGAAGCTTTAAGGAGGGGTATGTAGTGTTTCTTGCCTTTCCATTTTCCTCATGGAAAATGTTGATCCATCTGCCTGAAGAACCACTGAGGTTCTGAATCAAGGCAAGGAAAGAACAGAGAATACCCCTCCCTTATATCTTGAGCGGCTGTTTACACTTCAACAGGAGCAGATTAAATCAAAATGACACTTTCTGATACTTTGTGTTATGCAAATTGTTCCACAAGGGGTAATACCAGCACACAATGAGGTCCAAAGACCCACAGAAAAAGACTTGCACAGTAATTAAATGTGAGCTGAGTGAAAGGCTGCTGTTAATTCATAGGGCCAAGGGCTAAATGTCTTCATTTTGCAGCGTGTGGAGGAACACTCAGGAACAAGGCGACTACTTCAAGGAAAACACAGCCTTCACATAAACCTTTAAAGACATTGCACAGTCACTTGGAATGAAAGAACTATGTGATAGCAGAATGTATCATCCTATCATCACACAAAAAAATTCTCACACCTTTAGTATAAAATGAGTGGAGATGTCTCCAAATGATAGGTATGAATTCTTCTGTACTGAATACTGGGACTGTTATCCTCCTTGGCTCATTGTGACAGCAATGAAAAGCATGTTGTACACAAACCAACACGCAGCGAGTTCTGCTGCATGTTGGGAAACATGGTATCTGTCACCATAACGCACCCCCCATTCATGCTCCCATCTTACTTTATTTTCGTAAGTTGTGTCAAAAAACATGGATTCACCCATAGTTTAAGAGGGATTTTGCATGTAAAGAAACCAGAATTAAGTTCAGGAGCTACCTGGTAGCACAGATGACCAGTATCCAAGTAATAACTCATCTATCCAAAAATGTAGCAGGAGACTACTTAGAAAAATACTTAAAAGCTTTTCAAAACATAATCTTCAGCACTATATAAATACTATTCAGTCATGGAATTCCTCAATCTGACTTGAAAACCTGCCTGAAGGTTCAGCTAGACCATTGCTATTCCTCCCTCAAGCAGACCAGATATAAAAGTGAGCTAGGGAAAAAAAGGGAAAGTCTATGCAATTGTGCTCTTGAATGTTTGGCTAGGTTTCTTGGTAACGTGACATCAGTGGGATGAATATGTTGGTTTTAAATTCCTTGAGTGGTTGCTACGCAAAAAGTGCAGAAAGGTCAGGGTAGCACAAAACTAATATTGCTTCTATTACTAGTTTTGTCCTTATTAGCTCCCTAACAGGAAGAAACTGCCACCTCCACCTCAGTGAAGAGCAAGAGAGGAGCAGGACATCTTTCTGAGCTTGTCCTCCATGACACAGTCATAATTTTGGTTTATTTCAGAAGATGTCTTAAGTTATACGCACTAGATAGACACCAAAACTCTTCAGCTGACTTTTGGGGTGAACTGTGTATTATTATAGAATCATAGAATTGTTTAGTTTGGAAAAGACTTTTAAGATCATGAAGTCCAACTTTTAACCCAGTGCTGCCCAGTCCACCACTAAACCATGTCCCCAAACGGGACATCTACACACCTTTTAAATATCACCAGGGATGGTGACTCAACCACCTCCCTGGGCAGCCTGTTCCAATGCTTGATAACCTTTTTGGTGAAGGAATTTTTCCTAATATTTAATCTGAACCTCCCCTGGTGCAACTTGAGGCCATTTCTCTTGTCCTTTTGCTTGTTCCCTGGGAGAAGAGCAACACTGACCTCAGTACGACCTCCTTTCAGGTAGATGTAGAGAGCAATAAGGTCTCCTCTGACCCTCCGCCTGAAGTCCTTTTTCACCAAGCAGCTTTCCAGACACTGCCCCCAGCGTCTAGTGCTGCATGGGGTTGTTGTGACCCCAGGGCAGGACCTTGTTGAACCTCAGACCATGGATCCAGCCTGTCCAGATCCCTCCGTAGACCCTTCCTGCTCTCCAGCAGATCAGCACTCCTGTCCAGCTCAGTATCATCTACAAACTGATTGCAGGTACACTTGATCCTCTTGGCCAGATCATTCATAAAGATATTAAACAGGACTGTCCCCAACTCTGAGCCCTGGGGAACACCACTGGTGACAGGCTGCCAACTGGATGTAACTTCCTTCACCACCTCTCTGGGCCTGGCCATCCAAGCAGTTTTATACCCAGCAAAGACTGCCCATAAAATCCACGAGCAGCCAGTTTCTCCAGGAGAATGCTGGGGAAAATGTTGTCAAAGGCTTTACTAAAGTCCAGGTAGACACCATCTACAGCCTTTCCTTCATCCACTAAGTGGCCTCATAGAAGGAGGTGCCGTTGGTCAAGCAAGACCTGCCTCTCACAAACTCACACCACATGAGCCTGATCCCCTGATCATTCCGTATGTGATATGCAATGGTTCTCAAGGTGATCTGCTCTGAGACCTTTCCCAGCACTGAGATCAGAGTGTGGCTCCCCAGATCTTCCTTCTTGAAGTTGTATATTACACTGTAATTTAATGTATTGAAAAGTGCATTTGGTTCACATTCTACAAGGTCAGCAGATGAAGAAATTATTAAAAAAAGAATTTGAAGAGTGGTATGAAAGGCATAGCATGTTTCAGGGTTCTGCTCTGATTCTGTTAACACTTATGCACAAATTGTGGTTGATAAACAAGAGCAATCATGTATCTAAGATGAGGGGGTGGTCACAGGGAGAGTAGCAAAGCCCATTGCAAGATCAAAGCAGAAGTCCCCTCATCCTTGGGGAACTTTGAGGAATGTGAAGTCAGAAATGTGGACATGGGGTTTTTCTCCTGGGTGCCATCAAATTCCTGTTCTGTTTCACTTGATTGAATGGGATCCCCACCAGGGACTTCCTATGCTCCTGCCTAATCAGGTGAAAACACAGTGAAAGGTCTGACTGGCCATCTGTAGGGAACAATTTCTGGGCTACAGACAGGAGTACACATTTGCCTTGCTATAAACTAATTCAGTGTGGGATTCATCACCCTTCCTGAGGCCTTGCTTCAAAATTCACTGTGATGGATTATATATGCCATTACCAAAACCATCTGAGAACATGTCTCTATGGGCTATATTTATCAGCACAAATACAGATATTCTTTGTTAAAATGGATCTTATCCCCAGTCTAGGTAGAAGTAAGGGTGATTGCTGCAGCCTCTTGGGTTTTTAGGGGCTTTCATATTGGGATTGCAAAAGAGCTCAGGAATGAATGTTCTATGGCCTTTATTATTATTGCTGGTGGTGGTATTATTATTTTTTTCTTTTTTTTTTCCAGCTGAGAAAGGAAGCATCGGCCAATGACAAGAGTTGTCCAGTGACACCAAATGTGAAATGAGCCCAACTCAGTCAGTCACAGAATGGTTGATGGCTGTTCCAGACAGTGGAACAAACAGGAGGAAAGGATCTACCACACACTGTGTAGGCATAAGGAGAAGAAAAGAGAGGAAAGAAGCCCAATAGGCACAAAGAATAGGCTGAATTCAAGGGAAGGTGGTCTTACTGTGACATAGTTGGGTAAGAGAAAAGGTTATGATTGACTGGAAGATTAAGTGATTTGCAGACCTTCTCAAGCAGCAGCTTTCCACATAAAGCAGAGATTTTGGTTTATCCTGGTCTTTGTGCTGGGGATACAGGTGTCTCTTCTGTCAGCATGTAAAATAGTACTGCAACATAGCACACAATAGGACTCAAGAAAACTTTTAAGATATGGGTACAACAGCAAAGAGCTACTTTTTTTACCGTGTATTCAAAATAAGTGTTATCTTTGACATCAGCAACATCTTATGATGTGGCACCTGCGACCATTTTCCACAAAAGTACAGTCATCTCTTTCTGTTTTAAGCCTCTGAAATAGGACTGGGAGATGTAGCAACTTGTAGAATCACAGCAGTGAGTTTATGAATGATGCATGAAACAAAATCTACCTCCACCTGATGCACAAAGGGAATATCAGACAGCGTTGTGAAACCACTGCTGAGCTGGGGTGCTTGATATGATGTTCAGTTCAGGCAAAGCCAGGAAAGTCCACCAAGCACATTACTTTCAAAGTATATGTGCAGAAGTTCAATGAGAAAAAAGAAAGAGATAATATTAGGTTGTTTGCATAGTGGATTTTCCCCCTCTTCCTCCCTTTCCCTTGCTACCATTCCCTTTCCCAAAGCAGCTTCCTTCACAGATTGGGCAAGAGTAAAGACTGTTCTCATGTCTCCTTAAATAGATTCTTTAGAAACTCGTTGTAGTGAAATATGCCTAATACATTTCCAAGGAAGGTATTTCACTTAAAAACAGTGCTCTGTGACCTTTTTAATAATGAAATGTCTTCCTATATTGCACATACTAGTAGAGGGATCTAAGACACATTGGAAGTTATTTCTGTGGTGCAAAAAAAAACCCTGTCTTTTCCCCAGACTATCCTGAATTTTCGGATGACAGAACAGAAATAGTGGCAATATAACAAACCAGTTCATATGTGTATGTATCTAAAATATGGAGGGTTATTTCTTAAATGATCACCAAATATGATGCAAAGTCTAATGAAGTCAAAAGGTCAAAAAATGTCCTTCAACTCCACAATGATTTTATATACACTATCTTACACATCACTTGGAGTTCTAAATTTTAAGTCACATAGGCCTTATCTACAAAACATCAATGGAGGTAGACAATACACTAAAAAATAATTTCTTTCCTGTTCTACATTTCAGCACAGGCAATTTTTAGTTACTAAAACCTCTTTCTGGTTAACAGGCATTTGTAACAGCCTTAAACTGAATTGTTTGTGCCAATGGAGAGATGAGTATGAGGATCAATGCACCTGTCAGTATCAGCAAAGATGACAAATCAGCAGGCAGAATAAGTCACCTTCCTACTCTTGTGAAAAAGCCAAACACGGAAATGTATTTTCTTGATGCTGATGCACCATCAAATATCCCACATCACTGTAATCTGACAAAAAAACTTTTCCTCCCTGTTTCCTACATCTCTACACGGACAATCTTCAGAATGTAAGTGCTAAGAATATTTTCTCCATCATTTTGTTAAGAGTAGGGCCGCAAGAACTTTTATCTTTTATTAGTTTTAAAAAAAAACTAGAGGAAAAAAAGTACAGATTTTGGAGTTATTTTACAATGTCTGGTAAGAAGCATCACCTTGAAAAGAAAGCTAAAAAACAAGTTAGATGTATTTGCTTGTAGCTTAATCTAATTTTGCAAATTGATTAGATCTCTTGAGAGGAAAGTACTGACAGAGATGTGACACACATTAGCAGGGGGAGAGTTGACAGATCCTATGGAACAGACACAAGAAAGAAACCATTCACGTCCACAAGAAGTAGGGTCAGATGGCGAACTGGAATAGCACATAATGCAATATCTTCATTATTGTCCTTTCAAGTAACCAAGGGAGTTACAAATTTTAATATATAGTTATTATTTGAAGGGATTTGTAGGTTTCCCTTGAGGTATGCTACTGAGAAGCCAGAGACATTTTGTGAAAAAGGGTAGAACTGAAGATTTCTGCCCTTTATTGATTATCTGCAAAAGTTCTTGCTTCTACACACATTATTCAATTTTTAAATGACAGCACTGGCTGTCATTTAAATAAATTTTTTTCTTTATATCCTTTTCCATGAAGAACACATGTAAAATCAAAGTATTTTAAGGGTCTACTTATGGGGACATTCTTGATGTATTCATCATATCATCCTGGAAGACTTGGGTCCATTTAATAAGTATTAGTGTGTGGAAAGGTTTCAGGAGTTTGTTGAGGATGGTATTGTTTGAGAAGCAGGAATGAAATAGTGCAAAATGGTATTTACATGCATTATTTCCAAGACCCCATTTCTGCTGTACAGTGCAGAATACAATCAGTGTGTCTAACAGTGGTCAGGTAGAACTGTCCCTGGAAATAAATTATACTGGCAGATAAAAATGGTACATTCCAGTGCAAAATTCCATCTGAAGATCTGGTCTTCAGTGGGGGCTTGGTACCTATTTGGTTTTTTTTGAAGTTTTTCCAGGGAACAGCTGCTCATTCCTTTCACTGTGGAATGCCTGTCATATTTGAAGCATTGAAGTAACATGATTTCAATTCAGAGAATTGTGGGCAGGACAAAAAGCAATCTGAAGGCAGAAAACCTGGGAGCAGCTCCTGCATTATAAAGTTCACAGAATGCCCCTCCAAAGTGGCTTTTACCTGCAAGGAGAAGTAAGAAAAAGCAGGAGAAGTCCAGCACCTAAACTCAGTCCCTGTGTATTCAACATATTCCCCTGGAGTGACGTGAACTGCACCTTCAGCTCTGCATTTAACACATCTGACGCAAGATAGCAAAGTAAGACAGCTGCTTCCAACCGGTGTTGACACTGGTCAGGAGAGAATAAAGGAGAAGGTGGTGAGATAAAGACAAAAAAAGGTGAGAACAATTAACCTCTGACATACAATATGATATATTATGGCCGTCACCAGCTTAATTGAGGATAGAAGCTGCATCAGGAATATGCTCTAACATGTGTATAAGCTTTGCAAGGTTCATTTGCAAAATGCCATGTATTTGGATTATCTGGCAGTAATTTGCATTTCTGTTCCCCAGTCACTTTCAGACAGGTGAATGCTAATAAAGATCCCTGGGTAACAAAATATTAAGAAGATTTAGAATGTGAAAAACCACTTAATGTGGTTAAGGATAACCACATTAAAGTGCAGGTCATCTAATAGTGTAAAGGAGGATGCAATTCTCATTGTGTCTCAGGAAAGCCTTAGTCATGAGGCCTTGCAGTGACAGGCACAGGCCAGCACACAGTATGCTGTCTTGAAGCCTGGAGACCGAAGTCGTCTTTCTAGATTCATCAGTTGTTTCATTTTCTTGGGCATGTTGTTTTGCCATTTATCCTGGGGACAGGGAAAATGTCTGCACACAGACTGATTCTGCATCTCAGCACACACAGGCTCTACAAAGCACCTTGCTGACAGACTGAAAACACACTTCAGCGAGCAGGGAAGAATGGGTGGTTTGGTTACAGTAAATAGGAGCTGGCAGTAAACGGGTAATACCTAATTAGGTCTATCTGCAGATTCCTCGTCCCTAAAATGGAACCACTGAAACTTCACTCCATTGTCATACAGTTCCACATCATGGGGGTGAAAGCACGACAAAATGTTTGGAATCGCTTGAATTCTCCGTATTAATAGAGTGACCTGCCATCTGCTGCTCTGCCCACGCTTATGGTCTGTTGCTCCATACTTAAGCATCCATTCACAAAAGAGGAATGTTTGTGTGGCAGGCAGCTAGGACTCTATTGTATAGGTCTTTACAAACATTGCAGTGTGTTTTCCCAGGCATTTTTAGCTCTGTCTCTAAACACTTAGTTTGCCTGTGTGGTTTTTTTTTTCTTGTGTTTTTTTTTTTTTTTTTTAACCGCAAGGAAAACAAATCTCACAGCTTAGTGAGACACTGTTAGTATTTTTGAAATTTAGAGATACACACGCACACATATATAATATTTTAATATAGATTTCTATGCATATATACATATGTATAAAAGTACAATTACAGAGAGGTAGGATGAATATGAATTTTGGAATTAAATCGTGCTGTAATTGAGTCTAGAGAGAGACTTTTAGGGCAATTAAATATTATTTTTGCTGACAAAACTGCCTTGGGAAGTTCCTCGGTACTGTCCTGACCCAGCAGCTGCCCCTCTGCTGCAGTTTGATGTCTCCTTGACGGAGGCAATGCAATTGTTCGTGGAACACTCTGTGTCTCAGACCCTCGATACAATCCAGGGCAAAAAGAAAAACACCAGAAAAAAAAGGCTTTTATTCTTGTTTTTTGTTTGTTTGTTTGCTTTTCAACACAGATCTCCCTAATCTGGTCCATGAAATGATCCCACAAGCAGTTGTGCTGGCATATCTAAATGAGTGTGGGAACAGGCAGAAAGGGCTGAAGGGCAGTGGAGGAAGGGCAGCTCATTTTGCCACCAAGGAGCACATACCATGTAACTAATCCCAACATCTCTCAGCAACAATGAACCAGAACTTAAAACCTTCTAAACTATGCCTATATTTGATTCATGTATTTGACTCTTTAAACATTCTAGGTGTGGGGGTGTATTTTTAAAAAAATTATTCTCTTTTGTTTTTTCACTAAGGCATACTGACAAGAGACTATTAATTTCTTCCAAAATGGAGTGTCAGACACTGAAATGCAGCTTTAAGCTAAAGGAATATTTTTTTTTGTAACATCTTTCTTGTCAGTGAAATAAACAACCAGCATGTATTTCCAATTGGTGCTCAAGTCTTCCTCATATTTGAGACAGGTCTTGTACATTATTATACGAGTGCTATTGTTACAGTTAACATATACAGATCATTGGGTGTTTGTTCCTCAATGAAGCAATTTTTCCCCCTAGGACAAGTAATTGTGGGCATTTTATTTATGGAAAGCTCAGTACTGAACATGTTCATGCAGGTCCAGCAAATAATATAAGTGTGTGCTTAACCTCAGGGGTATAATTTCTGCTGCACTCATCAGGGACAATATTTACCTGCTGAGAGCAAAGCATGGGTCTCACTGGATTACAGCCAGCATGCTCAGAACTTCCCAAAACTGAGCTCATACCTAATTGAAGTTACTACATGTGCTTCAGTAGGAGTTAGTCACCTGAATACCATTGGAGATCTGGTCTTAAGGACTCTTTGGAATCCTACTAATCCGTATTTCTCAGTCGTGTTTTACTGCAGTCTATTCACAGCTGCATGCTATTTATGCTTCCAGAACCATCCTTTTAACAGTTTTAAATTGGTTTCCTTATCCTTTATTGTGTCTCTGTAATTTTTTTCTAGTATGAAAGCAAACAGGTGCCTCTGTCTAACCTTCTTTGTTCTAGTCTGTACTGGATATATTTATGCTATGTCATAATTTATTTGCTCCTTTCTAAAGCCTTCACCTTTATAATCACCATGCACACAGGAGACATCTTGCTATTCCTCTGATACTTTCTTCTTGTCCTTCTCTGGATCCATTTGCTTTACCCTTTTTGAAGTGCTGTGCCCAGAATTGTAAGCAGCGTTCAAGGTGAATGTACCCTCTCAGTTTACTTTATGAGACATTCTTAGTGGCATTCTTTTACTTTCTCGAGACAGACTTGTTTGTTTTATTTGAATCTGGGCTTCCATCAACAGGTGGTTTTCATCAAGGACACTATGATGAAGGCTGCTTTATTTTTTTCTGCAGGCATACCCACACATGGAACTCATAAGTCTACCCGCAATTCAGTATTTTGCTGTCAATTTGCTTCCATTCAAATTCCTTGACTACTAACATTTTGTCTTGGATTTAAATGTCTCTTTCTCAGGCCCTTCTCAACCCAGAGGCTCATACATGGAGAAACAATGGTGCTCATCCACACACTAAATCATGGCTGAATTACCATTTAACTTATCTTTCCTTCAACTGTTCCCCAGTACAGCTTAGGGTGTTCTCCATACACACATCCAGCTAAGGTGACAATCCCACTGAATATATAGCTAGGCAATTCCTCTTCCCCTTCCGTGCCTACAAATGCATATGAATAAGCAAGAAAACAAGCAGAAGTCCTACACATTCCCAGGATGCAACTTCCTGTTGTTTTGGCAGCAAGCTCCTCTACCCAGGAGTGAGGGGCTCCATTGTCCAGAGACTGGCACAGTCTATGTTCCTAAGACATTTAATTCCTTTTTTCCTGCAACAATGTTATTTTGCATTGTTCACAAGCTTTGCTTTATCCTCCTTCTTTACACAAACAGTGATGAATTTGCTGCACCTTTCCAGTCAAAGAGTTGGGGGTTTTTAATTTATTTTGCAAGTCAACCCCTCCCTGGGCTGAAAACAAACTGCTTACTACAGCCTATGCTGCTGACAACTTAGCAATTCCTAATTAATTGTATGACCCTTCTTTCTCATCCCACAACTGCATAGCTGCCTTTATGGTCTCCCAAGGGACATTGTCAGGAAATCTACAGCAGGTGGGAGAGCTCATGTGTCATTTCCTACAAATGAAGGCTGAGAGACTACTTACCCAAGCTCAAGCACAGATAAGTACCCTAAAATTAGCTGGGCATTTGGTGGCAGCAGCTGTATGTAGCAATGCACTGCAAGATGTAGAAACAGATGGCATTGCAGAAAACACGGATGTTGTGTTTGTTGTCTGACTGGAGGACTCTCTGCCTTCTTCCTCTAACATCTTTGCAGAGTATTTGGGGGATAAAACGGGATTCCCTTTCTGCCTCCCTTTCTACTGCTTCTGTAGTCAGCTTCTCTGGAACTTCCCTCCATTCAGAGTTGGTCATTCCTACTGCATCTCTTCTGCTTTTGACTTCTTTATAGTTGAGCCTTCTTCTTTCATATGTTTTACATGACTCTCACTTCACATGGTAGCAATAAACACAAAGATATGGTTCCTAGAGCATGTTGACATTCATGAGGGGAACAAGTGTACATATTAGCATTTACTTCAAAGCATTCAAAGGAAAAAAATTTAAATATTTATACCAAAGGATGTGCATGGATGTATGTTCTGCTAAAAAAAAAAAAAAAGCTGGAATACATAAAGAAAATATTTTTTTTTTGTTCTTCAGAAGAGAGCCAGAAATCGGAGACCAGTAAAGTTTTGACAAAGTTCTGGCAAAGTTTCCAATTTCTTCTATCAAAATCAAGGAATTTTTTATTTTTTGCAGTTTAGTTGAATTTTAAGGACATTCAGTTCAAAGAGATTTCCTCAGCACAAGTCCCTGACCTCTGTCACATACAGATGGCTCCAGACCTGGGACACCCACTGATTTTCTTACTGCAGCAGTAATATTACACAGCGCTTCTTGGGGGGGCAGGAGGAAATTAAAAACAGAAAAATTGACTAATAGAACTACAAATTTCAGAGGAGGTTAAGTGAGAGTATCAATGTGTCTCAAGGTGTAAGGGGGTGTAGTGTCCACTGAGGTAAGTCTTCCATGGCCTCCAGAACACATTTTAGATTGCTGTTTCAAATGCCCCAATTTAGCTGATCCATCCCCACAGGACGAGGTGGCACAACCTGCAGGGAGACCAGTGGTATGTAGGTATTTACACCCAAGGCCTAGCACGAACACGCAAAAACAGAGTAAAACACCTATCACTCCCAAAGAGCTGGTGCTCTTCCCTCAGCAGGACCAAGGCCATCCCTCTCCTCGAGAAGCACATCAGCAGCTAAATCTTCTTCTCTTGGGCCTTCTGCACCTCCACTCTACTGCTCTGTACCTTCCCCCTCTCACTTCTCCTTTCATACCCACCTGCTCCTCACCCTCCTTAAGTGTCCCTCCATGGCATGGTTTTAAGAAGTCACCCTGATCTTTGACTTTGCTTTGTCGGTGCTGACACAGCTCTCCCAATCTGGCAGACATATTCTCCTTCCAAAAGAGCCGCTTCACAGCTTCCTTATTTACCCTCTTCCCTTTGAAGTCCTCCTCTGTGTGAAGGGCAGAAGTTAACTGGGTCTACCCATGAGGGACCCACCCTGGAACAGGGACACTCAGAAGCAGCCTGGCAGGAAAATCAGTGGGTGACAAAGGGCAGCAGAAGAGCATTACTCCTTGCTTCTCTACCTCCTGTGCTGCCCATTGCCTCACAAAAGTCAGCAGAGACTGGAAATGGATGTTTTACCTGTGTTGTTTGTAAGTGCTCAAATTCTTTTTTACTTTTGACTGTTAGTTTTTTGGGTTTTGGCAATAAATTAAATAAAATTTTCTCACTTGAGTCGGCTTTGCCCAGACACCCTCTAAATTCACTCTGCCTATGGGACCTTCAGTCTACAAACATAAGTGTGTATGGACAAAGACAGGGGGTGCATTCTTATGCTCCGTGGCACAGCTTTCCCTGACTACTTTTACCCTATAATAGCTACGGATGTAAACCCTGTGCACTTGCAAACTAGATGACAAACTTGTGTTCACATTCTCCTGACAAACACAAGCCACAAAATCCCCAGGCATTCACCAGCCTGCTGAACATTGTTGTGACCTTCACTCTGACATGGAATAGAGCTGCTGGGGGCAGAAAGGAGTTGCTGATCTGTGATTGCTTTTGAGGCAGTGAATCATAGTCATGTTATCCCAGAACAACAGGATTCTGTATCTTCCAAATCACTGAAAATTTCAATTTCAGCCCACGAGTGG
Organism: Lycocorax pyrrhopterus obiensis; assembly: GCA_014706295.1. Classification (NCBI taxonomy): domain Eukaryota; kingdom Metazoa; phylum Chordata; class Aves; order Passeriformes; family Paradisaeidae; genus Lycocorax; species Lycocorax pyrrhopterus. The sequence goes on from JACSVZ010000002.1 coordinate 106,932,391, forward strand.
CATTGTATGACCTGTTTTGATAAGAGTTTCTACCTATCTTTCATCAACTGAAAATAACTGAACTGCAATCTTTAGACACTTTGAAGTCTTATTTACAGTTTCTACAATCTTTTCTTGTTAATTAAAATCTGAAAATGATATTTACATTACATTACATTACAGGATCTTCAGCCTACAAGCATTGTCATGTGTGACAATGTTTGTAAACCAGCATAGATGTTAGGAACCACAGTGGCGAGGCACTGTTTTCTTGTGGAAAGAAACTCTATCAGAATTGGGGCACCAATTTATAAGTGTTTTCTTTTTGTTTAATTTTGGAGAAAAATCAAGGACTGTTTCTTCACAGGAGATGTTAGGGGTGACACTGTTTGCTTGCATTTCAGGAGCTATAAAGTAAAAATTTACATAGTTCCCAACTTCTGCCAGAGCACACAATGAATGGAGAAGAAATATACTAAAATTTATAAGTGTAGGCATACCTTAAGGAATTGGATATCAAGGTATAAATGCTTTCTGTTCCTTAGGAAAAAATATTGTTGCAATCACAGGCTGCAGGAACTCACAGTTCTTCTGAAACTTAAAAGAAATCCACTTTTTGGCTATAAAATATGTATTATTCATTTTGCCCAGGTTAACTTTATTTTTCTTTTAAAGGAGCCTTGACACTTTAAACTGGCATTTGTGAGTTTAGTGTAAATCTTTGCGATATTAACCAGGTGACAAGTTGGCTGCAGAAAATGAGAAATATGACCTGTGGAATAGCCCATTTAAACAGAAGCATGAGTTAGGATTCAGCCTATCTACAAGCACTAAACAAGGTGCTCAGACATCTTTGCACTGCCTTTCTACAGACACTGCTGTATCCCAGTGCCATGGTAGTTCTTGAGTTATACATAAATTACTTTTTTTTCCCCCCATCTCTTTCCTAAGAAATTAATTTTAAAATTAATAGTACTAAGTAAAAATTTCCTGAGGATGATCACTTAAATAAAAAATTAAATTAGGTCTGGCCATGTTCTAACCCACTTTGCCTTTGTCTTTCACATGCCTCTAAGCAAGTAAATTTTGCTAACCCAAGTGCTGAATAAAAGTTTTGGAATTCACAGTGGAGACAGTGTATTTTAGGACATTCAATGTTGTTTGCAAAGAAAGTGTCTGACCTTCCAAAATCCTTTCACACATCCTTAGTGCAGAGACCAGGCGATTCAGGAAATGTTTTGGCCACACCTTCTGATAATTGGAAGTGCAGATGCAGCTGTATTACCAGAGTGGCAAATGTTCATTGCAAAGTTAATTTGGGGAATTAGCATCGGGAAGGATGAGCAGAAAAAGCAATCAGGTTGAAAAGCCAGAGCATGTCACTGTCTCTACTGGTGATGCACTTGTGTTATTGTTTCTGAGTTTTATATTACTGTTAATTAAGGCTGCAGAAAGCAGGGCTGCTCCATTGCAGTGAAATACTGGAGAACCTGTCCATCTATTTGAACAAACTGCTTGAATATAGCCAGCAAGTCAGTGTTTTAGAATGGGCACTGTAGACGTTTTTCAAAAGGGGCACTCTGGGTGCACCAAGAGTATAGTCAAAGGGTGGGAAAATATCATGGACTCCAATGAATTCAGTTGCAGCTCTTCCTTTGTGGTAATAAAGCCATACTTCTCTAACATAAAAACCATCTTTCTTTCCAACCATTACATGGATCTCTGCCTCCCTATAGAAACAACAAGATGAAGTCACAAAGAAATTTTTCATGGTTGAGCATGACTGGTTTTGAGTGGGGGCAACTGTAAAACAACACAAGGAGAAACCCACGTCCCTTTCATTTTTTTCTAGAAACACCACCCTGAAAAAAATTAAGAGCTTGAAGATGAATATTGACTGAAACCTACTTTGAACTATGAGCAAATGCCTTGCCACCCAGTGTTTAATTCTTTGAACATTAAGGGCCACGTGAGTACAAAGGTATTACCTAAAAGATACCCAGCTCTCTCATTCATTTTCAGTCCTAACACAGAGCTCTGAGGCTCATGAACTTTGGCAAACATGAGAAGTCAAAAAGGTCTCTTCCAATACCAGCTGCAAAGAGAACATAAATGAGGATGGGCAAAGGATGTCAGGTATCAAATGATAAGAGAGAACAGTAACAGTGAATGGGTGAAATTATCAACCCAAGCAGCTAAGACTAGAAGGATTCCTAGGGAAATACTGAACAAGCCAGGCAGAATATTTCAGTGCATATCAGCACAACACAAAAAAAGTCTCCAGTGGAGAAAAACTGAAAATCTAAGCTCACACTGTGAAGGAGAATAAGATTAACAAAATTCATTCACCTTTGAACTTACAGAGAGTGAGTAAGATGAGTGTTTCAATCAAAACATTAGAAGATTGTTGCACCCTGTCATACACCCGTATGAAAACTCTGCACTTGGTCATCATGTGCTCTCAACAGCTGGCAAAAGAAGGCAAGGCATCTGATTGCTTTGTAACAGCCCTTCAAATGTCTTTCATATTGATGTTGGAACAGCCTGCAGAAAGAATAATTTCTAATGGAATTACAGATGATTTTAAAAATGAGGTGAGTAAGGCAGTGATAGCACAAACTAGAGCAGCTATAATCTCCATAAAGTGTGTGGAGGCACACCAGGCAAAGGAAAATCTGTGCATGGCACAAGAACAAATGCAAAGGCTGACATAAGATTGCACAGTAAGCTCTGTTTAAAAAGAAACTCTGTGATAGCAGATCAAGGAAACAAATGCACACTTGTATTCAAGAAAGAGAATGAGCTTAGGCAAAAGTCCCCAACAAATCTCAGAGCCGTGAGCAGCTAACAAAATCCTCACAGATGACAGCTTTGAAGAAAAGTAGTTTTACAGGAAAGGCACTGGGCTGAGCCTCAGGAGGTTGGTGTCCCCATTGCTACTCTGCTGCACATGTTCTCTGGGACTCTGGAGGAGAAAAAGTCTCAGCAAAGCTTTCATTTACAGAATGGAGAGAATAATTCCCTTCCCTGACATCCTTTGACTTATGTATTTATGAGGTATGAACATCTTTGCATTTTCTCTCAGCGAAACCTGCCAGGATTTACTGTGGAAAACAGCATTCAAGGGACACCTTATAGAAGAAAGCGTGTACCAAGAGAACCCTTATGAAAACCCGCAGATTCAGAAGGAGAATATGAGGCCATGCATACCACTTACACAGAGGACATCTTTCATGAAATTGCAGGGAGGCTGAACCCACTCACTTCCTTTCATGTCAGTCTAGGTACTTTTATGCTCTACAGATTGTCAGCAGGCAAATCTTGCAGCCAAAATGGGGTTTCTTGAAGTCCATTGGCACACATTTAACCAAAGGGACCTCTAATGGTCCCTTTGACCTTGCTGTGAGCAGACTGAAAGACATCCCAAGGTCCATTCCAGCCCAACTGACTCAGTGATTCTATTGTACTACAAAATGTCCAAATTAATGACATGATTTCTGTCCAGCCCATGGCACAATTAGAGTCTGATCTTATGGTATAGTCTGAGACAAAGCAGTGAAAGCAGCAGGTCCAGCTCCACTCCTGAATATCTCCATCTTCCTGCTCCTAGCCGTGCTCTCCCACTGCTCACTTCGAGGTGACTTTCACACTCATGTCAGTCACACAGCAAGACACAGCAGCCCAATCAGATGGCAAAAAAGGACAAGACAAAGCAAATTCATTTGACATTAGATGAACCATTGCAATGGAATCAGGAGGGAAAGTTGATGGCTATGGTCAGAGATGGGGAGGGGAAAAGGGGAGGATGGAGAAAGGAGGAGTCAGAGAAAAAGTTACTACAGTTTCCCCCTTTAGTCAGTGGTGAACTTGTACATCAGCTTGGCTGTATTGTGAAAACATGTCCTAAAATCATAGTTAATTTAGATCTGAAATTCATCTCAAAATTATCTCACTCTACCCATATCCTATCAAGATGTTGTATGCAGTGAGCAGGAGCTTTTGAACCTCAGCAGAACTCTGAACCCAAGAATTAAGTAGTGGTGACAATGACACAGGATAGAAAAAGCTGGTGCTCTTGTGTGCTGCATGATGGCACTGCAACATGCAGAAAGAAAGGTTGGGAAAATGAGAATGGTAGTAAAAACCTAGTCTGAAGGGCTTGATCCTTTACAATACAGATTAAGTGTTATGAACCAGAATGGAGGAGAACCAGAGCTGTCCATTCAAGGAAAGGACATCCCTGTGCCTCCAGGACAGGTTTTCTCACAGTCTGTCAGCAGCAGAGGCAAACTGAAACATTGGGGCAGTGTGGGACAGATGGGGAGGCTGTGTGGAACAGGCAGGTGTGGGCACAGGGAAACGAAGGCTGTTACCTCTGCCACCTCTCCTCTGCTGCCTTCTTTCCTGCCAGGCCCGGCCTTCTTTCCATTGCTTATTGCTTCTCATCAGAGGCAGATTTATTTTCACTCCTCCTAGTTCAGCCACTGACACTGCTCTCACACAACAGGACAATGACAAGCCCTTTCTGAGGGACCTGCTTTGCTGCCCATTACAGGCAGTTTTCTGCTTTATTTTTCCCTGAAGCCAGCCCTGCCACCAAATCTATTCCTACCAATAAGTGTAAATCTGAAGAGGAGAGTACACACCTACTCACACTACAATTTCTGCTAGGTTTTCCGTCATTGATGTTCTCATTGATGATGTCCTCATTTCCCCGAATATACACAGAACTCCTAATTATACACTTTCTTCTGATTTATTCTGAATGGAGCAACATGATGACTGCAGTGCAGTGCTCTGTAACCTCATAACAGGATATGTCTTTCTTCAATGGCCTGCCTGTTACAGAAAAACAACTTTGTGTGTGTATGTGTCTTTGATTCTCAAGAATGCAGCAAAAAAAGCCTACCCCAAAATGCACTACAAGGGCCATAAATGGAAAAATTATACATTGAGGCAAAATCTTGGGATAACCTAGAGCTGCTGAGATCATGATGAGTAGTACAAAAATATCAGTGATAATGGACACACAGCTTGCTAGGGAGAAGAACACATGATATGTAGCAATGGCTTTGTGAGTAAATGGCATTTAGGGACAGTCAAACCAGAGATACAAAAGACTGGAAGAAGCAACAACATAGCAAGGAAGCATCTTTCCAGACGGAATAATCCCTGAGCTGAAAGTATACACTTGGTACTATCAAGGAAAATTTAATCCCAAAGACTGAAAATTACTCACTCCACAATAATAGGGATGGATTTAGACCACCATGCTTTCTTCTAAATTTGATCTTCCTCACACCTTACAAGCATTTAAGACAAGGTTTTCAGAACAAATCTCTTCTAAAGGGTTGCTTTACCACTATGCTATGCTAAAGTGGCAGCAGTGGCTGGCTCCTCTGTGCTCTTGAATGGAGAAACACATGTAGCTCCTAGGGCTGCCTAGAAATGGAGAAGACCTTCTGTTCCTGTTGTCTGACCAAATGGAGTATAGCCTGAAGGAGACTGCATGGTTTAGGAACCTGAAGAGAAAAGAAGTTTTGAGAATACCTCTTGCTCGTATCTGGTAGCTGTGGAGCCAGTAGAGCTTAGTACCAGAAAAGGAACACCTTTTAGGACAATGAAAGATAGGTGACTAGGGAAAAGTGAATTCAAAACAGTCTGATTCACATCAGGACTGTGCACAGGTTGTGTGCACTGATGACTCTGATGACGTCTGAAAGTAAAACTCTCTCCGTTCTGGTTGCTTTAATGTTGCAGACTGCTATAGTCTACTTCCATTATTTACTCAAGTTCTTCCTCTCCTTGGTCTGAATATGTGGGATAATGCTTGGTAGGAATACAAACCTTTCTTTGGTTCGGCAGAATGTATTGGTTCCTCAGCTGCCACAGGCTACCCGTTTTATTTTCCTCCCTGTGTGCGAATGGCACCAGTTGGTGCTAACACAAAAGAACAGCCCTGTGGGCAGCACCACCGTAGCCTTGCAAAGCTCCCGCAGATGAGCTGGGGCCACTTTTGCCACAGGGTGCCACACTGGTGCCTCCACTTGCCCACCCTGCCCTCCAGCTGTCCACTCCAAAGCCTCAGAGAACATTCCTGTCTCTCAGTGGTACCAGCTTCACAGTCCTACATGTTCATCTGATCCACCAGAGAGGAAGGTTTGGAAAGATTGCTGGAGACGACTGTCATGGCAACACATGGCCAGGTCTATTTTGGGATGAAAGCCTCCAGTAAATGGGCGACAATAACAGCTGGGGCAGTAATGCCTTCCATGGCCACAAGGGTTTTCCCACTGAATGAGTGAGCTAGACCTGTTTGGGATACAAGGACAGGGCTGCTGCTTGAGCAAGTCATTTCTTCAGAACAGATAAGCAGTTCATTCTTGCCAAGAAAAAGCACTAATATGACTTTTCAAAGTTTTTCCCTCCTATAAGGTCAACTCAGAGAAGAGTTCAGCAAGCCCAGAGCTGTATTTCTTTTCTCTGGATGAATGGCCACCCTGAATTGTTTGTTAGGTGCAGTTTAAGAGAGCTGATAACAGATTTGCCAAAGTCTTCTCTGTAAAATCGATATTAGCTTGTACTCATAATAGCATTTCAAACCATCGTGTACGGAAGCCCTGACCATATGGGCCAGGAAATGGCAATGTGATTAGCATTTCTCCTCTGCTGGCCCCCAGTATGCTACCCTGTGGCTATTACAGCCATCTATTTTGCATTCTGGCTCCCCTGCGATATTGACAATAAACAGTAAACAGTTCACTTGGTAATAACTTCTCCAAAGGAAAAAGAAAAAAAACCAAACAACCCTCAGCAAAAAAGCATAATGTAGACACACTCTGTAGGAGTTTCCAACATGGTTTGTAGCAGCTACTCAGGCATCAATGCCAAACAAAATTATCTGAGTGGTAGAAAAAGGTCCCCAAACAGCTGCCACCAGCTGTAGCAGGCCAAGATAGAAATAATGAAAGGAAGATTTTTTTTCCTTGAGCATTACAAGAAATGGAAGCAGAAATTAATAGAGTGTCTGCACCTTCTAAAGACTCTTTCGTTGCCCATAATCTTCATAGAAATTTACATATGTCACCATCTGCTGGCACCCTCCATTACTGCATCTCAATAGTATGTTACTCTACAAGAAGATGATTCATAAAATTCCAATGACTGTGTTTAGAAAAGAGTGGATTGAAGATGTCAGTGTAATGAAAATGGCCAAATTGGGGTGAAACTGCTAGAGCCTGAGATTAGTTTGCAAAAGTTCAGCCCATATTTTCTCCAGGAAAACCACACAAGAGGTTTTAGAAAGCCATGCCTGGGAATGGGAGAAGAGACTGCCATCCAGTGTAACTTGCTACAGAATGATAGAGGGGTTTATTGGATTGCTTGTTATGGATGAGAGAAGGGAGAAGGTCTACAGGCAGCCAGGGATAGAGCAACACTTTAATCAGTTTGGTGTCCAGTCACTAGGATCCCAGCTTTTGCCTTTCCTTCTTTTTTGCTTTACATCTGCCTGAGTTCTTGTCCAAATTCCAATCCTGCAGTCACTAAGTTCAAAAAGTTTTACAGCAATCTTCCTTGGCTTCTTTTGAAGGATGGCTGGAAACTCCACCTTGTAACTCTTTTGGACAGTAAATCTGCCTAGTAATGCTTGCTTTGTCCAGAGACAAAATTCTTCACTATGGATCAGTGTAATGCTCACAGGCTAACATTGTGTAATGGCGAATCTAGGGAGCTTTACACATTTAACATAAAATAATCTTCTATAAATTAATCCCTGAGTGAAAATACAATGTAAAAAAAATATTTAAACATGCCACATGGCAGCTTTGTTCTTCTGTATACACGGGTTTGATATGTCCATCTACTTCTCTTCAGAATCACAAAAGTTGCACTTCGAACTGCAGGGAAGTGAATAGAAATGGAGCATCCAGTGAGGTCCAGTTGGGTAGTATTTCCTTCCAGGTAAATGCACTCCAGTCTTCAGGTGGGAAATGGTGTTGGTCTAGGTGAATTTACCTTGGAGAGAAATCAGAACGTTGTTTTCATTATGCTTTTTCTTTGGGATAGGAAAACTTCCTAGACCAAGAGAAAAAAACCTGCTCTTTTAACAATGAAGACCAGACATCAGAGAAGAACGGAAAAAAAAAGTGAACAGCAGAACGGAAATCTCAGAGGACAAAAATACACCACAATTTCTTGATTTCATCATCTTTCTCATTGCCTCTGAAATGAACAACAAGGTGTCTCTCAGTAATAAAAAAGGAGTTTGGGGACTATTTTTTTGGGTGAGGGTGGATTTGATGGAATTTCCATCCCCACAGTCCAGGTTTGAACTCAGCTGCTAAAAACTGAAACTTCAAATCATCACTTTACTTTAATCATCAGCTTAGACATTAGTCTGTTAGTCTTTGTCCAGGTCTCATTGTATATATTTTACAGGATTTGTGTTACTTCACTTTTTTGTGTTTTTTTACATTCAGGAGACATGCTCTAAGCTTCGGATCAGATTTGAAGATAAGAGTTAAATTCTGTACTTTATTTTAAGGAACAAGTCACGTTTCAGAAACAGCTTTATCAAGAAAAGAATTTGAATTTTTCCATAGCTTATCATGTTTCTGTTGTATTCAGGCAAAATGTCACTCATTGGCATCTATAGGGGAGCTTTTGTCAGTGACCTTTACACCACCTTGAAAAAGCAGTAGAAAGGGCTTTTTTTCCCATTTACTCAAAGAAAGAAGAGAGGAAACAACTCTGAACTCTTTCATTAGCAGTTGAATCTTCACTTACTTCTTAACAACAGTCCTGCCCTGAGTAGGTAGAGGATCCTAGTCAAGGAAAATAACCTAAATAAAAAAAAAAAAAAAAGCCGAGAAAACTTTAGAGTAAAGCTGCATTGTTTTTGGCATTAAAAGATACAGATTTTTGCAAGCTCATGTATTTTCCTTTTTCTTCATGGGTCCCTCCACACAGGGTAGCAAAGCCATGAGCGCTCCACTGTTCAAAACCAAAATTAAGACCAGTTTGCACAGTGTTGTAGATTAAACAAGAGAAAATGTTAGGCAATTAAATGCTAATGATTCAAGCTGGGTGCTTATGTTTTGTATTACTTGCCTAATAATGTTAGCATTTAAATGGTCAGCTTTGAAGTTAACAAACAGCCCATTAAGATGCAACCGGGGAGTTGTGGGCTCTTTGGGTGCTATTGTTTCAGTCTGGCTGGCTGCAGACTCAACAAAACAGCAGCGATGGGATTTACTTAGTGAGGACTATTTTTGCAATTGGTAGGTCTAGAAGTTTTTTTTTCTTTCTTTTAGTGAAAGCTCATATTATTGAGAGCACAGCATGTGGGAAAAACCGAAATCTACTCATTTTCTTCTGAGTCCTGGGATTTCTATTGTCCCTGCTGACTGCTTAAACACAAATCAGTTGGTTCCCAAGCTCTGTACAGTGATCCTCCTGCTGCAGCCATCAAAATTCTACCAGATTGCTGACTCCGAGCTGGTGTTTCTGGATACTTGCAGGGGTTAATATAAAAATGTACTCCTGACAGTAAAAGTTAAAGGAGCTTCAATGATGAAAATTGCATCACATAATGAGAAATCCTCAAAGCAGCAGCTACTTAAAGGACAGAAATAAGATATAATTGTCAATGGAACAGAATATTATCCAGGATAATGGGCTCCTGCAGATGCAAGAACAGCAAGGCAAAGCCAAAGCATTTATGGAAAATAAATGGCATGGTGCAGCTCAGGTTCATTCTTCTTCAAAGTGCACAACACTGATCCTGTGGCAATGGTCTGTTATTCCAAATCATTGATGTAGACTTAATTATTTTATGTAATAGAGGTTGATGTGGGAGTTACTTACTGTGCCTCTGTAGACCTATTGCATTAGGAGTGCCTCTGAAGAGAAAGGCACTGTGGATTTCAGTGCCTGGATTTCATCAAGCGTTTTGTTATCCCTACTGTGACTGCTATTCCCAGTACTTTCCATGTGGTGTTAACCAAGGAGAGCTAGTTTTCTGCTGTCAAAAGGCAAGTGCTGTGACAGTTTGATGTTTCCTGGTGGCAACTGTAAATATTGACATTTTAGTCAACAACAATTGATGCAACATATTAAACGTAATGGGGCTTTTTCACTGAATTTAAAATGAATAATTTCAGGCCCTGCTTGGTTCATTAGGAGGAACAGAACTGTTTTTAAACTGGGTTTGTTTTCTGATGTATTCAACATGATGTATAAATGCCAGAACAACCTCCTAGTAAAACTATATTACTTCTTGGTTTTGATGTTTTGTGGCCTGCTAAAGGGCTTATTAAAAATGCCACAAAATATGTACTGCTAGGTCTCACATCTTAATTGAAGAAATAGGTGGTCTGGATGTTTAACAGAGACTTCTGTGTGTCAGAAATATGAAATAATGAACTAGTTATTAGTTAGAAACATAAACCAGGTGCACTAAAACAATGCATTTCAGTTATTCACTTGCTATCTTCGTGGTCATGATGTCATTTCTGTAATTTATTATAGGTGTTTTTTTTGGGTTTTTTTTTTTGAGAAATGTTAAATAGAACATAGCTATTTATTTTGGTCTGCTGTTCCATCCTGGGTTAACTTAGGGAGAGTACCCTTTAACAGATAATTCTACATATTGCCACCCACACATGACACGACCAGCAAAATGACGGTCATTTTAATGCTGCGTGGGCTGCATGTAGCTGTACAGAAGAACACAGATTTGATCCTCTGTGTTTTGTGCAGAGGCTGAATGCAATATCTTAGCAGGTTGTGTAAAAAAGAAAAAAACCACACAGACAAAAAAAATCCTGAATACCATAATGATACAGGTAAAGGGAGATCAATAGTATGATTAAAGTACTAGGATCCCACTGGGTTTTTTCCGAGTGTCTACAGCCGTTACGGTGAATGCCTGATGATTTTTCAACCAGCACAATTTTAATTGGGTAGGTGACTGAGGGAGTCATGTAAAGTTTGATTGAGGGAGTCATGTAAAGCCTGCCTTTCCTTCTGATGTCTTTCTTTGTTTTTTTTTTTTCTTTTCACAATGACCTTAACAGCATACTGTCAGCTCTATGACTTTGTGCAAGGACAGTCAAAAAAGCACCCACCTCTGTCAAATCTTTCCAGAAGATCATAGTGGAGATTATGCCATCTGCATCTTGAATTTAACCTAAATTGCTCCTAGAGAGGCTGATGACCACTTTTTAGTGCAATCTGTTTTTTTTTGCCATCTATGATGTTTTTGTCTGTTTCTAACACTTGAGAATATGTGTGCATTCATTCTGAACAACTTGGCAGGCCTCTTATATTTACTTTAATTTCTCTGGCACTGTAAATGGCCACTGTATGGATGTCACAAGTAATGTAGATAACTGCAGTTTTTCTGTGCTCTTTTTATTATGTGTTGCAGCATTTTGGAATGGCAGTCGCAATCTGGGGTTCTGCCTCTGAGTTCCAAGAAAGGCCAATTATAAACTAGCTGTGTCTGCCTGCCTGCTAAAACCATGTTGAAGCTCGGAACTACTGCACTGGCTTCTGTAACACTTTCTCATGACCATACCTCATTCCCAGGTTCTCTGTCCCAAAGATGCAAATTCTTTGTTTTGCAGCATCTTGATGGGGGGACTGAAAACGCTTCTTGAGGAGATAGAGACCACCTGAATATGTCTGTTTTTCTTAGCAGAGACATAATTTTCAATGCATTCCACTGCTGACACATTTATCCACTGAATGACTAGTGTACTCTACACCTCCTCTTCTTCAAGTCTTTTCTCCCGTGCCAGGATATCAGACTGTAGGATTTACACAGCTGCTGGGAAGAAGTGATAAAACAACATTCCAAAGAGCAGCTTTCAGGTGGGAAGGCATGAGCAGTCTATGAGAACGTGGCTGCATGGCATGCAGAAGTTTCTCTTGCTAAATTTGCTGTTGAACACATTCATAGATGCTCCTGCTTGATGATGATGTCATACTGTAGAGAATTTACAGTACTTTTCTGAAAAGAGGTTTATTGTCCTTCCTATGCCTGAAAGTCCTGCCTTGAGCATGTCCCAGGCTTTCTCCAAGGCTAGTCCTTGATTTCTGCCTTTACATGGTTAGGGGCTGATTTGCTCACAATGTCTGAAGGTGCTTCAGAGCTCCCTATCAGATGAAAGACTCTCTGTGCCATTATTTCTGTGTGCTGCACTTACTTGGCCACCTGAGTTTACCACTCTCCTTCACAAGGGACAGCCGTCCCCGATTCCTTCCTTGTGGAACTTCAGCAGTACTCGTGAGAGGGTGGATCCTGCATTGCAAGGCTGAAGCCTACTGTCTTCAAGCCGAGAAAGAGTCAGTCTAGGAATAGTGTGGTTCAGTCCCAGGACTGATCTGTTCAACATTCAGACCTTGAGGAATGACCAGCACTGCTTATGGTGGATACAGAGACATTGCTTCCAGAACAGCTAACATTTGACACAGATACACACAAACCACTCTCTGTGACAGCTACTGAGTGTTCACTCTCAACAGGTATAGATAAAAACTGTATTTTGCCATCTCTTCATTTGCCTTATGGTCCGCAAGGAGATGCAAAGCAATTCATATACAGTCAGAACTTGCCAAAAATATTGCCACCAAAGCTCCACTAATCACAAATTTAAATAAAAAGGGCAGCTTTTAAAATATTAATTTCTATGTTTTCTCTTTTACTCAAGGCAGAAAAACAATTCTAAAAATTCTTCTGATGTTTTAGATTTTACCTAATCTTAGCAGAAAACTAGGCGTGCTTCAGTTTTAGTTGCAACCCAAAGAGATGTCAACAAAGACTGTTCACGCACAAAAAACACTTTTAAAAATGTAAATTAAGTGCTTCAAAATGTTACTTTCTAGAGTAAAGTTATTTCATATCAGCCCAGCTGTATTCTCACTGGAAGCAACAGAATGGTTGGCACTGGTGTCAGTGGAAATGGTTTAGTAGGTCTAACAGCTGCAGCACTGTGTATAACAGGTTAAAGTGAGCTCAGAAAGCAGAAAATTGGGATTTCACATGCCAATCTCACCCTCTGCTTCTTCAGATGACTAACTCGGCATCACTTTCTACCTGGATGTCATTCAGTGCTTTCACCTTTTTGGCCAGGTCTCTCCTGGTTCCACCACCCTTCTTTGCTTACCTCTACCATTAACAGATTTGCAATGTCTTCATGCAAAACAGCTGGACCCCAAGATCTCATTCATCTGGAATCACCAGTGGATGGAATTGAGTAATTAAGTTCTAAAAAAGAAACCTTATGAACAGTTTATTTAGCATCTTGGTAAGATGGAGGTAAAATGGGAGAGGCAATGGGCCCACAGAAAACCCGGGGCCTTTGGAATACCTGTTGTGCTGATGTTAGAGGCACCTGCAGTGGAGGAGAGCCCCCCACTGCTATGTGTGATAGCTGAGTGGGAAACCAGCTGTGCCTGTGACATTAGAGCCCCTCTACAACTGAACAAACATATCAAAGGGCTGCATCTGACTGTGAAAAGCAGAACTGCTCGAAGCAATTCACTCGTCTGCTGCCACTCTGTTTTGATTGATATGAACAAGTCTTATCTTCAAAAATATATACAGCCAAAGTGAGTATTTCTATAATCACTTCAGATTGCATCTTAGAAAGGAAGAAAATTTTACCTCCTCCCTGCCCCTCCTCCTCCTCTTATGTTCTCTCCACTCTGGAAAAGTCTTATGCATGGCTAAAACATATGCTAAATGTGGGAGGAAAAAAAGATACCTTCCAAATCTTCATGTCTTTGATGGCAAAGCAGCTGTATATATCCCTCTTCTTTAAAAGTATGAATTAGGACTGAAGAACTACTACTCCAAAATCTCTTACGTTTTGACAGATCATGTTTGTGTGTGGTGGCTATGGTTGTCAGAACAGTTTGTCAAGCTCGGAACAATATTTGATATTGGAAGGAAGGACCACTTTTTTCTTTTAAAGAAGAGGAAATCCAGGAGGAGAATGACTGCTCATGCACAGCTGTGCATGTATTTTCAGTTTGGCTCATCCAATCTTGCAGTCCTTGTTCAACAGTACAGATCCTGCAGGCTCTACAAGGCAGAGTTGCACACTCAAGGGTGGAACCCCTACCTCCATCAATCTCAGCACAGAGACTCAGCTCTTGGTTCAGATATAGCAGCAGTGGTAGGGGACAACACTTGCAGTACCAAAAAATTTCCTTCCACAAGGTACATTGAACATGATTGTGGCTATACAGGGAAGGAATTCAGTCCTCTATTTTCTTAGTAGGTATTAAATTGATTTCTAGGAGAGCCAAAAAATATTTTGGTTTTAAAAGCTGATTCTAACAAAGAAAAAAATTCTAAATATCAGGAGCTGACTACAAAAGCTTTAGGGAGAACAAAACAAGAGATCAATAGCTACAGGAAGACAGAAAAATATTTTGATGAAGAAAAGAAATTCCCTAAAAGGACAGCTGTACTTAAAAATAAAGAGGAAGAAAGTAGGCAATGAAATAAAGAGAACTGACTCTAGGTTAAAGACAATTCACAGAAGCTGACCAATCATATTCAATTGCTGTGTTGATGGTCTTTAAATAAAGGTCAGACAAAACAGCACTAAAATCCGCAGGAGGATTATTAAAATGCTTATTTAAGACAGTGGGTTGCCTGTGAGAGGCAGTGCTAGTTTCATTATATTTCTAACAGTGTTTAATTTGTTTATTATTGCAATTGAAATTACTCTTAGAGAATTTTAAGTCTTTTTGTACTGTTCAATACTCTTTTCCATCCACATTTCTTGCCAGAGCTGCAACAGAAACGTAAATTTTTGAGTTTAAATTCTACATCTTAATCTCTGCATCTTATCAAAGCTCTCAGGCCTCACCAATGAGCTCCTATGCAAACAATCAATCAAAATATTACCCTCTGCCCCATTTGTTAATGCTCATCTTCTGCCCCTGATATTGGAACAACGTGTCATGCACTCCATGCACTTCAGAACCTTGTCATTCCAAGATTGATGATGAAATCATGGCTGTTTACCCTTTGGCAAGCTTAGTTATCAAGCACAAGGTGACAAAAATATTTATCTAGAATGGTCTGCTGACCTTCTGTTCTCACAGAAGTTGGATAATTGGAAAACACAGTAATACAGTCGTAGGGTTGTACAAGCAACCGGAGCATGCAGCTTCTGGATGTAACCTACATAGAATGCAAAACCCTTTTGGAGCAGGAATATATTGGATATTCTGCTTCTTTTCTGTAACACATGACAATGCTTTAAATCAGGGATACAAGCTTGTGAACAGTTTCCCAGTGGTTGAGAGTGCTCAGTGTCTCTTTGCTAAAATACCTCATCTCCTTACCCAGTGAAGGGACAAGCTGAAACCTTCCAAAAGACAGTCCTGTATGTGACTGTGGTACATCCAAAATCTTGCAGCTCATGCCTGTCCAAGGCTTTGCAGCTGGACCATTTAAGCCTCCAGATACAATTCTTCAGCCTTCTAGTACCTAAAAGGGCTACAAGAGAGCTGGAGAGAGACTTCTTACATGGGCGGATAGTGACAGGGCAAAGGAGAATGGCTTTAAATTGAAAAAGGGTAGGTTTGGACTGGATATTAGGAAGAAATTCTTTACTGTGAAGTTGGTGAGATGCTGGAACAGGTTGTCCAGAGAAGCTGTGGGTGCCCCAACCCCGCAGCACTGTTCAAAGCCAGCTTGGATGGGGCTCTGAGCATCCTGGTCTAGTGGGAGGTGTCTCTGCACATGGCAGAGGGGTCGAAACCAGATATTCCTTAAGGTCTCTTCCAACCCCAACCATTCTGTGATCCTATGATCCTATGATCCTATGATCCTATGATCTATGATTCTATGATTTTATGAATATGTGAACATAATGGCCTTGTGAAAGGCTTAGGTTGGAAGTGTTGCACTCATTAGAGTAAGCAGCTTAAAACATGTTGTTTTTGAGACTCAAAAGGGATCTGTGATTGGCCAACCCAGGTTTCCTTCAGAAATGTGTGGTTCTCATGTGTTTTGGGCAGCCTTCAGCTCTCACTACCTAAGGGCACCTCACGGCCAGCACCCGGCCCCATCAGCCATCTCAGTGCTGCAGGCACCGAGGGGCGGGAAGACGCTATTGAGCAGCTGTTTGTCACTGCCCATCTGACATGATAAAAAACAGAGGGAGGGAGCACTCCATGAGAAACATGAAGCTAGCTGATGCTTGGCTGTTTGCCACCCTCCTATCCCATTGTGTTGTCCAATACCAGGGTGTGTACAGGATTTCAGCTCGTTGAATGTAGAATGTTGTTTCAGACAGCTTATCTTTTTCTCTTGGCAACAAAGTTGTTACTCCCTACAAGAAGCAGGCTGAACTATTCCTAAAAGTGACAAAGCTAAGCTTGCCTTGAAGAAAGTCTGTGGTACCAAGGAGGAGAAGACATTTTTTAGGAGTACTGGTGTGGAAAGTGAACCTTGGTTTGTGGAGAAGAAATCACATTCAACAACGATTTATAATGGAGCTACAAAGACCGAGTACTTTGATGTCCTGGAAGAGGTAGATGTTTAGTTCAAGCTGGTGCATGTCTTTCAAGACAAAAATTCTAAGGATGTGAACAGTCCAGTCTCCATTATCATTACTGTGAGTTTAAGCCTAATTCTACACATGGCCTGAAATGGGAGCACTGTTGGGTCCTTGTACTGCTCGCCGTGACATAAATACATAAGGAGCCCAGCAACATACAGATCGACTTTAGGATTGAAACTACTCTGAAAATTGTCCTTTAAGGCAAAATTGATTTCATAATACGTGAGTTCTGTAGGGAACATTTTCCACATTATTTTTACAGAGAGTGTGCAAGTTGGTCTCTATCTTTCACAAAATGGTATTTGATATGAACTATTATTAGCTGAAAAAGATAATCTGTTCAGTGAAACATGCTCATTTTCTGGTCCTAAACTGTCTCTGCTCCCTAGAAGCAACAATCCCACAGTAATTCAGAACACAGGCTCTGCTAATGTTGTGCTTGATGCACATATTTATCAATCTGATAATTATGCTTAAAATAAGGGAGGGAAATAAAAAAGGCTGACTGAGATAGAATTCTGATCAAATGCTAGAGGCAGACACAGTCCAGGTCTGCTAGCACAGAGTTTTACAAGAAAACAGAAAGATAAAATGCAATTTTACATTTTATTCAGTGCTGTTTATTCAGCTCTTTTTCCCTAAGAATTACTATCAATATTTTGAAGTTATTTATGCCTCCATTTCTGATGGAACTTGGGCTTGGTCAGCAAATCTTTTCCAGAATACAGTATTCTTTCTTTTTTATATTTGTTCACAGATGTTTTAGGATGAGATATTGATTATCCTGCAAATGGGCAAGAAAGCAGTTGCTTTTGAACCAGAGGGTTGTTTTCCTCATTACAGCTCTAAACCACTTGCTGTTTTTTTAAACCTATTCAATCTCCTGGTTATGTTTCATCAGCTTCCCTTCAGGGCTGTTTTTTCTTGGCCTCTCCTCTTTCAAATCCTTAAGGCTGCAAAATTCCTGGGATATTTCACTATTCTATTAATGCTGCACAGAGCTGAGAGAACTAAGGGACAAGTGTGTGTGTGTTTGTTCCTATATATGTTTTGAAAAGTTAATGATGCTGTGATACCGCCACTCAAATATTATTGGTGATATGTTTTTGTGGTGGGCTGACCTTAGCTGGCCACCAGGTGCCTACCCAGCTGCTCTTTTGCTATCCCTCCTCAACAGATGGGTGAGAAAATGAGACAGGGTCATGATACAGACGGGGAAATCACTCACCAATTACTGTCACGGGCAAAACAGATTCAACCTGGGCGAAATGAATTTAATTTATTGCCAATTAGGGTAGGATAGTGAGAAAAACAAACAAAACTAAACCACTTTTCCCCCATCTCTCCTTCTTGCTAGGTTCAATTTCACTCCCTCACTCCTGACTCTTTTACTGGAGGAAGCAGGGAGGGAGGAATGGGGGATGGGGGTCGTGGTAAGTCCATAACATTTCATCTCTGCTGCTCCTTCCTCTGCACTCTTGCCTTTCTCCATTGTGGGGTCTCTCCCATTATGTACAGCTCTTCAGGAGCTGCGCCAGCATGGGTGCCCCGTGGGCAGCAGCTTCTGCCAGAAAACATGCTCCTGGCAAGGGCTCCTTTCTATGGACTGCAGCTTCCTTCAGGGCATGTTCACCTGCTCCGCCGTGGTCCTCCATGGGCTGCAGGGGGACAACCTGCTCCATTACATTCTTGTCCAGGCGCTGCAGGAGAATCTCTTCTCCAGCATCTGGAGCACCTCTTCCCCCTCCTTTCTCCCTCACCTTGGTGTCTGCGGGGCTGGTTTTTGCACATTTTTCGCACTCCTTTTTCTCACACAGCTGCTGCACCATGTTTTTTCACTCTTTGTAAATATGTTGTCACTGAGGCACCACCAGAGTTGCTGAGGGTCTCAGCTTTGGGCAGCAGCAGATCCTTTTTGGAGCCAGCCAGAAACGTCTCTGGCCCACATGGGGGCAATTCCTGGTTCCTTTTCACAGAGACCACTCCTGCTGCCCTCCCTGCTACCAAAATCATGCAGCATAAACCAAATGCATTTCTTTTCAGACTTCAAAAGTGTATTTGGCTTGGAGTGTGGTGGTCATCCAGGACACCTTTGAAAATCTTTGAAATCTGATCTTTTTTATCATTGGTATCAAAATACTGTGAGCTGAATCTTAAGAGAAAAGTAGAAGGTTAAGAACAAAAACCAATACAAGTGTCTTGTTTTCTTGTTAAACCAAGAAGTATTGTCTTCCTGAATAAGTAATTCACAGCCCTACCAGTTTCCTAAAGACCTATTTGTGCTAGATACTAGATACAGATAAAGCTGGAAGCTCATGAGTATGAAAAGCAAAGGAAACACTGGGGACAGTGAAGTGAGAGCTGAAATTTCAGAAGAGCAAATAGGTAAAAGTGAGTGGAGGCATTTTGTGCATCTTTGACCTCACAAGAAGATCTGGGTGATCACAGAGTAAATATGTGGCAGCAGTTGCTTTCTGAAGTTTCTGAACTAGAAATTTCCTTGTATTTTAATTTTACAGCCAAACTTTTTTGTTTCCCAGCTGCTGCAGACTTTTGTAATAGACACCCCTATTTTTAAGTGAAAATGTGTGAACGAAAAAAAATCTTAGCACCTTCAGGCTTTGGGTGGTGAGGCAAAAATTGCTTTTAGCAGAAAAAAGTGTTTGAACTAGGAAGAGCTTTAACATCCAGAGGCTGGTGTTATAATAACCCACAAGTGTTGTAACACAATATCACATACCATCTAGTGTCATCATCATTCTCTTACATGGACGGCTGTGGGCTCAACATTTGCCTCGCGGTAATAAACATGAATATCAAGGTCTGTGAAGTTACATTTGTGTAAAAACTGTGTTGTCAGAGGTCATCATTTAGAAAAGTGATGAATGGAATCCCAATGTTCTTTAAAAGGGTTCTTGAAGGAAGCTTGAGGCATAGCATTTCCTATAATCAGTGCTTCCTACAATGACACCCTTAATGAATTACTGGAAAAAACACATGAAATAAAAAGCATTTTGCATCTTCTTACCTCCTCTGTGATCTAGACTAAGAGTTTTCTACTGCAATACCCTACCCCACGCCTCTGGTCGGTGAGAATGAAGCACATTCCAACTCACACGTGGAAATAAAGCAGCTCAGCAGGGTGCAGCATGGGGGCTGCTTCCTCTGCTGGAGAGGGCTATCTAAGAGGCAGCACCCTGCCTTGCTGCACTCCCATCACTGCGTGTAGCTTTACACCTCTTCCCTTTCCTTTTCTCTGTTTACAGTGATCCCGACTATTCCACACCTCCTTTTCCTGCCTGGAAAGTGGCTGAACAGCTTCCAGGCTCTGGCAGGACCCTGTCTCTCCATCAAGCTGACACTCATGCATCAAATCCTTTGACAGGCCGCTTAATACATACAAATGTTGGAAGAATTTGGAGAATTTGACCAGGAGCAAATGTTAGGCTTGGTTAAAATTTTAAGCTAACCAAACCAAACCAAAAGCATTCACACCTGTTTTCCTCTTTTTTTCTGAGGTATGTTCCAGGCTGAGCTGTCAGTGTAAGACAAAGACCAAGCAGTGAACATAAAACATAGAGCAGCAGGAATTATTATGGTCTTTAAAAGAAGGACATTCTCAGATAAAGAAGAAGAGCCAGCAGGTGAAAATTCTGTTTTGCCTGAGGTGTTCTGAAGGTCTGGAAAGTGCTTTGTGTATTGGGGCGCCCATGAGAGTCTGGAGGGAAAGTCGGCTAGGGACTGTTGACTCCAAGAGTACCCATCATTTTGGGGCTATACGTGGTCACTCTGTTGTTCCTTCTACATCCTGCACCACTAAAACCTCACACTGAGAGCCACTAATTGATTGAAACATGTTTTTGTAAACACAAAGCAAGTGAAAGAAATAAAATTCTCAGCTAGTGTAAATTAGTTTAGCCTGAATGGTTTTAGCAGTTAGGCAAAACTGAAGCAGGAGACCAGGGAACCTGCCCCAATATACAAAATATTAAATAGTATTAATTTATTAATAAATTACTAAATATTAAATACATATGCAGGTATGTTTGTAGGTGTGTGTTCACATCTATAAGACCATAATACAATAGTAGCATTCTGTTTTAATATTTTTTAAATTCAACCTCAAAATGGATAAAGTTGATGATATTTTGAGGCTATAAGATTTTATTAAAAAAAGCCCAAAAGGGGCAAGTCTTGCAGAGTTTGAAGCTCTATCTCAGTAATACTGTGTCCTATTTATGGCAAGTAGTCAATGTGGCAACTCTTCAGAGCAGAACTGGAACAGGTCTCAGGTTGGGTGACATTGACATGGTTCTCTGACAAGACGAGCCACTCAAAAGTCGTGTCATTAAAAAGAATGTGCCATTTTCTGACACAACTGAATACAGGACTTTGCCTACCAAAAAACAGAAAAAACCCCACTCTACCTAGAACTTTTCTCATTTCTCTCAGAACTCCTATGAAAGCCCCCATGATTCCTCCCTGCTACTGAATAATTTTTGGCTTTTAAAACCTTACTTTTCGCTTTAGCTTCTGATGATTAACTCTCCCTGTAAACTGCTTTGTAATACTCTGCATGGAGGACAGTATATAAAAATAAATTGCATTGAGTTTGATCCAAACCCCATTTGACTCAAAATTACACTGAGGTTTTAGGCTGCCTTTTTTTTCACCTCCACATTTCTAAGTCCGATTGGCAAGCCAAATCATTTCTATTTGCTATCATAAAGGCTAAATAAAAGGGCAAACAACTCAATGCTTTTTCAATAAAATTCATGTTGCTATTTCACACACAAAGCCACTTGGGTTGCTCATGTCTTTGCATATTACAGTCTACAGAAATTATGGAATAAGGTTCTACCTCTTTTGGTAAACCTGATTGCTGAAGAAAGAGCGAGTCTGTTGGAAAATTAGCCTTTATTTACAACACTGACAACAGTGAAAAGATGCAGCTTCATGCTATTGTGCTGAGGTTATTACCTTCCTAGTAGCAAATCTCAGGACACCCAATTAAAGTTAACTCGCAGTTTGCAGCAAGCAGCCTGTAAAGTTTGCTGGAAAGGAGCTGCCATATTGTCATTCAAAGTACATTATACTAAACAGTGCAAGACAGCGACAAAACATCTAATTATCTGATTACACTGCAAGAATAGCTTCTTACATGCACTGAATTTTGCATACCATCAACGAATACAGACTGCGTGCGCCAGTGACTCACATAAACACAACAAAAAAAGGAAAATAAGATAGAACAATGTGTCTCTGCTACTACTGTTCCTAAACTGCAGAGGGTTTTGCTAGTACTTCAAATTAACACTGGGGATTCTCAGGACATTCAGCTCAGGAACAGAAGTCTCTTCTGCTCTGGTTTTCGCCATGCACAAGGTGCATGGTGGCCAGAGACTGGACAGTCTGGGTGGCCACCATGAGGAAAACTGTGCACCAGCTTTTTGGCAAAAGTGGTGCTCCATGGAGTCAAAAGATTTTTCTAAGAGAGGCTGGAGTACAAAAATGCACCCTTAGGCTTATTATTTCACATTTGCCTGCCCCTGCCACTGTACAAGGAGCCCTTTAGAGAGTGGCTGGGGTTAATAAAAATGTTCCTGTGGTGTAAAGGAGGGTGGGTATTAGCAGGTGCTTCATGGAGAAGGGATTGTGCACTTGCTCTTACCCTGGAAAGATCCCAGAAAAATCATCCAGGAGCCCTGGTGGAAACTCAGACACAGACAGTCAGAGAAAATAAATAAATTTCAGTTTCATGCAGGTTTACCCCACAGCTGCTCATTCCTCTGAGCAATTCAACAGGTGACGAAAGCAGAAGAGCATCAGCAAGGATGCTGCAGTGTTTTTCCATAAGCTTTTCTGCTGGTTAGTGCCACCACGGCTGGGCTGCCAGCCGATTGCACAGAGAACATATCTGGCACTGCCTGTGAAAAACTAAATGTGGGTAATGCACTCTCACTTCTTTTACTACAGTTTGGGGCAAGACAGAGGGGAGAAAAGGGGTTTTTTATATCTTATGAGAATAACAAATTCAGTGGTGGCATTTTTTTTACCATGCCACTACTTTACTATCTTCATATCAGCCATAACATAGTCCAACTTCTCAGAGTTCCAACTCTTTACACCATTAAACACAAATCATGGCCTCAAGAGACCCCCTTTTCCAGAGGGGAGAAGCAATTTAGCCTCCATAGCATATCAGTCTCCAGCTCGTCCTGAAAAGGCTGTCAATTGTGCTGAATTATGTATAAAATCAATGAGAGGTGCTGTCTGCCAAAGACAGGTTGACATTAGCAATTTTATTTTCACTGAGGGGGGTCACAAGTCCCATTCTTCAAGATCACAGAATAAGTGCTCATTCTATCCCTACTTCTCTAGTTCTAAAATTATACCCATTTTGACTCTTTCTAGAATAAAAAAAAAGGTCACAATAAGATGATGCTGCTATGAAACACCTCTTCAGTTGTCTGCAATGGGCAAATTTATATAGTGTTGTTTATGGGGTGCTATTATAATCTGCTCTTTCTACCCTAATTTCATTATAATCTTTATCAAGTGGAATTTCACAAACATATTCTTTTTGTTGGGGATCCCACACAGCGTTATATTCAATTAACAAAAACGTACACTTAAGACTCATTAGGATTTTTAAGTAGTGGAGGAAACCTCCCCCGCAATAAGAGCCACAAACGCAGAAGTACAGCATATTCATGTGAGCTGAAAGGACAAATAACCTTGTGATGATCTTCAGAGAAGCCTGATATGTTATTTGAGACTGAATATGAATCCTATCCTTGTAAAATCATCATCACTGTGCAGATGGCCCACAGACATACAATAAATACTTATACAGTGCCTAGCTCATGACCCAGCACTTTACTTTATGTTTTTTGCTACTGTATGTATGAGTGGAGCAGTATTAAAATCTAATTTCACAGCATCATCTTTTCCCTCTCCTCTAGAATGGCAGCTGATCTGATATTCCTGTGGCAGCTGCTAAAATTCTGAGTGTCTAGTGGTCTTTGAGACCATCAGCCAACAAAATTGCCATCAAAATTCTCTTTCAAATACTCAGTTCTGAAATAGATTTCTGTAAAAGCTCATTTAAGCAGGGTCACCTGTCATCACAACACGGTCCAGAGTTCAGCAAACATAGTGCCTTAGTGAATACAGTGAGTTGTTAAAAAATATGAAGTCATTAAAGGATATGTTTCAAAAGGAAGTCAACTGACAATTGAAAACCACTTGGAATTGTCATGTCAGTCTCTACTTTCTGAAAAAAATGTATTCATGCATATATTACTGGTGATTCAAGGTTGTTTAGCTTCAAAGGCTACCACATATGGCTGCAGGAATCATACAGACGTAAATGTTTCCCTGAGCTGAGTGCTTGGGGGGCATCCCCAGTGAGTCTTGGTTGACTCAGGGGCTTTGGGTCTGAACCCACGTTAGAAGGGCCGTGTTCTGCCACTCTGTTATGTTCTGTAATGCTCTGCTCCAGTATATATGTTGACACTACTGAGTTTCAAAGGGGAAACATTTTTCATGAGGAGTTGACCTGATGGACTGCTATTGAGCAGAAAGGATTGCTTTCCTGCCTCTGAAGGACAAGCCTGAAGGCTAGTGCTCAAAAGGTTTCCTTGTGGACATCAACCCATATGAAAACCTTATTGCCATTTCAGTCTTGCTTTCAAAGAGCTGAGGGCTGAGTGGGAATGCCCAGAAAACAATTTATTTTGTGAATAAATGCGAAAGATTTGTGAACTGTTTCCTTTGCGATAAAACCTAGAGCTTTCCAAGAGATTTTCATGGAAAAACTCATTGGTTTCAAAATAATGGCATTCACTCAGCATATAAAACACCAAGGCATAGTTCCTGAGCATGGGCTGGGGCTTTCTTACATCCCAAACAGTAGTTCAATTGTTAAAGTATTTTCCTAGGTATAGCAAGTATTTAATTAGTCACACCAAGAAGGAACAACAGGAAGCACCAAAGTAACTAATTTAGAGCTTGGATTTAGACGTTCTGCAGTCAGATTATTTGGTCTCTAGTCAGTGTGAATTCCTGCCACACAAAAAAATGGGAAGATCAAAAGACTTGGCGATAGCCCGGAATTCTTTGTTATGATACATGACAGCAAAGCAGGTCTTTGAAGCTGCCTCTCCCATTCCATGAGGAGTTTTTAAGGGTTGGGTTGACTATTTTTGGTCATTTTTCTTGTTTGCTTTCATTCTGCCCAAATGAGGAAAAATCAGTTCTCAGAAAGATAGGGCTCTGAATATTGCTTCCTGACAGGGTCAGGCTAAGAGATACATTTTTGTTTATTTCTCAGTTTATCTTGAAATAACCTTGCTGAGCAAACTGCTCTTTGTTAACTTCAAGTCAAAACATACCAGTAATGATTCCACATTTTTAGTGTAATTCCCTCTAATCATCCTAGCACACTGCTTGTTTTTATAACTGCTTCACACAATGCCACCAGTAATGAATGTTCTAGAATTGGAACATAATTTTGATTATCTGGCCATTACTTTTGATTTATGGTGCACAGAGACAGCTGGCTTTTTATAAGCTCACTCTGCAGTACTGCAGATAACAAATGTAATGTAATAATCAAACTTCTGTAATTTGGAACCCAGAACGGGTGGGCCCATGGATCTGTCTGTCTGTATATACTCATACCATATCAAAAAATTTTATCTTCAGAAGCAGGAGCATAAAAGTAATTTGCACAATGCTACTATTCATTATTCATACCCAGAGCAAAATATGTTTCTTTCAGAATCAGTATTGAGGCTCTTTGGGAGGGAGTGAACCACCTGAAGGTGGTTTCATAAATAAATGTCTACCACCATGAGGTTTAAAAATGCATTAATGCTTAAATAAACCCCAAAAAAGCCTCTCAAAATGAATATATTTTAAGAAATAGTAATAAATAAAATCCATTGTGAACAATGAAAAATCTAACTTTTTTCCTGGGTGCAACACAGGAAAATAGGAAGTCTACAAGAATGTTCTCCATTAGGAGGAAAAAAACCCCAGCCAATTCAAAGAAGAAGAGGTTGGTCACTGTTTCGTTACAGTATATTGATTAAAGGTCTGAAAACAAGAGCAAAAGAGATTCTTACAAAAACTGAAAATGAGTAAGTGGAAACAGAAACAAAAGTGGAAACATTTTCTCAGCCTTGCCGAGAGAACTAAGAAAGTAGAATTTGTTTATGTAAGGCAAAAGGGTTTAAAAACTATATATTAGTTGGGAAATGCAGCAAGCAACAAGAATAATTCATAAACCAGAGTGCATTCCCTTTGTTAATGAAAGACAAATGGTCCTAGGCATTTTCTGAAATTTAGTTTCTCACAAGGTGGGGGCAGAAGAATAAGGATGGAAGCAAATAGAAAATAATGACCATCTTGTTGAGGCAGTAAATGATTGCAAAGGCGGCCAGTATACAGGAGATGAGATGTGGGGGTGCATTCCAGGGGTCCTACATGGGCAGCTTTTGTGTGCTCAGAGAAGAGGAGCAAGAGATCTGCAACTATGCTTAAATCTTCTGAGAGGAGACAGTTACACAGAAATGCATCCTCTGCAGCCAGAGCTACAGGAGAGCAGCCCAGAGAGCATGCCCACCACCTCACCCTGACTGATCTTTCCAAAAAGCTCTCTGGGTGGGATTTCAATGTCACGTTGTCACCAAAGGATATGTCCCCCTGTGACAGAAAAGTCAAGAGAGCACATAAATGTGAAATCTGATTATAAGTACCTACTGTATCACTGACAATTGCTGCATTTTTAGATGTCCTAGAAAGCCACAGAGGTTCCGGGGGTAAAATACTGTTCAGGACACTGAACTTTGAAAAGGAAGACAAGCCTTCCCAGCTATTGCTATGTGGAGAATATGTCCTCCAGCCTGCAGGAAAACGACCAAACCAAAGTAAGACTTAAGACCTTGATTCTTTGAGGCTGTAAATTGAAGATTACATAAAACCTGGTGTGAGATTTGGCACTGTTCAACTATCTAGGTAAACTGAGGAGGAAAATTGGGAAAGCTCAGTGCTGGAATGTAACCCAGCAGGACAGACAGCAGCACTGACACTGGGAACTCCAGAGAAGGGGCATCTCCAAACTCTCTGTTACACCCAAAAAAGCTGTTTGGCCAGTACAGAGCAGCAGGTTGGCTGGAGAGTGTCTTGCATTGATTGACCAAAGGGTCCCTAACATATGGGATGCTCTTTCCCTATCTGTGTGATGGAAGGCACCTTGGGTCCCTGTGGGGAACACTTAGCATTTTTTCTTTAGCCTTTCTTCCCCACTTCTATTTCCCAGCTGGGCTTTGTTGCTAAAGGGAAAGATTTTCGTTATTCCTGTGACATATATTAAGTAAAGGGAAATTATCCTGTGCTTTAAAGAAATTCCTAGGAAAGATCCTTGTCTAGAGAAAGACTAAACATTAAAGTTTATTTAAGCAAATGTAAAAGAAAAAAATAAGGGCACCATACAAATCCAGATCATCCCTGGCTGAAAATTGTGTATAAAATATCCATGGTGGATTAGGTATTTAAGCATTCGAGTGACTTTTCTGATTATTTGAATAATAAATATTGACTGAGGTAAAAGCAGGAACTTTGCTTTCACATTCCTGAACCAGAAAGGTACATCTGCCAAAATCATGCTACTACTGCTAGCAGGAAGGTTCCTCAGGAAGGAGGGAGTAGTTGTGTAAAGGAATTGGCAGTGGCTTACACGAGACAACCACAGAAAGGTTCAAGAGACCCTTTTGTGGATTCTGTGTCCCCTCACCTGTCAGAAGAGATTTTCCCTCGGGTGTTAAGGTGAATGGGACCATGGCAGAACAGATATAAATGTTCCTGGGTAAGGAGCCTGGTCCAAAAAAGTACTGCATACGAAGAAAGAGAACCCTCAAGTAGCAGCTCTCATGTGGCTTTTAGTCACTTTGCTACCTTGGCACCGAAAGAACCACTTGGGAGTTCAACTACCTGGAGGGAGCATGGTGAGTACACCCTAGATTGTTATGGGATGAGTATTAGCATATATTCATCAACATTTGGCAGTCCCAGAGAAAATGCAGTAAGGTAGACCCATCCACACGTAAGGCCATTGGTATCCACTCCAGATGCTTATTCCCTGAAACCACCCTTCCCCACCCTTACTAGCCCTGAAGCTGAGAAGGATATAGGCTGTGAAAGACTATCATTGGAAGAAAATACAAATTGCAGAAAGGCTGAAAGGTCAAAGTTGCTAAAGCCTCATTTCTCACCAGTAACTTCCCTTGGATACAGTGCCTACAAAGCAGAGATAACACATGCTGCTACCAAATGCCATTTACAAATCAGGCTGCCAAAATTTCTGCTTTTCAAAAATATTGTAGGGCCCAAAGTTCAGTCATCCTCCTCTCAGCGCAGCCCTCCAGTGGGGACTGAAGCAGGTATCATGGGTACAGAACCTGGTTGCACATTTCTAGAATAAGAATGAACCTGAAACTTGATGAAAGATGATCAAACATCTTTTTTCTTCTTCTATAAGCATCTGAGATGCATAAAAATGACTTGCCTTTTGTTCTGTTCAGCAGACCTAATGCTGATCTATCACTAGGCCTGAGAACTGTTGCTACACTTTCAAAGGAGCTGTAGAGCTGGAAGTTTGTCTGATCAAGATAAAGCTCCTACTGCTGTGCAGAACAGCCAAATGCTTATAAAAGATGACCTCTGTCCACTTTAAAAAAAAAAAAATAAGCTATAGCCCAAACTGGAAATCTTTCACAGATCTCTCCTCCAGGGTGTCTTTTAACATTCAATGTCAATGAATAAAGTTCATTTAGCATTTCCAGTTTGTTGGTTCCAAATAATATTAATACATTATGCTTAAAATACATTTTTGCATAATTTTTTTGTGCTAAAAGTGGTCTTTTGCTTATTTAACATGCACTTACAGTTTAAATCCTGCCCTTTATGGAAGTTTTCCTTATTTAACTATGCATGGTCAGATTTCATTTTTATGTCCTGATCTACATCCCTTTTTCATTATACTACAAATTGAATTTGGAAACAGCTTAAAGGTGCTTGTTGTTAACTTTGACACATTTCTCAAAAATCAAGGCTTTATTACAGCATTAAGTTATAGCTGCAAATGCATGATATAAATGTTAGCCAGGTGTGCAGAGGTTGAAATAGCATACCCCAACCTGAGAGGATTGCTACCTTTCATCAGGAGCAAGAGGAAGGAAGGAGACATGCCCGTGAAACGCCTGGTGGAGATACCCTCTGTGTAGCAGTTAACGCTCCCCAACTCAGATTTTGGGATTTACCTCCTGAACTCACAGTCAAATTATGTAAATTATGGTGTGAGTGCTGAGGAAGCACTGAAGTGACACCAGTGAAGAGCCTTCCCCCCAGATTAATTCACTGCCCATGCAGCTGCCCCAGCATAGAAGGCAGCTATGCCCGGCCCAGAGCCCGGTTCCCCTCCCTGACCAATGGCAGAACTGTGGGGTTTCTGCTGAGTTTGAGCTTCGCTGTTCACACTTATGTCCTTAATGTCTGTAAATGTAGGCATTAAACCTGAGCAGACTGCTGCAAGAGACCAAAGACAGAACTGCTGTACCTACTGTGCTTGCTTTGTTTGCAAGTAAATCATGGTACCAGGTCAGAAACATGTTTAGTAATGACAAATCTCCTAATGGGGCTTTTTGATAGAGTTCCATGACCATAAGCACCTCCTTGAAGGACATGATTTGATGTGCACTCAGGTTAGCAGGGGCTTGTCTTCACTTCAGCACAAGAAAGTCCAGGCAGCAGATGACTGCCACAATCTGCAATTTGTTTTTATTTATGCAACCTGCAGCATAATCACACACTCATTAAACTGTCAGTCTAGAAATGAGCCAAAAATGATGCAACTTCTTATTTAGATAACGCACATTAAACCAAAGAGCTAGTCATTGGTGGGGAACTGAAAACTGCGAATTCCCAGAAATCCCAGCACACATCACTTTGCTTTTACCCGGGAACTTGCCTTCGAAATTTGAGCTGGGCTTTCTTCCACATGCAGCTTGTTTTCAGTGCAGCAGTGTGAAATGCCAAAGAAGCACACAACTTCTCACAGAACTCAAATACATTTTGCGTACTTTTTATTTACTGTAGTCAGGGCTGCTCAGCTAGAAGAAAGAATGCCAAACCAAGCACCAGATCCAAAATTAGCATTTTATTCAGAACGTTGGGGTCAGAGGTGTATCATTCATATTCTGGTACACAATACAGAGGCAAAGCTGTTCTCAGAAGTCTCTCCAGTTTGAAAGCTCCTTCCCCTCCTCCCCTCCCCACCCCCAAAACATACTGTATATTTTCTCGTGCCACCAGTATCAGGCCAACTCCCCTCCCCCCCCTTTTTTTGGTACAAATTATGTAAAACTTTTTTGTGCTAAGAACTTTTCTCCCTCCCCAAACAAAAAAAATAATAAAAATAAAAATAAAAAAAATATTGAGTACTCTAACTACAGTTCAACAATTGAATCAATGTCACTTGTTTGCAACCTGTTTTGTAAATACTTTATCCATAACGAAAGATATAAACATGCAAAAACCTGAATCCATAGTCCAAATAATACATACACGTGTTCTGAAGTTTCTGCACTTCTCCACAGACTATGCCAATAAAACATTATGTACACATACCATTTTTTTACAGTGAAGTGGGAAAAAAATACTAGAAATTAAAGAAAAAAAACAAAAACCAAAACCAAAAAGTGTACATGGATTAAGACCAAAATGTGTCTAACATTCTAGCATAAGAAAAAAAAAAATCAATTCTGCTACAAACTGGTGATATGAAAACTCCCTTTATTTGCAACCAGCTGCATAAGTTTTAGAATTTTAGTGAAAAAAGTCCCCTAACATCTAAAACTAGAAGTAATGTACATTGTTCCACCTCATGGTCTTCTCTCCCGGATAATAAAATTGTTCCATGAGGATTTTTTTGTTTATTTTTAATCTCCTTATTTTAATAAAAGCAATGCGATGTAACAAAAGCATGTTGA
Organism: Lycocorax pyrrhopterus obiensis; assembly: GCA_014706295.1. Classification (NCBI taxonomy): domain Eukaryota; kingdom Metazoa; phylum Chordata; class Aves; order Passeriformes; family Paradisaeidae; genus Lycocorax; species Lycocorax pyrrhopterus. The sequence goes on from JACSVZ010000002.1 coordinate 106,963,016, forward strand.
AGTATATTGTGTTTCACCTTACTCCTCCCCACCCCAACATATTTTGTCTCTTTAATGCATCATTTAATAAATCAGTACCATTAAAGCCTTAAACATAAAACTAATTCCGATCTGAAAAAGGTACAAAAAGGCACATAAAATCCCAGTGCTTCTGTACTGTAAAATTCAAGTGTAACTGAGCTCAACATTTTTTTCCAAACAGCATTGGATCACTGATATTCCACGGAGCCCAAATTGGTTTGCAGCCTAAGCCAAAGCCTTCAGCAAGCACTTGTGCTAGTAGACTACAAAGTTAAAGCCTAGCTTCTGTATGCTTTTGGGGAATATCAGTTGAAATGTTTGTACTTGTCCAAAACCACAGTTCACTTTCAAGTTCAGTCATCACCTCCACCGTACATGTCAGCAAGTTTCTTGAAACGCGGGCCCCAGTCATTTAGGTAGTCATAGTCTTGCTCACCACCACTACTTGAGGAGTTAAGGGAGCTCAAGGATCCAGCAGTGGAGCCGCTTCCTTCATAGTCAAACACTAAGAGGGAGTCATACGGTGGGGCTGTAGGGTCGTTGTCGGCTGCTTTAAGTCCCTGCAAGAAGGAGAAGGAGAAAGGAAGATAAATTTCTGTATCTGAGAGCGAGACAAAAGCATATCCGGAGTATTTGCAGCACAGTTACCTATTGAGCACCACTTGAGAAAACAAAGTTCTACCTCTTCTGCCACTCAGTGCAAAACAGGATTTACATTTTTTTAACTCTGATGCCTTAGGTTTTAACTTTTATACTTTTCAAATCACTGTACTGCCTAGTGTGTAACTCTGAAGTTTCTTGTAGCCTGTTAACTTCTGCTCTCTCGTGCCAGGTAGACATAACAAAGCCTCTCCGGGCCTGCTCTCCAAGGACACTCAGACTGTCCTAGGCCCAGAAAGTATAAACCAAAAGCTTCTGAAAGAGGGGCAAGCTGAGGGGAAATTACACCATTAACAGAGGCTTTAATTGGAGAATTAACCCTGATATGCAAATAAACCAAACCTATAAAAATGTGAAGAACTTGTGACCTGTAGTCCATCCTGGGGTCCATTTTGAGAATAGCCTCTGGCTCCCTAAGGGTGTACCTCTGAAGGCCTTTCAAACAAATACCTACCTTTATTCCCTTACTCCTCTCTAGTCTCTGTTTCTAGGTGGCCTCTCAAGAATGGCCAGGTTTCCAGCACTGCAGCATTGGACATTTTGAATGTAGCTGCAATCAAAGCCCTAACAAAACCTTAGGAGAGAGTCATGGCACTGGGACAGAAGCTAGTAAATAAACGATTTCAAAGATACACAGCTCACAACCTGCGCCATGGGCAATGTGGGAATGGTTAGGCAGATGAGAAAGGAGAAATAAACATGTTTGCAAAGATTCACTTTAACAGCCATCTCATTATGGCCAACAGCATATGCACTGACTTTTCTGGCCTGCAGTCCATCTGCATGTGCCAAAACCCATATTTAGTTAGTCCTGCAAACTCATGTACCTCTGTAGGCTGCTGTGAGAAAAATATATGGTATGTTGTCTTAAGCCTTTTATGCTTTGCCATATCCACCCATGAGATCCACGTGCTCTTCAGAAAAAACACAGTGACATCAAAGCTGAATACAAGATGATGACAGTTTTTCTTTCCTCATTTCAGAATACTGAAGTTATCAACACACAAATAGTGGGTCTTCAGCAATTTTAGATTTTCAGTCTATAGAGCTGAATAGCCCAAATTAAAACCAACACAAATTGAATTGGAGGAAATGCCGGGAAATTGAAGAGGAAAAGCCAGGAAAGAACCATACTTCTTCCAGAGAAAAGCCTCTTCATTCCCTGTTTTCTTACATAAGTCCAAACCTAAACAGTTACATGAGTAACTAATTTTAGAACATGAGACAATTTCTCTGTGCTTAGCCAGGGAAGATTTACAAGCTGAATATAAAAGGCTGAAGCCTGGAGTCGAAAAGCCCTCTTATGATTTGTATTTTTTCAACCTCACAGTTTCTTCCATGGTATTAGCAATGCTTTTACAAGCTCTTCTGCTCTGGCAGCCACTGACAAGGGATAATGAATCTTCCAGAATTCTATAAGGCTGTGCTAAGATTTTAAATTGCTCACTATTAATTTTTACCAGTGCTATTTGTGCTAGCTTTACTTTTAATTTTTAATGTTTATTTATTTAAATAATGGCTTTATTATACTCCCACTTATTTGAAGGAATGAGTGTGCCTCCTTCAAACTATTTAACATATTCTGGTTTTAGGAAAGTATGTTTTACTCTCAATTGTGTTTTGACCAAATATGACAAAATGGAAATAGATGCTGATTTTTCTTCTACAAATATATATTATGGAGTAGATACAGATCGAACCCATTAATTAAAGCATTTGGCACTGATAAGGTAGCAGTGAATCCTGGTTCTTTATTACCTAGCTAAAATAATTCAGGATTGTGCAAAATGTACCTAAAATCATTTCCAAATCAGTGGTGGAAAAGCCCAGCATATTTATCAAGCTAATGACCTCTAATCAAGAACAAATTTTGGCCTTGAAATGATCATTTCATATGATATAACAACATCAAGCAGGTTATTAATAGCATGCATTAAAAGTGCAATTTTGAATTATGAGATAAGAATAATTGGTGATGCTTGTTATCTCTCTTTGGCATTTTCCAACCTGATGGCCATAATAAGCACAGAAGATGTGAGATTTTGAAAAGGCAATAGCAAGTGTTGGCAGACATCCCTTATCAAGCTTCCAAGGGGGAAGTTCTAAGGCTTTCTCTTACTTTCTGCCGCTGAAGCACAAAGGCAACTTAACTTCTTAGGCAGTAACTGGCCTTATGGTATTTAAATCTTTCCTTAAGCCTGCTTGGGGTGACAGACACCCATGTGGTTTGGAACGCAGGTGACAGGGAAGGAGAATAAATACCAGTTGAGCTCAAGGAGTGCTGAGGTATGAATGCCAGGTATCCATGTGTGAAAGTCATTTAGAAAGTCGGTTTGGAGACAAAATGTTATTTCCCTGCTGTTCTGCCTACTAATAGCCAGTCAACCATGGGATATCAATTTATTAAAAAAAAAAATCAGTGAACAAAACATTCTCCTTCATCACTGCAGAAATTCTGATACCTATCAGTCATCCATGACAAGGCAGAATGCAGCCTCTTTCCATCTGTTTTTCCAAAGGGGAAGTTGTAATTTTTTTTTTCAATTTGCTGCTGCTATCATGATAGCATTTCAAAAAAGGAAACTTGTTTTGAGTTACTGACTTACAAGATAGGATCTCACTAACAAATTCACTTTCTCAAAGGTTGTGCTGGCGGTGTAATCCATTTCATTCAGAGAACGTAGCTAGGGGTCATGTTTTGGAGGTATTGATTGAACCGCGCAGCACAAGTTACACTGACATCTGCACCTATCTTCTGGTTCACAGTGTAATGACTGAACTTAGCATCCAACTCCTCAAATGACAACCAAGATTCCTGCTGTACTTGCACCGCAAGTTACATACTAAAACGAGAAAGAAATACCACAATGTTTTCTCTTTCCCTCTGCTAAGCCGATTCTTTGAGCATACCCGGCGTACTGCTGCGCTTTGCTGTTGGGTTCTACCGCATGTCAGACAGCCCTGGCAGTGGTACCAGCTCACGAAGCTCCCTTTGGTTTCAGCATTGCCACCTTTTATCATTTATTATGCTGTCCCTTTCAGGGGGTGGAGGCGGTGTGGACACACAGCCTGCTGCATCTGCACAACTGCAAAGGCAACAAATGGCTGCCAGAAGTGGCTTCTACTGATTTTGCTGCCAAAGTGGTGTCATTCGCTTCTGAAAAAAGATCTCAGTTTTACCACATGTGTTCAAGAACCTCAGAGCAGCAGAGTTGTTACAGTTACTTGGTTTATAGTTTCCTGATCTGAAAACCCGAAGTTTTCATTAGAATGAGGAGCTCATTCAACAGCAGAATTTCCAGAGCACATCCTCAGGAGCAGGGGAACCTGCTGGGACAGTGAACTGTCACATTTCCTTGCATGTGCTACGCCACCAGGGCACACCAAGCAGTCACAGAATAGGCACGGTGATAGAAAGGCCAGCTTGAGACCTTGGACAGACTCACTTTTTTGCTTTTTTTCCTTTATATATGTAGTAGAGCTTTCACTAAGGAGGAGATAAGGGGCAAAACTGGAGAAACTACAGCGTCTTGGCTGAGGAACAACGGTAACCTTAAGTTATACTTGCCTTAGTGCAGGTAGCATTCTCCATTTCTCTCAAATTAAAGGAAAGCAACCCCCCTCAGATCTTGAACTAACATGGAACATTACAAAATCTAATGCTTCTATTTTCATTAATCCTACTACTTAATCAGATTCAGCAGACCTTCAATGAGAAGGAAAGGAAGAACACAGACCTTCAGGGAAATACAAAAAAAACCCCCTGGTTTATATCTAGAACCATTTTTTGACAAGAGGAAACAGAAACCATGGAGGGACTCCATTCTGCATGGAGGTGCACTGTATCAATAACCATTTACTAAGAATGAATTGAGGGTCCTCCATGTCCCCTTGGGGTGAGACCTTTAGTTTGCAATTTAAATTTAGCTTACCTCAGGCTGTGTCCTCTATTGATTACAAATATATTCTTAGCCACAAACTCTCCACCACAACATAACTTGCTTGAGATTTCTAGGGACAATATAGGTGGGTCTTGAAAACAGGATTAAAAAAGCTACTTCAAACAGGTCTAATTTATACGGTCCTGCAAATCCTGACTATTCTAAGCGTTAACTATGCTCCACACTCCGCAGGTTAGGCTTTAAAAGGCTCAAAATGGAAAACAAGGTCTACAGAGGATTCTTAATAACACATGACTTATTTCACTGACTTGTTTGTACACTGGACTGGAAGAAAAGTAGGTTTTTCCCTTCTACTCTTAAATCAGGGATTCATCTACCCATTGAAACAGACAAAACAACAAAGTCCCTGAGGTCATTTAGCTTATGCCTGCAAAACATATTTTGACTATCAGACACCTCTGGAACCTTCCTATTTTACACAGCTCATAGTTCTGTAATTGTTATCTCAACTTTGTGTTATAAAAATGCATGACTTTTTATCGTAATTCTAACTTGTTTTTCAACTGCAAAGTCACCAGAACACTACAAAATACTCTTACTTACGTATGTCTCATTAAGTACATTTAATACAAGGGATGACAGATAGAAAATACTGTACTAGAAGAAACAGAGTACTGCTTAAGAGAAAAAAACCTAAATGACCCACTAGATCTTTTTTTCTTTTTGTTTCTATGACTCTGTAATGAAAACAAAAAGAAAACCCCCAAGCTTGCTTGGAAATGGGAGCTAAGCTCTCCAGTATCTGAAATCAATGACCTACAGTTATTTTTTGTCAAAAGCTGGAGTATTTCAGAAGCTAATCCAAACAATGTTGTCTGTGTGTCTGCAGTGCTGGTGAGCATTCAACAGACTAAATTAATTCCTGCATGTCGACCAGCATCCCAAAAGATCATACTGACCAGCATCTCCTGGAATAGGGCCAAGCCCCCCAAAAGATCAGACTGCTCTCCAAAGTGCTGCATCTTTTCAAACCAAGGGGGTAACACAGACTTTGCTACTGAAGTACTGACAATTCAAAGGCAGCCTCTCCCTGCTCAGCTAGGGACTGGGCTGGTTTTGTGGGTGGCTTGGCTTAGAGATGCCCAAGGGAAGAATTACGTCTAATAATACTGAAGTCAGATGCAGAGAGATATGAACTTTGCTCTTTCTTATCTTGCTATGTTGTTTCCACAGCTCAGCTTATCTTCTGTAGGAACTGCCTTAAGAAACGTCTGGTACAGGCTTTACTCAAGATATTTCTTCAATTTACCTCAAGTAAAACTGAGAGAAACTTACCGAGCTGCTTGGATTTAATTGTACCAGGACTGCAGGTGCAATTTTCTGGAGAGTCTGAAAACTGTGCAGCCTAGACACTGATAATTTTGAAATTTAACTGTAACAATGAATACTACTATGAAAGACCCTTTTCTCCCCACACCCAGTAGATATTTTATAATCACATTTGCCATAGGAAATTTTTTATGTAAAACACAAATTAAGATTACACCATTTTAGAGAAATAAAATGCCCATTTTGCTCAGACTTCTGGGAAAACACAGCATGGACAATCTTTGGGTGGCTACTGTCTGCTAGAGAGAGGGTTAGGTGGAATGCCTCGCAGTAAAACAATACATTGCTGTGAAATCCTAAGAAAAAAATACCTTATGAAGAAGACAAGCTAAATATATAACGCTTAAAACATAGAAACTACCTCACATACTTCCTTTCAATCAGAGGATATAATTAATTCTGAGTAACTTGCAGACAAGAAAATTACTGTGTTTTCTTTAACTTCATATATATTTCCATATATTAACTTAATCAATGACATTAATGACATGATTTTACTGTGTATGAATAGCTGGGAGAAGCTTTCTTTTTTGGTGGATGGCAAGGGGAAGCATAAAGGAGGGTACTGATATAATGCAATAGACAGCAGGGAGAAAACGACTCCATGCTCGTCTGTACTGCAATATAAACATACTGGGTTAAATCAAGACAGCAAGTACTGTTTCTTCAGCTCCATGTGTACACACTGATGCTATCATCTTCAAGAGTGATAACCTACTAAAAAATAATATTGCAAGAACAGCTTGTTAAGTCATTTAAAAACTGTAGGAGGCCGGACAACCTCTGGCCCCTTTCTGGCTTTCCAGCAGAATCACACCCATTCCCTGCCTTTGCTCCAGAACAGAGCTTCCTAGCTGCTTTGAGAATAAGTAAAAACAGGGTTTTTCACAACTGCCTTCCAGGTGGGCACAGTCTGGTCACAGGTCTGTGAGAACAGGATGGGAATCTCTGATTGTCTGGAAGCACAAGGAAGTTCTTGTGTGTACACTGCTTTGGCCAACGTGGGCCTTTTATTGTCCCACGCCTCTGCTATTTTCCAGAAGCCAATTATAACTGTAATATTTAGAAGTGTAAGGCATGCAAAAATCTGGGGTCTCTTAAAATACAATGTCTTAAGAGAATATTTGTACATTTCCTGCTAGTCAATTCCCCTCTAAGTTTTTTGACAACTGTATCACTGTATACCTTAAAAGGGGCAAATTCAATTTTATGCAGCTTTCTAACACAAAAGACTTTAGTGTATTAACCTGACTTTTCTTCAAGGCAAACAAGAATAGACACGTTTGCAGAAACTGTTTTGCAATACTCTGCAATATGTGTCCAGCTCTAGCTGACAAGGAAGATAAGAGAAAATCAGAGAAAATAATTAACTACTACAATTCATGTAGAGAATAAAGTAAAAATAGTAGTAAATTCTGGGTTAGCTTTTTTTTTTCTATAAGCAGCAAGCACAAGAAACACATTCTATAGTAAGTACCACAACACCAACGATTTAAGACTGACCAGTGATAGAAATAATGAGGATAATTTCTTTCACAACTATCAGTACTCTGGTATAGTCTGAATCTCAATTACATTTATTAGATTGAAGAATCAAAGATAATGCAAAATCTTTGAAAGCTCTATGACAAGACAAGTATTAAAAGCACTTACATAACATTTAATTTAGCTGCCCTGCTCACTAATCGTATTTAAATGATGGAATTCTTTTGGTCTTATTGAAGGTACTGAATTTCCACTATTATCTGGATTCAAAGGGTAATGTATGAGGAGAATGAAAAGGAACTTCTTCCATTATTAAATTACTGTGAATTAATAAATGAATTTAGGCTACACTACAATTTTGTTAGTCTGTTTATTACTTGGAACCCATTGCATAATCCTGCTTGGAGATACTGTGGTTGCAGCTGATAATGTATTATGAATGTAATTAATACAAACGCACAGAAGTTAATTGATATATCTTCCCTTTCTGTTTGATTGAGTTAATTAAATTTGTCTGCACTTTAAAAGAACATATTTACTTCTGTCTAGCGAGACAATTTAATTGTCTAAGGAAGTTCTGAAAAGTTATTATGTTCTAACATAACAGCTACTCATGTGGAGTAGAATAAACAAAATATAAAAGCTTATCAGATCTTAGGGGGAAACTCTTTTTCGCTCCCCTACCTCATTAATGAAGTCCCCAATGTCCCCAGGATGAGGAGCAGCTGATCTGACTGGATACTGAGGTTCTGCATGGATTGGCCTTTCATCAAGACGTCTGATTCCAACAGGTTTGATGGCATCTGGTTCCACAGTGTCAGGCTGCTGGAGCTGGCTCAAGTCATAATCCTGCAAAATATGAAACAGCGACAGTACGTTAGCAGAATTTCAAACAATATCTGTCAGGGGGAAACACGAGAAGGAAAAAAGGGAAAATGCAAAGTATCATTTCACCAGAAGTCCCGCTTTCAGGATTGTAATGCTTACTGAGAATAAGTCAATAACATTGCTATTTGCATACCAACAGGATGTTATTCGATTTATACTCCCTGAATCTCCTGTTTTGATTCTATTCCATCAGATTTGTACAGCTTCTCATAAGTTTTCCCTTGAGAAGCAGGGATTTGAGTAGTACTATTAAGAGACTAAACACTTTACCTAGTAATGATGATTTACAGCATAGAGCAAAGATGCCAAATCCAACTCTTATTTTTCTGAGAAAATAAATACCATACATTCTGAGAAAAAGGCAAGCACAGTGTTCTGCAGTATTTTCTAATACCTTCAAAGAATGAATTTAAGACTCCTTGCTGATTTCATGTGGCTTCCATAATATGAAAGCCAAAGGGGGAAAAATGTCATAAGAAGTACAAAGCTCCTCAGATTTGGCCTTAATTCTAAGCACTTTCTAGAGATTACTCATGAATCTGTTCATTAAGTACTTGATGCTGCAGTTTCAAACTCTGGCAGACTGATGAAGCCAGCATAGCAGTATGAATTCCAATAAGCACTATGTATGTATGTAAAGAATTTAATTAGATCAATGTTTCTGCATTTAACACAGATATGCCTGAATTCTCTTTGCACAGTGTGATGCCTTTCATCATTGTCAGTCCCCTCACTGTTGCCATGTCTAGAAGAAAGTCATGCTCTAGGATGCCTTCACACAGGGCATTGGTGAGAATGTGCAACAAAGAACTGGACTTCAAGGCTTAAACAAAAGCCGTTCAAGAACTCTCGGCAGATGGGGGGGGCACATGCCAACTCTACTGTATGCCAGATACCCTGCCCCACAAATAACCCAAGCAGTAATAAGAATCCTAAATAAGCTACTCTATCCATCAAAAATATCCATTTTTCAACAGTGCTGCTCTGGTAAAAATCTTATTTATAATCTCAACTTGCTGGAAGTTGTCTGTGTAGACTATTAGATTTTCATTAGCTCCTTACTGGCTCCTAAAGGAAGGAATGCAAGCTTTTACTGCTGCTGTTATCTCACGGGATGTAGATCCTTTTTGAGAATATGACCTCCTGTGACCTCAAACCCAGACTTTTCAACAGGAGGAGAATTCTTTTTGACAGCAGTTATGGTAGTTTGTGGGGAGAACTGTAGCTGATTATCAAATCCACTACACCTTCTGATTTGTTACTTGGGTTCTCAGATGACTGCACACAAATATATAGTCAAAAAAGGTGGAACAGCTCCACTGAGATCTGAGAATGCAGTTTCATATGCTTTAATTAGATTACAAGTTCCTTGGGGCAGAGCTGTAACTCCTACCCTTTGGTACTTCATGTACCAAACAGAATAATAAGTGATCTCCAGGAAGCAGTATGAAACGGGGAAAAATAAACAGAACAGAACTTTTTATCCTTTCCCTTTTTATTACGTAAAATAAATCAAAATAGTTTAGAGACATGCTATCAAAAAATCCTATCAAACAGAGAAAAATGTACTTTTTAGAATTTATAAATATGTAACACGAGTGCTTTTCATACCCACCCAAAAGATAAAGGTGGAAAATACCAACAGGGAGAAAAGAAAAACAATTTTTTTTTTTAATCTAAGCATTTCATTGTGGTGGAATTCAAACTGGTATGGTTAAACAACAATGTATTAAAACCAGAAGAGCATCTCTGTTCATTTCAGTTCTATAATTTTTTTCCCCACCCACACATATATGTACACAATTCTTTTACTGGTCACACAGAAATATAAATCAAGTCTGTCAGTCTATTACGTCCACAACTAAGGGCATCCTTTTGTATGTATTTAATAGTTGGAGACATATCCAGGCTCTAATAGCTAAAAAGACAGCAAAGATGGCCATCTGTTAGCTAACTGCAGTGCAGAACGTGTCCTTGCATGGACTCCCACTTTGGTTTTCTTTTCTAGGGTAATTTATGACACTGTCATTCAGCCTTCTATCAGAGGAAATTTATCTTGCAGGTCTAATAGTGTCCAGACGGGAAAAGATCCATTGTATGCATTACCTTGGCCTCTCAAACCCCTTGTATCATTAAAATCAATACCAACTGCACATCAGTGGGGTAAGGCCAACTCACCCACCACCTCCCCAAACCGGCCGAGTGCCAGGCAAACACAGCATCATGCAATGACTCCAGCTGTTTCAACATTCTGTCTCAAGTCAACTCTACTCAATTACTGCAAAGTAAAAGAAGGAAAGATGTTTTAAAATGCCAGGTCATAAGCTGTTAAGAGGTGCAGAAGTCCCATCTCTTCACTCAGTGCTGCTTTCACAGACAGGAAAGTGGAAAAGCTTTTCACATATTACCTAAAGCTCCTGAATGGACTTAAAGGTTAGCCTCAAGCAGAGTTTGCTAAGATAGTTAACTGTAGAAGTGACAGCTAAATGGAAAACTGACACATCAAAGACAGAAGAGAACATACTGGGATAGGTTGGGACAGCCAGCTTTGAGCAGTATTCTGAGCCATCTTTTTTACTCCTAATTTCAGGACCACAAGTCAACAGGGTTTTGGTTTTGCTCGTCTTTTCCCATATAACCTGTTCATAATTAAAATCTGCTTAGGGACTACTGGCAGTTCCTTGAGGAACAAGACTCGGCCCTCCATTGGAAATGTACTTCAGCGAGAGTTGTGAGCATCTAATTCATATGGCTGCCAATTTTTGTCAGAGGTATTTATTTTTACTGTTTAGCCCTAACTCCAGCAATTCTAGAAAAAACTCCCTTCCTTCAGTTTGGACTTGAGCACACCCAAACAGAGTAAGGTTAGTTTGAGTTTTTCCTCCTCAAACTTCTGGACACACTTAGATTGTAAGATTGCTAAGACATATTAGTTTGCTCACATTTTGCACCTACAAAAACTCAGGCCTTTGGAAACCAGAAACTTGGACGAGTCTGATAGTCCTAGCCTACAGTCAACAGGGAAACAGAAACCTCACATTCTGCAAGACGGATCTAAGTGAAGCAAGTTGAATGATTCTTCGTCTTTCTGCTTGTTTATGAAGGGATCTGTTATCACTGGAGACAATAGAGCCACCTTTTTGATAACTGGTGGTTAAAGAGATGACAACCTTAATGTGCTAAAAGGGCATTTAATCAGAAGTTGCATGTTGTGAAACCAATCCATCAATCTCACTGCTCCCTCCCCCCACCACACTAACCCCCTCTCCCCTCCGAGCTGATTACAATATTGACGTTATTAGCTATTCACTTAGTTCTAACAGCTTTAAGCAAAGACTTCAACCTTTATTAGTTCAAACCTTATGTTCCTGAAACACACAATCCCAGGGAGGAGTGCTGAATGTCAAAATCAGGTAGCCAAGCCCTACAAATTAACGACCTTACCAGAAGTGCATGCAGAAGGCTCTAAAACCCCCAAAAGCACTTCTTTAACAACATCTACACAGTAGTTCAAAGCACAGTTCAAGTATCTCAACTTGAATAGAAGAAACACCCAAAATAGAAAAAAAGGCCATTTTATACTCCCCAGTAATCACACAGAAACAAGATAATGCAGCCTGCAAAAATCTTCTCCTTAAAAAACTTCCTCTTGGGCAAGGCAGCTATTCACTGAACAGCACCTGAGTAATAATCCCTCATACAGCAGTCATCAGTTACAGCAGGAGAGATTTTTTAAAAAGTATCTTACTTTCTGACTGACAGTTACCAGATCCTACAATCCCTGAAAAAAAAAAAAAAAAAAAAAAAAAGAAAGAGGGAATAGAGGCCAGGAAGCAAGAGTTTCTCAGAAACTTCTGGTTTTAAACATCTTTTTTTTTTTTTCATCCTGATTAGCCATTCTACCTTAGCAGATTTACTTAAGTTCTCATAAAAAACCCTAACAAAATAAAAATTTTTACCGTAATTGAATCTGCCTCATATGAATGTGTACTGGAGCATTATAAAGCAGAACTGCAAACAGAATGAAACCACAATGTACTACAACTATAAAATGCTATGCATAGACAGGACTGACTGTTTTTTGAGAAAGGAAAACTCAGAAAATATTTTAATATATTACATCTGAATTGAGCTTTCCACTAACACAGCCTAGTGCCTGGAATGTAACTGACATTCATTAATGATTTATGACTCTGGCTTCTCTGTTATCTCAGAGCTCTCAGTTTGTTTCCTGACTGTTCATGAGACTATGCGATACATTTCTAGGGATGACTTGGGTTTTTACCTTCTACAGAACTAAAGCTTTGACTAGGCATGAACATAGGACTGGACATATGAATAATGTAACAAAACCACTATAGCTGTTTCTCGTTTTCAAAGTATGTACCCTTTGCAAAGAAATACGAAAGTTCAGCTCTATCCCCATACAAGAAAGAATCAACTTAATTGTCACCAGATCACTTTGACTTAATCTGATGGTGAGACCTGCGTCTTTCACTGAACACAATCAGCTGCAGTGGTTTAGGTGCATATAAAGCATCAGGAGCAGAAATTTGAATTTCACCTGCCCGTTTTAGAGGATGGTGCCTTAGTATAAACTCAGGTTTTTTTATTTTCTGAAGAGAACAGAACTAATTTTGACTTTGAAGTATCTATGGATTAAACAAGTGTTCTGCTTTGCCTTTGTGTTCCAAAGACAATTACTGTCTACTCCAGTAGATAAAGGGGACAGGGAAGTAAGAAAAGAAATATTTTACTCCTATATGTTCCCACTGAGATCTTTTAAAAACAAAGAGAAAGGAAGTGAAAACAATCCTGCTATATACTCTATCCCCAAACCCACCAAACATCACCCTAAAAAGCTATCAGAAATTTGCACTTAAATATTGCCTGAGTTCTGCAAAATGCTCCAACCCACCTTAAATTTTACATTTGCTGAAATAATGAGACTTCAAACCAAGCAAAGACACAGGACTGACTAGATGTAGGCTGCAGTGGGAGGATAGTTAAAATGCCTACACCAACAGTTGCTCTTTGTTTGTCACTTGCTTTTAGATTACTTTCTGACATATTGCTTTTCCCATTTGTTTTTATTATAGATGCATCTGGAGTACTACCAGTTAATAATTTTTAAGATAACCAAGAAGCTAGTTTATCTTTTTAATAATAAAAAAGGTGAAAGTTAAACTCCAGCTGCAGATAAAACACAGTAACAGGCAGAGGTTCTAGATATGATAAAACAATTTTGTAATGGAATTATGAAAACATTACTTTTCATATCACGAGATAGAGATTCACCAAGGAATGACAGTAATTCCTCCACAGGAGCACTGTATGAGTCACTTATTCAAAAAACTGAAGCTAATGTCTTAGTAAGCAAACACAATCCCCAAAATAACTACCTTTTAATTATAGTATTGTATATTCATGGGGAATATCTTAGCAACCTTTATTTCATTCGTTATGTTTGAAATTTCAGAACATAAAACATGTTCTATTCTTGATGCAATGCAAAATGAAGGTTAAAAAGTGAGAGTAAATGATCTGATTAAGACTCAGGGTGGTGAAAAAGAAAATCTAATCACATGGATTTATAAAGTTCAGGGAGGAGGTAAGGACCATTATCATGTTTACAATAGAGGTTATAACAAGATGCAGCACAGAAGGCTAACGTTATCACAAAATGTGGGCATAAAGGAAGTCATGACAATAAGGAAAAAAAAAAAACCAAAACCCACACACAAAAATTCAGAAGGATTGCCTAATTTGCTTTTATCTATGATACATAAATGCTGGAGCACAGCTACTCTTTCTATAAAGGTGCAATTTCTGTTTAGGAATTTAGATCCTGCACACACAACAATAAACCATTCATCTTTTACTTTTAATGCCATTAACATCATTAAAATAAATGCTACTATTTTCTTTCTTTACATAATATGTAACAAAATATGACAATAAGCAAGCTGTTGACTAACGTAAAAAGAAAAAACGTGATGTAGGAAGGACCACGAAGAATCCTCAGGAAGAAAACTACTTTGAATAATAGTAAAATCATTGCATTGGAAATTCTTGTGCTGAAAAGATTTGAGAGCTAGATTACCCTACATGTTCAAAACAGCTCATCTGCAATACTTTAAAAGCATACCACCCACTTGCTCAGGCAACTTGCTTCAACAGGACCACCTGCGTGAGCAAGTACTACTAAAGAAAGTACAGAAAACATTACAGAAACGAACTCAAAGGAGAGAATCATCTTGTGCAATGAGATGTATACAAAAGCAATTAGGTGAGAAAAAATGTATCACAGTTATCAGGCTGACATACGCTGCACACATCCCAGACAAGCACCCACCACCTCGATATAAGTCACACAAATGGCCTGAGATATGCGATGAAAATGAGTTAGTGATGGTTACGGGTTGTGATGTGCTGTGGGCGTGAACTACGCTGCAAACACATGCTAAGTGCTTCAACACTCAGCAGCAGGTTTTGGTATCTGGGACTGAGACTGGTGTTACAAGTGCAGAGCACATGGCATCAGGAGAGAATACCCATCATTTTCACCTCACACCTCCCCATTTGCTAAACAACTATAAGCTACGGATCATGTCATCCATTAATAACCAAGGGAGGCACTCACTACCAGTTTCGTAATTCGAACCTTGTGTTTCAGAATATAACAAACTATACTGTCCCCTAGCCCCATTAGTTTTAGAGTCAGATATAATTTTAGGAAAAACAAAACAAAATACCAAGGTTTAACAAAAGAAACAACCCCAAAAGACAAACAAAAAAACTAAGCCCAAAAAACCCAACACTTCTCCCCTCCCCAAACCACTCCCATTGACTTCCATGGAATGATGCTGACTCAAACCCTCTCACAGCCTATCCCCTCTAAGTCAGGTAGCTAAATTATTAAAAGTAGAAAATAGTAAAGAGAATCCTGACAAGAATCCAAAGATTTCTATCTGGAATACCTCTGCTTTCTCTCGTTTCTCTCTTATCCCCAACTTCTGCTAGTACAGTCGTCTTTCACAAAACCCAGAAAGAGTTTCTGCCTGGAACATCAGGAGTGCTGTACACCTTTTGGAGCCTGTTTTTCAGCTTGCTTTTTCTAGGTGAAAAAAGTCCAGAACATTTCCAGTGTTGACAATGCTCTTCAGCAGTGAGCGGGCTGACTTCAATTATGACCCACAGATCAAAAGCTTTTCAGCCTTAGAGAATAGCATTTTTCTCAGCTGCTGTGGAGATCACACGACCCTGTGTACATCATGCCAGGCTAGAAGACGACTATGAATCATTCAAGATCCTCAATTTTCTTGACAAGCATTCAGTCTGTCAAGAGTGAACAAAGCAGGCCAAGACAGCCTCAGATGGGATTAACAGAAGACCTTCATGACGGACTAAACGGCTCTTTTATTACAGATTTCACATCATAATTCCTTGGAATTGCTGGCACAGGAGAAAAAAAAACAAACACACCAACAAAACCAAACAGGAATTCCAACTTCTTGTTGGCAGTTGCTACGACTCAGAGGAATTAGCTGGAATTTGAACTCATCTAATTTCTTATGGGAGACATCACTCTGATAGAATGTAGTTTGAAAGGAACATGCTGAACATGGCTTTAGGAGTTTCTGGGTCTGCCGTGACAGCTAAGAAACCCAACTGTGTAGCCTCAAAATACATAAATTAAACCTCTCAAATAAATAAATTATTTTAAGATAAAAACCTCCAGTTTAATTTGGTTCAGGATACAGAGAGATCTAACTTCTATCACTTACCTTCAAGCCCTAACAGTCATATCTTCAAATAACCTAAACATCTGGGAAATATCAGGCCACACGGGGTAAATCTTCAAGTTGTCCTTCTAGAGAAGCATGTGAATTTAAAAAGTAATTTGCTGGCTATAAATAGAAGCAATTTTAAATGGTACCGATTATGAAAATGTCTGAAGCTTTTAAAATATTGTTTTCGCTGAGATGCACATGAGGCTTTAAAATTCCCTTCTATTTCACCACATGAGATGCATCCTGGGCTGGATGGCTCTGTGTTTGAGTCACCTTGTGTACTGCCTTCTGCTGAAGCTGCTTGTTTAATCAATCCTCAGGATTTTAGGGATGGCGCACTGTAAGAAAGTTAATACTGACGCAGAGCATTTTCCTGTCATTTGCTGAAGACTTACGGATCCAAGACTGACACGAAGCAATTTTTCTTGATTTTAATATAACAGTGGCAGTTTTACCCTATGAGGCCTCATTCAGAAAATACATTTTTGATGTTAGTCCCATACTTTTTTAGAACACTCACTTTGACTCTTGAATACTTTCATTAACATTGACAAAAATGCAAAGATCTTTATAGCCAGTAACTTTTGCCCACAATGCTCTGCACACATCTTCGCTTATGCAGTATTTTGCTAAGCCGTGGTTTGCAAAAATGAGATTACTGTTTGCACAGAACTTGTTGGGACATTAAAAAAGCTTTGCATTCTAAGTTCTTTAATCTCACATAAAATGTGTGCAAAACCAAATAAACTCCAATGAAATATAATTCTCCCTCTCTCCCCTGGACACAGGAGGTGAGGGTGGCCAGGAGGGAACCAAGAAGAAACAAACCTAGGAATTATTATCATCTAGTTAAGCACAGGCAGATTTTAGATTTTACAAAATGTCAAACCAAAATAATGTAAAATAATCTCCCTAAAAAGCAAGACAGAACTTATCTACAATCATCCATTGTAGACAGAAAAATAAGCTGAAAAGTTTGTACTCTCTCTTCATCCATTCTGCATAGGAACAAATTCCTAGCTTTGAAGCTATGGGAGAACCTACCCCCATTTTGCCTAGTAGTGGTGTAAAACCAGCTACAGTATAAGTGGTCATAAAAGCTTGTTATACTTTGTATGAGCTGTTCTTTTCCTGACATGTTTTCTACTTTTGGAATGTGTAAGGGTGTTTTAGACCCCCAGAGACTGGCCTGTGGTCAATGGATCAAAAAAGGGACCCAATACACCTGAACAAAGTGGCTGGCAGTGAAGATCACTAAATTGCAATAGTGGCTTTAAAATTCATCTTAAGAAAGTAAGAAGGGGTTTTGTGACTAGAAATCATTCAATCTTTTGCAAAGCCCTTAAAATCCTCTATGTCTAGATGCCTTCTATGCCCACTGTGAGAGGAAATGGTCCTAATTTCACATTTCTTACTATTTTACTGCTAGTCCACCCGTCGGCAGTTTTCCTTTCACTGCGTGCAGCACATCCATTCACTGCCGGTGAAAGGCTGCGATTACGGACGGTTTACACGGCGCTAATCTCTGCGGCATTCACAGGACGCGACCTCCTGCCACACCACCCTAACTACACCTCTCACAAAGGCAGCACTGCCAGCTGGAGTGGAGCACAGCACAAGATGGGCAGAGGAGAGACTTCAGAACCAGTCCTGTTTTACTCTCATTGTACACTGTTACAATGGTTAACGTTTCCGATCTGCAGCACAATCTCTCCCTGCGCTACGCTACCATCACCTATGACTTCCCAATGGACTATACTCAGAGAACCTAACTCACTCTGTCCTGAGGGCTGTGTGGACAGTAATTAAAAACCAAAGCTCCATGACAATTGCTGAACTGATCCTCCAGAGAATTCAGGATGAGCAAGAGCTGGGAATATGTGAACTGAAAAATTACTTCTCACAGGACTGAGTTTTCCTAATTTTCTTTTAAGCTTGTAACTTTTCTGTACAATAACAGATGCACAAACAGGATGCAGTTCTTGTAGTCAAACTACATACAAACAACTGGAATACATGCATAGACTCAAAGGGTTGTTTTCACTTTATTTAACAACATAAGCAATTTTCCAAAACTGCATAAACTGAAGTTTCCTTTGAAAACTGCCTAAGAAGAACATTATGCAGAAAAGCCAGGAAGTAGGAACAGTACTTGGGGAAATGCAGGAAGCATGGAAATTACTAAGGGGAACACAAATTTCAGACAAACAAACAAATGAACAGAAGGGAACTATAAAAGTCTGCACCAGTGAAGGGAGACACTTTTCAGATAACTCAAGTGCCAGATGACTGAGACTGGGGATGTGTGGAAGAATTGCACTTAATTTTTCAAGGCTTTTAACTGGAAAATTTCTCAGACTCTATTATATGCACTGTTCTCTTTGTAATTACTACACTTACTTCTGCCATTAATAATGTGCATAAATCTGCTGTTTGTCATGTTCATAAAGCACTTGATAAACGTCCTCTGAAGGAAGGAAATCACACCGCTTGAAAATCTACTAACTTGGAGAGAGAGAGGGAAAAAGAAGCTATTCTTAGCATATACACATCACTCCTAGTCCTCTGACGTATCAGCAGTGGTTCAACCAGAGGTGACATGAGAGTAAATGCATATGGCACCTGCCTGGAAAGGTATTTGAATAAACACAGATGTGCCCTGACAGCTACTTGAAACCTAAATGCTTTCTAAGCTTGAAATCCCAGCGGTGGCAAATCTATCAATAGCCAGCATTACTACATATCTAGAAAGGCATTCACCCACCACCAAGAAAGGGTCATACTTGGTTTAGGTGGTATTAGGCACCCTGCACTCCTGTTTCTGTAAAACAAGTTCCCAGACAAAGAGTGAGGAAACTTTACAGACAGCAACGAGAGTGGATGTTAACTTTCATTTAAATACAACAGCCTTAGCTGGAATCTGGTCAGAATGCTTTTACTGCAAGAGGACAAGATACTGATTTTACATATCCAAATGGCAAGCAATTGGTATATCTGGAACTGCAAAAAAACCAAAACGAAAAAGCAGTGTTTTATTTCAAGTTTTGAAAACCTCACTTATTGCCTTCACTATTTAATGGAAAAATTAGGTACCTACCAGAGTGTTTCAGTGTAAACAAAATAGATAAAGTGAAGTGAGAAGTGTAAATCTATATATAAAACCCATTAATCTTTCCTCACCTGATCTTCTTCTCCACCCCCTTCTTCATCATATTTCAGAATGTTGTCCCTCACATCATCTTCAGGATCAATCAAGAGCTGCTTTGCCTGACGCTCTTTATCACGGCGTTTCATCCATACCACGAACATTAAAACTAAAACTGTAATGCAAAAATGGAAGAGACAAAACCACATCTTGATTCTGAAATACAGCCATGGAAAATTGTAGAAATTTAACATCAAGATTTAAAAAAAAGAAAAAAAAAAAAGAAAAAAGCAATAAAGCTGGGATTTGACCGTTCTGGATAAAGTACAAAAGTTCCACATCTGCAAAATACACTTGTCATGAAAAGAATTAAAGAAGACTATGCTTCATAAACCACTAGATTCAGAAAGAAACTTCTCCTTCAATAAGGTTCTTTTAGTTTCATACCTAGCATTTAAAAAGTATCTTGCATCAAGAAAGCAATTGTACTGTGTGCTTGTATAGAATCACGTGCTTAGCCAGGCTCAATTTTTTTTTTTTTTTTTATTACTCGTTTCCATAATTTTCTATGTTCTAGACTGGTGCACAGTGTACTATGAACAGGCTAATCTTCCTTGTGTTCCACCAGATTAGGCAATCAGTTAACTATAATGTGTACGAGAGCTAGCATCTAATTTACTACTGGACAGACACTTATGATTTTTAGTCATTTTCCTTACTGAATGCACTTGACACAAAATAGAATACTAGTACAGCTTTATGCTTAAACATACACACCACTGCTCCTGCACACCTGCCTTTCTTGTCAGGCCTCATGTGAAGGGCTGTGATGTATTACTTTCCAACAGCCTGCTTGCATTAATCTGAAGCACAACAGTAGTAACATCAGAGCACTCCTTAAAAGCACTGTTACCCGCTATGGGTGGCACCAAATCACACAATACTGGCAGCACTAGAGAGATTAGATGTCTGGGGACTAATCACATCTTCAACCTGGTCACTCACTGACGCATCATTGCAAGTGTCCACGGGTATAAATGGAAAATCTCTTTCACAAACCCCCTGCAGCGCTTGACTGCCGAACAGGTGCTAGCTGTACTCTGTCAGAATCCAAATCCCGTACTATCAGGAAGTTTTCATACTTGTCCAAAACACTAAACCATGCAGGAACAATTCCTGGACCTGAGCCTTTAATAACTCCCTTCTTTGTCAAGGTACCTGATACTGAAACGTAATACAGTACTTGCAAAACAAGAGTAAAGGAGTTAGAGTTAAGAGAGCTATCTACTCACTGAGCAAGATGATGATACAAAGCAGAATTGCAATGATGGCACCAGTGCCCAGCCCTGCACCAACAATCCGGTCAACATCAGTGCAGTCTCCGTTTAAGTCACACTGGCAAACTTTCACCTTCAGCAAGGAAGTGCTGGATGCATGTGGATTTCCAGAATCTGTAATTACTATGGGCACGTCGTAGATACCGGCCTCCAGGAACCGGATTCTTAAGGAGAGCTGGGCATGATCGCCTGTGTGTGAAAATAAGGTGCTGGTTAAAAAGTAATGTATTATTCACATGGGCTTAAAATAGCATTGGCAAAAATAGCTCATGTTGGAGCTCTGTGTTAACTTGTTGCTCAAAGGGCTGTGTGACGCTCAGGGTAACAGACTTCCTGACTGCTGTGAACATCTTTTCTTTCTTAAAATTTCTTGTTCTCTGGGGAACCTAAACCAAGGTGATTTCTTGTTCGTATTAACCAAATTCATGTATATTGTGAAGTAATACCAAGGAGAAAACATTTGCAAACATTTCTTTAAAACTATTAAGACTTCCATAATGTTAATTACCACTAATTCGAACAATGGTCCAATTCCTCTTAATACTAGCAGGTGTGTCAGGCAGCTCAAAGGCAAACGGGCCTGCATTTGGATCTATGTCAGGGTCTACAGCAGTGATGTTAATAGCATTAGGCTGCAGTGTTTCACAAGTTGTGGCTTCTTTCGGATGCACTTCGGGGGCATTATCATTGATGTCCAGCAGGTATATCTGAAGTGTGCCAGTTCCACTCATCGGGGGTATTCCTTAAAGAAAGGGAAATAGCATTAAGCCTGTTTCCAGTTGAAAAGTTATTCAAATAAAGCTGTACGAACACTTTTACATGTTTACCTCAGTTTTGGGATTCTGTCTTTACGAAACCAGACTAACACTGTTACTGCCCCTGCTAACACACTAATTCTTATTGTAGTCTGTTCTCGGAAAAATGGCCCTACTCAGCAAAATTCAGCAAATAACTGCAGATCCACAGATCAGGGACACATCCACTTCACTGACCAGACAGACAGTTAATCACCAGAGATGGTCCACATCAAAGGCTTCAAAGAAGAAGGTGCAAAACTGGGATAGCTTGTCCTCCGGACAAATTATTTGCTAACTTTGAAGGCTTAAGATCACCCTTTACCATAAACGTGCTATTTAAATTATTTCTGACTTCCAGCATGCTATTTCTAGACATTCCTGCTATCCCTATTGAATGTGTGATGCTTCCATAAACCTTGCTGGAATCACACATTTATGTGATGATTTGGCACCGAATGTTTCAGCATAACTAGCAATGGTTCTCATTCCACCTCCCATAATCTTCCAGTTCCATTTATGTTTTTTTCTCCAGAACAGAGCCAAAGTATAGAAACAGTTGATTTAGCTTCCAGTTCAGAAAATTTTACCATGTCTTCTTTCCGAGGCAAAGAGCCCCAGCGTGCCAGTTTTCCCTTCTAATGTGAGAATGTTCCTAACTGCACCTGTCCATCTTTCTGCTATCAGCTATGAACAGTACAGCACTCCAGCTGAAATCAAAAGACTCATTTCTGAGCAGTGTTAATTGTCATTAACAAACTGACAACAAAAAGATACTTTTCCCTCTGCACTGCTGCAGCCTGAAAGTGGGAAAATACAAAGCCCCTCCACCAACACATCACTCCCCATAAAGCACACTCATGCTGTGCATTCACTCAACCTACCACGCTCCCATGCAGGGTTTTTTCAATTTTCTGTCAACTCAACTAATGTAACCAAGCCAGTGTTTTTCTACAAACTCAGAGAATTATTTTTCAGCCATTTCCCAAGTAGCTGGGAAATTATACACAGTCTGATAGTAACACAGATTTCCAACGGGATGTATTCTAAGCATATCCTGTTTTCTGTCCCAGTAAAACTGAATGCCATTCAACCACAAAAGAGAAAGCTTTTTGAAAAAAATATACAATATTGATACATACCATTATCAGAAGCAAGAAACGTTGCATTATACATATTGTTTTGCACATACATTGACTCTCTGTCCAAAACAGCTGTAGTAGTTATTTGTCCATTAACAGGGTCAATTTTCAGCCAGTTTGCAGGATCAGAAAGTTTTGAGTACCTGTGTATTTAACAATGAGTTGTGTTATTTACCTGACAACATAAATATTGACAACAAAGACAGTATTAGTATTTTAATTTGTATTCTGAACACATTTTTGGAATTTGAAGATAGCACTTTAAAAATTTCCATTTATCAAGCCCTGTCACTAAAATTCTTGGAAATACGTATTAAAACCAGTCCTGCATTTCAATTCCTGAAGTGCCTTGCCCTGTAAGTTACCATGTAACTGGGGAGAATCATACAATTACCATAGACTATACACCATTAATACTCAATTAAAATATTCAGTCAGGATCCTTCTTGGTTTTTCTACACCTACAGAGCTGTTCCTACTAACTTTCATCTTGTCAGAGTGCTGAGAGCAGGAGAGGTTAAAGTGTTACCGTTGCACTAACTCACACTGTTCTAGCACTTCAATATCACTTCATTTTCAGAGACCCTGGTTTTACTGCATGCTTCTCATCTTAATTTGAAAGAGAAGGGTCTTTCAAAACCATTCTTCTATCTGATAAATTCTCCCTTTGACATTAATCAAGTGCAAGCTATCTTAGCATTGAAGTCCTCATGCTGACATTTCTATGATGGTTATGTCCAGAAATGAGCAAAATATAACAAACAGCTAACCAAGAATCAAGGGGAAATAAAATTGCAATAATCTTGACTTTGGAAGGAAAGACAGAATGTAAGTTCTGGAGTTTCTTCTGATGAGCTAAAGAAAAAAAAAGCGGGATAAGGTGAGTCCTGACCCATGGTCAGTCAACACCTTACCTTTGCAGATAATGACCATGTCTTATACAAGGCATGTTCATGTAGCAAAGTTTTAGACATAAGAAAAATTATGATCAAATTATGATCATAGCTATCAGTACAAGAGTTCACAGACAGACAATAGCACCACTTTGAATTGCTGGAGAAAAAATTAAAAGAAAACCCTTCAGATTTCATCAACAATCTGATTTTGCTGCCATGTGAAAATTACTGGTGAATTTAAATTGCAAATGATCTTAGTTCACAGAAACACGTGTCTGCTCTGAATTTGCTGGGATGGAACATATACTTTACCACAGATGCATAACTGCATTCTACCTTGATGAAATAGGACTTAGGATGAGAAAATGACCCAGTTTACTCAGACACCTATGAATACTGGTCAGTTCACCTTCTCTACAGCCAAAAATCCCTTTGGAGAGAGCTGCATAAAAACCACAGGATGTGCTGGGATAGCTGTGTGTTACAGTAAATGCAGTCATTTCACATGTCATCTCTTTGCTCCCCACCCGTTCCCCAACACAGATATAGCAAAATGTTTATACAGACCTTAGAGACGTTTGCTGCATGTAACGATCGGGGTCCTGAGCAGTGAAAGTTGTCAACATGCTACCAGCAAGCAGCCCTTCCTCCTGACGCACGAGCTTGGGGTTTGGAACAAAATATGGGCTCTCATTCACATCAATGACCGTAATGGACACGGTTGCTGTTGACTGAGGAGGATGCTGAATCCCCTTAGCCAAAGGCACTTGATTTTCTGCAGCTACAGTAAGTACAAACATCCTGTTGGTCTCAAAGTCAATAGGCTGGGAAGAGCAAAGAGTGGGAAGTGTTAACGTTTATTCACAGTAGCAATAGATACACAATAACATTTTAAATTTAAAGCATATTATTGAAGATTACTTGTACTGCTTTTCTCAAAAATGAGCATGGAGTCTGAAGAGAACACAGTATCATCACCTCAACACGAGCCCGTGGGCTGGGGTTTTGCTTAGCAGCAGCAGCAGTTTTGAAGTCAGAAGAGCTAGAAACCTTGTCATTCCTGGATTTAACTTGCTCTGGGCTACTGCCATTACAAATAAATGAGGAAACAAATGGTTTAATCACAAAATGATGAAGAAGCTCCTAGCTTTGTGCCAGGCACTCACACGTGCCTCCTGATGATCTCTCCCGGGGAGAGGAAACCTGCCTCTTTCTGTTACGAGGATGAAAGTTTCCTTCAGACCACTTCATGAGCATACCTATTCCCATAGATTAGAGATTCTCGTGCCCTTAACACCTTACTAGAAGTACTCTTGGTAATCCCAGCCAACCTCATTTCTGGTATACCTACAGCTCCCATCTTCCCGGTGCAGACAACCTTCGGTTTGGAGACTTCCTCACTGAGCCAGAAGTCCAATTTAAGGAAAAGTAAAAACAGTTTGAGTCTAGACTTCCTCTGTCATGCTGCATAGGGTTGAGGAATTCCTGGAGACAGGATTTGCCTTTGCACTATGCACTGTACTATTCACACAGATCCCAGACTGGAAGAAACCCTGTACCTTACAGGGGCATTTGGCACGTGACAGTATGAAGTAAGTGACAAGAGACAATCTAATCTTCATTACAGGTTGACAGATCAACTCATTGCACCGCCAATAAAAACTGTAGGCAGGTTTCCAACTCTTCCCATGTCTGGGCACTTAAAAGAGTGCTAAAAAGCACAGACACTCACATAATTCTTCCTGGAAGACTGCAATATAACAATTGGCACCTCTGGGGAAGAGCAGTTATAAACCAGAGACAGTTCTTAAAAAAACTCAGTGTGAATTACCATTAATGCTGTAGGAAGGTTGTATCTTTTTGTCACCTAGATACTGGGAGGATTAAAATCAAACAAAACAAAACAAAACAAAACAAAGCAAAAAAAAAAAAGAAAAGAAAAAGCGAATTTTTTAATTTCCAAATGGGAATACTGGCATTACACGTTTGACTTTGAAATGGATCAGCCAAAACCAGAGCAGGCCAACTCAGACACGAGACACTTATTAGAGGGTCATGAACAAAGGTGGCTACTGCCTGGCAGGTTTAATTATAGAACCACATTGTTATTATCACTTAGAATAAGTCCTCCCTCAACACAGAGCTCTGTTGGTTAGAGAATGAAGATAGACAGGTTATTCCATAAAAGGTATTTAAATGAGGCTTTAAAAATAGCCAGTCTTTAAATGTCTCTTGTGGAAGTACCCTCCCACCTATCATTTTTTCCTCTCTGATTGTGCTTTGACTGCCTATATCTGTTCCTTAATGGAACATCTTGACATAAAATGTGCAGACAACATGCATGACTACTAATTGAGGAGAGGTAGGAAGTTGTTCCTTCAGACTAGCAAAAAATACTAAGCAGACATTTTTTCACAGAGCAATTTCTAACTTTTGGCAAATAAAGCTTCACGATTCGTAATTTTCAACAACCTTGCCTGATTTTTGAAACAGATCAGATGGAATACTATTGATAGCATAAGAAGGTAACAGAAGAAGAGACAGACTGCTAAATTCCAGAAGACAGACAGTGCCCATCCATTTTATTCCAGATTCATGCTGGCCTCAGGAATTCACATTTTCCCCCCGTTCAGTGTTCTCCCACTTCTTCCATCTCTGCTGAGCTGCCTGGAATGCAAGCATGCTTTACCTTTACAACAGTCACCAGCCCATCGTTGCTGTTGGGATCGGTGAGGATGGTGAAGCGGCCCGTCGGGTCTCCTCCAGTCATTCGGTACATGGCGTTCCACGCCGGCGTGTGGGGCTGGTCTTTATCTGTTACCGTCAGGTTCGCGACGATCACATCCACCCTGTTTTCCGGCACTTCCCCGTAGAACTGCAAAAACCACGGAAACACTTCACCTCATCTGGAGAAGCATGCAAGAGCCACACCATGCTGAACAGTCATCAAAGCAGGGCAGCCCATCTCTCTTCTCTGGAACTCTGACAATTTATCTAATGAAGTTTACCTGAGGCCACCCAGAGAACCAATGGCTTGATTCCCTTGCCACCTTTTACCTTTTGGCCAAAAGCAGAACACTGTATGTAAGGGATATATATTCTGCATATATTTTAATTCTGCCTGCCAGTACAGTATTTAATAAGTAATAAATATTACTTACTTAATAAGTAATAAATATTTACTGTCTGTGAATATAATGAGAAAAACAGAGAACGGTTATAAATACGCACATCCTTCAGTAACTCCTATCCTGTACTTACAGTCATGGCAGTGAACTCTGGAGGATTGTCATTGACATCTGTCACAGCGATGACAGCAGTTGCTGTGTTTGAAAGACCATATGTCGGGTTTCCTTCCATGTCCGTAGCTTGAATTATTAATGTATATTGTTGTACTTTCTAAAACACAAAATGATAACATAAGTTTTAGACAAAACTAACATTACCATAGGACAGCAGGTGTTCCCAAAATTGCACTCCGCTAAGCAATGCAAACTATCACACTGTTTATTCCAGTTAGCATCACCCAAAATGACAGGAGCAAAGTTTGTGCCACAGGAATACAGCAGCAGGTTGCTTATATTGAACTACTGTTTGACTTTCTTCAAAGACCATCAAGGTAAGGACAGGCTGACTGCTTCCTACTCTAATAAATCAACCCCCTTTAGACAGTTAATGCATGATCACAGGTTTAACAACGTTTTTCAAATGGCAAAAAGAGAACCAGAGTGCAGTTTATACTAAAACAGGGAAAGTCCTCAAAAGCATTTGAGAGCACTGCGCCAAGGTAGGTTTCTCGGCCAAACAGCCACAACTGCCAAGGTTTTGTTTCAGCCAAGCCTGAGTATAAAACTGCTGCTGCAACTTCTTGTGATCTCTATGGAAACCAAAGATGTCGAGGCCAACAGAGACAAGTAAGGGCACTGGGAGAAAGGGGGAGGGAAGCACCAAATGGGCTGTTTCCATAAATGTTAACACCCTGGCCGAGAACGGCAGCCATGGGCCCCCCCTCCCCCCACCTCCACGAACAGCCCTTGAGCCGGGCACTCGCTCCCCCCTCACAGCTGGAGTGGGGCCAGGGTCCCCAGGCACCAGAAACACCTGGTGGAGACCTGACCTCAGCCTGGTGAGCTGTTTAAAACAACACTGACATGATTCTATTGGGGGGGGGAGGGGGGAGGAAGGAAAATCATAAGGGTGTTTTCAGTATAGAGTTGCTGAAAAGTTTATTTTAACTCACTGCACTCAAATATTGTGCATGCTCCTTCATTTACCAGTTCATCATCCTCCCCTGGAGAGAAGTGTTACCATTCAGTTCTTCCCAAAAGAAAGGACACAAACATAAGGAGCTGCTATTACTTTGAAATGGCACTTTCACAAACGGTTTACTAACACTGGAAAAAACCTTTTGGCTAAACAAAAATATTTCAAGAAAAGCCTATTTTTAGGTTTTGGGTTTTTTTTCCACTTGGTACATTATTTTCTTACACTGTCTATAGAGTGGGGTATAGGACAGATTACTTCTCATGGAAACAATTTATAGAATCATGAAACATGCTGAGTTGGAATGGACCCATCAGGATCAGAGCGCCCAACTCCTGACCCTAAGCAGGACAGCCCAAGAATCACACCATTTACAAAAAGGAATTACAGGTACTGATACAAAAAATAAGCAAGGACAATTCCATGGATGGCACTTCACTTTCTTTCAAATTTTGGCCAGACAGTATGACAGACATGAGAGGTTTAATGGTTTGCACATTTCCAAGCAAAAATACAAGTCACTGAATAAAAGTTTTTAAAAAAAGCTGTACGGATCTTCATCTCCCACTGAAGATAATGATTTATACTCATGCCCTCTTTCAAATAGAAATCCTTACAAGACACCCCAAATGTATATTGCTATACATGCATCCCACGATTCTTTAAAAAAGCAAGATTAGTATTAAGTCTACAGAAAGGTACTATATATGTTTAATAATGCACAAATACATATATGAAGTCTGACTTGGAAAATATACTTGCAAACTGACCTTCAAAAGGCTTTAAACATCCTAAAGGTTTCCTTCATGACACCAACAAAAGAAGCAGTCACAAGGGAATTGAAGAAATACTTTTACCACTTTCATCCAGGAAAAAATCATACTTTACTTACTGTGAAGCAATAAAATCTAAAGCAGTATTGAAGCAAATCTTGCTGCCATATGATTCTATGTTATTGAAGCAGCAGGTGCTTCTGATTCATCTCGGCCTTAACACATTGATCCCAAGAAGCAAATTTCATTAAGGAAACTCCATTATTATTACACAGAGACTCAGCTTCCTTACAATCATCTAATTCCAACAGAACCAGCACACTAGAAGCTTCCCCAGAAAGTGCCCCAAAAGACAGCGTATCAGTGTTTTCGTTTGGTTCCTTGTTTTTTTCCCCTCTTCCCAGCACTCACATAAAGCAGATCAACTGCTGAGAATGAAATTTCAGAAATCAACAAGCACACAACTTTCCAAGCACGGGGAAACTGGGGAAGGTGGGTCTCCTCTTTTTACTGTGGTTTGAGAAGCAGCCAGGAATAAGCCGTGGAGCATGTGTCAGCAGCCTGCACAGACACTTAGCAGCAACACATCCAAAAACGAGCTGGCAGTTTCAAGAAAGAACGCAGACCTCATCAGATCACATCTTTCCACTTCAACACAGGCCAAATAAAAGGGCACTTCACTGAATTAACCTCACGTGAGGCAGGAATGTCAGTGTGTAAATTTAAGTACCCTGCCTGACTTCTTCAGCACCTCCAGCAGTAAGGCAGATGTTTTAATGCTGAAGTGAATTCCACAGCAGTAACGGAAGAAATAAGAGCAGCTGGATCTCATGAAACAGCATCTTTTGAGATAACAAATGAAAGATTTCTTCTGCCTTAAGCTGAGTTTCCTTACCTAAGCAAATCTCCTCCTGTGCATGTTAGCACAGATAATGCACTGTGCATGTTAATCTAAAATACCAGCAGATGAGGAATGCTATCAGAGGAACTACTTTTTTTTTTTCCTAATGCCTACAACACTTATGTTCCCGTAATGCGTCACATTATTTAAGAATTTAAAATTCTCTCTAGTACTTTATGACTTTAATTAGAGCTTTATAAAGAGACACAAGACTTACAGAAAAGAGTGGAAAGGCAGAAGTGGGCAGACCAGCTGGGGTACATGGACAACAAGGCACTCCCCGGCCCACTGTCAGAAGGGAATTCAGCTTTTGCTTTCTAGACTCCCAGTCATTTTAATTTAATTGACTTCCACAAAATGACTCAGGAAATGGAGGAAGCAAAGCAATGGCTTGGGAAGGAAACCATTTTATCTCATATTAGTCTAATTTAATATTTGAATGATTTAATGTTAATCATTAATATCCAACATGTTCAAGAAATGTTTATATATATGCATTTGGGTATCAGCAGAGTGATCCATCAGGAAAACTGATGGCAAATGACAAGGTTTTTCCAACTGTTAATGCAAGGGTCTAAGCTCCACAGGCAGCTGGTTTCTTCTGAGTTAAATCCCTCCAGTATAGCTAGCCACCAAGTGATAAAACCTCAAGAATTATTGCTATGTCCTTCTGAAAGTTCATCTGTCAAAGATGACCAAGGGATTTTAAAAACAAGGGCAAAGCTGCCCATCATTCTTTTAATTTAATAGGGCAATACTGTAAAGTTCAGGGTTTTCCTTTGCTCAAATCCCTTCTCTTCAAAACCAACTTATATAGAATGAATGTTAATAAAATCTCAAAAATTAATTGCAATATCTAACAGTCTGTTTAGCTTTTCAAATCTTCTGATTGCCCCTTTCAAACTGAAATGCATCAGAATATTAATAGCAAACCCACAACTTCAGAAAGCATTTTTATTCTCAATTTTAAATAACTATAAACAAGCAGCTAAAAGATGAACAGCAAATCCAGTACTTTGGATTTAATGAGCTAAAATGAGGTTAGTAAAACAGAAGTTGAAACAAGATGTGTTCAAAAGAGATTTGTTTGGATTTTACAGCTTGTTTATAAAATAATGCTTATCTCTTGTGAAGTTTTCAAGTGGTTTAAAAGCACAGTTAGTGTGACAGATTTGGATTTGGGAAGGAAATATTTTATTTCCAACCTCACATATGGGTGAATCAGAGCAGAGGATCTGGCACCCTTCTTCTCCAGTGGTGGGCACAGTGAAGAACTGTCCAGACAGAATGGGCCTTGCCCAGCACGTAGCAATGAATTACTGACAGATTATTTCTTTTTATTATTATTGTTATTGCATTACTCTGCTTTAGTGTGTACCTGCTTCTTAAGAGCAAACAGGCTTATGGGACAAGACCCTTTCCATGACCCCACACAGCCAAGAGTAACTACACATATGGAATGTGTAGGTCCAACCTTCATCCCTAACATAATTTTCTCTCCTCTGAGTTTCTGTACTCTTCAGGGACTAGGACAATGACCAGTGTCAACAGGGTGAAGAAAGGCAGTATGTTAAGATTGAGGAGGGGGAGAAATATTTCACATCATCATAAAATTGTATGGACTAGGAGTGACCTTCAAGATCATCTAGTTCCAAACCCCCAGTCCTGGGCAGGGACACCTCCAACTACACCAGGTTGCTCAGAGCCCCATCCAACCCAGCCTTGAACACTTCCAGGGATGGGGCATCCAGAACTTCTCTAGGCAAGCTGTTCCAGTGTCTTACCACCCTTCACAGTAAAGACTTTCTTCCTTTTATCTAATCTAAATGCACCTGCTTTCAGTTTATAGTCATTTCCCCTTGTCCTACCTCTATATGCCCTCATTAAAAACCCCTCTCCAGGCTCTCCTGCAGGCCCCATTTAGGCACTGGAAGGCAGCAATAAGGTCCCCTCAGAGCCTTCTCTTCTCCAGACTGAACAGTCTCAGCTGTCTCTCAGCCTGTCTTCATAGGAGAGGTGCTCCAACCTTCTGATCTTCACA
Source organism: Lycocorax pyrrhopterus obiensis (assembly GCA_014706295.1). Taxonomy (NCBI): domain Eukaryota; kingdom Metazoa; phylum Chordata; class Aves; order Passeriformes; family Paradisaeidae; genus Lycocorax; species Lycocorax pyrrhopterus. Next base: position 106,994,446 of record JACSVZ010000002.1, read on the forward strand.
TCCCTCCTCCGGACTTGCTCCAGGCAGGTTCATGTCCTTCCTGTACTAAGAACCCCAGACCTGGATGCAGCACTCCAGGTGGGGTCCCACAGGAGCAGAACAGAGGAGGAGAATCACCTTCCTTGACCTGCTGGCCATGCTGCTTCTGATGCAGAGCAGGATATGACTGCCTGCAAGTGCACATTGCCAGCTCATGTCCAGCCTCTCATCCACCCAGATCCCCGAGCCGTGCATCTTTACAACACTAAGTGCAACCCAGCCCACGTGATTAAGACCTGCCGTACCTCTCTGTCAAGCCCAGCTGCTACAGTGATAATGTCACCAGTTTCATTGTTGATTGTAAACATGTTTGGAGAGGGGCTGCTCGGGGCCTGTGACAAAATTCTGTATCTCAGCATCCCATTCTGTGCGTTGGGATCATCAGCATCGATGGCAGTAACAGTCATCACGTAGGTTCCTAGCAGCAGGATAAATAATTGATGTTATATAAACAGTTTACACTCAGATTATACAAGATCACTTTACAAGCAGTGGTCAAGGCAAGTATTTCTTTTGGTAAAATCTGCACATTCCTTCTTTACTTAAAACAAACTGGCTAAACTCAGGACTCACCAACAGAGTAATTAAAATACATAAGAGGAGATAAAAATACTCTGTGTTTATAAAATACTAGATTTGCTTATAACTGAAGAAGCTACATAAACAATGAAATCCTACAGTTCTGCCACAAATAACATTTCTGTAACAGGAGAACATCTCATGTTTAGATACTTATGTTATTAACTGGGCCAAAGGAAATACACTTATTGTTCAGAATTGGTGGACATACTGATAGTGACAGAAAATCAATATAAATAATACCTTTTCAAAAGTCTTTGAGATATATGTCAAATGCCAAGTAAAAACTGCGAAGTTAGAAAACACATTTCTGGTGCTAACCTTTCATTTTGCACTTCTGACAAATTAAGAAAGTGGTTTCAGCCATAGTGCAAACTTTAGTCTGAGCTGATTAGAATTTTAATGAGATCTGAACAACACTTAGGTTTTCTCGAGAATTCAAATGACACTGATTTCAAATCCCAGAATTTGCAAAGCCTCTGGGAATCAAAACTAGAACTGGATCTGGTGACATTTCGGAAGTCTCTTATACCCTGACCTGTCAACTAAATGAACATCAATGTCTATCATAAAAATAAATGTAAGAACTGTGATGTTATAATTAGCATTTCTAAAAACGTGAACCAGAAGTCATATTCTTAAAGCTTTCCCTGGTTTTAGTTCATGTATATAGCAATTCTGCCCTTTGGAAATGAATCCTAACATGCTAAAAAGTGCATTAAAACCAGGGTGTAATAAGATAGTATCTGAGATTTGGTTCATCACACTAAAGATACCTTTCAAAGTATTACAAGATCTGAAGGCACTCCCTTCATCACACCTTCAAAATGATACTGTAAATATGATACTTGGCCATGTATTACCTGGCTTTGATCCCTCAGGGACTGTCCCATTCCAAACCTGGTGTAAGAATTCAGGTCTATTGTCATTCATGTCAATGACATTAATAACAATGTCAATAGGATTTTCCACCTGGTTTCCATTTACATCCACTGCGTGTGCTCTCAGCTGCAAAAATCATTAAAAGTATTAGAATTTGCACAACGTATAGGTGCAAATAGATATAATAATAGTGACAGGAAGTTTCAGGCCAGACATTCTCAGCTCAGTGTATTTTGTTATCTGCCATTGGTCCCTCATATTGACCTTTTAAGTTTTCAAGTTGCTAATCGAACTGATGTTCAGACTTCCAAACTATTCTAAGTTGCAGACTTCCTTCTTTGATTTGATGAAAATTATTTTAGATCATGTAATTTTGATTACTACTAGTTCCTACTATCACAAAGAATTCTGGTTTTAATAATGACTGTTAGAAAATATTCTCTAAAAATAAGCAGATTTAAATGTAAATCTTTGTATTTAGACCAGAGGGTGGCCATTGCTAGGGAAAACAGCAGCTTTCTCTTACAGCAGTCCTGCTGATGCCCGTTCTATACATATACACACACATATCTTATGGCTACAAAACTACTAGAAAGCAGCAAGATGCCATTATTAACTCACCACTCTGGAAATGACTCATATAAATGTAAATTCCCAAGTCAGTAAATCTTGAATTACCAATGTCAAATGCTCAGTTAAAATCTTACGGATGCTGGCGCTGTTGCTTGAGAGAGCCTTTCACCCACGCCTCCCCCCCAGATGCCTCCTGCTGTGTCCTCTGTTTGGGAGAAGCACTTAAGGGGCTCCCCGGAGCACAAGGCAAGGAGTGTTTTAATCCACAACATGCTGGAAAACTCTCTCCAGGAGCTGGGTGACTTCTGTAACGATTTCAGCATCGTTTCCCAAAAGTGCAGAGAACTTTAGGTCACAGCCTGCTCTCCCTCTTCCTTGAAACTTTCTTTTTCCACTAATACTGGAATCTGTGGTCTGCTTTGTCAATTTCTTTAGAGCAAAGAATATCATTTTCATAAGCTGACAGACCTAATTTACAATTCTATTAAAATGCTTAGATTTGCCCCTAAAATAAAAATTGGTACGTTATTCTTCCCAGTCATTTCTCAAATCACAGCTGCCGCCATTCTAATAGCAGTCACATCCTAATTTAAGTTGCTGAATTAAAAATAAACTTTTGGAAAGTATACAATTCAGTGTAGACTGTGATCAATGGCCTGTACTTGAAATACAAGCCACAGTATCCATATTTCAATCTTTTAAAATGACTTTATCTAAATACATTTAATCACTGTTTACATATGTTAATATATTTAAGCTGCTTAAATACAGTAAGAGTTAGCCTTATTAAGTACAATAAATATAAAACTGCTACAAACTCTTCAAATCATATCTCATACAAAACTAAACGCTGGCTGCTCAAGTCATGTTTGAAGCAGATGTTCGTCTTCAATTTGATAATCTGATTTATGGTAAATTAAACTCTTACATGAAAAGAAGCAATCTGCTCCCGGTCTAAAGGCTTTGTCACAGACAGCTGTCCTGAGATGGGGTTGATGATGAAGATGCCTGTTGGAGGCTGGTCAGCTCCTGGGCCAGTCACGCTGTACCGTAGCGAAAGGCTTTTATCACGATCGGACCTAATCTGTGTGCCAAAAAAGATGAAGTTTACATTAGCTGGAAACAAGTGCAGGACGGGACTGCTGCTGAGACAAGCAGCAGCTCTCTTTCTTTTCTCCTTGCTCCTTAAGCTGAACTTGCAAAAATAATTATTCTGGAAATGGTACAGAGTTGGTATAAACTCTCAAGTTTTCAACAGCACTCTTTGTTAGGATGCTGGTCAATGAATATTCAGAAACATAAAATTATCCCTATTTCTCAGAATAAAATGATTTGTGTTAAACAAAAACAAGTAAGAATTTTTAACTTAAGCAGAATTGTTTAGATCTTAGAGAAAACATATACTATCATAAAATCACACATAACGTCTAGTTTGCCTTTTTCTCCTTCTCTCTATACCGTTCCAGCCCAAAGCTGCAGACTCTTCCACTACAGGCCAGCTCTTGAGAAACTCACCATTTTTGCTTGGACTGAACTTGCTTCATCTTCCAAGGCAACAACTGAAGGGCAGTGTATCTGTGAGGAGCAGCTGAATCACCAGCACACACATCATACAGAACAGAGTGAAACTGTGTCCTATCAACTTGGGCTAATGTTCTGCCAAGTTCCTACAAACTGATCACGACCAGCCAGTACCATGGCTGGAAGCCAGCCCAGAAGAGGCACTTGGCTCCTTGCAGTGGCCACTTCTGGGCAGCAGAGTCCTGTGGAACAGCTGCTGTCCTCACCCCATCAGATCCCGTTTCCTTCGGTCTCCTGGTGCACTCTGCTTCCTGCTCACTCCCACACCATTTCCCAGGCAGAGAACTCCAGGGCAGGAGACTGGAGAACTCCTGAACCAGCAGAGATACCCCTTAACACACTTACACCCAAAACAAGGTCACCTTCCACCAGGACGGAAGCATATGGACAACTTAAAGCCTAGGAAATTAGATGCATCGCAGCATGCAACGCAGAGGTAGCAACAAGAAACCAGCCCAAAAGACTGATAAATGTCTGGATGATGAACAAGACATCATTTACACAGAATCTCTTCAAGAGCTCTCTGAGGGACACAGAAACCACACTTCTATTAGCTTCCTTACCCTAACTAATTCCTGAGGAAAAGGTCCTTTGGAATTTTCTGGTAGGTTGATTGGAGGAATAACCCAGTCTCTCTTCTGCCTCTTCAGAGGGCTGCTGTGCTTGTACTGTTGCCATGGAAATATGATTTCTTCAATTTTCCTTTGGTCCTTTCCCAGGTACAAGATAAAATTAAGCACATGTTAGTAGGAGAATTACTAGTAGACATTATAAAGTAACTCAGGTACAATTACATAACTGACTGAAAGGCTGTCTTTCCTCTGTGTTCATCGAACTGTTTTATTTGCATTCACAGTGCAGTTTGAAAATATCAACTGCACTGCAAAATTGTAAGAACCCTTTTTTTCCTTACTTAACTAGGAGGAGAAAGGGAATTATAAACCATTTATAACATGGCACTACTGTGTAAACTGTTCTGCACTTTCTGAGAAGTAGTTAATATTTTTCAGAATTTAATAGTATATGCCTTTATGTATTTCTCATTAGCTAGAGCTTCAGTCCAGGTAATGTGCTACTGTACGCTAAATTTAGATCTGGGTGTGCTAGAATGTAATTTGAGTTCCAAGAGAAGTTTAATACATACTGGTAAGGAATGCCTCAAATATTTATGACCCTATTAAATCCCATAGAATTAATGCTGTAATTATTTTAAACCTATGTCAGCCATGATGGATGCAGTAGATGACCCACTTTACACACTGGGCATTAATCTCTGCTGGGTGTCAACATTCCCTTCCTATTCCCTTCTATATCTGCAGTCATTTCATCCTTTGGATGACAGCACACACAGCTAGCTTGCTTAAGATTGGAAACAGGGCAACAAAAACATTTTCCAACTCTTTTAAAAGAAGAACTTTTTTTAAATCTAATTGACTATGTCACAGAGTATGAACAGATGCCCAGCTGAAGGCAGAGATTCTACTACTCTGCACTCTGTTGATGCTAAGGATACCTGAATAGTGTCTTTGGAATAAACAGGGCATGCTCTGGCACATCTAAGCATCTGCTCTCTTACTATGCTTCCATGAACAAAATGACAGTATTCCATTGTTAAAAACATGCCTTAGCAGATTTAACACAATCACCGAGTAAGCAAACAAAAACCCGAGGATTACACAGCAGTGGTCTCCAGTGTGTTCTCTGGAAAAATGTCTTGCATAACCACATTACCTATTTTGACATTATGCTTAAATCTTTATGTGTACCTATTACAGGTATGTTAATCTATGAATACATTTTGTTCTTTATCTGTAAACTAAGCACTTCTCCTTCGCTAAGGAGAAGGCAATAAACAGCAGGCAACAGGTAATACAACAGAAAAAGGCAGACAACCTAATACGCTTTTCTGAAGTAAATACATTGCTAATTGCATATTGCTGTGTCTGATTTTTGTTACAGTACATGGTTTATCCTATGGCAGCTTCCAGCAGAGGGAGACTATCTTCCTTACCAAGTAGTGCTGGAATCATGAATAATTTACAATCTCCAATTTGATTATGACGGGACAAGACAAAGCCAATATTCCCTGCCAGAAGTGCTTTCCTACTTACTGCTGTAAATCTACAGCTCCCATCTAATAAATGTGACTTATGCATTCTATCACAGTTTTGTTTCTTTTGCGGTTATATTTAACCGCTTGAATAAATACTATAATACTTTCAAGCAACTTAAAATAAAGAAATGGCTGTGTGAGACTTAAATTCAGGTATAAATCTCAAGCTATACAAACAAAAAGCTCAAACATAAAGAATCCCATATAGTTAAACAGGTATGTCTTTCTGTACCTTAGCAAAGCTACAGAATAAAAGAATACAGAAGTTCCTTCTAAATCTCCAGCTTTGCATGTACTAGGTGTCCATTAATAAGCTGGTTCATGGAGAGGTGCATGACAGGCAAAATTAAACCCCTATTTTTAGGCCTCTTTGTGGAGACACATTTATACAGGCTGCATTTAGCTGTTGTTTTACCTTTTCTGAAGCCCCTGTGAAGGCTGGTTCAGGGGTTAGCTTCACTCTCATTTGCCATTCTTGCTGGGTTTCCTTGTCTTGAGCAGACACGACAAACTCTGTGGGCTCTGCTGAAAGTTGAAAGCTTCGCTCTGCATAGACCACACCATCTTCACCTACTCTGAAATCTTCTGGCTCACTGCTCCCAAAGTGTATTTTTTTGTTTCCATCACAGCTTCGAAACCTCACTGTAAAACAGACGTAAAATGACAAACAAAAAAAATTGAAAAAGTGGCCCACTTGAATTCACTGTGACGTAAAATGCACTAAGAACAAACTCAAAAGCAGAGATACTTAACTTGTTGCTGCTATTATCACATGCAATTATGAGTTAAGAGCTGTACTTCAGGGATCAGTACATACCACGTAACAATGATATTCTGTGGACTGCTAGGCAGAGATTTTAACCCTAGATAGGAACAGCCTCCCTCCTACAAATTCACCACACCACCAGCAAGAAAACCATCTCCTTCCATATCCTATGCCACATTTCAGTTGGTTGCCAGTCGATGGCTGTGGGAATTTGCACCTCAAGCCTTGAAAAGATCCAGCCAAGCCGATTCATTAAAAACACTCAAAAAATTTAATTACACTGCAACCATAACTGCAAACTATTTAGCTTCCAGCACCTTCTCTGCCAGTGGGGGTAGGGCAGAAACTCAGAAATATGTTAAAAACATTAAATTCTGTGCCCACATCAGCCTGTGACTCAGCTGTGTCATCTCAGGAAGATTACTTATGAGCTCTGGGAGTTTCCTCGTACCTCACTGACAAGATGGAGGAGGCAGTTAAGTACCTCACAGAGAAAACCTAAGTTAAAGGCCTTGAGTTTTTATTTTGGTTTGGGTTTTTGTGCTCGTTTGGTTGGGGGTTTTTGTTTGGTTTTTTTTTGTTTGTTCGGGTTTTTTTAAGCTACACTATGTACCACACACATCCCGTTATCTACTTAGGAATTACCTACTCTTGCTTAATTCCCTCCCTCCTTCCTTTTGTCATGTCTGAAAGACACACACTAGAACAAGAAGCCAGTAAAACCGATTGTACAGATAATGATGTGATGTGAACAGAACAGAACGGGTAACAGGTTACTGCCTTCTCTACCCAATTGTTTTCACCACCACTTACCTTCTGGGTTACTGCAAATAATAAGTAAAAAAAATCAAAGTGTGCTTTTATAACCAATGATCACTCTTTAATATTTCCAAAGCATTATGAAACATTTTGATTGTATGGGCAATAGACGTGCAAAATAACATTATGAAGGTTGTGGTGAAATCCACATAGTGATGATGAAGACGAAATGAGGCTTTAAGCTTCATTTCAGTTATTGGACTTTTTATATTGTGCTAAACCATGCACAAACTATTTAGCTTCAAAACCTAAAGGTCCTTCTCAAGAAAAATCACTACGAAATGTCATGCATCATATGCTTTCTTCTGCAACGCACTGCTCCCAGGAAGGTACTGAGAAGAAGAATCATACTTTTCTGTATTTGAACTTCAAGGAGCAAGCCGATGTTCAGATGACAGACTGAATTTCTTTCCTTACTGCACCCTTTCAGTTATCTCAGTTATCTAGATATCACCCATTTGCCCTCTCCTGACAGAAAAGACTGTAATATACAAGGGTCTGTCAGATACAAAAATGAGACAAAGCACAGCACTATTCTAAATAAATGATACGGCATCAACCTTCTTAATTTTAATCTTGCTGGACTGGGCAAGGATACTGCTCTTTCCAGGCAGATCCCAGAGTTCAAAGGTCTTTTCCTGTGAAAGGCCAGCCTCACCTTGGGGAGAAGAGCATGGCATGTCCACAAAGCACTGCGCCCTGGAAGAACAAATCTGCCTGGGTAGAAAGCTGAAGCCTCACCATCAGGGCTGCTCCTGTGATCTTCCTTGGAGAGACTGCCTCTGATCTTCCTCATAAGCAGAGAGAGTGCTTTTTCAAAATTCTAATAAATACTCAGACTCTCACATAAGTTTTCATATATTTAAGCAATTCCTATGGCTCCTCAAGTCCATCCTACCTGCTTTATCAGGTACAATGGCTTCCTTTCCTATAATCTACACACTGCATGTCTGCAGAATTTTGAGAAGGTGACAGATTCTCTAGTTTGCTCTTCACATGGGAGAAGAAAATTGACAGGCAGAAGGTCCAGATCCCAGATGTTAACTATCCCATTGACCTCCCGCTTTTTTCAACATGGGCCTTGCAGCTCCAGTCAGTTCACTGCAACACTATGTTGAAATGCAATGGTTGAAATGCAGTGGCCAGCTGATAAAATGCATGATTCTAAGCCAAGAATATAAAACTACTACTTAAAGCAACTATTCCAGTATGCAGAAATCATTACCACAGTCCTAATTCTGTAATTCTGATTGGCCCACCTTCAGAGCTGGGTAGACTGTATTGCCCAGCACAAAAATAAAAAGATGTCTAAGAAGAGCTTACTCAAAAGTCACTAAATTTAATGATATAAGAACTTAATGACTGGACTATTAAACAGTGCTACTTGTACTTGGTTACAGAGGCCCAGACCACTCAGACCTCAAGCATGGAGGAAGATGAGCATCCTTGAAATGTCACCACTGTTCACAAACAAAACTCTCAGAAACAGTTCACATAAGTCAAAAAACCCAAAAAACCACCAGAAACATAACCCATAGCTCTGTGCCTCCACTAATTTCTCAACTACAACTGCTCTCAAAACCTGCTTTTCAAAAGAGTGTCTTGGCCAAAAGGACAAACAGCAAAGCCAGCTCCACCTCTGGCTCTTCTCAGACTTACTTCCGAAAAGTACAAGAGTGGGAAAGAGAATGAAGATTAATATAAACTTTGACCATTACTGCTTTTCAAAAAGGTGAAAGCTAAAATGAGTATTTGTCATTATGGTCCAAAAGACTAAGGTATCAGAACAATATTTTATAAAAAATTATTTCCTAACTATTGCACAGTAACAGAATATATTCACATTTTAGATATTCAAATTCATAAAGAAAAAGAAGACTTCTTTCCCTCCATCTCCTTACATAGCAGCACAAAAATAAATCCGAAAAAAACCACCCTGCTAGCCACTTCATTGATATTCTTCCTCCAGGCAACTGTGTATTATGAAATTCAATGAAAATCCCTTCCTCTGACAGTATCCTGGTAAAAACATACAAAATTGTCAATGTGAGAATTATTCTCCCTTTGCAAGGAGCACACATTAACGAATTATAGTCAAGTACAACCAACTATAATTAAATTCCCTTGACAGAGTACAGGTTGTGCAGTAGCTACTCTCCCCCCAACCACATGGTTATCAGTCCTGTAAATTCAATTTAGATCACTTTGCTTCATTTTTCAGTGTTCAACTAGGATGAACAAAGAGTGATTTCTGACAGTAGGTTTTTAGGCAAAGATTTTTTCTTTGCAAAAATGCTCCAGGAAGTATTTTTTTTTTTTACTGTGAATAATGACTGCTTATGCAACCATGTTCTTTTCTAACAACCACAGGAAAGGGAGGTATGCTTTCCCCAAGTCACTTTATGTTGACAGATCAGTCACAGATTTTTTTTTCCACTTAAATAAAAAGTTAACTAGATATAACCTCTCTGCAGAATCTTAGTCACTTTATATGCAATAGAAAGAGTAATCAAGTATCTGATTTTACTGCTTTTTAATAACACTCTGCATAAATGATCCGATAACAGTATCATAATCTGTAAAAATAACTCATGGATTTGTAAGTATTTCTGAGTATCCTGTGCATCTTCTGAAAGTATCTGCTTTTCAGATGTATATTATTTGAAATCCCTGGGAAGTATTCAGTCAAACTCAAATATAACTGTTTCAGTTTTAAAGAGAATACGTTTGGTCCTATCAAAGTAGTAATATGCAACATGGGAGTAAATGCACTTAATAGTTCACAGGCTCAAAACAAGGCTGCGCACAAGGATTTACAAAAGTAGGGTCTTTAAATGGAAGAAAAATTGTATTTCGTACTAGCATATGATTACTATTAAATATTATACCCTAAGACAAAAGACCATTAATACCCTAATTTGAGTCTTTTCTTCTCCTAAAACCAAGGCAAGTATATTCTATTAAGTAAAGAATAAAAGAGGACCTCTGAGACTACAACATTGTAAAACGAAAATCTACAGCTCCATGGTACTAAAGGATGCTTTAACACTCTCACACAGAAGTAATAACAATGTATGCATACACATGTAGTGTACAAAACGTTAAGAACTAGACATGCAAATTCATTTAAAGTGCACTAGAGATCACCATCACTCATGCTCAGGTCTAATGAGATGAATGATTCATACTATCTCTAAAATACATGTCTAACCTCATGTACCTTACTAGTAATCTTCAATTACCTAGAACCATTTCTCGGACAATTTTTCAGCTACTCATGCTGGTTTGCACTCTTTGGCAACCTGCTTCTGCTCTTTTTGTCTTTGGCAAATAGTATCAGAATTACTTGATCCAAACAAGGACTGAGCAAAAAGTGATACAATGGGCTATATTATTAACATCAATTTTTAATGACCGTACTATATTCATATGCAATATAGAATATTCATACAGAATTTTAATTACTCGTTTTGATCGTAAGACTGAGTCTGCCATCTGGATTTTTTGCACTTAGAAAATACTAACGTCACTTCTAGATAACACCTACACGCATACAGGCAAACTAGTGTGCTTCCCTTCTGTAAATTTGCTGGAATGCTACTCCTCTCGAATGCTCTTCTCAATGCCTAAGCATCAACCTCAAGGCAAAGGCTCACTTAGCAGACATTATGGAAATTGCAACAAATGCCAAGTGCTAGCAACACATACACTTCAGCAACACAGTTTAGAGTGTGCATCATAAAACAGAAAACCTATGGCCATTTAATCCACTTGGGATCGTTTTGCAGCAGACAAAATAAATAGAAAAAGAAAGTTTCTTAGGTACAACTACCTACTAGATACCACTTTTACCTCTGACAGAATGAGAAACTATACGGAAACATTCTGCTTGAACTGTCTAGCTATCCGCATACTTAATATCTGAACACTCTCCAGGAACACTCTGTATCTAACAAGTCTTCTCAGAGAGAGAAGCAAGAGAAAACTACATGAGAAACTCCATATAATGTGTCCTCCCCCACCACTTTATAAATTAGTAATCTATTCATACGGGTTACTTCTGTATCTGTAAGATGATCTGTTAGTCCTACTGACGTGGTGCACATGCTCATATTTCAATTCATAGCTCGTTGGAGTGGCACGTGCAATGCCCATGAGACATCCTTTACTATAATTACAGATGACCTTCAAAAGAACTGCGTTTTTGACATCCTGGTGAACTGTTATAATCACAAAGAACTAAAGTACATTCTAAATTGCCTTTTCCATGAGTACCTTTAAATTTGGTCTGATTTTAGAACTTCCTGAAACCAGCTTTAAGTATTATTAAACATTACTTAATATTTGATTTTCTGATACATGGGTTGTTCACACCAGCCAGAAAAATGCTGTTTGCACCTGTAAACAGAGAAAATTAGCTACAGAAATTACTGAGTCAAAATAAATACGAAATATCAGGTTATTTTAGGCAATGGCATTTCCCCACCTGTATTGTAACTCAATTTGTCATTATATCCTTCAGAGATATTTCCATACAGCAGCATTGTTTCTAAAAGGTTCTTCTAGTCTTTCTTCTAATCCCTTTTTCTTCTCTACTTTTATATTTATGACCTGTAGTTTATCCCATACTCCAGACCATCCAAAAATCTCAAAGCGCTACTCATTTTGAGCCTTGTTGGAGTAACCAACCTGTGACACTTGAAAAGAAAGCTGGCTGTCAAAAGACAGCTACTTACCAAAGCCTGCTAATTCAATAATTGGTTTTGAAAAAAAAATCTGTGCCTTGTGCTGAGCACTGTGTTCTGCCACCCCAGCCCACTCCGAGTAGAGGGCTGCTTCAGCAGGTCACGCAAGCCCAACTGGACTTTTGCCACTTACTAAGGGCCAAATATGGCCATCTGCTTCTAATTCCTATTTACACTTGTCTTCACCATCTTTACAACCTGGTTCCATGGGTAAGCCTGGTTATGAAGCTCTCAAGCAGAGAAGAAGTGTCACATCAGAAGGTTTCAACTGAGGTAAAACCGAGGACGCATTCAAGCTATTTACCAACTTTAGGTGTTTCATGATCTGATTTAATAGCAGCTTAACCTCCCACATTTCCATGCTGAACTGTTTGCTTAATTGTCTATTCAGTTAGGAAAACAATAATTAAAAGGAAAAGTGATTTGCAAGAGTTAGGTTTAACTCATACTGTACACGTTTTTCATTAATTGAAAGCAGTTCAAGTGATCTGCAGCAGGCATTAGGCAAAACCTAGTACTAATATATGACTTTGCTCCGAGGAATTAGGATATTAAGTAAGTAGTCTACTGCACAAAAGTGCTAAGTTTTTATAAAAGTTGTACGTTATGCTGGTAAAAATAATTTGGACTGGTTACTACAACTACGATTCAATATAATTCTCTCTCCTGCCCCACCCCCGAGACTGCTAGTTCTAGATAGATAAATATGTACGTTTCCTAAAATAACATACTTTCAAAGCAATCTGGCAGCCTACGTGATAGAAGGACACCGGACATGAACCTCCCTTCTCCCTATTTCTGCAACATACTTTTTTTCATTTTTAATTTGTACAATTACTGTGAAATTTTTTCTTTTAAAGTATTTTGTTGCAGGTTATAATTGGGAAATATTAAAGCTCCTTCCTACATTACAGGAATGCCTCCTCATGAACCCTAGTAATTCAAACATTAAGGTCTATTTTTAAAGTATTTTCTTTCACAGGTAGCTATCACCAGACTGCCTAATTCTTGCATTCACAGGGAAAGACTCACACAAGTTCTTTAATAAAATGCCATCTAGTTTCCAGTTCCCATAATCCTCTTTGTTTACAGAACAAAGTAGTAACAGGCATGCCAGAATGAAAATGGGGATAATGTTCTTTCTATTCGATAGAAATGCCTCTGCAGCTTTTCAGTATGGGAATACCAGCCATCAGCAAAACACAGAACTGGTATCTCAAACAGAGTCCAAATTATATCTGATTCACTGACCCTTTTCAGTCCTTGCCTCTACCACTCACTGGCACAAAGATCTATGCTTTCACACCCCTTTTGTCTTTATTTTAGAAAAAAATAAAATGTACAAAAAGAGAATAATCATCTTCAAGTGGGAAAGTACTTATATTTTGACAACTGCTTTTGTTTTAAAACACAAAAAGGTTTCTTTCCATTTTCCTCCACTCTGTATTGTTTAAGGCAGTTGCACTATAGATGAGCCTATAGGCCCCTGCAGAGTTCTGCACCAGCTTTTTTCCTAAATGATGCTAGCTGAAAGAAAACTCAGTAATAAATGTCATTTCTGTACTCTGGAGTATGCAATGCACCTTTAATACTTTCCCAAGTATACCATTCTACACAGTAATAAAAAGAAGGATTAAACACTAATCTCTTATACCCATAATGCATCAACTGACTACACCTGCTAAAATCCAATTTGGTAATTAAAAAATGTATCTACTGAACAGTCAAACCAAGAGACTAAAGGGAAAGTACTGTCTCTGCAGATAGCTAGCAGAAAACAGTTGCAAAATTGAGGCACTTAACACAAACCTATTTTTACCTCTATTCATTTTTATGTGACCTTAAGCAGTGTAAGAAACAAATACCTACAATTACACTGCAGCAATTAAAGGGCAGTTTTTGTGCTACAGTAATGACTTAAATATCTAGTAAAAACTAGATAAGCTGCTTTGCCTTTTAGTCTACCTTTAGAAAATGCCAAAAAAGTTAGCTCTTTTTTTTTTTTTCTTTTCCCTCACTAGCAATAAGGAAAGTGATAACAGAGAATAGATGCTTTTATATGTTCTCTGCTAACTGTTCTAGGCCTGAAGTCCTTTTAGGCTTCAGGTTTCAAGAGTGTTTCCTTGCTCTTGTCTCTTTCTTCTTTATTGTTCCTTCTCCCCGCCTCTCCAGGTGTTCTGTTTTCTAGTTTCTTTAAATTTACTTTATTCGCTGATGCTCCCATTTTTCCTGTCTCCTCTTTCAACTGTGCTCCTGACAGAGGTGCTGAGGTGTCGAAGCATTGCTAATTTCAGGCTGCAGCTTAGGCTTGGAGCACACCTTGGCAGAATGATCATTGCAGGCCTGTCTTCACAAAAATAAACAAATTAACTTATTAAATAAATATCTAGGCTCCTAGAGTTTCCGTAAAAAGCCAGAACTTGCTGAAATATCAAATGGGTGCATACTTTCAAATGAGCTGATGATCTGTTTTACAGATTCAACCGGTCAGCAGCTTTAAACAGTGGCTTAAGCCCACACACTAAAAGGGGTTTAGGAACAACAACAGAACATAGGAGAGAAGCATATATCACTTTTAGGCAATGTGTCGCTTCTTACCATGAAAAGAAATACAATAAAATAAAATTAGGGATTTTTCTTATTAAATTACAGGACTGCTCAGGCAGAACTGAGTGTTGTATTTGCATTGCATTGCATCAAACAAAAACTCCCAGCACTGACAAAATGGCAGTGATCCTCTCAACAATCCTGCCTCCCATTAAAAAAAAAAAGTCTTGAAAGATGCAGGAACATTTAATGTTTTGTATTCTGCTGCATACCCTAGGATACCATCTGTTTCTTGAGATCACATTTTGCAGTCCCTCCCATGTGGCTATGGATGCTTCAAGGGGAAGGGGACAGCTCTCCCTAAACTTGCCTTTCAGCTTCACAAACCAGCACACATTTGAATGCAGTGACCTTCCCCAAACACCAATACAGATTTTCCTCTGCTTCCTTCCTTCCTCTGTCTGGTCTGCCCAACACTGGTGGCTTTTGTCACTCTCCCACATGTCATTCCTCTGGGCATGCTATGGTCTAATTTTCCAAAGCTGCAATTATTCTTTATGACTTCTAAAAGGTCCTTAGTCATACTCTAGTTACTGTGGCAGCTCTGTGTGCCACTTATTTCCTAAAAGACGAACACTGTTATCCTCTGGGGGGGAACCTGGAGAACCTTCCAGCCAACGGAGCTGGGTATGGACACAACTGCACCAGCATCCCCACAGCAAACAGCAGGCACAGCTGATCTCAAACCAGAACCACTCTGTTACTCAGGGATGCTCATTTCCTTAGCAAATGGATAACGGTGAAAAAATACCCTGCTTGAACACTGTGCTTTTGTATTAAACAAGGGCAAGAAACCTGCCAGTTGCCAAAGGGGATGGAAGAGACAGCAGAGACAGCCCAGCAGTATTTACACTGATGTGGTTAGATAGCAATAAAAATCATAAATCCCACGGATTATACTATCACTGGATCACGTCCAGTAGGCCTCAGGCAGAAAACTAGTTGGCATGACAGCTTAATAGTATCCAGTCAGACCTCAGGTTTTCATCATTATTACTCTTAAACAGAGATATCTGACCTTAAAAATCAGAAAAAGCTCTCGGTGACTGGTGCAGGCTAGTACAGAGTATTTCACAGCCAGGCCACAGTAGTGATGCCCATAACACAGCAGAGGACTCAAAAAGTTGGATGTCTATCCCATTATGAGGGAGCACCTGTGGGTGAAAGTAACCCCAAAATGGGTATTCACTCTCTCAGTGTATCACTTTCAACATTTAAAACAGCAAAGGTGACATGCTAATAATCATTAAAGAGGGGGGAATATCAAGAGAACTATCAGGAAAATGCCTGATTTCACATATTCCAAGATTATTATTTGGGTTGTTCATAGAATCTTGTTACAGCATCTCTCCCAATATGCCTCACATTCCCCCTCGATCCAATATACATGTGTAGATACCTTAAAAATAAATGAAGAACCACTAGTACTAGAATTAGACTGAATCAGAAATATACAGGAAATTACTTGACACTGCTCACCATGGAAGCTCACCTAAAACACTGCAACATCATAGGGAAACCTTAATGTTGTCATCAGTCCACACATGGGAGCAAAGAGTAATTAGTACATACATTACGTATTTTTCCTCACGAGCTAAAATAAGTACAGAAAAAAATAATCCAATGCTGGAATACTTTCTAGTGACTGGCACTTAGTGAACGCTCACAAATTATTATTAATTATTTTTATCTTCTCGGTGGACCACCTAAACCATATTCTCAACAAGATGAAAACCGCCCATCCTGGCTAGGTCACCAAGTATCAACAGCAGAAAAGGCAAAACAAAAGATGAAGAGAAACTTGGTCTTTTTGTATCTATGCTACAGAGTTGGGACCTCAGACTTGAGTCTTTTCAAACTACTATTTTATTTCATGTAAGGCCTACTTGTCTAGGTAAATTAGACAGACACTGGCTGCAAGCAGAAGTAGTACTGTTGCTTCATGTTTGACTGCACCATAGAGCACAAACTCATTAAAATGACCAACATGAGGTTACTTGTGTACAGCTGACACAGTGTAAGTCAAAATTTAAGTGACACTACTTTCCTTCAAGAATGTTTACCGTTCTTTGAATATCTTGTCTAGGGATTACAAAATTACGAGGCTCAGATAATCCCCTTAAATTCAAATTGACAGTAATAGAATTGACAGAAATAAAAGAGGTGTTACACCAGGAAAAAAACACTGTTTAAAAAAAAAAAGTTTTCTTCGCAAAATGCAGACACGCGTGACAGCAGCACAACATGGTACCAGGATTAATATAGGAAAAGGAAAAAGAAAATAAATCCTTGGATACAATTTGCAGACAAATGAGAGAAGTACAGACAGACTTCATTCAAGAGGGAACTTTCAGTACAGCTGCTGCAAAATTAAGACATTGTTCAGGATTCTACGCCAAAGCAATGCTGTGCAAATTTATGCCATTTATTCCAGGTGGAAACTGAAGAGACAGACCTGGCTGAACAGACTCTTGTCTTACAATCGTGATTCAGTCTAGTCACAGAAGAACAGAGAAGAAAAAGAACAGATCTTCTGATATATTTGAAGATACTCTTCCTATGATAAATGCAGCTTTTTTTTTTTTTTTTATGTCTAGACTTTCCTGTGGGCCTTGTGAGCACAAAACACGAGACACTTGACATTCAAATTGTGTTAGATTGGAATAATGCCTGAAAATAGCAGGGGCTTGACTGATTGAACTAGAACTGAAAATTCTACTTTTAGCAAAGCCTAAGGATGAGAGCAGGGTATTACCTTTCTGAACCCCTTTGCTGGATTGAACAGTTACATGAGCTTTGAGACCAAAGATTACAGTTATAAATATCTCAATGAAAACCCCACATGTGATAATGGCTCCTAGAGGGAATCATTAGGATTCATTTCTGGATGTGGCAATTAACCTATTACTGTCTGAGTCAAGACTGTTCTGCTGAGAAGCACTGAGCTATTGCACTCTATGCAGTCTTGGTTTTTCAATTATTAGTCACAACATTCTAAGTTTCTTGGTAAAGATTACACAGCAACACCCTCCAAATGCCCAGACTGCATCCCAAGTGTCTGGGGATTATTTCTACAGCAATCAGTATAACGGGACTGATCCTTGACTAGGAGTCCTAGGTACAAGACGGAAATTGTAATAACTTCTAACATTTAGATAAATCAAACATGATCCAAATACCTGAACAATGGAAACACTCGGTGGTAACTTGCAGAATCAATGCATCACAAAAATGAAACTACATTTTCCTTTAGAAACCCAAGTACTGTATTATTCCAACAGAAAGGCACTCCTTGCTTTGCTTACCAGAATACTAAATATTCACTTCCAAAAGGAATCTAAATGGAAAAGCCCCATTGTAATAAACATTTTAACATTTCAATGGCTATTTCAACGGCTATTTCAACTGCCATCTGTATTCCTCTCAATTTTCCTCAGATGTTTGAATTCCTCAAAAAGACACCTGTGGCATTCATACACAAGAACAAACATCTCTTTTCACTTCCTCTTCCCAAAAACAATGCCAGTTTGCAAAGGGAATAAAGAAAGCCATGCTACACTTGCTATATACTTCAGGAAATACTATCCAGTGTGTCCTACAGTAATGACTGCTCATCCAGAGATATTTTTCCTTAGGATAAGCATTACCGTGAACATCTTGTGCAAAGATCACTGAAATGCTGTACTTTGATAGCTAATATAAGCAGATTCATGATCTATCTAAAAGATTGTTAAAGTTACTCATGGCAAAATTCTTTCCTTTCTTGGTGCATGATGCACAGTTCCTCTCTAATACAATACTTTAGATGTGTCTTGGTACACATCTGAAAATGCTTTTGGTCCATAAATGCAGAGTGTCACCAACAGAGAGAAGACAAAGTCATTCAGCAAAACAGCATTCTGAGTGTCTGTTGAAACAAAACTGCAGAGCATGAAATAGCAACCTGCCATCAGATGTTGGGAGTCTGACGTTCGTCAGCAGCAGATAAAAACTGCTCACTGCTCTCTCCTCTCACCTCTGTCTGAGGGAACTCACAGCCATCTGCATGCAGGTGTGGCCAGTCTGCAGCTGTAGGCAAGGACTAGAGTCTCTGCAGTGATGTTTAGGATCTATTTCAGTAGGGTTTAGGGCTGTGTTCTAGGAAGTTTAATGAAAAAAAAAACAACAAACAAAGAGAACTACACCAAACAAAGAAAGAACCCACCAAAACAAAAATTCACTCCAAAAAATGCAAACTGATCCAACACTAAAAAGCTACAAAACAAACTGTCCCCCTCACACACGCACACCCTGAAAATAATAAAAAAAAAAGCCCCCAAAGCTTAATACTTTCTATTCATTTCAAGTAATTTCAGTGCAGGTATGATCTACTACTTCGCACTTTCTGTTAAGAGGTGCACATTGTAACTGGAAGGTAGATTCATATTCACAGCACCCTACCGCATTTTATAGGAACGGTGAGGAATTCAGTTGCCCTCAGGACGAGGCTTCCAAGGAACACAGTCTGAGAGCCTGCAAACACAGGCTCAGTAGCTGACCAAAAGGCACAACCCAGAACATGTAGCATCACATCTTCAGATTTGTTTGGACAGGTTGCTCACAGTCCCTGTACTGCAGACCTTCCTGCCCAGTGGAGAGAAGTCTACATGGCTGGTGTAACACTTTGATGAGGTGATCAGACAGGTTAGCAAGCAATATTATCAATTTGATCTGCCATCTCAGCTGAGCACTCAGAGTCCAGAAAAACTCCTATTAGGTTAGGCGATGCCTACAGTAAATGAGTGATGTGTTATTTTGATTTGCCTCTCAGGGCTCAAGATTGTGGTATCTAAAGCTCACCTTCCCATGAGAAGGGGATTTCTGCAAACTAAAAGCAGCCTCTCCCTCAGCAGGAACAAGCATCAAGTGAAACGGGACAGATCTGACCTTACAATAAACATCTGAGCTACATTTTAAAATACTGGCACTGAGATGTTATTACTTTGCTTTGATATGCTGCCAAGGGAAAGCAAAGAGCCATTGAAAATTGAACTTCATTTTGAGGTCCTGTCCATTTTTCAATAATCCTTGTGATACAGTGTACATAACTTAAGGATGTTACAAAAGGCAACATACTATGATGTCAAAGAATAATAACATTCATGTGAAGGTCTTAACAGATTCATGCTTAGTAGTGTCACAAATCACAAAAATTACCAAGGAACATACACGTGATGCCACAAATGAAATACATATGGTACCCTGGGTATGGAGAAAGGCATTTGGGCAAAATTAACAAGATTTTTGGCACACAAGCACACAACATGGCTGTTGTTCCTTATTAGAAGTTAAAAATTTATAAAGTTCACTACAGTATGGATTTTTTTGTTTTATAAATGCAGAGATGCCACTTTTAATGCGCATCTGTCAGCATTTTGTACATTATAGTCATAACTTACAGATTTTCAAAACAAATGGTATAACCAATCTACATAGTTTTTCCTTAACTCCTTTATTGCTGGTCTCCAATACACAATTTCAATTTTTCTTTGAGGACCAAGGTAACAGAGTAACTTGAGACATCTGAAATTTTAGTCACCAAACTGTGATTTATCTGTGCTACTCTCAACAAGCCCCCAGGATAAAAATCAGTAACTGCATTCAATCTGTTTATAAATCACATTCAACTGTCTCATGTACTGCTACGTAACTCTGTTTTTACAGTAGTTTACCTCCAGATCCAACAGATTTCTGCACTTTTGCCAAGTATTGCAATGTTAACTTGTTTTGGTATTAATTAATATCCTTAATACTGGTTGACTCCACCATGTCTTTTCTTAGCCTGCTTTCTCACACATGACCCAGCCCAATTCTCTGACTTCACATTTTTCAACTCCGTGTCTGCAAGAGGTGCTTGCCATAAAATGTGTCCGTGTTTTTCAGGGCAGTACAATTGCTACATAGGTGCTTAGTCTACCATTCTCCCAAATGGGAAAGATGGAATGAGAATAAAAAAGTCTCTGAAGGTAGTAGACCCAATGGTCTTCCCAAAATCTTGATGCAGGGTGGCAGAGCCAAGACAAACAGCACTATCTTAAGCAAAAGCATCTCCTTCACCTGAGAAAGCTTAACTCACAGTATTTTAGGGGATAGTATCAGACACATCACTTCTTTCCATTATTCTGTCAAATGCATTCTCCCCATCACAACTAGAGATGCTGTCATCTAATGATGGATGAAGAGCAAACACAATTTATGCTGTATTTACAAAAAAACCAGACACAATTCTCAAATTAATTCTAAAAAGCAGGCAAGACCTAAGTTCAGAAGACTTCCACAAAGGAATCAGGTATCAGCACAAAAGTCTGTAAAGAAAAATTTAGAAGTCATACTGAAGTAATTAAAAAAATTAATGAGGCAACACAACACTAATCTCAAAACACTCTCCTGGAAATCTGTCACCACTTAAACTACGTACAGAAATCTTTGTTTATTTAGAAAAAAATAAATGAGTATGATTTGTGTCAATGTTTCCTCTCTTGTCAAAGAGAGCCATTCTTTCTTTGTAGCCTCATCAGGTCAAAAGCAAAGGTGAGCTTGTGATTCTCATTGATTTGAAGGAAAAACTAGATGTTTAACATCAAAAAAGCTATCTAATTGCTCTAGATGACAGTGGAAAGGATGTACCTTATCCTTACAATATCTTCTCAGTCAAGTAGCACTTTTTATTTTTAAAATATTTGCTAACATTGGATACTTTTATTCACTGTGGTCATCAGCTGCAGAAGGTGGAGATTTGAGAATTTTTTTATTAATGTAAAAAAGGTGGCTTTGTCCTTTACTTTTTTCATCTGAGCCTGAAACACATTTAGAAGGCCTGGCCAACAAATGTATTTAGCTTAGAATCAGAGAATTGGCTCATCAGAACTAAACACGGTTTTGATACTGCTTAATGCTGTGTTGTAAATGATTACCGTTTCCCAAAATTAAATTTACCAAGTTTTTAAAAGGTGCATTTAGGTTTCCTGATGTAGTACTTTACCAAATTTATGGACCAATAGCCAAGTCTGCATTTCTCATCTGCTCATCAACATCATGCACATAAAGTAATGGTTTCACTATTTTCTTACCATAGATAATAAAGTAAATAAAAACAACACCCAAACTTTTTAAGGGCTTCAAATTCAGCTACTATAAAACATGATCTAAGGTAAATAAAACCGTTCAGTAAAGGAGGCAGGGAATGAGCTTATCCCCACTCATACTAATGCTGCTTTACTGGGTAACTCCAAGGAACATCACTCCCTGGTCAAACAGGAGGAGTTTCCCTGCAGATGGAGGTGGAGAGGTAAGAGGTGAGGAGGATCCACTGCTACCGGTGCCACAGCTGAGCTGGGCGGTTTTACACTGCACAGGGAAAGCACCATCTGAGCCTACACAAAAACAGTTTCTGCGCCTCCTATAATTGCTACAAACCTCTGTCTTTCCAGGCAAGAGCAGCCATCTCAGTCTCTGCTCAGGTGAGGAATTTATGCTCCGACCCACAAACACAGAGCTCAGGAATACATCATCAAACACCACCCAAATGCTGAGCTTTCCAGTGACACCACTGCAGGCACAGCTGTGCCATACAGACAGGACAAGGGGTCACGCAGGCCAGCAAAATATTAAGGGCAGCAAATTGTTTAGTGACTATGTTGTTTACCATGCAAGTGGCTTTTGACTACGAGGGGTGGCAATTCCTTCCAGCTTGCCTTGGGCAGTGAGAGCCACAAAAGCATTTGTACTTGACTGGTGTCTAGGGAAATCGGCGGAGTCCTAGGTCTGTTCATCAAGTCTGCCAAGTTCTATGCTATGTGTGGCACACTTATTTTTTTCTCTCTCTCCTCCCTCCCTAATTATTCTACATAACGTGGCCGGGAAGGGTGCTAAGCATGGCAGTTCAAAAGCAAACAGAAAGCAGACAAACAAATCCCTCCAAAACTCTAGTATTTAGCAAGCTGTTTCCGCAAAGGTTTACAATTGGAGCAAGAATCTGCTCTGGCCTTCATAGCACACCACAATGCCACAGAGATTCCTCATGAGAAAAATGTCTCTCAGGCTGAAGATGTGCATGGCAAGTTGAAGGAAACAATATATGGCTGAAAAATAACTTTATTTACAGCTAGGCAGAAGTTAAGTGACAGAGCCCACTAGCAGGAATTACCAATGATAAAAATAGAAGCATGGATTTTTAAAGTTTATTTATGGGCCATTGTGTAGTTTATGCTGTACCACTAGCACATGTTAAATAAGAAATTATAACACAGATGGTGACAATGGGGAATAATTTCACACTAACCAGAAACAATCAGTTTTCCTTCCCCCTCGCCTTTATCTAGGAAAAAGTAAAATTTTTGTCAAAACTCCTAAAACTGAAGTCAACTGTAAAGTATTACATTCATAGAAGGTGACTTGAGCTAATACTGATCCATTTACAGAGAAACAATCCACCTTTCAAATGAAAACATTTAACATGAAACACTGATTTCATGAAATTACTAAATCATGAAATGATTAAAAATTTAACAGATTATAAATTGTGATTATTAAATGCAACTCAGAACAGTAGCTCAGAGAAAAGTGTGTTGTCTTACAGGTTATGTTGACAGCACAGTAGATTAAAACTAATTACAGTTTCAAGATCTTCATTATTACATAACTTGATGCACACATCAGTCAATTTACTGGAAACATCACACACAGGAAACAAATGATTTATGGTGCAACTGTACAACTAAAGGACGGCAGCCACTTTATTAATGAATGTGAATTTACTGAATTTAAGCAAGACCTGAAAAGCCTGAACCAACCAGCCATAGCCTGTTAATGTAGTAAGACCAATCGTAACAACCTTAAGTTCTTGCAAGTCTTTATAAAATTTAAGTCTCCACAAAAATATTTAAAAATTAATGTGTCCTCCCACCCTCTCCAATTCCTAGGTATTATTTACTCCACTCTTCTGTACTCTTGGATAGTGTCTACTGAAAATGTAATTTCAAGCTGTTTTGAAAAAAACATCAAAAACCAAAAAAAAACCCCACAAACCAAAACAATTTAAAAAACCCACCTCAAAGATTGAAAGCATTGAAGTCATCTCAGTATTATTTATTCTTGCTTTAAATGAGGCAAGAAAGGAAAAAATGAACAGACTGCTACAGAAAAATGTATGAGTCTTCACTTGTGATTCCATTTGAAAGTTGAACAAAAAACCTTCCCGAACATGCATCTCAAACTGATACTTAATAAATAAATAACATCTCAACAACCAAAGACCAGCTCTTCCAGAGTAAAGTCCCTGTGTTTGCAAAGTGCTAAAGGGAAACAAGCAGATACCACAAAACTCTCTGTACTACACACTGGTATTGATTTGGGGGGGTTGGTATGCAGGAAAACTGCAACACTGCATCCTAGGAAATGAAAAGGAGCTCCAACACAGTTTCTGATGTCTGGAATCTTACTACCAAATGAAGGATTTGCTCCTGTGGCTTTTCCTAAAATTTCTGATGACTAACAGAAAAACGGGAGGAGGGCATGTGTGTTTGTGTGTGTGGCAATCAAGGCTGCCAAAGCACAAAGAGTGTCCTAGTCTTGTCCTCCTTCTTAGTATATCCTCTTGCCCCTCAATTTGATTGCTCTGCTGAGAACCTGGTAAAAAAACAGAGGAAATGTTTCTATACAGTGCTAAGGGAATGCATGACTGGTCTCACCAACTGCATGCAGGCAAGGGAGAATGCTTCTGCCAAATTAGATATGGCCCTGGTCACAGGCACCACAGCTTGCTCTCATTCATTCCATTGCAGACTACATCTCCACCAATACTGTATTATCCACACAGTCCTTTCTTACTGTCTACAGGCAAGTCTTTGCTTATCCTTTTCAAGTATACCAATACAGTGCTTGCAGAAATCAATTTTATCTCTAAGATACTGGATTCTGACATACAAATAAATTAATGGCCTGCAACAAACACTACTAAAGATGATGCATCCATTTAAAGATTTCCCAACATATATAAATGTTATCTACCTAGGTATTTATCTCTATATTTGTACAGCACATTATTTATATATATTTTTACAGTATATTAAGGCTGCCAAGAAAACAGAATTGCCACTACTCAGGCTGGAATTTGCTATGAGAGAATTTTATTTCTTTTTCTTTTATCTAAGCATGTGGGTCTCACACATTCTGTAAAGGGATAGTAACAGCTGCTTAACTCTTAGACATACTCATGCTAACTACCTTGACAAAGCCCATGGCAGGAATGAGGTGGTGCTCTTGACTGTGGCGGCTATAAACCACAAATAATTACATTATCTTTAACTACTCTTCACTTCAGCTGGAAGAAACATGCCTTGGATCCAGCTTCTCCTAGACAACTGTAAGGAAACAGAACAATGGTAATTCCCAAAGCCCCTGACCTCATGGAACCGTATTTCATTAACCAGTTTTCTCTAAGCAAGTGGAAGAGAAGTACATTACACAGAAGGGGACATAGAGGCCACAGATCTGGGGCAGCTGAACACTGGGAAAGGATTGTGATGTTATTGCTCAGAGAACACATATCATGAGTGATCACTCACCTCCTTCCCCCCAAGTCTGCAGGTTTGCAAATCTGCAAACTGACAACTATACAGAAATCATAGAACTAAGCATTTGCACTGTCTCAACTTAAATTTGAAACCAGTAATCATTCAAGAAGGCGGCACACAAGGGCAACAAAAGAGCAGGCAGAACACAAGATTCAGTACATCTCTATTCAGTGGCAGGAAGGCATCTATTATCAGATGCAGAATGGACCCGAAATGCAAAGAAAGCCAGCATTGTTGCAGGCGTTACTGGGAACATCCTAGCTGCTCATTACAATTATTCAACGGAAGATGAGCTGGGACAACCCCAAGACAGTATCTTTAAAACCAGTATCTGATAAACCAAAGCTTAATTCTTGCAATAAAACTGAAACCAAAGCAAGCACATAAAGTACTTAGGCACTACCCAGAAAACGCATGGATAAAAACTGGCTAGAGGTTGGCCCTCACAGCCGATCTCAGCAAGCTCGATACAGAGCAGCAGTGAAAGATGCAGTCAGCCTTTTAGACATGGTTGTCTTGGAGACACCAGAACACACTGTATTGATGACAAAGGAAACAAAAAGCTGGATGCACTTTCTAAGGCTTTTAGTCTGCTCTCTTTCATGTGGAGTTTACGGAGGAGGGCCTCCCTGGGATGGGTATGCGGGGAATGCTGGCAGCAGAACAGCTCATTGAGGTAGAAATCTGCACTTGCTTAGGAGTTTCATGCAGCCCCAGAGCACCCTTTATCCCAGAGAACAGGAGGCTTTTCGACATGGACACTAGCAAATGAGACTCACGTTTGCTCACTTTGAAGGTTTAACCCTGCACAAGCATTAAACTCTTCCACCTAAGGGTCTTTAAGAGAAATAAAGCAAGTAGTCTCTCCAGGCTTGTGCAAGGGCCCTGGAGCTGCTCTGGGGGCTCTCTCCAATTATTCAAGTGCTCTTCTGCTAGGCTCCTTCCAAACTTTGAAGCAGAAATCCAGCATACCTTGAGGTAACTAGCAGAGAAATGGCTAGTGACATTTAGGCTGTAACTGTGAAAACTCCAAGTTCTATCTCAGTGCAACTGAGGTAAGCATGGAAAAGAATTTTGACAGAAGTTTAGAGACCATGAGCAGTGAATGCTTCTTATTCCAATTATCGCGTATGTCTTGTAACGCTGAAATGTGTAACTCCCATTCTAGACTGCCAGATTCTAGCTTTGTGAGGAGACAGGACAAGCATATAATTTTTGTCACCTTTAACCTGGTTGGAGATGAAGGCTACTACCATGAAGCAGCACTTGGTCAGTATACTGCACCGTAGTATGTGCATCATGTACAAGAACCTTTTCAATTTGTAATACTTTTCACTGATAACACAATTTGGACCTACATCAGAGGATGCCATGACAATAACAGTAAATACTGGTTTCAGGTACACACTGTCACATGCATCTATCAACCCTTGAATTAAGCACTACACCACTGAGGTCTAGCAGGATGGTGTGACTATTGAGCTGATAGTGCAGTATTTGCCACAAGGGGTCTGCCTCCCTGTCTCCACATCTTAACTTCCTGCAGGACAAGCATGATATCGACTTCTTACTTGCAAATAGAGTACAGGGGCTGTAACTACTTATCACAAAAAGAGACGGAAGGTCTCACCCTGCCACAAGTCACCTGCTTGCATGAAAGTTTATAAATTTCCTGATTTCACAGGCTGCTGAGTTCTATATGCCCACTTTCAAATTCTGTGAGTACACCAAAAATTGTGCATGACATATCAACACTTAGTTCTGACAGTAGGATGGGTGAAAAAACTGGTAATTTTTCACATCATAACCTCCTCTTCTTTCATGTTGCTCCTCTCTTTTGTCTGTACAGGGGATTGAAGAGGAGGGAAGAAGTGAGGCTACAAAGATAGGTGATAACTCCTTGCCTTTCCACCTCTTCTGAAGAGCTATAAAATAGACAGGTAACAGACAAAGAGATATTGAAATAAACAGCACCAAAACCATCTTAGAAGACCTCTCAATGTCTTTACGTAAAACAGTGTATCTGTAGTAGATGACTGCTACCCTCTCATATGTCTGACTAACAATGGCAGAAAACCTGGGTCTAATGATGCAAAAGACAACTCAACCTGATGGGAGCAATTGCTACTGGTGTATTTCCACATCAGAGGTGCCTACGTAATGAAGTAGTGTTAAAACAACCAACTCTCTTCATTCTGGCTCATTTGTTTTGTCACTAAATGCAAAACAGTGTATTGAATTAACTGAATTGCTGACAGCAGCTGTGGTTTTTTGGGACCACTGAAAATCAAACTATTTATAAATACCACAATATGGATTTTTGAATCTCATTTCAGGCATATCCAGACCAGGACAAACATCAACAGGACAGAATACCTCTCAGCTGCAGAGCCTATGATTTCTGCAAGGTTAAAAAAAATAAAAAAAAAAAAATCAGAAACCCTGTCCTCAGATACCAGCCAGAACACTGAGTAACTGTACCCTTCCAAGGCTTAGCCTGTGGTGCTTGCTTTTGTGTGAAGCTTGCCAGGTCTCTTTCTTGTATGTCTACAACATTATGAGTCTGTACTTGAAATA
This sequence comes from Lycocorax pyrrhopterus obiensis, assembly GCA_014706295.1. Lineage (NCBI taxonomy): Eukaryota > Metazoa > Chordata > Aves > Passeriformes > Paradisaeidae > Lycocorax > Lycocorax pyrrhopterus. Next base: position 107,022,340 of record JACSVZ010000002.1, read on the forward strand.
AAAAAAGATCAATCTAACATCCCTGTGTTTTCTTGGGTACAAGCCAAAAACGCAAGGAACCTGGGATTGACCACTTACGGCTGCAGCATCCTAATGACCAGTGTTTGGTCATTATTTCTGAAGCAAAGTCTTTGACTTGTCAATCATCTGTATAATGAAAATCTGCCACTATTACCTTAAAAAAATTCAACAATGCAAGTACAAATTTGAAAACTCTGTTAGTTCCCCAGACTGGGCCAGTGTAACAATAAAGTCTTTTTGATGCATCATTCAGAGTTTCTTTGACAATGAGTAAATCCACACACTCTGTGTACAGATGACCTATTCCTTGGTGTAGCTACTTCATGTACCTGAAACATCTGTGACAGTACATTTCAGCATGATTTGTGAGGGAAAAAAATATTCTATTCCCTCAGTTAGCAAAATTAAAACCCTGCCTCCCACAGAGAGGTCCTCCAATATGGACACAGGTGAATTTTGCACTCATGGAGTCACGACTCCTTCCACGAAGTTTATAGGAACTAAATAATCAAGCTGTGCTATCACCATTTCGGACATTGATGCCAACAGTGAAGACTAGGCTCAGAAAACACAGCCACGTGATTTTGACGACGATGAGCAAAGCAGAACGCAATACACAACATCCTTTCTCCATCTGCTTCTACTTTAAAATAAGTGAAACATTACATGAGAGTCATGAACAACTGCATCCATTTTGTGATGTCACTCTAGAGACACATCTTAACCAGCACGAAGAGCAACCAGAGGACGAACAAAGAAGGCACTTGTGTATGTTTTTGCATCAAAATCACTTTTAAGGTTGGATGCCAATCTGCAGCCTACCTCATTCTGTTAGAGGAGGCTCTCAAATGCTGCTCAGAACTGGGGCACAAGATGCTTTTACACGATGAATCCAAGGACATTTAGTAAAACAGTCAGGCAATGACCATAATGTATGCTCACGGTAAGGAAATTTTTAGCTAGAAGAATTTTTTCCCTAGATGCAATTCAAAAACCTCAAAACCACACCAGGAAATCTCCTCTTGACTCCCAGACCAAAAAAGAAACCAAAAATTAAAAGTTCTAATCCTACTTTTCAGGCAAACTGTAATTAAGATCTTCTACTGCCTTTATTTACAGGCAAGTGAAATTGAAAAGATAATATGCTTTTACTGATAGCTGAATTGTACCATTGTGGACATGCCACACTGGATGTCTATTAAAATTATTTCACCATAACAAATCTGGGAAACAGTAAATTAGAGGTTTGCTCTTTAAAGCACACTCCTCTCTGCCCCAGCTCAAAATCACTGCAGCTCAGTTTACCAGAGCTTTTTTAAGGGCCTGGACTTTATGTAGCTTATGTACAAAGACTGCCAAACTTCAGAGTTATCACTGACCCGCCTATTACGTCCTGGTACAACAAAACCTAAAAGCAACAAGAAGGAACACAGCTGTAAAAACCAGAACCTGGAATATTCTCTTCCTTCCCTTTGTCATAAAAGAGAGTGAAATTCTGTGAACCTATTCACATTTGGACAATAAATCCTCTGTATGTTTTCTGTATTTGCAATAATCAGCCAATAGACTAAGTTTTCACAAGATCAATGCCCACAATAAATATTTGCAAACTAACATACTGAAACTTTTATTACTAAGTAGAACAGGTTTTCTTATTTTTTCACAGCAGAAGCTACTTGCTTCCATTACACTGTCTTATGAGAATTCTGTTCTCTATTTAGACTTGAGCACTAGAGGCTGCATGGTTTATGGATACAATTATAACCACAAGTCTGTTCTCAATTTTCCAAAGCCAAACCTTCATTGTAACAGATAAAGTCAGAACTATAGGAACAAAGTATGATCACGTAAGAATGACATTTGTAATGTACACATACAAAATATTACACTACACAATCAAAAAGCGTATTTTGCAGCCTTAGCTAATACAAATCACCATGAGGTCAACCGTAGGATTTGCCTGACTGGAAAACAAAGCCTGAACCACTAAAATAATTTTTGTGTTAATACAAATACACTTGGGCTACTCATATACTTTGAACTGAACATATGTATAAATCCTTGTGGAGATGCAGTCCTGGACTGTTAACATATACATCTCAGTACTCATACAGTAGCTGAAAAACTGAAGTTTTACACTCCTGCTGCTAACATCACCTTTACAGCTCAAGCTGGTATTATTTACATCCATGCTATTCCTATGGTGCAAACTGGCAGGATAAAAAATCTGGTAGGAGACACTTGTTAAGAAGGTATCTATGACTGATTGCTTTATTTAGTTATCTGCTCCAAAAGAGCAAAATCACTTCAAACCCATCAGAGAAGGCTCTTAATACTATACTTGAATATTACTTCCCCTAGCTCATTTTCCCCTTACTTTTTTATATCTGTGCATTATATCCCTTCCCCATTTTCTTCAGCTAAATCCCTTTTCTATTGTGCAGATGCAAAAAGAAATGCAAAACAAGCCTGTACTTCTGCTGTGGGATTGTGTCACCAAAGCAGAGAGAAGTTCACTAGAATTATATACTGTCAGCTCTGCTCTACTTGCACTGATACTCACAGACACCTTCCTGTAGAGGAGGGAACAGAGATGCAAAGCTCCAGCACACAGCAAACATGTATGGGGAGGGGGGAGAAAAACAAAATGGGAATTCTGGCGTATAATAAACATTATGGACTCTGACTGCGTGTGTAACAGATTGCTAAGCAGAAGCAACAGGAATGCTAGTTCTATAATCAACAGTCTTCCAATTTGATTCCAAATTATAGGCATGTATTACTCATGGAGTTGGGGGTAAATTACTGCTTAAACTCAGTGATATCAAATAAACTATACATTAACAATTAAATGTTTCTCCCCTCCTCCAAATGCAATATTCATAACACAAAGTCTGACAAGTTCCTTTTCAGCTGAAATCACAACTAAATACACTTCACAGGAGAGATCTGGTTGCCTGTGAAGTTATTAAAAATACTCAGAACCACTTCAGTTCTCATAGGAAAGCCATTCAAGTTTCTGATGGTCGGGAATTATTTCAACATCTAAGACTTCCAAATGTATAGGTTATTGTTACAATTATTCAAAAGTGGTCACATTCCTCCCTTAGAAATTCTTAGATAAAGAGTCAAAATTTGCTAATAACACTGCTGAAAAACTTTGATTTTTCAAAGCCTGTATCTGCAATTGATATTAGAAGTTCAATTTCCATTTTGAGAACAGAACAAAAGAATAGAAGACAGAGAACTGAAACTTTTTGTATTAACGTGTCCCATTAAAAAACGTTTTCTTTGGCCTTTACCCAAAGACAAGAACTAGATACATAAGAGAACCTCATATACATTGGAAAAGGACCATCAACTAGTGTATTTTCAGAATTTCAGCTTAACCTTAACAAGATTGATACTGTTAGGGGATACAGAAAAATTCAGAATGGATTCAGAATGTAAAGTAACAGGTTTTCCTGTATCTTAGGACATTTGTGTTGTTTATATATACATGGATGCCCTATACACACATACTAATAAATATATATGGAATCATAACAATGCCTTAGGACACCGTCTGCTATTTATCTCTGCCCTAAGTTAACTGGGTGTTTAAGTCCTTGAAATGGGGATGCTGCTGATGTAGTATTCATGTAATGGCTTCTGTCTTCAGGGGATCCTCAGAAGCAGACTTCCAGAAATTATCTGGCATGTTTTTACCCCATTTTCTACTCAATTTATCAAATAAATGTAAACATTTTAAAGACATGAACAACTAGCTGAAGATGGTGGAATTCCTTTAGCAGGTTCAAATGTGTCTCATCATCTGGACACTTTCTGTACTCAACTGAAAGACAAATTGCTTTGCTAAAGGGTTAAGACAGACTGGGAAACCTGCCATCTAAAAATAACTCCCTCTTCACTGGAGAAGCCAACACAACACAGACAACACAGACTAGAGGATTAACAATGAATAGTAAGTTTTAGATGAAGAAGTATCTTTCATAAGGCCAACTCACGTAGCTTTTAAAAATGACACAAGACTTGGGGCAGACAAAGCCTTTTTTGTTTTAAAATCTTTCCAAAGTTATTCTCAGCTGGGCAAGTATTCTTATTTTGGAGCCAAAGAAAGGCGCACATACAAAGGCAAAAGATTTGCCCTGGGCTACGTGCAAGCCACCAGCAAACTAAGATCAAAGACCATGTGGTTCTAGATGTAGATTTGGAGTGGGCTCCTTTCCCAGCTTACATCACTTCTCCTGACACTTCTGGAGACCTTGCACTGAACAAAGAGAGACTTGTGAAAATGCCTTAAATGAGTTTTTGCAGGGCATATTCGAATGATAAAAGTATTTTGGTGTCATCTACCCAGCAAATATACTCACTGCTGATGATAAACGGTATCAGTTCAAGTCACAAGAAAACTCCATACTCCACCAACACTGTCTATTTTTAAAAAATGTCTAATCCACCTATGCAATTATTTTCACAAAGTCAAAGAACAGCCAGCCACCTACACGGAGGAAGAATGCTTTTTTTGGTTGCATTTGTGGTTGTTTGGTGTTTGGGGTTTTTTGATAAAAAATTATAATGTTACATTGAAACAGATTTGTTCCAAATAAGATTAACTGGACTGAAACAAGAGCCTGTTTTTAGGCAGTGTTTCTGAAAAGGAGAGAGAGTCAGTACAGATCAGAAGTGGTTTATACATAAATATATCCAGAGGGGAAAAAATACTGAAATATTTGTTTACAGTTCTGAGGTTGAGACTGCCTACAGGTAAATAGTCTAGATGAGAATTAGCATCTGAGGGTGACCAGTCTTTCAAAAGTCTCTGATCTGATATAATCCTTCCACTGAGCTATAGATAGATATTTGTGCACTTGCCCCTTGGGGACTCAGACACCAGACCCGACCTTGGATGGATACCAGCTGCCCTGGCAAAGGCTCCTACCCTGTATCTGAAACAGCCTCGATGATACACCCAGTGTAGGTCACAATTAGCACAGCCACTTGAAAAGGAGCAACTCCTTCCCTAGTCTGCGTTGCAGTTGGCGGGCACAAACAAAAAGCTGCCCATAAACTGTTGAGCAGTGCCCAACAGAGCAGGAAGAATCCAGAGGGAAGCTTTAATAGGCCATTGAAGAAAACTGTGATGAGCTAAGTATGAAACAGCAACAGAAATAATAGTGGAAGATTGCAAAACAAGGGTGTAAGGCCTAAAATGAAAAGATGTGCCAGCTGGAAGCAGACAGGAACTAACACTGGAAAGGAGAGATTACAATGCAATTCTTAGAATAATGAATCAGATAAAAATATCAGGTTCCTCTTGTCTTTAGCCTGTGATGCATTTAGTGTCATTGCATACACAGGGATGCTGCTTTGCTATTTGACTGTGCTCCCTGACTGGCTCTCAGCAGTCGTCAGCCAACTGTGTCACCAGCTCCTGCTCCTCGCCCAACAAAGCGCCCAACAAACCTACATCCAAATTTGAAGATGCTCAAATAGAAACAGACTGATGATTGCTTTACTTTCTCCTCTGCTTTCTACAACCTGTAAAAGATACACCTCTCAAACGTAAGTCTGACATTTAAGGACTGGACATTGAGTCACTAAGCACTGCACACAACAACTCCCCAAGGAGCACTGGCTGCACTTCATGGAGGCTCTGCTTCTCTCTTGGTACAACCTCACGCGCTGCAGTGGCAGGGAAGCTATTAAGACTTAAGCACAGCGAACTAAGATCAGTTAGAAGATGATGTGAAGTTTCCAATTAATATGTTTACAGATAAAAAGGGACTTGTGATTACAAAAGGAAATCAATGGGGAAGAGATGCCATAAACGTTTGCTGGTTTTTTTTTCACTGAAAAACAGTTTCTCTCAAAATGTCCAAGCAGCCAAACAAAACATGAATTTAGGCAACTATAAAAAGGCTCTCCCCAATCAGGACCCATCCAGGTTTAAAACCACACAATTGTTTAGTTTAGGAAAGACCTTTAAGATCATTGAGTCCAACACTTATTAACACGACACTGTCAAGTGCACCACTAAACCATGTCTCTAGGCGCCGTATCTACATGTCTTTTAAACACCTCCAGGGATGGTGACTCAACCACTACCCTGGGCAGCCTGTTCCAATGCGTGACAACAGTTTCAGTGAAGAATGTTTTCCTAATATCCAATCAAAACCTCCTCTGGCACAACTTGAGGCCAGAAAGTACCAGCTGCTCAGTACTAGCTAACAAAAATACATGATCTTGCACTCCGAGTCTTATAAAAGCCAGTCTTAAATAAATACATGTCTTTCTTTAGAAAAGCAGGATTTATTCTCTTTAAAAATTTTCAAGATTTGCGGTAAGGTAAGTACACAGACGCAGGAGAGCAAAGTCAGCAGCTGGAAGCTGAGCCCTTCAGACAAGCTGGCGGAAGAGATCACATACTCGAAGAATATCTAACTGCAGAAGATCTGTTGTTTGGAAGGAGGTTCATCCAAATGATGTATGAGAGAAGTGTCCCTGCTATTTGTGCTTTGAGACTAAGAAAAAAAATCTTTTACATACAAGATTTCTTTATTTAATTCACTTATTCTAGTAATGTTTTTAATTCCTTTGATTCAACCGCTTCAGAAGTCATTCTTTTACTGACTAACGGGAAGGAGAAAAGCATGTACCAAGACACAGGAGTAAGTACCAGGGGTGGCAGACAGAAATCTGATAACTACAGACTTAACTAGGCTTGTGTTTTATGTACTTCACTGTATTAGATTAGAATCAGATGATACAGAAGGTAGGACATGAAGGACATAGGTTGTTCCAGCAAGAAAGACTCCTAGGTCTGCTACAGGATTTGGTTTTCAAATTATTTATATAGTTCATAAGAGTTTATTTATTAAGCATTTCACTAAATGGTCTACATGGTAAACTGACTGAGCAGAAAGAATCAGTGTAGAATTCTATCCTGCCTCAAACAAGAATCACATCAGTAACATCTATAAGGCTATTTTCAGCTGGCAGTATTGCAATGAGAAAAATAAAAGTGTTTCCTATTTGTAGACAGCATTTTCACAATCTGGATATATGACACGTTTAACACTGGTCATGCAAAAATTGTCTAAAATAAATATCTGCTATTCCTTCTGCATTCAGAAATGACCTTCAGTGGTAACAGTTATGCCCTTCCAGCTGCATGGGCAAACATGGTATCTTCCATCCTGTCACTAACAGATTGTCACTCTGACAATGATTTACAGTGACCACGGTTAATGAGTAAGATTGAATAGTGAAGAATACAATGTTTCTCCCTATCAACTTGCTGTAGTAACCAAAAAGGCTAAAACAAGATTTACAAGCCAAACAGTTTGAGATAAGAACAAAACTATTCACTTTGTTCAAAGAAAACACTCTGTTTGCTTTTCTAGGACACCTCACAAGTTTAGGTTTTGGAAGCCTACAACAGCATAGCTACAAGAGTCACCTGTAGCACTCACAGAAGCAAATATGCCTGCAGATAAGGATGGGCCTGAGGGTCAGATTTGCCTCTGGAATATCAATGTTTGTGAAACTGTTTCTGTCTTTTTTAGGTTGTTCCTTCAAAGGTAGGTCAAGGCTTAGAAAGTGAGTAGCAATTAAAAATAAACCCAAAAGGAATTATTGGGAGTGGAGCAGATCAACAGCCTTTACAGAAATGTAACATTTGTGTTTCCTGCATTTCAAACTGTGACATTCCAACTGGTAAACTCTTCTAATGTATTCTGTAATACACTAGGTATCAGTTGCCCAAACTGACCATTTCATTAAAGGTTTTAAACTCTATTCTATTTTCTTTACAAGAAAGGCCTGGAATTACATTTTGGGTATTTACTTACAAGTCCATCTGTGTCCTCCCCTCGCCTGCCCCCTGCTCCTTGCTGTGTTGGCTTCTGACTAGTGCTGAGAAACCTGCTGTTTTTTGCCTTTATTAATACTTCAATGGCTTTTTGCTGAACAAAGAAAGCCTGATCATCAGGAGGCAAGACCACAAATCCCAGCTTCACTATATACAACCAGCCTAATTATTTACCGATGTTTTTATCACAAGAATAGAAAATTATTGTTAGAGAAACAGCATAAAAGTTACAAGAAGATTTACTGCTTGGCTCTAAAAAGTATTCATTGAACAGTTGGACAGATAACAATGCAGGAACAAAAAATTATTCAGTGTTAATCTTCCAGCAATGAGCCTGCTCCATCATCAATTTCCTACAGCTAGCTTTTCCTAGTTTGATACCAACATTCAAAAAGAAATAAAACGATGCTTTAAGTACTTCTACTTCTATCAGTCTCTCAAAACCAACTACTCCATTGTGGATGTTATGCTAATATGTTACTTCTGAATTCAACTCTAGAGAGGGGGACAAAACTACAACTACTTTTAAGTCAGACACTTGTTTAATGCTACCACTGGATAAAATCTTAGTGGAGAGGAAAGACTGTCGCTATTGCTACTTACTATCAAGGTGGACAATAAACATTTCTATGTTTACACTATGGAAAACAATCCTTTCATCTCTGAATTTGAATCAACCAACTGCAAAATGCTTTTCAGAAATCCTTTTTACTGGATTAAAGCATCTCTTAAGTCATACATTTTACAAATGGTTAATTTTGCAAGCAATGGAAAAAAACCCACCAAATCTAATATAAGAATTGTTAGCTTCAAAACAAATTATTACCTCTTCTTGAACAGAGACACATGTAAATTCATTTATCTCCTTAATGCTTTCACAGTTCTGCCTCAAACCCAAAATTTTCAGGACAGGGTATGTGAGACAGTATGTTATAGGCATACTATTTTCAGCCTGTCCATGATAAAGAGATGATAAATACTATGAGAAGCCCACAGCTATGCCCAGGACCATGAGAAGTCAGGAAATACTTTGGATGTCCCTTTGAACTTTTAAGAATTAAAGGCTAATCGCCTTTTTAAAACGGAGATTGCTTAAAGCTTTCTGCAGAAGATAAAACCTTTACTAGATGAACTACATCTGTTCATCACATCATTCAGAGTCAGCCACACCAGTCATCTTGGAATGAAACGCAACAAATCTGGGTGGAGGCTAAAAAGTGATTATTCCTTTTGACTTCAGTCAGACTGACTTCAGTCCTTGCACACACTGTTCAGCGTGAGCCCCCCGAGCTCAATGGGGGCTTGTGCTCAATCACCCTTTCCCAGCCCAAGCCCTCATCTAATTACAATTTCCATATCCTCTGGTCCTGCAGAACTCCCCCTTACCTTCCCCTGTGTTAAGGCATTAAAGACAGTAATTTACGTCTAATTAACGGAACTGAGTCATAACGAGCTTCTTTCTTTTACGAGACTTGAATGTTAAATGTCCGAAATAACCAATGAAACCCGGCTTTTAGTCCCGCTCCGTGTGTTAAGTTCCTGCAGCACAAAGCTGTTATTCAGGCCTTGCTTTGCATACAGTCGGAGGGTCGGGGGTTATTCACACTGACAAATTCTTAAGACGGCACACACAGAGCCACCAGCTTCAATATTTTAGCTATGCAGCCATGCTGAAACAGGCTCATCCTTAGGGGACCTGCTGATTTTCTCCTGCAGCTTTGGGAGGGTATCCTTTTCTTCCTGACTGAATTTGACAGCGCCCTTTAGGAGGGATCAATTTCCACGCCACGGAGACAAAAGGCGGGACGAAAGTAGGAAGGCAGGCGCACAAAGAGCTGCGCATCTGCCCAAAGAAAAGCATGATAAAGCAGTTCTGCTGCTGATCCAAGATGAACCACCAAGATGTCATGAGGTAAACCAAGGCTATCAAAGAAACCAACTATGCAGGAACAAAAGCATGCACAAAAACATAAGAAAAGAAACTGAGCTTCTCACTCCATGAAAGCAGCCACTGTTGCTGATCCAGTGAATCGAACCACAACAACACAAAAACTCAAAATGTATAAAGATACCGATGCATCATGTCAAAAGACAAGGCAAGTTCTTCTATCATATTTTCATCATTGTGTTGTAAAAGTTATACAGACAACGATGACCACGCATAGATTAGAAAATACGAATATGTATAAGCAGAAAGACAAGAAAACAGCCTGAGAAGGACCAGGCAGACCATCAACCCACAGTCTTGAACAACTTTGTTCTTCCATGTCCACATGAGATACCATAACTTTGGAAGTGTGGTCAAATGGACTGTTCCACCTGCACAGCACAGATATCTCTGCACACCCACTCAATTACAAATGGATCCATGAAAGATGAGGTTTCTATTCTACTTCATTGGGCCTTCCTGCTTGATTTTACACAAATTACAAATACAGACGCTTTTGTGGGCTACTAGATGCAATAAAGACTGAGAATTATCATTGTATTAAAGCAATTCTAGATGCTTGTTGCAACATTAGATTTAAAATCTCTTTTTTTCCAAACTAACTTTAGGATGAGAATCTTCTTTAATGTTCAACTATTATGCCTGATGTCAAGTGACACATAAATAGTTATAAATCTACCTACTCATTTTTATCTGTAGTTCACCTAAAGTGCAAAGTAGTGACAACAAAATAAAATCTTAGTCTAAGTTACTAATATTGAAATCCAGTTTGTATGGAAACATTCACAGATTAGACTTCGTGTCAGTGTCATCACCTTACCCACAAAAACCTACATTTCCATATATATTGTTGCCTCTAACTTCGAACTCAGCCTCGCTAAAAATGTCGTGAACAACAGCTTCAACTGGCACGACATTAAGTTTTCAGCTGTTCTGACTTACCTCCCCAGACTCTCTACATCATTCTTTTTGCACAAACTTGCGCTAGTAAGACAAAATCAAAAGATAATAGTCTTTTATACTATGAAATTAATGCAATTATGATTTACTGCATAAAGTTTTAGGGGTTTTGGTTATAACAGATTGAATATATTAAGTAAAACCTTCATAGTTTTTTTTTTTCCTCTCGTGTCAGTCAAAATAACTGAGGCACATTAAGTTAATAATCTAGTTACATGGTAAAAATATTTAATTTGCTTAATAGAAAGAAAAAGTGATTATTTTTCATTGGATAAAAGCACCATTTGTTGAAACTGAATTACATTAAGAGCACTTTTAATTTTACAGCCATATGAAACGAAAAAACAATGTACGTTTAAAGAATCATGCTTGTCAAACATTCATTTTGTTAATGTACTATTCTAGTCTTCCATGTTAATGGCTTACTAAATGTACTTTTCAAAGAAATTTAACATATAAAGAAAACAATTTAAGCATATCCCAGTATATTAAAACTAATCTTCACTTGAAAAAATACTGGTAATGAGTTAAGTTAGTAAGTGGAATTGCATTCAGAAGCAATGCAAGTTCCCAATCAAAGATACGATTAATCAAACATTAATATCTTAGTGAAACTACTGCAGTCTCTTTAAACCTAACCACCAAAAGCAAGATCTATAGTCTTTCTTTTCCCCACACATATTATTTTTCTTCATATGTAAATATAAAAATAAAGACAAATATCAAGAACCACGTATCATGAGTTTGTCAAGGATCCCATTCCTCTTTCCTCAATCATTTCAGTTCTGCTCCTTTCAAACTGAGTCAAATGGATTTGCAAAGGTTGATTATCATCATTTGCATGTAAAATGCATTTTTACTGGAGAAGTACATAGGGCAGATAAAAAGATAAGGGGGAGAGAAACTGCTAATAAAAACATACACGAAACAGCACAGAAATGGAAATTTGTTGATGAGACCACTCTGCTTGCTAAGAGCATAAGGTTCAGGCTAAAGTGTACCATGTTTTCTCAGAAATTCCCAGTGCACAGCTGCTTGGAAGAAGTATTTTTGAAATAGTATACACAGTGTTTCTACAAGAAGCACAGTGTAAGGTGCATCACAGACTACATGACTCTACCCCTGGAAGAAAAAATAAGAAGTCTGACCAACAAAGCCGCACATAGTTTTCTACTTCAATATTTGCAAAGGAATTTAATAATATCAAATTTGGTTTATTATTCATTTGATCCACGTTGTTTTCTACTCTATCATTTCAACATTTTTTGCACATTATTTATGCAAGTAAACTGAATCATGAAGAAAAACGTGGCAGACCGACAATGTGTCAATGGATGGCATTGTGCTAAACTCAGATTGCTTCAACACATGCTGTACTACACCTGAGAGCATCTTACCTTTTCTCCACTATGAAAACTGAATATAAAAGCCTGCATTCTCATGTAGCTAAAAGTTTAATTGTGTATAAGAAGAATCTACTCCTAAAATTGAGGAGTGGTGGTCAATGAAATTTTAATGCTAGACAAACATGCCAGATAAGATTCATTTGTGCAATTTAAATCTCAAGTCTCTTTATTTATGTAGCAATGTAGTCTACTATTTAACAGACAACCAAAGCACAACTTACAAATCTATGGGAAATTTGATTTTGAAATAGGGATAAAGATGGATGGAACACCACGGGAAAAAAAAAGGTGTTTTGTTTTGTTAATAGATGTCTTCAAATGGGAAGCTCTTCTGCTGGCTCTTCCTAACACCAGATTCTTAATTCTCAGTTATTTTTTCCACCTTGTCAGAAACTCTATTCTTAACTTGGATATAAAAGCCCTTTTGTTCCTGTACTTAGCGAACGACCAACAGGAACAATAACAGCAACAAAAATTCCGGCTGGAGAGAACTAGTTTTAGGCCTCATCTCTACAAAGGGTCTTTTTAATTGCTCGGTCAGATCCTTTTCTTTTGCATTTGTGCTCCAATGCAGCTGCACCAAAGCCAAACTCACACAACATAATGGATGCAGCATTTTACAGCAGTGCAAAATCTGTGCATCATGTCTACGACAATATCACAGCAACACAAGATTTTCAATGAAACACCAGTGCTGTTTTCCACACCCTTAAGTCTTTGCTTGATAAGGCTTCTCTTTAGGAAACACAAATAATTTCAAATAGATTAAATTAAGTGTTTTACAAAGGCATCAGTGGGGTCATTTTGCTGTTTTTTGGGTGGTTTTTTTGGTTTTTGGGGTTTTTTTGGGGGTGTTTTTTTTTTTTTTGGTATTTATCTTTACATAATATGGTTTCAGCAGAAAATGTGAAAATGCTCTGAAGATCAAAACTGTGGCCAATGCACTTTTCCACGTCTGAGAAAAAGGAAATATGCACTTTTCCTACACAGGGCAAGAGGTCTTGCAGGCGTTTACATAGTCGTAGTAAATAAAGAGCCAGGATCCAAGAGCTGGATACCAGATCCATCTTTTAAACGTTACCGCTCCAATCACAGTTAAATTGTAATAAATTTTGTACAAAGGAGGTTACCATCATGATAATATTAAAAGAAAAATGAAATAAATATGGGCTTTTTTGCCAATATCAACCCCAAATACTGCTTTTAAGGTGCTCATCTCAGGGTTTCATTAAGGAGATAATGACAACCACTGCAACATCCAATCTTCTCTGCTTTCTAAGTGATCCCAACTTAAAACTGGAGAAAGTCTGAAATGTAACACTAAACACATTTAAAAATACATTATTTCAACACTTTGAGACATGGTGAATCAAAGGCTTTTTTGTTCTTTTTTAAAATTTCTGAATAATTATACTAACAGAGACATGCAAAACCTCTTTTCAGAAAGGCAATGTGTTGTTGCCCTCAGAGCAGAATTCACATCACAGTACACATTCTTTGATGAGTATAGGACTCCACTGAATAATGTTTTCACAGAACTGCAGAGCACAGTATAAATACTGGGTCACAATTAAAGTGTCCCATAGCTCCACCACACCAGCTAAAACTCCTCAAGTGACCAAGCACAGTACCGCGTTGGTATGTCCTGAAGAGACAGCGAGGGAAGGAACATTGTGTTTGTGACTGAGGCAAAGAAATATACTGCATAATACATGGTTCTCTCTGGTGCTCATTTCAGAAGCAAAAACATGCAGCCAAATAAAGGGAGTATTTCATTTTGGCCAAAATTAAGCATGACTTCCACCAGCATGGGTACAAGAATAGAACACAATAAACTACTTCTAAAATTGCACTCCTGTTTTATAGGGCAAAAAAAAAGAAGTAGTATCTCAGGAAGGTTCTTCTCTAGCTGAAGTATTATTTGATTGGTTTTTTTTAAAGCGTATCAGAGTCTTTATTTCATTAGGTGAGTGACTGTCTAGCTATTGGGTAGACTAGTTATGTATATTGGAATTTAGTCTTTGTGACACAGAAACTACTCCAGACTTCTGCTGAAGGGTTTTATTTTTGTAGTTCTTCAGTCCTCTATGTGTGGCAACACCTCTGTGCAGAGCTAGTGTGATGCGCCCATGATTCTTAAAAAAGAATAAAGAAAAACTCTCATCTTGAAAATATTGAACTTAAACGACAAACTTCCAGAGAAACTATTCTGATTCACGTGGTCCACACTTCCCAATATTTTTTTTAACTCCTATAATATAAATTACTTCTCAAAGTATTGATTCAAGCAGGTATGAACATAAACAACTATAAAGAAGCCAAGATTTATGGATGAAATAATTTTAAATCTAACCAGTCATCATTTTACTGTAAGGGACTGCTCTACTCTCCATGTAGTAGTAGATACAATACAATATGAATGACTTAAAAGAGGAAATAATCATGCTGGAGAAAGCCAAAACATGGCAAATGAATTGCATATAAAAAATATTTCCCTTGCAAAGAAAATGGGTGTGCTTGGAAATAAACCTTTGCTATACTGAATACACTTTGTTAAACAGCATTATTTCAGTAATAAATAAATATCCAGCATCTAACATCCAATCAAGTCTGTTTCAAGCATAGGAAAAAATATTTCGGATAAACTGTGGTATCTGCTGGTTTACATTAAAAAAAAAAAAACAACAAACCAATAAATCTTTAAAGATGAACAAAACATTTAAAATTGTACCTTCAACAGGGTTGTAAAGTATTACTTCACTCACTGGAGCTGGTCAGAGGGAAAACTACCAGTCAGTGATTACATGTTCTCATACACCAACTGCAAGTCACAAGAAAGGAAACACAGGATTTGGAAAGAGGCACTAATTCCAGAAAGGAAATTAGAAATTCAAGAAGAATACCCATAATGACTTTTTTTACATATATTTTTTTTCTCTCCTCCACAGTCCAAAAGTGAGTTTTCAGAGGAGGAAAATAATGGGCATGAAGATATTTGAAAAGAGCTAGGAACACACAAAACCAAGGAGCTGTTGGATTTTTTTCCCTTTTTGTGAGGCCTAAAGTATTTTCCACTGGACATGTACCTCTCCATCCAACAAACGCCAGTCCCCTGATAAGAGACCTTCTTAACACATCTACAGGAGACCTTCCGAAACATAGAAACAAGAAACAAAAATCACAGTAGTTGAATAGCGATCCTCCCTCATTGCAACTGAGATACAGAACTGATACAAGGCATCTGGCTGTAGAAACAAGGAACTCATGGCTGCTCAATAATTCTGCTCAACCAGAAAACATAAAAATCTGGGACTGTGAGATTTAACCTATCAAGTAACAATTCTGGAGGGCAATAATCCTTTTATTTGCCTCAGTCTGGAAATCTGTCTTTCCTCAATGGTGCTTGCAGGCACTCAGAGTGGGAGCAATGAAACTCAAACCACGTATTTCTTAGAGGGCTGCTGTTAAATTTGGAAAAGCATATATAATTTGGGGGAAAGAAAAAAAAAAATCATTCTTGCTTGCAGTGATTTCTTGTAGACATCTGCCAGATGGGACAATTCCCCAGACTGATCTGCTTTCCAATTCTGTTTCAGATACCCAGCTTTCCTAAATAATTTTAATTGTCTGACATAAAATGCCTGACAGTAAATCATACATATTTCTTCTATAACTTGCTGTAAAAATTCTACCAGTTCTCACTGGAGTATGAGTTGTCATCATTTACATGTTTTTAAAAACCCCCTTTCTTTCTTTCCTTCTTTCTGTCAACTGCTCCTTGATCTTTGTTTTAAAAACATCATTCAAACATACAAAGTGACTACAAGTTACCAGATCAAGAAAACAGAGCTACAAAAGGACTACAAATCTACCACCTCTCTGAGAACCAGATTATGGCCAAACTGCTCAGTTTTTTTAAATCAATTTCCCCTCCATCAAAAAAAACTCCCTTACATTTACTACAACCAAAGGATGCAGATGCTTCTTTTTAAGTTCATGCAATACAAATGGAATGCAGTCCAATGCAATAACTAATTTCCTCTTCTAATGACATAAAGCAGAAAAAAGAACACATAGCTGCATCATCCAGAAAGACTGAAGGTTGGATAATTAGTTATATTCTGTTATCCTCCCTAACTAGTATTGCAAATCCTTTGTTTGTCCAAGTCTAAAAAAGAGAAGGATAAACACAAACCAAAAGGAAGTTAAGAAACAAACATAAGAAGCAGCCTGGCAAAAGCAATTAATATTGGATGACTAAAGAGCTGAACATAGTGCTTCACATATCTTAGTGAAGCAACAACTAAGGGAGGCATGATATCCTCTGCAAAGTATTTGAAGGACACGTAACATGGAGGAGGATGACGAATTCTGCAAGGCTGCATGACCCATGAGGGTGCCACGAGTGCACCAGCCTGTGAAGATAGGAGCAGTGGAAGCAGAGTTATCAGTAAGAGTCTTTAACAAGAATCACTTACCATGCAGTTATGTTTGAAAGAGTAACACTTCCCCTGACTGTCCTAACTTCCAAAACCCTGCACCACCTCTGGAAAAAAAACAGCCTTTCATGTGAGAACAGCTCCTAGCTCTTTGCAACCTATGTGACAGCAGCCAGTCTGAGTTGTTCACCTCAGATTTGTTTTCTTCTCTGCAATCTTGGTGTTTTTCCACATGGGCTTTGCTGGTATGGCAGGAATCATAAACCATGGATTTAGAAAGACCTATCACTGGCCACACAAGAGATGATTTATTTTTTTTTTAAATAAAATCCACAAACAGGAATAGCAAAATAAGAAATACCTTGAAAAATCCTTCTTAAACATGAAAAAATCAAAACCCTTGAATAAAAAACCCACAATAAACCCACGAAATAACAACAAACACCCCACCTACTTCTCCAGAAGAATCTGGAGGCAATCCTTTCCAACATGCTCTGGGGATGAACAGCTTACCACAGACAAACGGGTGAGAGAAATAAGAACATCATAATTTTTTGATTTTTCTAGATGGTAAGTAAAGTTGCATCAGCATCTGAAAAGTACCCACAAAACCTTTCTATGAATCACTTTCCAGAGATAGCACTGAACAGGGCAGACAAAACAGCAAGGTTGCTCAACCTGCATATTCATGCAAGTGCCAAACAAGCATAAGATAGAGTAGATGACAGAAAGGCTTAAATCCCAGAAGTTCACGTACTTCTATGCAGGAATTTCCTCAGATCGGCTTTCTAACTAGCATCATTTTCAAAAAACTACCATGGGAAAAGAAAAAGATCAGGTTTTTGGCTGTGTTTCGCTCATGAAAGCTTGTACATGACTCCACAAGATCAAGGATGAGGTATCTGCTAAGGTTCAAGGTTAGCAACACCAACACTCTGGGAGAGCAAATTTACATCTGGTCTTTGAAAGGGCCTGTGATTCTCAGCTTTACTAAACTAGAGAGGAAGATACAAAAATAAATCTATCAAAAATAAGAAAAGTTTCCTAATCCCCCAAGAAAAAAAAAACAAATAAAACAACAAAACAGCCCCAAACAACTGAATACACAATTAAATATGCATAACTGGATACATACTTCATAAGGATGAAGGAGACACTTGTGTGTACACAAAAGGTAAGGTGAAGAATGGCATTATAGCATCCTATCTGAAAAAAAACTTTCCTGAACAAATTATGCATTGATTATAAACTGTGAGCCAAATGCAAGAAGCCAATACACCTGTCGGGAGTGTTAAGCAAAATTATTTTTGGAGGGTGATGGGATGGTTGGTATAAATACCAAGAGACAACAGTTTCTTTTGTTTATAAGTACACATCATCTCTCTTACAGTACGGCCTCAACAGCTCCACTGGGCAAACCTGCCAGGACTAGAGCTGCAAAAATACAGGCTGAGCTGAATTCACACAAGATT
The DNA here is from genome assembly GCA_014706295.1 of Lycocorax pyrrhopterus obiensis. Lineage (NCBI taxonomy): Eukaryota > Metazoa > Chordata > Aves > Passeriformes > Paradisaeidae > Lycocorax > Lycocorax pyrrhopterus. The sequence continues at coordinate 107,040,459 of JACSVZ010000002.1, forward strand.
TAATATTGAAGATGATAAAGGAAAATGCACTTTAAACTTAGGTTCCAGACTGAAAATGCAAGACTAGCAATTAGAGGGAATATAATCAAACTTGCACAGTAAGCATATTTGATGCACATCTCACTGCTGAACAATACTCAGGGAAGTACAAAGCCATTTTTACAGACATGCTTTACAGATTACATGCACACAGACATTGACTTTAGGGTGACATCAGAATAGAGCATCCTCTGTTGACTTTTTGTTAGTTCTCTGTCTCAGTCTTACACATACAACAGCCTTCAACTCAGTATATAGCCTCCTAACTGATAATGGCTTGTTCAAATATCCTAAAGAGTGCTCTGGTAACACTGACCTTTGATGTTTGCTCCTTACAGTAATTATGTTTAGAAGGAGAAAACATCATTACTTTCCACTAACGTGATAGTTATCTCTTAATAGCTGTAAATATAAATAAGGGTCCCAAATAATGTCAGATTTACATGATGCTTTTTCCTCAAGAAAAAGAAATTATTTCTAAGGTCAATTTTATTTCAATAAGGTAATGTAATCATTTTTGCCTGCCAGTTTTACTGGTGCTGTCCTAAAGAGCTCCCCCACAGCCCTGCTCAGACCACCCCCTCTGATTTTTCTCTCTTCCATTCTCAAAGTCTGATTTTAAACCTTTATTCAATATAGCATCCCTTGGCTCCACACACCAGATAAAAATTAGATTTTACCCTGTTTGAGGGATGGCATTCAGTACCTTGTGATCACTCCTTAATATGACTGCTGCCCCCTTTAACAACCAAGTTCTTAAACAAAACTCACATTATTTTACTGTTCCTTCTATCGAGTAATGTTTATTTGCAGCCTCCAATACAAATGCAAAACTAGGAGAAAGATATGCACCCAGGTTATCTGATCCACAAATCCCAGACAGGCTGTCAAGTAAGATGCTTACTTACTGTCCTTTTAGACAGTGCCAAAATTACATTTCATCCTTTACTACCCTTGCTCCTCCCATAAATGTACCTCTGGCAGAGGTTGTCAAGTACAAGCATCTTAAATGGGCCATCTGCATGGAGTGAATTTCATCCACAAACCTCATTTACTGCTACTCAGTATTTGTGTATTTTGTGCATGAATCTTCTACTATATAATTTATGCAGTCAGTTCAAAAGTACACAGAAGTCATTAGATGCAGCTGAACATTTAGTCTACTCAGATTTATGTTGTGGAACCCTGAGCAGCATCGGAAATGAGATTATCTGATTCGCAACGGAAAATGGAAGAAAGCATGGAGGAAGGGTCTTCAGTCAAACAGATCCTCTTCCTAACATTATGCATCTCAGTTTGCTCTTGGGAAAAAAAAAAAAAAGTTACTGCAATGCCACACAGCATGGCAGTTTGGCCACCTCCTTCCTGGATACTAAGCCACTGCCTTAAAACAATAAACTTCTCAAAACTTCATGGAAAGCAAGAAGCTGTAACCTATGTCCTAATAGCTGATGTAGATGTGGAAAGCATGATTTGATGTCAAAATGACCACCGCTTTATTTCCGGAATCGAAGTAAAGTTCAATTAAAAAAGAAACAAAAACAGCTCTTGAAAACAACGGTTTTGTAAACACAAACCATTAAAGAAATTAAACCTTCTATCTTTTCTAAAGTTAGCATAGCTGTGAAAAATAGTTTGTAAAAGAAACTCACAAAGAATCCTCATTTTTTGTCATCAATTAGAAATTAGTTTTAGCAAAATTACCTTTTACCATATTAGAAATTTTGCTTGTTTGTAAATTTCTAGTTCTTATGCAATGAAAACATGCCATAGACAATTATATATGTACTTTGATCAATGCATGTTTCCAAAATTGCACACAACCTACAGCTTCCATCTTTATCCCACTTGCACAAAGGCAAACGTTAGTGTTTACAGATGGCTCATTCTGAGGCAATACTTTGCTGAAAGGGTTAAGCAAAAACTTTTTCTCCGTACATTTTGGTTAGCCAGCTTGAAAACTGGAAAGGAGACCAGGACGAACTTAACATATAGTGGTTTTCCTTCAGTATAATTTTTGTAGCTACTAACAAAATTTATATTGAAAGAACTCCTTGTTTAAAGTACACATATTATTCTGCCATTAATTAAACACAATTATCCAGATTTTTTTTGTTTTTAATTTAAGCTATTTCAAAATTCTCCAGCACCGTTTTAGTCCGCAAACAAAACAATAACCCACAACTGATGGGAAGGGGAGTTTGGGAAGAAAAACATATGAGAGGAGAGGGGTCTTGCTAGAAAGTTAATAAAAAACCCCCTGTATATGTCCAATGAGCATGACAAATGGTGAAGAGATAAACTGACTCATTTTCTAACACTTTAGACCTGGCATTTGACCAAGAGGTCCCTTCCTGGCAAGCAGCCCTGCAAGCTACCAACACTCACAACATCTGTAAATATAAACTTCTTCTGGACATTTATCCATTCCTAACATACGAACTCATTAACTTTTTTCCTAACTGCAGTCTGAGTGGATTTTTTTATTCTTTTTTTTTTTTAAGAAAGACAGAGGCAGAGTACCCAGCTAAACAGGTCCAGCTGCTGCAACAGCAGCAGCTGAAAATGCAACTGCCCATGCCTGGGGCTCTGCCAGTGCACCCAAGTGGGCTGGTGCTCAGGCCTTCACCATACAGCTGCTACCCAACTCTTCTACCCATTAGGAGAGATTTTGACAGCAAAGCCAAACCCAGATTTTCTAAAAATCACGTTTGCACCGAGCAGGAAGGTGGTTGGACTTCTGTGCTTTGTTTGTACTGTAAGAAGGTACAGTGTTTATCTAAAAACTTTTCAAAGCTGGTAGTATCTTTGTCATGTTGGGTATCTTTGCCGTATGATCAACCAGTCAAGAGTGTCCTCCCCACCATATCACCAGTTTAAAATGGAGGCTGACTTCAAAGTCTAGTTAGCCTTACCGCTGTCACAAAGTTAAAAGTGGGGACAGAACTTCCCTCTCCGTTTTCAGACTGATGCCACTTCTCCCCACCCTGTAATCTCAGTTTTAAGAATGAGCACAGCCCTTTGAGTACTGCCATCCTGCGGAATGGCATCCTACAAAGCAAAACTACAAACATCTAAGTAACTTGATAAATTACAGGGCTTACAAAAAAATGAGTTAACTTTGGTCTTGCACCACATCCCAAGAGAGCAGGAGAAAACTGCAGCATAACTTCTCATTATCCCTGCAGAACCATTTATGCCTCTTCGCTGTGTAATCCCTGAACTTCTGGTCTTTCATTACACTCTCAAGAATGCACACCATGTCTTGCTAAGAATAATTTCACTATTCAACAGAGCATTTACATATAACTCTTGAGAATGAACTTAAATCAATCCCTGCTCCACTGTCTTATGAGATGATCAGTTCTCAGCACACAAAACTCACATGGGTTTTATACCCCAACTCCCAACATTACACACTTCACAGGGCTTTCTGTAAGAGATGGGAAGGCTGTGCAAGAACGGAAAGGTCTATCTGCTGAGTGATCTAGTCAAAAGCAATAGAACTCAAATATGTACCTTACACTTAAATTTTTTTTTGGCATAAACTAGCAACGGATGGTAGCATTCAGTTTGCTGCCTTCTGGATGTGCCACCACTTGAGCATATGCACAAGGAGGCTGTCAGCTGCTATGTGACAATGGTAACCTGCTCCAATCTGTTTGACAAAGCTGAAGCAAAGGTGCATTTGAGGCACACATTTCAAAGATGATGCCTTTCTGGTCCAGTAGATTGGGGATACAGATGAGGACAACAGCAGGAACTGTGGCAAAAGCAATGCTGGGGTCTACATTTAGGAAAGCAGGATGAAAACGTGCAGAGGGGTAGGGCTGGGCCCTGCTTTCAGCGAGGTATGGATGTAGTGGGAGTATAGGGAAGACAAATTTGAGAGCCCTTCGAGTAACTCCAGAGCCTCCTGTTGCATGGAGCAAACTTAAGTCAAAAAGGTCAATTCAGCCTACGTGCAACTACTCTGAAAACAAATGAAGAGTGGAGAAAGATGACTCAAAGAAGTTTGGGACTATTTTTGTAACACTGTCATTAGTTCTTACGTACAGAAAACACTAGAGAATGTCTTCCAAGGTTTGCCACGAAGCAAAACCATCTTTCTGAAGAAAATTCAGCTAACTAGTAAAAAGGATGGAATGAACTTTACGTGGCATTTCAACAGCCCTGTCCTGTCAGAAGATTATAGACATCACAAAATATGCATACTGTGCAATGGTTAGACCACGGATGGCGATAATGACAGCCTGCACTACCCAGGGCTTGCCATTGTCAGTGAGCTTTGCAAACAAAAAAAGCATCACCACAAAGGTCCTTCCTAACAAAATTCTGCCTGGAAAAATATGAAAGAACTTTAAACCCCTGACATCTTCCTCTCAACTTTCCTTCTTGACCACATCCCTGTTTAGACTTCAGATGGCAAGTTAAGTGTGCCAACTTGAGCCTCTTTGCTCTCAGGGAATGTAAATGTTGACAGAAGACCAACTTTGCTGTAATGCAGTGGAATATTAATCACCCCCATAATTAATTGCATTAATTCTATATGAGACCTCTGAACCATACTTGCCAGTGGTTCACAGGTCTACCAATGAGAAAAGGAGAGCATAGCCTCCTTTTAGGGAATGGAACATCAAGGAATTAGCAACGTTCAGCTGGTAGAAGAAACAACATTCTAAGGCCCATCCACCCCCACCTTCCCAGACAATATATTTGAGCAGCAACCTGGATCTATAAAAGACAAAAAAAACCCCACACCCGCAAAAAATTTCTGTTGTCAAAGTTCAATCCCACTGCCAGAACTCTCACAACTTCTAGTTTAGTGCATAAAAAGTAACAACTTCAGGGTGCTGTACCCTCACTGTAGTACTCTTCTCCCCTTAAATATTTTCTTTAGGCATATTAAAGAGCTGGGTTAATTTCCTAGTCAGAGGATACAGTGAGGGCTGGGTTGCATATCAAGTCCAACCCGCTAAGGACCAAAGATTCTTGTATTACTGTCTGGTAACTTTAAATTACTAGATCTGCATTCTTTTACATAGACAGATGGACAAACAAATGGGAAGCACGAGATTTTTACTCACATTGTTATGATTTTTTTAATTAAGGTTTTTTAATTTCTTTTAACAGTGTTTTTTGTGTCACCTTTGCATGTTTGATTGTTGTATCTTACAGACTCTGGCAGTGGAGAAACAAATAACTTCATCCAGCATGGCAGGATTTGACCCCAATTCTTCCTCTTTTAGCTGTAAAGGATGCCCACAGAAACATGCTCAGCTACTCACAGCTATTAGAAGTATGCAGCATTTAAATCTGCACTGCTTGTTTCCCTTAATGTCTTAATTTTTGCTTCACTTCTGACTGAAAATTTCACTTTTACATTTTAACTTCACTTAATGCATGTAACAATAATGACTACCAACTAATTATAGACCTAGCAGAAAGTACAGCCAGAATCCATATGATGAAGTTTATGGAACACCTTGTCGCCTGCAGATAACTTCTTAAATCACACCCACTACAAGCTCCTGGAGGCACGCAGTTCTTTGATTTCCCTATCTCTGCTTTGTGGCCAGAGACAAAGTCACTGGACCAAAATAAACCACAGACACTTTATGCTGTTACCACCCTGGGAGCTGCCTGGAGATGACCAGAGATGCCTCCAGCATCTGACCTCTCCGCAGCTGTGGCAGGACAGCATCTGGGAATGCAGCATACACTCTGCACGCCCAGGTCCCATCAGATCTGACATTGAGGTGACGGCTAGAGATAAGGGCCATCAGCTCACTGCCACACCTCCTAAGTCATTTGCTTGAAATAGCCTCGGTATCTGTGGCATTCAAAGAGAAGTCTGATGCATGTGCACATTCTGGTCTCTCTCTGATTTCACTCATTCTTTCTTGAACTTGATGCCTTGAACAGAAAATAAAGACAAAAATGTAAGACTTCTATGAAAGAACAGACTACCTGGTAGCAACAAAAATCTTCATTCTCCAAAACTTAACTCTAGATTAACAGAGACTAAAAAAAATAGAGGGGAAGAAAAGAAGAGAAAAAAAAAAGAAAGGTTAAACAACCATCCTCAGCATTCCCCACGATGAAAATACCGACAGCAAAAGAATAGCAGTTAACAAAATCTGTCTTCAATGAGTATTTCAACTCCAAGCCTCTGCTGAGGAGAGGAGGATTCTCCCATTTTTTTTACTTCTTCATCTTTACAAAAGACTATTTCAGCCAAATATGTAAGAAGACTTTATTGTGAGGGTTTTTCACATTGTCTCTTCTGGGTGAAACAAGAGAGTTGCTCTTTGAAAAGACTTGTTTGTCTTCTCTAAAGGCTGTTCTACTTCAGATGGTTTCTGGAAGCTTATCCTGTAGCTAGCTAGACCCTTCTTAAATATAGAGAACAGCTTTGATACTTGCTTTTTATTCTTTTTTTAAAATGCACTTCTAAAAAATGCATCTCAAGTCTCCCAAGACTTTGAAGATTGCCATTGTGCCTTCATTCCCAGTGCAAGGGTAGAGCACAGGTCTGATGTCCTTGGATAGAGATCAGCCTTGCTTGGCAGAACTGGTGGCACACTGTGCCTCAGCAGACCGACTGTCCTCTCCCCCACGGCACACAGCTACCACCATGCCCATGGGTGGGCAGCAAGGACTCACTAGTACACGTGGCTCCGTTCAGAGCTGTCTGATCCCAAAGCTTTTCTTCCCACATGCACAGTACAAAGGTTTCTAGACCAGCCCTTCGGACTCACAGGACACAAGCTACCTTGACCAGTGATGCAAAGCCAAGCAGTACGACAAACAGTGACGACTTATGAGGTTTAAGGAGAAAATATTCCAGTAAAGGCAACCCAGTGAACTCCAACTAGCCTTACACTTACTTTAGCTAGATACTCTAATTCACATGCTACTCTCCTCCTGTATCGTGATGATGATATCCTTTCAGGAGCAAAGGCTCACCATGGGAGATGGAAAACTGGACTAGGTGTCAATAACTGGTATTGCTTACCGAGCTTTCCAACAGCGTGAAACAAAAGACAAGGCTGCAACACATATTACATAAAACCAGGGGGTATTTTTGTCTTACATTTTTAAAAAATTAAAGGCTTTAGTAGATAGCAAAGTTATTGCATTATTGAAAAGCCATTCCCATGTCAACATTTTTATTGGGAAGTTTTCATGCTTAATTTCTCTGAACTATGCACACTGCTCTGCATTTTTTAAACCGTTCTTGGCACCCTGCTCTAAAAAACCTATTCCTTCAAGGTTGTGCTTACTGTGTAAGTCAATGCCATACTGCTTTAAAAGTGTTTCCAAATACCCAAAACTGCAGCTTTTGAAATTTAGGGATGAGAAATGTTAAGTATAAGGACAGAGAGGTAGAGGAAGCACTCAATAAACATTCTGGGGGAGCAGGATGGTTGAGCAAAGGGACAGACCTTTTTAGCCAGGGCAGTCTTCCAGCCAAACTCCTACAGCAAGTACTCCACCTCCAAATCACCTATAACCCTTTGGCATTTCTGGTGACACACAACAGGATGTGGGCTCTTGCTCCCTACAGCGCCAGTGACTAGAAAGTGAAAGGATTCCTGAAAAGAAGTGTGATGTTCCCTGTAGTTCTGGGCAGTTCCTACACTAGAATCAGCTCACAAGATGTTCTGCTTTCCAGCACTGCATGGCACGATTCATCTCCAGTATTAACCACTGGTTTCTAGAAGACAAAATTCACTTCAAGCTTTGAACACAGCTTCTGTACTGCAAATGATGAAATTTTACTGTTTTCTGCTGCTTCAAGAATGTAAAGGAGAAAAAACCAAAACAATTCACATAATGAGAGCTGAGCCTATTTAATTTAATTACTATTGAGGTACTGCATTTATCATTTGAGAAAAACAGATGTCCTTTGTTTTCACATCTACTGCAGTTTGACAGAAGTACAAAAAAGTTACAGAAATAACATCTAATTACCATCTAATCTTAATGGTAAGTGTGCAGGAAACTACAGATTTCCACGTTCTATCATATCATGGATTTCCCAACTTGTGACTTGGAATAAAAGAAAAAACCCATGGTGAACTCAATCAGATAATCTTCTTTCTTCTTGTGCTCTCCTCCTTCCTCACTCAGAATACCTGCAGTTAAGACCGAGATGCACGTTAACTACGATGAGCTATTTATTGATCTCTGTTTAATAGGCGCGCTGTTGCAAGTGTATCAAAATTGCTTCTTTTAAAATGTAGTATTCATATTCAGTACCTTGCATAGCATTCCAGAAAAGCTGAACATTACCAAGTTCCTAATACTCCTTAAAATTACTCTATTTTTCAGTATTACAGTCTACTTCTACAGTTTTGCACCATGACAAATATTCACCTGTGCAAGGAAGGCACTCATTGAATTCAGATAAGGAAATCATTCTGTACTGCATCTGTCTAAATACTGCAGATTTATTTTCACAGTGTTCTCTTAAGAGCAAAAAATATTTCAGATGTACAAGAAAAATAACAAAAAAATAAATGTCTTCATTAAATTTTTGACTCAATAATGAAAGCTCACCCCCTTCCCCTTAAAGTCTGCTTAGAAAAATTAAAATTATTGGCAAAGCCACACTGTATTGCATTGAAAAGCCCCCTCTGGCCACAGCTGTCAGTTTTTACTTTTAGAATCAGGATCTGCCCATGGGCACACAGCTTGTAGCTCATAGGCTCATTACAAGTCAAGGGCAAATAAAAAAATAATCCATGTAAACCAGTAGGAAACACTAATGTAACTTTGGATATTTAGATTACGCAACTGCACATCAGTATTCTAATTAAAAAGAAATGGTACTAACAAACATCCAACTTTAAGGGAAAATATGTAAGTCGTAAGAAAAAGCAGCAAACGTCCTGACCACTCACTGGGTCAGATTAAAATAAAATCAGATTTCAAAAAATCTTTATCTGAAGAAACACAGCTATGCCATCCAATACATTCTCTTCTTCATGACACATGACAATCTCGAGATACATCTTTATTCCTGTTTGTCCCTAAACAGAAAATCAGCATCCCTGTCATTCCCTGTAACATTCACATAAGATACATAAAAATAACTTGCAAATCTTTTCTATAATGCAAGATCCATAGCAGATTATACAGAATTTCCCTTTTCCAGATGAGATATTCCAAAATAAAAAAAAAAAAATCAAAACCCCAAACCGCTAAATACCAGAAACTTACTAAGTTTTTGGTTGATTTTAGACTAGCCAGATTTGCCTTGAATTTCAAGTATTCTCAGAAACTCCAGACCTAGTTTTCCTCTTTCTTATACCACATACTTATGTAAATCCACTGGTTTTGATGAATTACTTTTAAGCTGACCACTAATTTAAGAGGAGAGATAGACTGCGCTATTTAAAGAACTTTGTAGTAGTTTACAAGGCTGCCCTTTTTTTTTTTCCTCCCTTAATGGAAAGCTTTAAAAATGTTGTCCAAAACAAATCACAGTCTTCAGCTTTAAAGGAAACATTCCTGTCGTTTTCAACCCAAACTTAAATCACACTGATTATTACAAGTCACACAGAATGTGTCTCTTTATTTTTAACCCCAATTGCCACTGAACATACGCCTGGAACAAGACTTCATCCTTAGCTGAAGAGCAGCAAGCCTGGCTACCACAGGAATTTACTGCAGACAGCACTGGAGACCATCGTCTGAAGACCACTTCAAAGGTCCCTGCGACCAAGAGCCCTGGGGCTCTTTTGCCTTCCCACCACAAAATACTTCCAACCCCAGATACCTATCTTGACTTTGCTAAGGACAGTGATGAGCAAGACCTGACAGAAGGCCATGCGCATCCTCGTGCTGCTCTAGTTCTTCTGCTGCTGCCCTGGTGTCAGCACATCTTTATTGATAATTCACAGGAGGCTTTGACCCTCAGAGGCAAAGCGCAGACAGGCAGCCTGCGTCATCAGCCCTGCTGCAGGATGGCAGCCTCCAGCAGAGAGCCAGCATGCATGCACTGAGGCAACAGCATCCTCTGTTACAGCAGGAGACTCCAGCAGAGCTACCCCTCAAATCTCTACACATGGAAGAGTTTGAGGAACCGAGAACGCTACTGAAGCCCCTGAAGCAGCCCTGGTAGACTGTCATGTTTTACATCATCCAGGTGACTTAAAGAGAGTTCAATAGGGAGTGCATGCAAAAATGGCTTACAACTATGGTAGTCGGCTTTGCTTGCTTCATTGTGTCTTCGAATAAGCCTGCGACTCTTCTTGTCTGAAGAGACTGCCACTTGCTTAGGGGTTTACTGCTGGATTGCCAGTGTGGAGGGAGAGAGACTAGACAGACTGAAGATTAAAATGCTGCACATCGTCCTCATATTCCACAGAAAGGCTTGAGCTAATGGTGAAAATATCCATGATTTATATATTCATTAAAAAAAAAAAAGGCAATCACAGTGAAAAGGTCATCTGATTTGCATACTAGACGCTCAAATCAAACACCCTGGTTCTGCAGATCTGAAAGGACAGCAAAGCAGTATGGCTGGCCAGTGAGAGATGAAGATCTCAGTAGAAAATGAGCAGTATTTACAAACATAGCTAGGATGCACTTCTAGTATGACAATTAAAATGATTTAGGCACAAGACCCTGCTAAAAGATGCGGTCTTGCAGCACATGGTCTCATATCTCTCTTCTCTGAGAAGCCACTGCAGTGCAGCTCTGGGACAAAGTGATTGATCCAGCTGATTCACAGGAATATCACTTCTCTTTCACTCCAGTGTAAGCCTGCCATTTGATCAGACCAATGCATTGATTCATACTGAGGCTGCACGACCACTGTATCTAGTGCAAAACATGCTCTAGAACCTCTGGGAAAGGCTAGGAAGAGATGTGGGACTGCTCTCTCCCATGGTAATTTAGATCACTTTGTTCCAATACAGGATTTAGACCTCAGGCTTGAGAATTAACACCTGCCTGAGTTCCTTTATCACCACTGAAGATGCACACTGGGTTGTCTGCTCTGCAGTGTGACTCACATCAATGAAGTTGTACCATTCAGTCCCTCATTGAAACAACTCTTTCAGCCCACCCCCAGTCCGCCCCTCTTTGGTCCTACTACCTTTTACAGAACCAAAACCACAGACCAAGCTTTAATTTAGCCACCTCATCCACAGCAATGCAAATGCCTCTGCACGAAATCTCCCAATGCATTTGGGTCTGGGAGAGTGAGGCACGAGTAGGACTGTTATCAGCAAACCTTATTTTAATGTGCATCTGTTTTATGTTTGTCTCTTGCTAGCAAGATACGCTTCTCTAATTGGGAGCTGCTGATGCTGCTCTGCAATTCTTACATCCTCTAAATAAGGGGAACTGTCACTCTTGAAATGAGGGAACTTGGGGCAATCAGTCTTCCAAACTGGCCTTCTAATCTTCCCAGCCTTTTTCAATATCACCCCTGACAGCACACTTTAAGTCTTTCAATCAGAGAGATTTAACTTTTTTCAAGAGCCTGGATAGTGCCTGGAACCTGCAATATCCACCTCAGAGGGCTCTGCACACCTGATGGTTCAAGTCATAGAACCACTAAAAATTCTGCAGCCTGTAGCAAAAACTTTTTACAAGATAAACTTTAGTATTTGCTATAGCGAGGAAAATGTATTTTGAATGTTTAGTAGAAGCATCAGTTAAAAAGATGAGAAATACCATGTTCATCCACATGGGTTCGGAAAGGCAGCAAATAGACTGTGCAGAAACGAGTATTAATCCCCCAGACACATTATCAGAATTGGGTACATCCTGAAACAATCTAAAACCATTTGTCTGTCCCAAATTGAGTATTACAGACCCCACTGTCCCCTTGGCATCTCCAGGTCTTTCTAAAAATTTGTTTAATATTATAATTTTGTTAATAAAAGAATTATTATATAATAAAATATAAAACCCCAAAAATTTACTTTTTGTTGCTGGCAAAACTAGCAATTTAACATAAAGTATGTGATACAAAACGAGCAATGTTATTGACAGTCCGCATTTATGGCACAAAGGTGACCTTCTCTCTCAGTTCATAGCATGCTACACTCAGAATTTAATTTATCCTGTGCATGCAGGATCTGTGTGTGGCTTGCAGAAATCCTAAAACGTAAGACAGCAAGATTCTTACCTAAACGATAATACAGAGACTTTAGAACTCTAGCACCAAATAAAAACAAAGACTTATAAGCAAAAAAACCCACGTTTTGACCTGCAGTGACATTTTGACACTACCCGTAATCTGGAGAATTCTCTGCATCATAAATATGCATGGTTGACAGACATTATTAAAACACTGGTGTAACAGCTCACCAAACTATTTATCTATCTCTACCCCTTTTGTAAGGGTGTAAATGCTTTACAAGAGTTATCGCTACTAAAAATAATATGTATAAAGCCTTACCAGACTCTGCTCATCTGCCAGGCCCACATTCACAATTTTTCAATTATTTGCAACAGAAGTCACACTATTATCTTCGAGCAGACAGCAAGTAGTCTTCGAGAGCAGCTTTTCCCAAGACCTTATTTGGTTACCCTACAAAAACTTTAGGTACCACTTGAAAGTTGATAGTCACTTACAGGAACAAATGTTTGGAGAGAGCTTCAGTTTTTTATCTATGTCCCACATGATATATGGGGCTTAAAAAATTAACAATCTTTGTATACTATTGTTGGGTTTTGTGAGGAACATACAACTCAATACTGTTAGGACTCTTTTTGTTTTAAATCGACTGCAATACAAAACCCACAGACCCTGAGACATTGGCCACCTTAAGCCAGGCTTCATCACTGCACCATGACCTGCCCAGCAGACTGGAACAGCCATGTTCTGCTGGGATATCTCTTGCAAAATTGCATCCTAAAGCCAGGTGCACCTGTGCTTTTGTACGCTTTGCTTCCTTTAAACGGCAAACACACTGAAGGCTAACAAAAATCTTCCATTTTAGCCACACCATACTGGCTTTTTGCATGCATCTGTAAATCACAGAGACTTTGTTCGAAAAACTGGAAGGAGGAAATAACTTCCAGATCATTTGCAGCTGTAACAACTGCTATAATCACTTCCTCTGAGGAAAAAAGATCCATTTTTATAAATAATGACACATATCACTCTTAAATAATTAACTGGCACACAGGCATAACGACAAGATTTTAATTAAATGAGACTTGGCGTGGTCAAAAGTGCGGATAGTGACATACAGGGTAAGGATGAGAAGGGATTTCTTTTGCTGTTAATTTGTATCTGAAGTCTCAATGTGATACAGACTTCATTCCAGTTCTGGTAAACACACTGAATCAATTACAGGTAGGCAAAAACACCTCCAATACCTAAAACACTAGATGTGCTACTTGCTCCAAGCTGGTAAAACTACTGCCCTAACATATTTCGGCTTTGCATAAATGCACTCCAAGAGGTTAAAAATTCCACTCTGTTTCAGTGCTTCTCTCTTCCAGACAGTCAGGAAAGCACTGTGATATTGACCTTCTCCAGATACCTTAATACACATGAGCACTCCCTGCCTGCATGTGCTGCCCCAGTTTCCACTAATTTCAGCAGTATTTCTGCTCTTATGTAATAAGTACCTTTTCTACAGAGATTCCTTCAGAAGAAACCAAATCAACCAAAGCCCCTTTTGCATAACCTACCAAGCAGTTATAAGTTACTGGCTTCTGGATGCAGATGACAGACTAATCTGAACCTATGACCTCTGAGGGACCTACACTCCCCCATTAACCATCCCCTGAGAACTAAGCTGATCAATTTTTCATAAAAGGACATGCACTAAAACACTGTAAAGGGAAAACTGGGGTTATTTGAACAGAAAAGCACATACTGAACTGGAAAGTCAAAGACTTTCAGTGATGTATTATTTCTATGATGTACAATGCATACTTGCTGCTTTACAGAAAACACTTAACACGAGGTTTTTTTGTTTTGGTTTTGAGTTTTTTTCCCCTTGAAGAATTCAGACGATAATCAGCACTGAAAGCTAAATCTATGCAAACATTAATTGTATTTAATGAATGCACAGTGATAAGAATTTGATCTAGGAAAGTACATTCCAAAGAACTTTCAGCATAAAAGATGATGCTGAACAAACACTGTAACAGCTGATGGAAGGAGTACTGGTGGTTGATAAAACCACACACTTGACCCACTGATACAGTTCACACTTCTGTCTGTCAGTAAACAATATGCTTACAAAGGGTAGTTGGCAAGGTATCAGTGTGTCAATGAGCGAGAGATGTTTTTTTACATTAGGAAATAAAGACATTAAAAAGACCCTGAAAACCAAATTTCAAATGTGTGATCTTTGTTTACCTTTCCCAACGGCAGTTCTTATGCACCAGCTTTTTTGCACGGCTAGGGAGAAATTCTTTACTGTGAGGGTGGTGAGGGCACTAGAACGGATTGCCCAGAGAAGCTGTGGGTGCCCCATTCCTGGGAGTGCTCAAGGCCAGGCTGGATGGGGCTCTGAGTAACCTGGGCTAGCGGAAGGTGCCCCTGTCCATCGCAGCGGGGTTGGAACTAGATGGTCTTTTAAGCTCCTTCCAACCCAAACCATTCTATGATTCTCCTTTGTAGAAACCTACTTGAGCCAGGCATTCAATTCAAGTTTAGAACCTGTACTACATACCACTGAAAGCCTTACAACATAAACACCACTAATATTTTATGCATCCAGTTTCTGGCACAAGGCTTGAAAATGAAATGGCTACACCATATAGCAATAATTTTAATAATGAACATAAATACGATCCAAATCCAGGAAAAATTCCACAGAGTAACTTCCATTGACTCAGCTATGTATCAAATCTTACATGCACAACTAGTTGACAAAACCAGAAAGAAATGAAGACAAGAAAAAAACTCGCACACTTAGTATTATGTTACAAATGTTTAAAAGCCACTCACTTGTGGAAGAAAAGCCATTTCTTTTTCCTCTTTTCATGTGCTTAAATTAAAATAATGACCTATTGTAACCAGTGAGCCACCATTACTAAAAGCTCCATGCTGAAAACAGGAACTAAGAGCTTACCCTTTACTCACATATAATTTTGATACAGGGTGTGCTAAATGCAGACACCAAACTCTACTTACATAGATGTTTTGCTTGTATTTGATTGCCAGTTTACTTGTATTTGAATATCAATTTGCAAGCTAATTAGAGAACATTGCTTAGCCCATTACAGAAAAATAGTGCTCCACCATTAACTGCAGTGCTATCTCACTAATTCCTTTAAAGACTGGCTTCAAACACCATCTTCATCTCCATTCAAAACAATTAGTGTACATTTATTTCACATTTTAAACTGCAGCGAATCAAATTTTTAAACACTTTAACAGACTGCACTGCTATTTTGATAGCTTTTATGTTACAAATTGTACTTTTAGGGATTCTAACTTTTCCTATTTAAGAGAATGTTAAACTGGAACTCACAGAGGGCTTTATATAATTCCTCCTCTCTACAACCTGAGAGGCATATGCCATTAATTTTCAAAACCAAACAAAATCTACTTCTTAAAAGGCAGCACAGTGCACAAGAAAGAGCTGCAGGCAAGGAGACACAACCATAATATTTGCCGCTGCTCACAGGTCTGCCAAAACACAGCAGACAGTAAAGAAGTAAAAAAAATCAAAACGGGCCAGTTTCTGAGCTCTGCAGGCAGCTCAGAGGAGGAGGAGATGCACCTGAGCCATGCTGTGCTGCTCCTCTGCCCAGAGCATCAGTGCCTATGTGCAGGCAGGAGCTGCAGGCAGCGGGGTGAGGGACAGCAGCCGTGGGCAGCGCTGGGTGCCCTGGTTCTCCAGGACTATCTGCAGCCAGGGTGGCAGGTTAATGGGATTGCTCACTGCCATCTGCAACCCAGATAAGAACCGTCAGCACAATTCACTACTATGCCTAGGTAGCGCTGGGATGCAGCAGGCATCAAGGGCAAGGGATGGCAGGGTACTGATGCTCAGCTGCCCAATCCTGGAATATACTAAAACAGCAGGAAGAAAACGCTGCAGAGAGAAAAGAGGGTGGAAAAAACCTAACAGAGAATCTAAGGCAGTGACGTTTCATGCAGTTATGACCTCCTTTTCTCTCATCAACACTGACACACCTCTTTTCTCATTAATTTATCTCCTTTTCCACAGCAGGTCCCAGCAAATCAACAACTAAGCTGACCCAGAAGAGAACGAGCTCACCAGAAAAAGCAGGAACAGTTCTGTGACGGATCATCTTGCTGATCGAACTCACTCATCCTGCAGCCACATCATTGTGATGGCATTTGTAACAATAGGAAAGATTTACATTTTGGGTATATCCTCTCCTAGCTTAAGGTTGGTGTTTTCATATGCACTTAAACTGCACATCTATACACACAAGGTGAGAAAAAATTGAAAAATATTGCTGGTACCAAATCACCTGTAACAAGAAGCAGCAGTGAGTTTTAATACCACTTCATAAACACTGATGGACCCTTAGTGCTCAAACTCCATGTTGCCTCCAAAACAGTGGACAAGTCACGACATGCAGCTGTAGGTACTTTGGCTAACCTCATGTCTTGGCTATAAGATCAGTTTATCCTAAAAAGGCTCTTCCTTGTGCATGTCTGATCTTGGCTGAACACTCAGATAATTAAGTTTTTTTAGCATTAGTATAAATTGCAAAAAAAAAGGAAGATGTGGGACACCATGCTGCCATTTTGGTGTCAAGAAGGCCTGGTGGTTTCTCTTGGAAAAGCTTCTCAGCACTATGTGCTCACTTAATTCATATTAGTGAGCTCCACTGGGTCCTCAGCATTTCCTTATGGGTGGGTATCATATGCCCACGACTAGCTCAAATTGAATGTCATGAGGAAATCTGAAAGTATTCTAAGATATTTTCCTTTTTACCTTGGGTTGCTTCTGCCTCCTCTTCCAACTAATGCAAAGTTTCTCTGTTCTTTCTAGGGTTGTGGAGAACCTGTGCTTTCCCTTCTCCCTTGAACGACACCAGGGTTCATACCTCCACCCATTCCATCATTCTTCATCACCTGGCTTCTTCTGCTTCCATCCTTTCCCTAGCCTCAGCTCCACTTTGCACTCCAGAGTTTCACTCCCATTTATCCCCCAACATTATTTCCCCTGCCCTCTGGAGGACACATCAACCAGCGAGGGCATATGGAGAGGAGTAGAAAACCATCTGTGCTGTGTTAAATTGGAAAGATTTAAAGGGTACTAAAGGCCAGTTGCTCCTTCCACAGTCTAATTACAAGATAATAGCAAGTCCAGTAAATTTCCTTTCCATCCAAAATTCCAACCTGTTCCTTTGCACCTTCCTTCTGCTCTTTCTTTCTCCCAAGTTTAGCAAGGGTGGCTCTGATGCCTAGGACATCACTTTTGGAAGTGAACTCTTCCAAAAGTTATTTCCAGAATAAAAAAATGCCCTCACATTGAGTGTCCCAAGTTCAACCAAAAGCAATAAATCTGCCTCACCACATTCAATCAAAAACAGAGCAGTTCAAACTGTACTTGGGATTTGCTGACTGACATCCTAGTCTTCAACAGAGTATTTGATTTAATGTGCTCTTTAAGTGTTTAAATTCTAGAGGAGTTTATCTGTATTTAGTATGGTAATATGTTTTGCAATAAAGGATATTTTTCTGTAATATCAGTTCAGTAGGATGCTCTCATAAATTTGTCTTCCGGATTGTTAGGAAAATGACAAGTCAACAGAAGATGTACTGTAGTCTTAAGTGACAAACTGAATGCCTAATTATAAATACCATTTTCTCCCATTATGTATGCT
Source organism: Lycocorax pyrrhopterus obiensis (assembly GCA_014706295.1). Taxonomy (NCBI): domain Eukaryota; kingdom Metazoa; phylum Chordata; class Aves; order Passeriformes; family Paradisaeidae; genus Lycocorax; species Lycocorax pyrrhopterus. Next base: position 107,058,300 of record JACSVZ010000002.1, read on the forward strand.
AACACAGACGGTCCCACATGAGTTTCTGCTCCATGTATTCCACGTACTTATATACCACACAAAGAAACAATTTTTTTTCCATGCAGCTCTTGCATGCAACAGCAACTTTTTTTCTATAACTAAATAAATCATCCATACCTAAGGGCACCTTTCCCTATTGGGGAGGCTTTCTGCACAGCTTTGCAGCCACCATTCCTCCCAGCCTCCCCTACAGCACTGGTCAGCACTGAAGAACACTCTAACTATGATTTCAGGAGAAGTAATGGCCCCTTGGGAATTAAAGCCAGATGGCATACTTTAAAATTGAACTAAGGCTACACTAAATGGTGTTAGAAAGAGTATAATGCTAGACCCAGCTTCAGAGGGCAGAAACAAACGTCCCCTTTGCCACCCTTCATTGAGCCATGCTCAGCGCTTACTGAGGCAGCTAACAATTCTGCTGTCGTAATTCAGATTTCTGCATGCAGGAAGGACACTACATTTGAGACCCCCACAAGTAACCAGCTGAATATAGGAAAAGGGAGTAAGTACTAATTAATTCAGTGCATTCCAAGTAAATGCACCACAGACAGAAATTACTATCTGAACTGGACTAATTAACTAAGATAGTAATTTACAGATCCCAGAACACTGCAACCATTCAAGATTTCTATAATCTTGAATGTATGTGTATTTTCCTCTTTATCAAGATGTAGTTTTAAGAGTCTACACAAGAAACAGAAGCAGTGCTCCTTTTCCAGGGAATAAGGGAGAATCGTATTTCTTCTTTGGAAAAAGTAGACAGAATAGTTCATTTAGAATTTAACTACAAAATGTTAGTTCCACCTGTAATACAAATATTCCATAAAAAGTAAAAACTTTTGTTTAGTACGTATTTATAAGGTTTTTTTAGAATTCCTTCTTATCTAGAACTCAAGTGATAAAGTCTTTGATACTGGATATACAAATCGATTCACATATTACATACAATTCTGTAATAGCTTTACAGTCCACCAAGGGATAAAATAGTTACGTGTCAGAAATGTTTGTCACTTGTACACATCCATGACATCACTGCATTTCATTATTTCTGCTTATTCTATGTATGTTACATTCAACATACAAGCTTGAAATGAGAAGGTACCAACTTCAGCCAGTAGTTTAATACTCAAAAGTAAAATCAGATATCACACACAAATCAGACAAAAAAGCAAAATGGAATCACCATTCAAATAGGTATATTACCTCTGTCCAGCAAGGTGAATATATGCTATATATACTCTAGGATATATTCTAAGTTTAAGTAGTTGGTAAAAGGGAATAAGGAAACAACATCTCAAGAAAAGCAGTCTCTTGCTTCAGCAAAAGAAAGCTCTAATTTTCAGGGGACGAGTATCTAAGAATACATTAAGAGCTTGGTACATGAATAGACAACCGGCAGCATAAAACAGATACTGTGCTAGCGTCGTGAAAGCAAACAGAAGCAGCTCTTCCAATCCAGGATAGTAAACTCAAAACTGACACTGGAGAATTTAGGATGCTGTGGGGTATCAAAAGAGTACAAACAGGAAAGCTGTTTGAGAAAAGAAGATGAAAAGGATTAAAAAGGCAAGAAACCAAGAACTGGAATGCAACTGTAACATACAAAAAACAACAAGGCACAGCATCACCAAGTAACAGCAATAGAATTTACTCTGCTTCTCACAGAAGAGGGCAAAACTGAACCTACTAAATGTTAAGCAGAACTGAGGGGGAAAAAAATATCTTAACGACAGAAGCTTCTGGAAAAAAAAAATTCTCACTCCCACTAAGGCTTAAAAGAGTAACTAGAAGGATGGTAGATTGTAGTGGTTTTTTCTTTTTTTCTTTTTTGCAAGAGGGGGCAGGGTGAAGAGTACAGGAAAAGAATTTCCGAAAACAATACATTTGGGAAGAATTGAAACAATCTTTCCCCAGCTTGCCAGCAGCTCATAGAGAGACCCTATCCATCTGAGATTCTTTGGCTGTCTGCCTGGAAGGAACTTGTCGACTTGTCTTTTTGCTTAAGGCAAGGAGACTTCAAACAAAGTGGTTACCATTTTCATTTTTCTTTTCATAGGAAAAAAAAAAAGGCCAAAATTTTTTTCCTGGGGAAAGACTAATTTCCCTCTTGGAAAATATAATTCTTCTAAGAACACTTTCCCTGGCTCTATAGTTAATGCGCACTGGAATATCAAAGCCCCCTGTGTATGCTGCTACAGTAAGAATACAATTATAAAGAGCTGTTTACAGCAAAGAAAGGCTCATAAGCCTTAAAAGATGTGCTGCTGTCTTCAATTTTAAGCACTATGACTTTTTAAAAAGGAATTTTATTCTTAGCTGATGGCAGACATTTGTACACGTAGAATAACAGAACACCACTAGCAACAAAGCCAAGTAGCTCCACCTGGGACAGACAGCATCGATGTAACACTCCACTACATCACGAAGAAATGCCAAGTTACTCTTAAACAACAGGCCATGCCTGAGGGCCACACTCCCAACAACAACAACACATTTCTGGGTTGAGACTAATTGGTATTTTCAACGGTAAACTACAAAATAAGTCTGTGGGAATGCAAAAATCAAGTTTTGTCACTCAGTTTGAAAGCATCAAAACAAATGCTATTTTCTAAGCATATCACTGCTAGAGGAGAGAAGGCAGCAGGGACACCATGGCTATTTAAGCCTACAAGGTCTGTGAGAAACAAAGTCTAAAGGAGTGGGAGTGAAAGTTTACCCCAGATAAATTGGCTAACCCCATCCATTTTATGGTTTCATGAGCACTTGGTATCAGGCTCAAAGAGGAGGCAAGGCGTAAGTGTGCCCTTTTTGGCAGAGCTGATGCTTACCGTGGCTTAAATGGCTCACGAAACTGCAGTGTTAATCATCCATAATCACTGCTTATCTCTGTGATCAACACCAAAACATTTTTTTTTATCATTGTGCAATGCAAAGACCTTAGAAATATTTTATAGCTACACAGTGCTCAAAGGCATGGTTTAGGAACAAATTTGCTTAGCAGAAAACTAAAATCATGCATTTAGTAACAGGAGAGACAACGGTAAAATAACATCTTTGAAAGATAAGAAACTGCTACAATAATTATCAGAGTAAGAATCACTAAGAAATGATTCTGCAAACCATTCAAGTAACCTTTTGAGGTGAATGACTTTAGCTGAAAATGCTTTATTTGTATCTTAAAATTTGCAGGATATAGAACAAAGATTAGATAAACAGGCTGGACATATCAGACTGCTACAAGTACTTTTTCCTGGATGAACTACAAAAATGTGATAAAACCAGCACAAGCAAGGGCATTTAATATATTAAACAGAACTCCCTCTTGACTTAACCTCTTCTTCTCTGAATACTACATCTTATTTATGGCACTCCAAACAGTAATCACATTTTATTTACAGAAACCAGTCATAAGTACTGTGCCTTAAATTTAGGTTAGATATCTACTGCTATTAGGTGATGGCTGGAGACTTATTTGCATATTACTTATTTTCTTTTTTAAATGTTGGAAGATTTAAGTCCTAAAAAAATTCAAAGTATATTACATTCTAAAAGACCCGGAGGCCCAAATAATTCCATGGTTTTATTATTAAGACACTTTTTAGCAATGAATGAAGTTTCTCTTAATTCTACTTCTGAAACTATTATTTTCTTTTTTGTCCCTTTACACAAATTAAGGCAGTAGTTCTGAGCTCACCTAGTTCCTTGGTAAAAACCACCGTAATTTCAATGAAGCCACTGGTATCAAGTGAAACAACATGTCAAACATAATTAATAAATTCAGTATTAGGCCTATATGACTCAAATTATCTAGTGACCAGAGCATATCGTATCTTGAAGTCAGACTTGCCAGGCATTGTACAAGACAAATCGTAAGATACCAGCTTCAAAGAGTCTCCAAGGCTACAACCAGCGAAGTCTGTTCGAAGGGAACACAGAATCACGGGGCACTGGTGACACTACGCCAGAAGGAGGCAATAGGGGACAGCCTATATGGTGCAGGTTACCTCCCACGCAGCTCAGCCACAGCCTACAAAAGGAGTAGTTTCCAACTCCTGTGACTTCTCAACTAGAATCATCCTTCCCGTTTCCTCATCCTGAAACCAAGGGCAGCAAGGGCAGCTCTCCTTCTCTTTTTCTCCCCCGCCCACCCACATTAATAAATGTAGGGGTTTTTTTTTCCCTTTTCCAATTTATGTTACTCTGAATATACTGCTCCACCAGTTTTTCACATACTGGGACAAAGCGGACACCTGGGTAACAGCTGAATGTGTAGTTGCCTCTCACACACAAAAGGAAAAATTAGTAGATGCTGTCATAATGTCCCAGCCATATGAATGAACAATGCCATTATGAATAATTCTTAAATGCAACGGGAACAAGCCGGATCCTCCATCAAAAACAAGCAGCACCTGAACACAGGATTAAAGAGAAACCTCTTCAAAAAACATACCGTATAGTGTAGTACAAGGAAATTTCTTATAATAGTGCTTCAAAAGCCAGATATCCTATATTACTGTAACAACTGGAATGCAGAGACCAACAAGTCATATGATAAACTCTAATTTTATTTAAGTTTTGGTAAGACAGAAGCCAAAGAACTTAAGAGAAGCCTGTCCCCCAGTGTACTAGACAAAACCAAATAAACAAGACAGGTGATAAACATACAGTCATTTTTTTGGGCAGTATTTTAAGAAGCAACTTGTCAAGAAAGCATCAAGTTAGGGTCAAATTACTCTGCAGACATCTGAGACAGCCATAAATGCTCTATGCTGCTGGTTATCAATGCACAAAACCAAAGAAAATTAAAGCCTTCATCTCTAAAACATAGAGAAACTAGTACAGGCATCTACAAGGACATTGTAAGGTTATACTGAGAGAAAATGAGAAGCGCCAAAACCCAAATAGAACGTAATCTGGCAACAGATTACTATTAAAAGACAATTAAAAAAAAAATCTTTCTAGGAATCAGCAACAAAAGCAGGTCTAAGAAGAACCTCCATCCTTTATCAAACATGAGGAGAAGCATAGGGACAAAGGATGAGGAAAAGGCTGAGGTACTTAGGGCCTTCTTTCCCCCAGTCCAATCAATAGTAAGATGAGTTGTTCTCTGGGTACCCAGTTCCCTGAGCTGGAAGACCAGAATACGGAGCGGAGTGAAGCCCCCATAACACAAGGAGAAATGGTCAGTGACTTGCTGTACCACTTAGACACACACAAGTCTATGGGGCCAGATGGGATCCACACAAAGGTACTGAAGGAACTGGCAGAAGTGCTCAGTGAGCCACTTTCCATAATTTATCAGCAGTCCTGGATAACCAGGGAAGTCCCAGTTAACCAGAAGTGAGCAAATGTGATGCACAGCTACAAGAACAGCCGAAAGGAGGATGTGGGGAGCTACAGGCCTGTCAGACTGACCTAGGGACTGGGGAAGGTCATGGAGCAGATCACCTTGAGTGCCACCATGCAGCACATACAGGACAACCAGGGGATCAGGCCCAGCCAGCCTGAGTTCATGAAAGGCAGGTGCTGCTTGACTGACCTGAGCTCCTGTTATGAGAGTGTGACCCACTGGATGCGTGGAGGGCGGCAGATGTTGTCCAACTAGACTTTAAAAAAGCCTCTGACACTGATTACCACAGTATTCTCCTGGAGAAACTGGCTGCTCATTGCTCAGAGGGGTGCAGTGTTCACTGGGTAAAAACCCAAAATCGTCTGGACGACCAGAACCAGGGAGTGCTGGCGAATGGAGTTGCGTCCAGCTGGCAGCCAGCCACCAGTCATATTCCCCAGGGCTCAGAGTTGGGGCCAGTCCTGTTTAATATCTTTACTGATGATTGGGATGAGGGGATCACGTGTGCCTCAGTCAGCTGGGCAGGAATGCTGATCTGCTGGAGGGCAGGAAGATAATGCTTCTCGGATCAGTGGACCAAGTGTGTGACCTTATTGCTCTCTACAACTACCTGAAAGCAGAGGTTGGTCGTTTCTTCCAGAAACAAGTAACAGGACAAGAGAAAATGGTATCACCTTCCATCGAGGAGGTTTAGATCAGATATTAGGAAGAGTTTCTTCAGCAAAAGGGTTGGCAAGCATTGCAACAGGCTGCCCAGGAAACTGGTGGAGTCACCATCCCAGGAGGTATTTAAAGGACATGCAGATGTAGTGCTTAGGGACATGGTTTAGTGGTAAACTTGGCAATGCTGTATTAATGGATGGACTTTAGGGTTTTAGAGGTCTTTTCCAACTTAAATAATTCCATGCATTTAGACAGGCGAGGCAACCGAGATCAGAATCAGGCACATGATTATCCCTACGAAGCAAATGTCATGCAACTATACTTAACTTCCACCATCATCTGAATCTAGTTTAATAACCAGAAAATAGGCTTTTGACAACAATAGTATTTCAAAATGACAGTGTAATTAAATTTAAGTCAAAGCTATGCAATGATGGACTGTATGTTTATGTGTAACCAGCAAATTATATGCTTTTAAGCATGTCAAAATTTTCAAAAGAATTAACCACTGCAGTAATTCAGTTGAGGAAATGGTGGTAGGAAAAAGACTCCCCCAGGTCATTTTTCAACCAGCTGATATGATGTGATACACACTGTTTGCCTCATACAGTGTTTCCAATTCCTACTTCCCTAAAATGTTATGCATTTTAATACCATTCAAGGACAAACCAACAGTCATGCTTCACTCACTTCTGAGAAGCAAGGGAAGGGACTGTGGGAATGGGATGAATAATGAGACAGGAAGTCAGTTTGTCATCCTATGTTACTAGTTCAGACTCAGTTAAAGCTGATCAGACATTATCATCAGGTTTGCACGAGCAATGACAACAGACAATCAGTGCCCAGTCTACTGTGGTTCCTAAGTGGTGGGAAAAGAAAAGGGGAAAACTGCAGGAACAGCCTTGATTCCATACAGAGTAAAGAGAACTTTCACAGGGCAGAGCAGATCTCAAAATCTGTGTGATCTCCATTTCAAGAGGAACTGATGGCATGACAGTTAACCTGTAACAAACATTTGGTGGTTTCAAGGCAACATCTCTGGGAAGCACTTGGCCACTGTGCTCTGCGTCCCTGTTTCTGCCCCCCGCCCCTGTTTGTTAATCACATACCAAGGAGTTCTCATGCTGATGTCTACTACAGGAGTCTACAGGAGAGACATCTATAAACTCCCACTTGGTGGGAAAGTGAGGAATATTCTCTTTCCTCTTTATTGTTTTCTCAATTGGCAGAACATTTACTTCAATACATAATTTCTAAGCCGTCCTTTAATAAAAGAAAAGTCTGTGCTGGTAGAATACACTTCCTTGAAACTGAACAGAGAAAGCTTTAATAACTCAAGTTTAAATATACTAAAGCTAATCAATTCATCCTGCATTCAAGTTTCCATTATACTTCTAAGAAAGCACAAAACAGGTCTGTAAAATATAATTAACGAGAGACTGCTACATACAGCATGTAAAATCAAGACTACAGCTTTTACTTCATTTGTTTTGCAGGCTCATTAGAATTTTTTTCATTTAAATGTCTCGAACTGCGTAGCCAAATTTATATGCAAAAGAAACAACAAATTAAATTAAATTAGTCCTTATTTAAGCTGTATTTGAAACCGTCTAAAACTGATGTTCTTAGTTCCACAATTTCGAAATTAGATTAAAAAAAATTATGTTAACGGTTCAGAAAACAGACAAACTAATGCATATTTTTAAAAACTGTTGTACTTCTGAAAACTCATATACTGAAACTTAACTGGCTGGGAAATTTAGGAAACATTCAGAGCATCTGCCTCTGTGTCCTACTCTATCCCTGAAAAATAGAGACACAAAAAGAACAGTGAACTGAATTCCCAACCTGGACAACCTGTGGGCAGATGTACTGACTGCAGCGCATCCCCGGCAGAGGAAAGGGCTTGTGCTCACCGAGCACAAGGCGAGGAGGCCATCCCCAGCCTGGGCACCGTGCCATTCGGAGGCAGGTAGGTGCCAGGGTGAGAGAGCAGTGCACTGTCCCTGAGACAGCCCTGGCACTATCCTGCCTCTCCTGGCACGGCTCTTCATAGAGCCTGCAGAGCTGTGGTCACTGAGCAGGGGCTCACAGACAACTACTCGTGTTGTTGCCTGTCCCATTACTTGCTTTCCATAGGTGTCTCTCCTCAGACTGCCATGAAAAAGCAGTAAGGGAACTACCTCTGCATTAACATGAGCACTAGGACTGGGTGTAACTGCAGTTCTTCTACGAGAGATGTAAAGCAGAAAGGAAATTTTCTTTACCTCCTCATACATACACGGGCTCTAATTACAGACTGATGGCATACCTATTATCAGTGCTAGTATGAAACAGTGTGAATGCTGTGCTGAGAATTAGAGGATAATAATGGGAAGTTTTGCAACACTCGGTGTTTTCAAATTACAGTCAGAGGTGCATGTGCTGCCACTAATGCCGACAGATTTTCCAAGTCCTATGACAGTGATCAAGAAATAATCATAGAGCAGCTGATGTTCTTTCCTGCAAGTGTTTGTGTCCTATTTAAGGATGAAAATGCTCCAGAGTGACTTACGGCTACAAGGAGGAGAAACAAAAAGGTTCAATATGTTTTCTAACAATACCGTTGAGAAGAGGCTGTCCTCCATGAACACTCCTTGACACTACTGCACTGTGAACATCTTCAGGAAATCCAGTCTTGCACGACATATCTTCACAGGTTGCTTTTATCGGTGCCTGAAACACAAGATAAAATTTACATAATACTTGTAACCCACATTCACCAGAGAAACATTCCAGTTAGCACACACTCCACTTTGCTGCTGTCTTGTACAAGCAGAATCTTTGTTTCTGAACGACTGCAATTAGGACCGCGAGGGCAAAGGGTTAATCTTTCTGATAAGTGGAATGGAAGGAACAAATCCCACTTGTCTGGTAAGATCTAAATAATACACCGTCTTGGTTCTTCCGACAACTGAACATTTCCACTAAACCACACATCAAGACTGAAGGGGAATCATAAGGGGAACAAAAACATTCCTTCCTCTGGAAATAAATGTTGCACAAAACCCATTGGCAACTTTTTCACAGCTAGATTACTTAAGAGCAATAATTTCAACCACTGCTTTAAAATGCTTTATTTAGAGTATTTCTATGTGAGGCTGCACTAGAACAAGTAAACTAAGACAAAATGTTACATTTGCAGTAACTTAACAGAACTTAACATTTGTGTTCACGTTCAAACAGATACCATATAAAGCCAAATGTTTCCAATGCAATCTCCTATTTCAAAGGGACATTAAGTTAAAAGGAGAGTAGCTCATTAAATTTGCACAATGGAAGAGCTGAGCCACTGAAACTGTTTGTTCTCTCACTTACTAAAAAAGTTTACCCTCAAATCACATTCTTGAAAGAGTTTCATAAATGCCATTTTATTAAGAAATATAATACAGCATTTGGAAATTTGTTTGTTCTGTAGTCTTCCATGTTCAGAAGATACTTCTGGTAGCAAAGCTATTTTCCAGGACAGTTTGTTGCCTATTTGAAAAAAACAAAAACAAAACCAAACATTTTACGTGGTAAAGGACTAAGATTTCTTTTCAGTGGATTGTTTTTGTATCATTTCAGTGCTGCCCAAGACAATGGCCCATCTTACATGTGGCTACATGACCATCCATTGGCAAAACCCCTTTCACAATGCACACAGCAGAGAGGTCATCTCCCATGCCAGCCTGGGCTGAGATCCATCCAAGAAATCGTGACAGCCCTCACACCATCTCAAACACACCTACATGCAAAACAAAGGCCTATCAACGTGCACGCCCAGATGTAGTATATGGTCTTGGACAGCACAAGCAACTGTTTGATTATATCATACTTAAATCTGATTAATTAGATTTTCCTGTTTGCTCTCCCAGATGGGCTTCCATCAAGCAGACCTACTCAAGGCCAGGTAAGCATGTCTGAATACACTTGCAAAGAAAGCCCTACAGGAAAAAACAAAAAAGGAAGGGAGAAAGAAGAGATGATGGCGTTACACCCATTCACCATAGTAACCTCAGGGAAAGAGAGCACTAAAGCAGAGGTGGGACAGGAGCACCTCAAACCACAAGGGTTTCCTCAGGGAAAAGGACTAGGCGGAAGCGTAACCCCTGTTGGAACAATTTTATCACTAGTACAAGGAGGCATTTGTAAACCACTGCATTGCATTTACACCAACAGAGTTCTAACTGTGCAGGTCAACACTGACACTAGCAAAAACAAAAAAATGTACTAACTCACAGGTTAATGCACTCTCCAGGTACGCGTTCAGCAAGAGAACCTGCCTATCAAGTTTCAGGTTAACTCAAACTGTTGTGCCTTAAGTTCTACATGGGTATCTCACCTCTGTACAAATGCTTATGTACTTTAATATGTTTATATGGAGACCCTAAAGTGAAAGCAAATAAAGCAAAAGTTTAGCTATCACAGGACTATGTTACCTACAAAACTGGAACCTGGATCTGTAGCTAAGTGCCAACAGTCTATTTACATGTTGAGTTTTTAAGACAAAAAAATGGCAAATCAAAGGTAACTAAAATTTCAACCAGCCAGTTTCCTCAGTTTTAGAACTCAAATCACAGGTTTGATAAGATTTCCGTAATTTGAAAGAAAAATAGTAAGACTCATTTAAACTACTGCACAAAAGGTGACTTCAAAGCAAATGTGGAAGAAAAGGAATTAAAAGTCATTCATGGTATATTCGAAACAAAAAGGTACTGGGTGGGCAGCTGAGGAGATACCAGGATTTTAACAAGTCTGCACCAATGTGCTTGGGAATCTTTCAGCCTTTCCAGTAATCTATATGTACTAAACAGCTCTTATAAACTGAAACAATGCCCACTGAAACAAAGGCTGGGGAACATGAATAGAGAGCCTTCTTTATTCTTTCATTTGCAGCCATCAATTTTATCCAGAAACAAAAGACTGTACTCTGCTCTCCAAAAACAGCCCTTTGTAAAGACTGTTTCAGAATAAAAACACAAGGGAAGGAAGAATTCAAATTTTCAGCAATTCTTAATCGCCCTGTGTTAAGCATGCTGAATTAAGTAGAAGTTGCAACTTCAGACATACTGGGTCACAGCAAGTTCAGCCTAAGAGTATGGCAAGACTTAAACCATTTTAACTCTAAGAAAAGAAGGATGCTGAAATATTTTTATCCCCTTATCTGGGGCAAAAGGCGAAAACTAGTGAGGATTATGGGACACATTATTATAATTTACAGGATTTTGTGTGATTAGTACAATTCCCAAGACACTTTCAAATTTAAGATAATATTACTTGCACATTCATCTACAGAAGGACACTACTTAAAAAAAACCCCGTCTTTTAAGACAGAAAGCAATTACCTTAGCTTGTACCCACATAAAACCTACTCAGTGGAGTCACAAAGCTTTGAACAAGCTCAGCACCTGGAAAATTCTCCTCTCAAGTACTAACAGACTTTGCAACAGCAAAACAGACTTACTTCTAAAAAACTATTCTGCTTTCCTCATCCTTTATGACTTGTTTAACCATTTTTAACTGCTAAATGAGTGATAAGCATTACCATCTACAGATGCTAGAGAGCTAGTCACACATGGTATCAGATCATGCATACAAACTCAGTACGGTAGATCTCAGATTAAATGCAACAGGAAAACGGCAATTATGAAGCAACATGATGTAAATTAGAAGTCTTCTGTCAAAACTGTTATTCAATCAATTAAACGAATTCACCATTTTGATACAGTTAGGCAGTTAAGCCTGCAGTTTTGACACCCTGCTCCTCTGTTACTTTAGTTTCATCTCTAGATATGAAATCTGTGGTTTAATTCCAAAGCTGTATTCCAGCTCGATTTAAAAAAAAACCAACAAAAACCAAAACCAAAAGTACCATAACAACCTGTTTACAATCTCAACTGTATAATTCTAAGGGATTTGCATTTACATTTTTCTAAATACCACCAGTAAAAGTCTTCCAACAATACAGGCCTCAAAGTTTTGAAAAGTTTCTAACTGAAACAAGAACCAAGCCAGGCAGAAATTCTTCACTAATACTGACAGATCCAGACTCACAAGCCTCTCCAATTTCCATTGTTTCTAAAAAGTAGACACATTTAAAATATAATTCCAAATATCTGGAAACATCCATTTAAAGAAACACCAATTTCTAACTGTAATCTCACCACCTCCTCTGCATATACCATACATCACTGGGGTTCAGTAGTAGCTATCAATCTGAAATATCCAAGCGTCTTCTACTGTTTGCATCTACATGTACTAGAACACAAGATTTCTTAACAGCAACTGTACCAAAATGCAAGGCAAGTTGTTTTTGGAAAACTGCTTCCTTTCATAATCAATGTAATTTACTCCTACAGGAAAAGAAGCCTAGGTAGTAAAATGAGAAACCGAGGGGTATGCATCAAAGAAAATTATCATACTATACAGTATAATTGAACATAGTACAGTCACCAATTGCCAAGTCTGGCCAATTCACAGGACATTACTGTGTGAAGTTCAAAACAATGTCTGACATAATTATATGTATGATAAAGCAAGAATGGAGTATTTGAGCTCATCCTCCTTAATAACCAACATTAATTTGCAATTACCACAGTAATATTCAACTTAAGCACAGATCACAGAAACATTTGTGACTGTGCTTAAAGACTGGGTGTTTCTTCATTAATTTAAAAGCCAGGATGGTACCCAGTACCCACTTGCAACTTAGGTTGCAACTCTAGAGATTGTTCTGACAATTTTTAGTTTTGTGTACAGACATTATCTGACACAACGGGATATGCTGTAAGAGGTGGTGTTATTTAATAACAAGTTTCTATTTACTACCATAAGCCATAAGAAAGATACCCTGCAAGATGATAGAAACATCTCCGAAAAGCTTTAGATGCTAGAATTCAAAATGTTCAGCAACTCTTTCTTAACTCCAACTTGCTGCAAACAAAGCCGCCAATAGTTTATACTCTCACAGTACTCAGTACTTCAGCAAATGTAGTCAAGTACAATTTGTTTTCAACCATAGAGTGCAACTAGAGAAAAAGAAAAGTGCCTTTCATTCAAATTGTTCTGGAAGCCAAAAGCTTCCAAAGTGGGTGCCAGGCTACATCCTCCCAGAGGTCATTCAGTTACAGCAGAAAGGGCTTTCGTTATACCATCTTCACTTCTAATCAGAGCTCTACTTCATGAACCACGAGATTTTAGATCAGAAAATCCAATTTCTTAAACGAACACTTATAGCTCTCAAGCACCTTCCCCAAGTAAGAGAATCTGCAACTTTTATGCTACCACCTGGTTTAAAATAACTTGCCTAAAACCACCAAAGGTTCATAGAATCATACAATGCCTTGAGTTGGAAGGGATCTTATAAGTCATCTATTTCCACCCTCCCTACCCATGGGCAGGGACACCTTCCACTAAACCAGGCTGCTCGAAGCCCCATCCAACCTGGCTTTGAACACTTCCAGAGACGGGGAACCTACAACTTCTCTGGGAAACTGGTTCCACTGCCTTACCACCCTCACAGAGAAGACTAACTAACCTAAACCTACTGTTTTTCAGTTTGTAGCCATTCCTACTTGTCCTATCACTACATGCCCATGTGAAAAGTCCCTCTCCATCTTTCTTTCAGGGTCCCTTCACGTACCGGAAGACTAAAATTAGGTCACTCCAATGTCCCAGACGGAACAAATCCAGTTCTCTCACCCTTTTCTCACAGGAGAGGTGCTCCATGCCCATCTGATCATCTTCATGATCCTAGTCTGGACTCACTCCAATAGGTCGATGTCCTGCCTGTGCTGGGGACTCCAGACCTGGACACAGTATTCCAAGTAGGGTCTCACCAGGGAGGAGTATGGGCAGAGCTGGCTCCCTCGCCCTGCTGGCCATGCTGCTTTTGAAGCAGCCCAGGACGCGTTGGGACTTCTGGGCTGTGAGCATGAAACGCTGGGCCACGTCCAGCCTCTCATCCACCAGCACCACCAAACCCTGCTCTGCAATGCTGCTCTGCATCTGTTCATCCCCCAGCTTTACAAACCATGTTCACAGCCCATCCTGTTAAACCCCACTGAGAGACAATGTTCATCTGCTTTATTAAAAATTGAGACTACTATTTAGTATATGCCACATAGCTCAAAGCCATAACCCAAGTTTGGACTTCCCCTCTCCCTCAACCAGGAGAACATGGGACAAGCTGCATCTTCCAAAACACATGGTTTTTCAGGTAAGCCACAGGTCAGAGGAGACCTTAAAATTTCAACTGGAATGACAAAACCAAATAGAATTTCTGTATGTCTAAGTTACATTGTTTAAATAACAATTTTTTAAAAAAATTGGTCCTGTATTTGACCACACATTCTAATTTCTCTAGAAGAAATGATCTCTCTCTGATTTAGTAATAGCCATTGTATTGCTCACACTGAACATCTCAGCCCATAAAACTGCTGCCATTCCATACAGGAGGATGCTGCTTTTTTCTGACCTTTGGGGAAGCCTTGGAAGGCCTCTTTCAGGGGGATCACAAAATTTTAACTATGTCTTCAGCTGCTGGGTGATAATTATATGCTAATTAAAAGGAATGGGAGAGTCCCTAGAGGAGTCTGTTGGTAAAAATATATTTTTTAAATATGTCAAGGAGTGCCTAGAGGAGAGGATAAATGTGCCTTTTGGAAACATGGTATTTAATTAAATACACGAATACTGACTAAAACCAAATAGTTTAAGTGAAATGCTGAAAAGATTTGGCAGCGAATTACCTTCCATCTTGGAAGCTGCTGATCCTGTATCTGTTTTCATAAGCCATTTAAAAATAGAAAGCCTAATTTCCCTTCTTTATTCAGACAGAGCTCCCATGATCTTTCAACAAGAACTGCAGGATCAAATCAAATGATGAATCACGCACACTTGGGTTACATACCAAGGCGAACAGCAACATGGTCCAACACCCAGGTGAAAAAGGTCACTCTCAGCTCACTCACAAACTACAAATGCAGTTGAGGAAAATACAGATCTTCCTTAAACTCATCCTGCAATAATGTACGCTTCTTTCCTCTCAAGATTCACCTCACTGGATGCCAGTGTTAACTTGGCCAATGAGTGAGTCTCAGTTCAGTGGTAGGTCAGAAGTGATTTCCCACTGCTCCTGCAAAGGATGTCAAGTATTCTTCTTGCCTTCATTACCCTCCACCCAAAGTTTTGACAATGCTCTCAGGCACATAGTGAGACTCTTGGGGATGGCGCTCTGCAGCGTCAGGAGCTGGACTCGATGATCCCTGTGGGATCACCAGCTTATTCTCTGATCTGTCCTCACGGAACCTTATGCACAACTACTGCCACTGGGTTAGTGAAAGCACACAGGCTACTCAGTAAGGCCACTACGGGGTCCTCCAACCCTTTGTAAGAAAAATTTAGAATAAAAATTCCAGGGAACATTAGAGATTGCACAGCATTTGGGAATGGACTTGTGCTTTGTGTGTGTACATTGTTCGAAATAAATTACCCTCTCATCCTAATGGGAGTGCTGGTAACTAATGAAGCTATTCCAAGCTTTCTAAACTTTTCTGTTCCCCTAAAAAAGCACTTACAAAACCAATGAGAAACAGAAGGAGAGTTTAACTAGTAAAAGATTCTCTTAAGCAGGAAAAGCCATTCAAAAATTCCGATTTCTTACCACATGACAAGTCCCTTACACAATACTGTCTGTATTGAGTAAAAATAACTTTACTCACAACTTCCTCAAGCTATTTTTAAATATAAACATGCAATTCCATCACAACGAAATCATCTCATGTGTTAGTACTCAGTTATTAAAAAAGTAATAAATTAGTGATATAAAAGCATCAATGAAAACAAGTACGATAGAACATGACAGGGTTCTTCCAATGACGTTTATGGGAGGTCCTCCAACTTCTAGAAACAGAAAGGAAAACAAAAGATAGGAAGTTTTTGAATTATACACTCTTGACTAGATGAAGTTCAAAAATATGATAATTTTGGGCAATATTTTAAAAGCTGGTATCATAAAACTGTACACTCATCTTTCTAGCACACTGAGCTGCATGCCTAGGTAGCAGTACTACCCAGGAAGAGAGGGAACAGTAGAAGGCTCTCTGGAAAACACACATTTATTAAAAATACATAGATTGACAACACGAGAATATACACCTTCTAGTACATAAGCAGAATACCTATTTCTGAGCTTGCTACAATATCTGCCCAATTAATCAGAATATTTTAATATACAAAATTATCTCTTGTTTTGTCAACCAATGATTTAAATTCAAAAAACTCGTTGAATTACACAATCTTATCTGTCTTATAATAGATGTGAAAAGGAGTTTTTTAAAAAGTATTTTAACACAATATATTTAAACAATATATTTAGTTTAATACCCAAAGAAATTCAGCTCTGCAATTAGCTGAATTTTGAGGATGTGTCAGTGGTATCACTATTACCTAGACCAGACAGACAAGGATTGGCGAGCTCTCTGCTGCAATACCCTGCCACATTTAACTTTTCCAATAGATTCTTTGAAGACAAAGCAAAACCAGAACACAATGATCTACACCCAGAAAGGCTGAGGTACTCACCTAACTACCCTGTTCTGGGGCTTATGAGATGTGTTATAAAATACATTCAATTCACTACACTCAGTTCACTTTAAAAGGAGTTAATGGTGTTGGAGTCTGTTAATGGAGTCGTTAATCAGAGACACTCTAAAACTTGTGCTTATACAGAACAAAAAAAAAAATTAATCTAAGACACAGGTATATTGTGAGAAACAAAAGATGTACCCACAGTAGGAGATCTTGCTTGTTTCTGCACAAAACCGTGTTAATATCCCTCACCCCAATTCTCCCAGAGACTACTGCTGCTGGGGGTAATTACTAGAGGGGCAGAACTGGCAAGAAATGCCACTGCCGGATTCTCAGCTGAGGCAGCTTAACAGGAGTGTCATTTAGGGTAGTAGCTTTATCACCTGGATACATTCACTAAGACCTGGAATAAGACCAAAATTGCCTGCAGAGGGTAATAACTTACGTTCCCTGTCATCATCATTCCAATTCAAACCAGTCACCTAAGCTCAAAAGGCTCCAAAACTGCTTTATTGTTTACTTGCTTTTGATTTAGAAATGGACAACATCCACAGAGTGATTGAATCAGCTTATATTTTAAAAAAATTATTCCCTTTTTGAGCACTTTATTTTGACTTTGTGTTCCAGTTTATTTATAATAGTTTAATTCCTGTAAACTCATACTAGTTTTCCCATTCCTTCATTGGATTAGAATTGTAATGTTAGCCAGAAAAACAAGACACACTTCTTTCATCCTCTCTTCTGTCAGGATTTTTTTCATGTAACACTCCCAGACTCATACTGATACGCTAACTAGCAAAATAAAGTGCAGTTTTCATTCCCTTCTTTCTTGTGCAGGTTACACACTGCCAGAACTCTTAAGCTGTATTTCCTGTACGTAAACAACATCCACAGATCTGCCTTAAAATCTGGCTCCAGTTACAATCTTTCAAGTAATTCCATAATGACAGCTTTTCTACACCACTAACGAATAACAAACTGATTAATAACTCTAGAAAATAAAGATAAGATACATGCTGTGTTGCAGAGAGGAAAAACTAAGTGAAAAGGTTCAACATTTCAGAAGAACCCGACACAAATAACCTCCAACAAACCAAAAGTAGTAGGTATGATGACAGGGGAAAAAAAGTTAGCACTGCACCTAGCTGGTGAAGGTTCCCGCAGCATGCGTGATGGAAGAACGGGGGAGGAAAAAAGAGCTCTTAAAATGAAAGTGTTGTACAGACACAGGTCTATAAATCTGATTTCATACCCAAGTTCCAATTTAGTTACACACTATTAAAAATCAACCCTAACCTGATTTAATGGATACCCAAACAAGGGGGAAATTGGATTCCCCAACCGTAACCTGCCAGTGACACTGAGTGATACATAAAAGCAACGCGGCTAGTTCCTGTCCTTAATTCATAGCCTGTGCTTCAATTTCAAACCTGCCTTGGGTAAAGAAAAAAAAAAAAAAAAAAAAGAAGATGGAATGAAAGCTTACTGCAGATTTTGTGCTTTAAAGATTTATTGAGATAGGAAGACTAAACAGAACTGAAAGCACACACAGTAAACAGCACATAAGGACTTAAAAGAAAAACCACACGAAGAAACCAACCCAACAACAGCCGGTAAGTGGCAGACACAAGTTTCTGAACAGGGTGTCTGCTATCACATACAGCCGCTCATGCTCAGCCGGACACTCCCGTGTCACGCCAGTCAGCCTGCCTCGCGTCCTCCTAGGACTCAAGGGAAAATCCCCGGCTGCCGTGGAGCAGCGTTTCAGCACCTCGCTCGCCTAGTGCAAGTCATCAGCCCCTGAGAGTGCCTCAGAAACTGCGTGAAGGACTCAACTGCCCGGGGACCCCGTGAGGGGACGAGAGTGTCAGAGAGACGGAGAAGCGGAGACGGGAGGCCGGGCGCGCTCCTCCCGCCCCCGGTGCGGCGCAGGCAGCGGGGCCGCACCATGGACAGTGGCTGCGCCCGCCGCCTCCCCCTGCCCTGCGCCAGCCGCTGCGGCCGCGGCGGGAGGGCGCCCTGCCCGCCCCGGCACCCCGGCCTCGCCTCAACCCACTCCCCCGGCCCGACAGAAATGCCCCAATCGTAAATACCATTAAGAGGCGATGATCTGCGCCATCTGTCCCTCGGACTTACCGCCCTCTCCACCCCCGGCGCCGCGGCGGATACGAGCTCAGCGAGCACAAAGCGAACGGGGAACCCACCGGGTGCCCCGGCTCCGCGCCCGCTCCGGACACCCCTCGCCGCCGGAGGGGAGCCCCACCATCGCCCCGCGGGCACTGCCCCGCTGCCCCAACGGGATCCATTTTCTCGTCTCCCCGTCCTCCCCACACGCTCCCCGTCACTCCCATCTCGCCCCAGACCTCCACTTTCTGCACCCCACGGGGAGCACAACGCGGCTAGCGGTGCCCAGCGCAACCCCGCGACCACCTGCCCGGGACCCCGCCACTCGCCCGCCCCGAGCACCCCGGCGAGGCCGCCGGGGGGAGGCAGCAGCAGGACTTTCATAATAATGAATTAAACACTTCGGGGCCCGAGCCCGTCCCAGTGGAAATTCCCGTTAGCGGCAGGGGGTGGGGAAGCCCAGCGCCCAGGCGGAGGCAGATTAAATTCTTCCCGGGGAAGGGATTAGCGGGCGAGGGAGCCGGGGGTAGCGGAGGCGCAGGGACTGCTCTTTGCTCCGCACCTCTCTGGCACCCCAGCCCACCCCTCCTCACGCGGGGCGAAGGGGGGAATGGTCGCTCCGTCGCCCACTCCGGTAGTTTGTCCCCCGCGGCGAGGCCGAGCTCCCGTGCTCCCTGCCAGGCGCGCGGGTACCACTCGGCCCCCACCCCGTCCCGCGGCACCTGCTCTACCGAGAACGAGGGGGGATCGGCGCCCCATCACCTCTCGCGTCTCGGGACCACCCTCTCCCTCCCAGCCGGCCCCGGGCAGGAGCTCCCCCTCTCCCTCTCCGCGCGGCGCGGAGCCCAGTGGCGGGGCTGCCCCGAGCAGGTGGCTCTGCGCGAGCGGCCACGAGCCGCCTCGGGACACCCCGGCGGCGGGGCAGCGGCGGCTGCCGCCTTCCCCTACCCCCTCCCCGAGACCCCCACCACGAAGCGGAGCCTGACCGCCCCCCCCCGCCCCCTTTCCCTCCGACTCTCCCGCCTTCCCCGGGCATCGCCGCCCGCAGGGGAACAAAGAGCCGCAGCCCGGCCCGCTCCCCGCCGGCGGTGCTTACCTGCTGCAGGGCCGCCAGCAGCATCAGCGCCAGCGGCGGCAGGATCCGCGGCGGCGCTCCCGCTACCCGGCACATGGAGGCGAGGAGGGGCGGCGGCAGGGCGGCCCCCAGCAGTTCCGGAGCGCGGCTGGAGCCCGCGGAGCGGGGCGAGGGGAGCGGCGGGGAGGGTCGGGCAGCGGCAGCTGCCGGGAGCTGCGGTCGGCGTCTGCCCCCGCCTGCCGGAGCCGGCTGCCGCTCTAGCTCATGGGCAGCGATGCAGCGGAGGAGAGAGAGCGAGCGGGGGGCGGAGGATGGGTGAAACTCAGCTCTGGGTCAGCCTGCTTGTCTCTCTGCCGAACCCCCTCCGCGGTGCAGAGGGTGGGCAGGGAAGAGGAGGAGGAGGATGGGCGAACAAAAGGCTGGGAGATAAGAAAGAAGTAGTCGCTGCTGCGAGGCCGGTGCGGCGGCGGCTCTCCTCGGCCGGCTGCCTTCCCCACGCGTGGATCGTGCCCGCCTCGCTCCTCCCGCCGGTGCCCCCCAGCGAGCTCGGGCAGGCGGCTCCTCTCAGCGCCTCAGCCCAGGCACGCCAGCACCGCCGCTCCGCCGGCCCCAGCCCTGCTGCATACTCGCCCCGCACTTTCTCTCTCCCTCTTTCTTCTCCTCCCTCCACCCCTCCCCCTGCAGGCAAAGCCCTCCGCCGAAGCACAATGATAACAATACCCCAGCAGCCTCTGCCTGCCGTGCGCCTGTCTACGCACTCGCCCGGTGCCTGCCTGCCTGCCTGTCTGCTGCTGGCAGCTCCCTCTCCGCCTCCCGTCGCTCCCTGCCGGCCGCACGGCCAATGGGAACGGCACGGCACAGTGAGCGCCGGGGAAATTCGCCGCTGTGCCTGCGAATAGTGCTGCCCCTCCGCGGTCCCCGGAGAGCAGGCGCTGGGGCAGCGGGGCCGGCGGCAGCGCCCGTTGACCCTGCAACGCCAACAGCGAAAGAGCGGTGGAGCGAAATAAATTCCAACCCACACACTTGGTGTACTGCAATGGTTTGGGGGGCGACAACTTGCTGGGGAAGGAAGGACCCCGTCCCCGCCGTGCTCGGTAGGGGATAGTCGGTGCAGCGAGAAGCTGCGGGGGGCGCCGCTGGTGCCCAGCCCGGGGGCCGTGGGACGGCCCTGCCCGCCGCCCGGTGCTGCTGGCGGCTCGGCAAGTTCCGCTCAGCTGTTACTGCTTAGCTTTCCTCTTTCTTTTTTTTTTTTTTTTTCCTTTAGCCATCCTCCCTCCTCATTCCGTATATTTTTTTTCTAAACTACCTGCTGAATTTTATCAGCAAATGTTTTCAAAAGCTTGTCTGGGGCCGCAGTCCGCGGGTCCAAAAATGTCAGCGTGCGGAACGGAGCTGGGGAGTGCGGCTGAGCGAACAGTTACAGAAGCAAGTACCAGTGCTGGGTCATTTGCGGAGCTGGCACGGATTTTCGCTCGCCCACAGGTCAATCGGCAAAGTTGTTTTGTGTCCATGCATCAGAGCTTCCATCCTGGGACATAGTAAGGGGAAGATTTGTAGGCATTGGCCCCTAGACGATCTCATTAAGTGTTCATTCAAAATGGTGCATTATTTATTTTAAAGCATCTTTACACCTGAACTTGCAAGAAAAACATTCTTTCCCTCCCCTCCCCCCCGCTTTAGAAAATAATGCAAACCGTCATGCTCAATGTTTTGAAAGGAAACAGCGGATTTGCTTTTATATTTTTGTCGGGGAAAGGCGGGGTAAGTACGTGCTTTTACGATGCTGTTTTCATTAGCCTGGGAATTGAAAATAGCGGTCACTCGTGAGCTGCGATGCAGCTGCGTACCCAAGGCAGGGGAGAGGGAGAAAAGGCCCCGCAGGCGCGGGGCTGATGCGCGCCCGCCCGTGCCTGCAGCCGGAGCCGCAGCCGCGCCGCCCGCCGCCTCCGCGGGGCAGAGCAGGGCCCGGGCACCGAGCGAGCCAGACACCACCTGCAAGGCTTAAACACCAAATGAGACTCCGCCGAACACAGGCGGCCTCAACTAGAAAAACATCCCCCCCCGCCACCTCCCTCCGTTCCCGCCACCTCCCTCCCTCCCTTCCCGCGCCCTCTTTAAAGTTGTAGCCCGTGCAGTTGGTACTGATCCCAAGAGTTGTGAAGAACAATGAGAGAGGGAAACTACGGCTGGTCATGAGTTTCTGGATTAAAATTTAGCCGAAGACTGAGGGAAAGTAAGCAAGAAGGGCATAGCTGACATTTATATCCTGTTACAAGGACGAGTTTCCCGGTTTTGCACCTGACGGAGCATGTGTTAAGTCTTTTTAGCAATTCTGAAGAGAAATGCTTGGATTTGCTTATGAAACAGTAACTTTCCCTGAGTAACAGATTCCTGTTTGTATTTTCTGATAGGTAGGCTAAATATTAGCATTTACTAATGACTGTATTTGAGCCTTTATTCACTTTTACAAGTGTTTTACAGAATGCAGAACACACATTATAAACTACTCCATAAACCAGCTGTCCGATGAGAATAATTACCTGTCACCTAAATGAGCCTGGCCCTTCACATCCTTCAACCCATCCATCCCTAAAGGCCTGAAAAACTAAAGGCTCTGCAGCATATCTGGAAAGTTACCAGATCTGGGCTCTGGATGATGCTTCTTATGGTTCTACTGCTGCCTTTAAATATACTTGGCAGGAATAGTAATGCTGGCAGAAAAATTGCTCTCACCAACATCATTTTACTGAATCTTCTAGCCTTGAACAAGTTTGAATCAAGCAGTAGGCTTCCCTCATTTACTTAGAACCAAAAGTATTCTCTGCTTCATAGTTCCCTACTTCTGGTTATTGTGATAAAGAGATAAGAGAGCAGGGGTGGGTAATACCTTTTGAGGTATAATCTCTGCACCGTATCTTTTTATGGTGAGAGGCATTTGTTTGGGAGAGCAGAGCAGAGGAGAAATGTGTGTTGCTTCCAAACATGAATGACTCCTCAGGGAATCTTTCATCTGTAGCATAAGCCCAAGAGAACACCTTTTTTTTTTTCCCCCCCCTAATACTCTAGCATTAAGTAGGCATAGCTGGAAATTCAGAGTTAGTACTGCTACTAGGATGAGATCATCAACTTTTTTCATGTATATCATGCAAAAGTCAGCAAACAATGGCAATTTCTGGCCAAGATTCAAACAAGTGATTTAGAACCTCAAAGGGTTGGTCTCCTAATTCAGCCCCAGATTGCATTTATGACTGTGTTTTAACTAGTATGAAAATAGTGGACGTAAGTTAATGTTCAAGCTAGGAGATCTCAAGGGCTTCCAGAAAAACCTTGTTAAAATTCCATGATTGAGTTGAAGAGAGGATTAGGGTAATTCCCATGTTAGTCATGGAGTTGAGTCTCTCTTTCAACTTGTCCAAATTAATTTTCATTCCTAAGGTTCATAAAAAATCTGTAAAAAATGAAGGGTTTCAATTTGGAATATACTAGATTGCTTATGGCTTCAAATATTTTGGAAAAAGAGACCCTTTCCCTTGCGGGTCTATTCTTACATTTAATCTGCCAGGTACTGCCACTACTACTCCTCTCCTCAATTCAAATTATGCAAAATAAGTACTTTACTGACAGTTTTGGCCCTTATCTGACATTTATGCATGTGATTTTAGCAAGTTGAGTTACACTGCACACATGCACACCCCTGTTTGTGCATCTAAGTATTTCCAAGATGGAAGGATAGATGTATTGAGCGAAAGTACTAAAGGCATATTAGGTTTTGCCCAGTTTTCTTGTATTCTTCATGACATATGAAGAAACACTTTTGTTTATTTAAAAAAACCCCAAACCAAATCACACAATTAATGGGTCTGAGGGCATTCAATGCTTATTAACGCGTTTTATCACAATAGTGGAAAAAGCAGTGAGTGTTTTTTACTATGATGCAAAGGCTGCACACGCTTATCAGCTAATCCAGATAAATTCTTTTAGCAGAAAAGAAAGAAGCACTAACAAAAACAAAAATCCAACTTTTTAGGACAGTGCTTTTTAACTTGGGTTCTGTTGTCATCCTAAGACTCCAGATTTATTTTGAGTAGTCTGTGACAGGCAATGGGGAAAAGCATATATGTATATTCTGTATAGCAACTTCACACATGTGAAATTCCTAAGGGGAGGGAGATTTTTCTGAATAGTAAGACTGTTAGTTGTTGGCACCGCATGAAAATGATTTATTGTTTTAGGAAGTAAATAATCATGTATGGCCAAGAAGAATGCAGTTTTATGTTGATAGCATCATGTGGGTAAGAAAAACTGAGTGGCACAGATACTAAAACAGCTTAACTATTTTAAAAATTAGAATAATTTAAATGTTATTGTTAGTGCTGCTGTCTTTCTCTTACTTCAGTAAAATAAGTATGATACTGAACTATTTGGTCTGAGTGTTGGGTTTTTTTAATTTGCTTTCTCATGTTGATCACCTATGTGAACTAAAACCCCAATAAGCTCTAATTGTCATTTTATTTAGGGAAATATTCTCAGAAAGGGGAAAAAAAAGGTGATGTTAGCGGTAAGTAATATTTATTTGACTGTATCTTGTAATTTCTTACAGAATTTAACCAATTTATCCTGATGGGATTTTCTGGCCCTATGATTACTTAAGATGCATAGCTCTACATTTTGCTCCGGTTTCTTACATCAAGACAATGAAAGACATGGAAAGATAACTACAGCTGCAGCATTAGTGGGCTGCTATGCTCAGATTTGAAAGTCAGCTGGGTTAGGATAGAAGAATGTAGCGTACAGCAGTTCTGTTTCTCCTTTAGCAAGCCTCGGCAGCATTAACCTCTTTTTATTGAGATATACATATATGTGTCTGTGTGTGTGTGTGTATATATACGCATACACACACATATGTGTGTATATATATATATATATGATTTGTAGAAAAGGATTTTTTTTCCCTTTTCTGATAGCTAAATTGTACCTCTCATCATAGTTATATTTCTATTAATTGCTAATGAAATTTGTAAAGGATTTCTCTACAGAGAAGAAGCCGAGCATATGTAATCCAGATGTGATACAATATATTTGCATATTGTGTAATTGGCTTCATGTTTATACCCTTAGTGTGAAGATCTGGGATCAACATATTCAAGCTGATTGCTTGTAATTCGTTCTTCAAGGAATCTCATTCAGCATCACTGCCCACTGCCTGCAAGGTGTTTGGCATGGAGAGTTTCTATTGAAAATCAAGATAGAGACCTTCTGATCAGCATAGCATCTCTCTCAGTAGGATAGCTTAAAAAAAAAATAAAATCTTTTCCAGAACAAGGCTTTAATCATATGGTGTGATAAAGGATGATCGACTTGTAACTGATGATCGACTGAAAGGATGATGACTTCTAACAAGGGCGTATGATGATTTCTAATCTCCACAACAGAAAGTTTTAGAATTTCACAGAGCTGCTTCATATTGATTAGGCCGGTAGGAAGAGGTGGACTTGCTTCTTAAAAAGCTATCTTCAGTGAATACTTTTTATTATTTATAGTTTGAAGTATTTCCTTTTTCTTGATTGGCTTTTCAATGATATCAAATAATAATTTTATTGTCTTGGATCAGAAGTCTCAACTTGTTCCTGATGCATGCAGTCTGCAGAGTCCCAGACTCCCTCTTTAGCCATAACTAGAATTCACTGGTGTGAATGAAGCTGTTGACTTCTCTAAAGAAGTATGTATGTAACACCTACAAAAAACAAACAAAGAAATTTCCATAAGATAAATCTTACTATTCCTGACTTCTAGGTAATAAAATTTAAGAAATTGTGACCCTAGTTGTTTGCAGTAAACAAGCATGGATAGATAATAATTTAATGAAATTTTAATAATTTACTTTAATAAAATTGTAAGAGCTGTCATGTGGATTGTCACTTTCAGCATTAAATAGAACTTTTAACACCTATAGTTAGATTTGCCTAATATTTTCTATCACCAAATCTTATTTTCCTTTACTATAGTATTTCCTTTACTTTTGTTAACAAGTTTCAATTCTCTGGACTGGTTGGCTCTTTCAAGCCAAGTGCTTTTTGAAAACTTCAGAAAAATCCTTTGTCCTTTTAGAAGAATGAGATCAAGGAAAATATGTAGTTTTGTTGAAAAATTCTTGCTGCTGTCTCAGGGATTTTACTCCAGGCTCTGAAGCATAGAACTTAACTTTGGGAGAAGCATGATTCTTATGTTGAGGTTGTGCCTTTTTCAATTGCTGTTAAAGTTGGCCAAAATCTGGCATTTTTACAGATCTGAAAGTTATGTTGTTATAGTTCAGAAGAGTTTCACAGCTATATCCCCTGACAGATCCATCTGCATCCAATATACCTCCTATTCCTCCAACAACCACTGTTTTGCAAAAATTCTGCAAAAAAGCCATCTTCATAGAACAAGTCAGTGTCCCTTATTGTGAGAATGGAGGAGATGCTCTGGAATTTCCAACCCTTTCTGTTGGATTAAGCACGGGAGAGATGGTAGGGACTGTCTGTATTCGTGAGTTTGTTGCTCCTCTTGAATGGTCCCAACAGCATAGGGGAAGAGCTGGATCTGATTGATGTATCAAAGGGTAAGCTGAAGGGGAGGGTTGAGACACTGCTTCTCTTGGGTGCAATACTGGGGAAAAAAATGTAGTGCTTAAAGACTTCCTCAAAAAACAACAGAAACATATGGATTCCTCTATCCAGTGAGAAAACTGTGTTGTCGGTATAAACCGTAGATACATGTTGGGGTGCACTATGTGCTGGAAGAGAGATAGGCCCTGAGGGCCGGAGACAGAGCCTCTTTCTTGGACCTGGAGGTGACCCTGGGAGTGCATCCAGGTCACCGGGGATGGGCTGAGAGAGGATTGTGGGTTTGTGGACAGTGCTGGACCTATGGGAAGTGATAATTGTAGTTTGTGACCTTATAGGATATTGTTTACCTGTTACCATAATAGGTAATATCTGTGCAATACCCAAGGTGATTGGGGGACACTGTGGTGAACGTCTTTCCTGTTTATATGATGCGATATCCTGTTAGGTGCTGGTATTTAAGGGAATTTCAGGTGCGCAAGAAACGGCTTTGCGCTTTTCCATCTTGTGTGCGGAGTCCATGCCCTTGCGTGATTACTGCAGATACACTTAATAGATACCTTCCTTTCTCATGGATTATAATAGTGATAATTACGTTTCCCATTGGAAACCTGAAGGTAGAATATTAAATAGCCCAGAATTGTAATATAATTGATATGCTGTTGATACCCTTTTCTGATTCAAGGAAAGAAAGTGCAGTTATGAAAACTGCGTTTTTGGTCACAGTCAATGTTCTCAAAAATTGCAGAAGGATTCAGGAAGTTTAGAGCAGTTAGAAAGTTAGGGAATTGTGGATTCAAGCATCTGAAAAATTGTTTTTATTGACAAGTAGATTAATAAGAGTGGTTCTCTTATTAAAAGCATTTACAATTTGTCTGCAAAAATTTAGTCCAAGTTAAAATTAGACACACAGTGAAGTAGCCATGCAGAAATATTTTACATACTTGCAGAGAAATCTGATGATTTTAAAAAATTCTCCTGCTTTTTGAATCATTTTTACATTAGTAGGACTCAAGGATGTATTTCATCTTTAAAATGACATTTTGGAGATCTTCTATGTATTTTGCAGCAATGAAAGCCTAAATCATCCCCAAATGCTGTCTGAATTTACATGACCAGATCATTAACCTGAACTTTACAAAGTCCTTAAAGATTTATTCATAAGAAAGAATATTCTCCCTTGGTGGCATTAGACCCTTGGCAACCTGGAGTCTTGGGTTTTTGTCCTCACAGTGCCAGGTATGTCCTGTGAAAAGTCTGATCTCTGCAGGCACAGCTGTGTCTGCAACTAAGCTCTTCAAACAAAACGACCAAAAAAAAGGCTTTTTTCCTATAGAACCATGGTGTGCTACTGCTAACAGCTGCCCACCTTGTCTCTTCCCAAGAGGTCTCCATGCTCAGAGCTGAGGGGAGCGTGTGCTTGTACCCCTCCTCACCAGTTTGTTGGCTCAGCCGCTCCCACAGCAACACAGCTGAGTGCTGCCCCCAGGTAGCTGCCAGGCAGGGGATTAGGAAGTGGCACGGTGACTCTGAGGCCAAGGAGCGGGAGAGTTGTTTGGATTAAGGTGTTAACAACTGTCATGGCAAGATGAGACGCGGCTGCTTTGTCAAAGCCCTAAGTCTACGTTCTTCCTGCTTATAAACACCCCTCTGCTGCTTCTCACCTCGGGATCAGTGGGAGTTCCTGAGGGCTTATCATGTTTGAGAGTTGGTCCATTTTTTTTCCAGAGTCTTAAAAAAAGTATTTAGGAGGTGAAATTAAGGATTTTTTTTTTAACTGTAGCCTTAATTTATTTTCTGTGTTAAAGATCACAATTCAGTGCATGTGCAGATTCTGAAAACAACTAACTAGCTAATTAAAAAAATCTATTACTTTAGTTCTTTGGCTTTAAAATAAAATCTCTTTTGCTCCACTGCTAATGGATCATATTCATTGGTTTTTTATATTTTCTGAAGTCAGAAGGGGCCATTTTAATAATTTATTTTGACTTCCTCAAAGCACAGGCTTAAAAATATTACCTAGTAGTTTTCCTAACAAGGCCAAGAACTTGTGGAGAGCAAGGGGATGTTTTTGAGGCAGACTTAGAGTGACAGAATCCAACGCAAGTCTTGCTACAGTTACATTTTCCCAGTGAATGCGGTTCTTCTGTCAGAAGTCTTACTTCACAAGTCAGGGACAGACACTTTTTCCACCTCATCCTTTCTTTGAACCACTGTGGAGAGGGTGCAGTATGAGCTGCTGCTACAACCTCATCTGTTCACAGCTCCTGAGCTGCAGGCAACAGCAGGGAGCTCAGCATGGACTAAACACCTGAGTGTTCACTTTGATTTGCTGAGGGATTTTGCATCCAGTGCTGAGCTTTGTGCTACTGCAGTGGTACCTGCTTTGCACCATGGCTATTGCATAGCCAAGAATAGTTTTTTGGAGAAAAACAAATAAATACTGAAAATGCTTAAATGTCTCACAGGGTTTGTAGTCAGGCATTCTTTATACATGCCTGTGATTTACCTTCAAGTTGTTACTTTGGAAATGTCATGTATCCTAGATTAAATGAAGAAAAGTATAGGCTGTCTTTTGACATCATATTACATAAAACATTACTGAAGAAGTTGCTGCCTAAACTAGATATTTATTCTTTTCTACAAAAAAATCCAAATTTCGTTTAAAAAATGCTGGTGATGGAGAGTGTGATGTCACCTGTGCTAAGTTGTTCCAGTGGATGGTTACCGTTCTCTTTAAAAATGTCGCAGATTAATGTCATAGAATCATGGAATGGTTTAGGTTGGAAGGGACCTTAAAGACCATCTAGTTTCAATGCCCTTGCAGTGGTCAAGGACACCTTTCACTAGACCAGATTGCTCAGAGCCCCATCCAACCTGGCGTTAAACACTTCCAGGGAAGTAATGAGTAAGCTACCTTTATCTAACTTGTCTAATTTCTAGGCATTCACTCTTGCTCCTTTTGTCAGCACTGAAAGAGTTAACTTTTTCATGTGTCTGTTCACAGTATTGGATCTACAGACCAGTTAGCTTTGATAAGTTGAAGCTTTTCCTCATTAAGCTAACTAAATCTAAGTCTTTGAGTATTTCATTAAATACATAGTTCCCAATAATTTAATAAATGTTCCAGCTCTTCCCTGACCCTCTAATTTTTAACACGCTGCTTGAAATACTGGTACTAGAACTGCACTCTGTGTTTCACCAGCAGCTGCAGCCATTTGAAAAACAGAAGTAATACATGTACCAGACTCCTACTCAGTGCTCCCATGTTAGCAGATACAGTGATCATATTAACCCTTGCATCACACCTTTGGTTACCAGATGACTCCCAGTCAGAACCAGTTTCCCAGAATAGTATCCTTTCCTGAGAAACACACCCTTCAGTATTTGTTCTTGGGCATCTGACTTTTACAGGAACAACCCTCATTTTCCTTTGCACTGAAGCTTTTGTAAATACATTCTTTGCAGTTCCACTCCTGGCAGTCTTCCACTTCCATCCCACGCTCATCACTTTACATCTTTCCGTATTCTCTCCTGACACTGATTTGGAGTCATCATGACCAGATTGCCTTTGCAAATAAATATCCTTGGGAAGCCAGGAGTGCTGATAAATAATGTTGAGTTTCCATATCCATTAAAGCAGCCATGTCCCCTTTGATTCTGCCTGAATTTATTGTAAGCTTCTGAAGAGAAGAATGTGTAATCCCACCTGGAGATGAGTCAGTAAATTGTAAACACATACAAGATTTTCAGAACTAGTAAAGAAATCTCTCCAAATACGGATCCTCGTGTCAGTGCCTAAGAAATGTCGACAAAAGAACTGAAGGATGACAAGAACAGAAGAGAACTGATGATGATGAATGTACCACAGTTGTGAGGAGCCTGGATCTTGGTTGCATCAAACCAAAGAGTTATACAGTGTTTAGTTATCCATCAAAACCACAATTGATATGATCCATGGCTGTAGCATTGCACTGTATGCACTAAATTCCAGGCTTTGGGGTGTTTCTGTCATGCTGCAGCTTGCATAAAGGTGGTATCTGTTCTCCATTGAGAAGCAGACATCTCTACAGGAAAAGAAAGAAGAAAAGATCTGTTTGGGGGATTATTATATTTGCTCTAACAGAGCCATGAAGAGGCATCTGAGAAGCAAATAGCTTCTTATGCTAGGACCAAGGGATCAGACTGGATAAAAAGAGTCAGGAAGGGGTCAAAATGAAGAAAATGAGTGGAAAAATTACACCAATGGAAATCTTCAGCAAAAGGCTGGGCAGCACGGCCCCAATCTTTGCTGCTGTCACTGTGGGGAGCACCCTTTCAAGCACTGGCCGTAGGACCTTCCCACAGCAATCACTCAATCCTTCTTTCCTTCCTTCTGAATAAAACAGTCCTTTCCACACATCCTTGAGAGAAATTCAGCATTTAACCTTAAGTGGGCCAAAAGCATTTTCCAATTTTAAAATAAGCAAAATTAAGCCAAACTATTATTTTTTTGCTGTCTGAGGAACACAGAGAAAGCACCATATGCTGGGGAACTGAAAATAAATCAGATATTCCCTAGTGAGGTGTGAATTCTCAGCAACATTAATATCTAGATTATCCAGAGAACAGATTTTCTTTTGGACACTGTTGAAAATGAACCTCAATTCCTGGCAATGTTGATGTTTCCGCATTAGTATTAGTGGACGTTCTGTAATAACTGATGAGGCCCTGCGGCAACATGAAAAAGTATTTTGTCCTGTAGATGAAGATTTTGGAAGATGAAGGCTTGAAACCTTGTAAAGGTTAGTCATGTACATCCCTCTGCGAGTCATAATGGAATCGGGAATTCAACTGTCCAATGCAGTTCATAGGGAGCCTGTTGCTCCTCTTCCATGAGCCAGATGACCATGACGTCTGAAGGTACACCATACTGCACAGTGGTATCCATCTGCTATAAAATTCCAGTTGCATAGGCACAGCCTATTTGTATAAATAAAATTTATATACACAGCATTATTCAAGATTTCTTCAAGTGTCCTGAAAGCAATTCAAAAACAGGAATGGCAAAAGTAATGGATGTCAAAAAATCGAGGACAGTGTTAGTCTGAGTCAAAGTTTGAAATTCTTTTCTTCAGGGACTATCCTTCACTGAGAAAAAAACCACAACAGCACAAACATGTAGTATAGAGGTATGTGGTGGAACACCACACCATAGTGCATTTTCTCTTACGGAGTGGTGCATTTAAAAAAGCAATTAACATTAAAATAGTTTCATTAACAATGAGACTACTCTAAGCTGGTGCCATAAAGTGACACAGACCCACTTGGGTTTGATATTGCTAAATTGCTGTGCTGAAACTGATTTATGGTTTTTAATTGACCATCTTGTGTATGGTCAGTTACAGGTGCGGCCTCAGAAAGGTGTATGGGAAACATTTCTTCAGATGATTTTACTTGCTATTGTTTGCTAAAACCTGTACCAGGAAGTATTATAGTACTGAGAATGTTTATTTTATTGACTGCCATGGCTCTCCCCTAGCTCATTCTTGTCTAAAAACTGGGCACAGCCCCATAAACCACAGAAGTACAGAATCAAGATTAAAATTAACCTCAGTGCCACTAAGTGAGATCATTTAAGCAGTCGGAGTCAGCGTGGTTTTACACCAAGTACTGTTACAAGGCAAAATCCTATTGACTAGAATTATGTCAGTGTTTAGTGCAAAATAATGTACATTATCCTAGCTATATGAAGTTGTGATGGAGCATGGTGCCAATACATTTTAAGAACACTTTGCACAGTCCTAGCAAAAAATTTAAATATCACCAGTGTCAATTGAAGGACAGCATTCATTTTCTTGATGTCATGCTGGGTCTGAAGAAAACACCTAATGCAAAATATTGAATATGATATCAATGAAGGGTTTTGTTTTGTTCAAACCGAAAGGAAATGAAATAATAATACTGTTACCATGAGGCACTTCACCCAGGTAATGATTCATCTAAATCCAAGATAAAATAAAAAAGACCAAAAAAAAAGCTCACTTTAAAAAATAAAAGAAACCAAACCCATTTACTCTGTTCGTGTTGGATGGAAGAATCAGAAATAGAACTCTGGTGAGCCAATACAGTCATCTATCTACACAACCATAATAGTTTTATAGATCTCTAACCATGTAACAATCAGTTCTGTTATTCTTTATTTGTGGAGAAATGCATGAAAAGAGATGAGGATATCTCCTTAGTCTTTACAGAGCAAATAAATCTCAAAATAAATTCCCAAAAAAAAAAATTGCGTTATGCTAAAGGCATTAAGCAATATCTTTTTAAGTGTCTTGCCAACAGTTCAAACATGGAACTAACAAAACTACTCCTGTAATCACCATAAAAATTAATAACCTTGAAGCTGGGAAGGTCTCAGAGCCTTGGACAAAGGAGTCTGCACCTGCCTTACATTGTTACTTTATGACCAAATTTTTTCAATTGGTAATACTCTATTATAAAAGCTTTAAGTGTCCTTACATGTTGAATCAGGCACTGTATAGGGAAAAAAATCAGAAATTTTGAATCCCCTGGAAATTAGGCACTGGGATGACAGTTTCTTTGAAACAGAAGAAGCCTACTCTTAGGATGAACTGGGTAATAAAATCCACAGGTCACCAGAAAAAAAGGAGTGGTGAATATTTTGAGCATATTCTAAAGGGTCACATTTGAACCCTGCTTCTCCTTGGTGAAGCCCAAGTAACGTTTACTTCTGGGAGTGAGTCCGTGGACTTCTATTAAATTTCTTCTTCATATTTGTCATGACCTGAGAATCTGCCATTCTTCTGGCCTCTACTGCAGGGAATGAACAACGTGCCCTCTACTGTATTGCACTTTAGTTACCCTTTAGATGCTCCTTCACTTGCCTTAATCCTCTGTGTCCAGGATTTATCCTAATTCCCTGAATTCAGCCTAATTTTCATTCAACTCCATTGAAGGTATCTCTTACAGTCTGAGCAAATGTTGCATGAGGAACTCGCTGCTACGTTATTAAACAAATGCAGCCAAGGTGATTAGACTAGGACAGCTGGCTGGTGTTGAAATTCTTGTTTTAAAGGTTCCTGTAGTTATTTTTTTCTTAATCAGTCTAGAAGCGACATGTTGCTATAGACAATCAATTTGTTTACAGCAGAAGATAAAGTCTAATATTTTTTATTCAGTGCTCCAGCCATTTACATGTGTGTGTATGAATTACATACTGTACTCACAAAAAAAAATAAAATTGAAAAAGCACAACATGAGGCAATTTTCATAAAAGACTAACAGTGCTGACAGTAGGTGTCCTTTTAACTGAAGACTTTTTTTTCTTCAGGTCTCTTCAGTAAGAGGGTATGTTCTTTAAAATAACAAAGTTAATTGTAGCTAGCACTGAAATGATAAATAAAAGATTTGACTCTCTACAGGAGGCTATTTTTTCAACTGATGAAAGGAGAGAGATGTCTGACAGAATAATAGGATTAATTTTAAAAACATGCTCAGCTTTGGACATTATGTCCAAAAGCAATGACATGATTACTGTTGTCTGTAAAGAATGTACAAAAGTTTAATTTTAGGGAAAACACTGGAAATGCTAAGACAGTAGGCATTTGATTTGCTGTGATGACTTAATAGACAGTTTAGCTACCTTTCAAATAGATGGCTGACAATTGAAAAGGGTGCATTTCAAATAAGTTGTCGGGATTTCACAATCTCGGCTTCTACGGGCTTTACTGGAAATGGTACTGTTATTATCTTTGGTAACAAGTCTAAGTTTTCTTGAGTCAAATATTTTGCATGCCACTAACTTTCCCTGTCAAGCAACATGGGCAAGGAACACACAACTTTACCATACTGATCTAAAAGGAAAAGTTAATCACATTTTATTCAATTTTCTTTGAAAGTGAGATCCTGATCACCTTGAAATTAGTTTATTTTCAGACAATTTGAAATGGTATTTTGTTACATGAACACACAGCTGTCTGAAAAGAAACTTTTACATGTTTATACACTGAAGCTGGATAAAGATAATATAAGAAGCTATTTTGAATTTCTTGACCTTCGCAGATTGAAGTTTCAACTTCAATCAGTGCTAACACAGTTTTTTTTCTTCCCTCCCCTTTTCACAATACAATAAAATTTTATTTGAATATTGTAGTGTGGGTTATAAAATCTCAGAGAATTGAAGTGGCAAGTCTCCAGGATCTGACTGTGCTAAGGGAAGAGATAAATTACCTTTCTTGAAGAAGAGAGTGATTGCTTCATTTTTAAAACCTTTCTGCTATTAGGAATGAAAAACAAACACTTGGATTTTGGTCTGTGACCTCCCTACAATGTCCATGAAGGGAATCACATAAATGTCAACTAAAGCAGGCCCTCACCTAGCATGGGGTTTGAAACAATTTCCAAAGAGAGTGGGGGCTTTACCAGCTCAAAGAATAACATTTTTGAAAGACATTTTGGGGACAGGTGTATTATTATGCTTTACAGTAACTGAACTCTTCCAACTTTTGTTGTTTTAAGCAAAAGAAATATTAGGAAGGTTTTAGATTAATATTAATATGACTTTTACCTCTGAAACAGAGAACATTTCTAACATTTTAAAAGTAAATAAAGTATGCTTAGAGGAGCATTCTTGTTATACCAGAAGTACACTTTTAAGCAAACATATTGTTATTCTACAGGATTTGTCTGTCTCTTTCTATGTAATAACAGAGTTCTAACATTAATAAGAAGAAACCTAAGTAATATAAATACCTCTGCTTAGAACATTAGCTGCAATACTAACAGTCCTTGTCATTGTTAAATTTTAAATCTTCATTGCCAAATGCACATGAGACAAAATAAATAATTTTGTGTAACTGCAGAAACCTTTCTCCCCCAGATTCCTTTCTTTTCCCCTCTAAGACTTTTTCATGCTATTTTAGTGGTAGCATAACACGTTAACGTCTTTATGCTGCAATTTGCTGATATGAAGTTCCATTGTACATGTTAATATAGGAATGCTACAAGAAAGTTGCTTGATCTTCTTCCAGGTTTTAAATACCAATTTTAAGCAGCAATAGTCTCATTCACTAATTGCTGTTTATTTCTTACATGCTGCTGTATTTTTCCTTTTCTTATTTTCTCTCTCTACCACAGCAGTCTTTTTAATTGCAGCACAATTTTTCATTCTGCTCAGGTCAGTTTTATTTCCCTTCTTCCCCCAGCTTTAACAATATTTGCACAGAAAAATACCGAGTGCTGTGTTATTTTTGGCTTTCGATAAAAGTAGGAAATATATTCTAGCTTTGCATTAAAACTAAGGTTAAGTAGTGTTAAAAGTAAGGTGTGGACCAAAACTGAAAAAAGCTGCTTAGCTGCTTAGCTAAAATGCTGGGTTTTTTTCAAGGGGTCTTTTTCACATTCAAAGAATAATTTGCAGTGATGCAAATCTGCAATCTCATTCCTAAAGAAAAAAAAAAATCAGTTATCCTTTTCATTAACAGATTAAAAAAAGAAGCAAGAGAAAAACCTATGGGTTTTTTCCCCATTTCCAAAGATGGGAAATTGTTCTTGTTGTAGATGCTTTAAACCTGAAACAGCCATAATGTTCTAGCCTCTAGCCTTTCCTTCAACTTTGCCTCTTAGATCAAGAAATAGAAATGAAAACATTAATGAAGGTTTTGCTTTTAGTGCCCAGACTTGGGATCTCTTCAGGCATCCTGGAGGCTTTTCTTGAGCTGCTTAATGCTTCAAGGGAAAACTGTAAGTTTCCTTGTACTGTCCTAGTGTTACCAAACTGAACTTTAATTAGGCTGCATGTACTTCAAGGAAAGAAGCCATCATCTCACTTTATGCTCTGTGTGTATCTATGCGTTCATAGCAAAATTAGATCTTCAGTCTGATCCAAGTCTAAAAATTGGTCTCAAATTAGCAGGAAAAAAGCTCATATTCACTAAATGTTCTGTGTTCATTCTCTCTCATCAATTGTTTTCTTCTCTGCACAGTTTTTTCTCCATCTTTCTCTATTTCCTACACTGTATTCATAAGGCAGTGAAATGTCAAGGTACTTAAACCAAAATAACTCAGCATTAGATAAAACAACAACTAAAATCGTGAGCTGATTTTCCCCTCCTCCCGCTCTTCTTTATATTAATGATGGTTATAAAAGACTGTACAAAATTTCCATGGAAGGTGGAACATAAGTGCAGCTTAATAATGAACTTTGCAAAACGCCTTTTGACATGCCTTTATTACTGACACTGCAGACCAGGCTCCTGCTGAGTTCAGGGCTTTTTCCTTCTGAGCACTATGTAAACAAAGAAGCTTTATGCTGCACAGGGGGAGTGAAAGTAGGAAGTTATTCTTCATCTTCAAGAAGGATGGTGAAAAGGGACTGTGTTCGTTCTGTTTTCAAGAGTATCTCTGGCCTGATAAGATTTGACCTGTAAGACTGATACTACAGGAGATGTTACAGTTGAATGAACCTGTTAAGACAACCAAGAAAAGGATCCTCTGTAAATTGAGTAGGTGCTGTCCTGTGTATTCCTGTGTATTTTCAAATTTCAAAAGTCCCAAATTTTAGAAAAGTTAGAGTAATAACAAGACTTAATACAGGACTTTCCAGCAGTCCACTATTACATAGTACTTGAAATAAATGTTGATTTATGTTGTTGTAGTTCTGATAAGTACTTACATTGCAGTTATTTTTGGAACACTCTGATGAGGTTTAAATAAAAACAGACAACTTGGAACTGCCATAGAAACATTTATTTAAAAAATAACTTGAATATAAATCCATATAAAAAGCTTTCGGTGACTAAGTGAATAAATACAGAAGAGCACCCATAAAGAATCTTGAAAACCTCTGCTACAATTTTGTATTAGTTTGTTGTAACATTTATGTTAAATAGGCCACTTTAATCTGAGCTCTTTAAGTTATACATGAGCCTGTTAGATCTTCAGTTCCTCTTCCATCTTCACTCCACATACCTGCTATTTAATGTAAGTGTAGAAGATTTTAAAGTTCCTGTTTCCCTTTGTTCACAGGACTGGAATAGAGGACAGGTTTCCATCACAGAGAAGAAAGAACTTTTATAATGACAAAACAATTAAGTTAATTTTCACAATTGGACTGAAATATCTTGTTTTCTAATTGAGAAGGTATTAGCACCTTCAAAGCACTGAAGTCTCCCTTTGAATCATTCTTCCCGTCTCATCACCAGACTTGTCAGGGATTTTGTTGGCATGTACGCAGCAAATGTAAATGTTTAAGCTGGAGCTATGGCGTGGAAAGCATGGTCTGAAGGAGGTAGATGTAGAGTCTAGAAATTTCTATCAATTTGTCTTACTTTGTGAAGTTGTAAAGATAATTAAGTCACAGGACTTGTCTTAAAAATAAGCCAATATTGCCTCTGTACAAGCACACATTCTCACATCTCTCCTAGTTTTCTGTTATGCAGTACAATTTTACAGAAAAATATTAGTCGTAAACAGCAAACGACTGGATCAAAAATAGACACTCTTTCCTTCTAAACTTGAGGCAGGATGAACAGCAAAATTATTCTCCTTTCCACTTTCAGTATCCTCTCACACGGTCCATAATGTGATCAGAACTCCTCTCTCTTCAAGTTTCACAAGTCATGTTTTTCAATATAGAAATTAATTTTTAAACAGAGCAGCAATAAGATTTCCTTTAAAAAATATAAAATCCAGACATTTTTCTTGAATTGTTGATTTTTTAGTGTTTTAACTTAATGATAATTGATTCCTAGAAGATTTATTTGCTTAGAGAACTTTTTATCATCAATGCTTCAGTGGCCATTTTGCTGTTCTGGCTGCTGCCAATGTATCATGGACTTCTCTGTACTGGCTGTCCTGTCACATGCTGTTCAACCATTGCCAAAACCATCTTCACATTTTCCACTAATAGAACTGCAGTAGAGAGAAATTGTCACGTTTATAGTGTTACTAGAAATAATAACCCTTTAAGACTTAATATACTAAAAAGGCAAATAAAACAGCATCCCTCAAGATGGCTGAGGCTGTGAAACTCAGTTCTGAAGACTATTTTTTCTGTACATTGCTTTTGCTTTCAGACGTTATTGTCACTTCATCTTGTACTGAAGAAAACTTAAATTGCTCAACAACAAAGTAAAATTTAGGAGAATTTCTAACTCATAAAAGAGATTAAAGTACACTCAATCTCAAGAACATTTGTTATAAAGCCAGCTTTACTCACGTCTTTTGCATCCTTCCACCCACAAAAGCAACTGTAAAAACTGAATTTTGTATTAGTCTGGGAAAAGAAAACCGCAAAACCAAAATCGTTGGTATTTGGAGATCAGGTAGGTGTGCATAATAACTTTTTCTATCTATCTTTTTTTTTTCTAATGATGCAGAAATGCATCATTTATATGTTGACATGACCCGAAAAGTTCTTATACTACGTGAAGGAAGGGGACTTGAGGAGGTAATCTGTTCTCAGTGGGAAACATAAGATGCGTGATCTCTAGGGAAGATTGCTGAGGGGATGGAAGGGCTCAATTTCTTGCATTAGACAGCCCCAGTTGTATGTGTCATCTGAAGAGGGAAGCGTGGTGCCTCTATCAGCTAATCTGCTTCTGTGGGCTACCCAGCGGTGCTGCATTCTGCATTGAGAATCAGCACTGAATCAGCACTGAGACTGCTCTCATATCGCACCATTATCTCTCTACCATGAAGGTCTTTGCATCTGATGAGCTTAACCTGAGGTATTTGTATTATTCAAAACCACTCTGGCAAGTAGCTCTCAGAAAGATGTTTATGCATTTCCCACGAAGTTTGAAATTCATGGACTATGTACAAACTAGCCCAGGTGTCTTTTAAGTATCTGGCACAGAAAATCCAAGCATGTTCTTATGATTGCATGACTAACTGTGCTTTAGATCCTGCTAGGATATCTATTAAGTGACAGGCTTGTTTTCCCTCACCCATCACAGAACATGAGGCCTTGGAGTCCTATAGCTCTGTATTCTCAGCTATGTTGGCATTATGGACCCAGTTATACCCAGCAAAAGCAAAATCTTCCCTGTCAAAGAGCCTATGATCAGCACACTAGCTAAAAAGTACTCAACTTTAGGCGTTTATTCATTCATTCATTCACTCAAAGAACACAGAAAGGCAGGAAAAGGATAAAAGGTTAGGCATGTACCCATATTTGCTCTTAACTACCACTTAGACTTTGCTTTCAATGCTTGATAAACCAACGTGCACACAGTTCTGGTCTGGGAAAAATAAACTGAGCTTCTGCAGTGTGCTTTATTTAGCTAGGTGTAACTGCAGTGATATAGTGACAGCCTTAGGTCAAGAGGATTAAACTGAGCAATGCTTACAGCTGCTCATCATACTGTTTCATCCAGGTAGTGGATGTACATTTGGCTGCCTCTAAATCTTAGAAGTAGGAAGTAGGTTAAGCATCCCAACTAGAAATAACACAGGAGGACGTCACTCCTAGAGAACCCAAGCCTGAGTTTTAAATCAGGAAAAGTTGTCTTTGGAGTTCCACTGCACAGAATCAGTCCTGCACAACCTTTTTCTTTTAAACACCACGAAATCTAAATGTATTATGCAAAGGAAGAAAAAAAAAGGAGGGGGGGGGGGGGAGGGGGGGCAGTGGGGATTGAAATCTTGCTATACATATTTGGTATGCAGGAAAACTGCAGTATTTTTAATGAAACTAGGATATTAGATGGTGGACTGAGTTCAGTTCTAGGTGTAAAAGCAGAAGAATGTAATCCAGAATTTGAAACACCTCATGTTCCAGGCAAGATTGCATCATGAGATATTTTCCATAAGGAAAAGAGACAGGGGAAGGACATGATTACAAACTTCAAATATTTAAAGAGTTGCTTGTTATTCTTTATGTCCATGGAAACTAATGTAGCAGAGGAAAAGAGAATGTGCAAGGAATACGTGAGGAATAGTGTTCTGAGGGCTCCCAGGTCTCCATGCCGCATAGTAAGGACTGGAAGAGGAGAGGATGATCAAGTTAAGGGCCACCCAGGTAAGTTAGATCTGTGGGTCTGTGTGGGGTACCTTGAAGGTTATTAGGAGGACTGGTCACTCTGAGGCTGCTGTTTGTCATCTTTGAAGTCATGTCCTACCAATGTTCCCACTTGCACATGCAGTGAGACCTTCACTCTCTCACAACTTGACTATCAAACCTGGGCCACAATTCATGCTATCATTAAGTTGTCTAACAGCTAACATGTTAAAACTCTAAGAATTTCACCACTTAAATTCCTTTAATTACTTTAAGATGACATTATGCTATTTTTGAATATTAACATGATACTACTTATGAATGTTAACATGCTGCTACTTATTCATAAGTGCATTACAGTGAGGTTTGCCATAAATTTCCTTCCAGATCAGGGGCTTTTTTTAATTCTGAAACTTATTTCTTGATGTCTTTTTGTTCGTAGCTGAGGGTCAACTGTACCAGATGTTCCTATTCTCCCATCTTTCTTTCTGAGTTTCCCAAATATGAGTCAGCCTGGTCTAGAGCTGTACCTGGAGCAGAAAGCTGAAAAGCAGAGTGTATTAACACTCTGCTAATTTGCCTCTCTGGCTGCCAAGCCAAAGCACACGCACAACTTCCTAGCTTGGAGTACAGCCAGGATAAATCTATGACTACACTTATCCGAGCAGATACACATTTCAACATCTAATTCCTTTTTATGAACATCATTCTAAAAACCCTTTCCTCTTTCAGGGTAGGAAGCCTCTGTCTTTATACATGTCTTAGCATCAGTGTTGCTGGAGGCAGTGGGAAGCAGCAGCCATTTTGAAAGAGAATAATTCTTTTTTTCACTAGGAAAAAGCACCAGCTTCTAATGAAAGCAAGTTTCAGCTCCGTATTTTTATTGATAGTTCGAATAATAGCAGAGCTAAGAAGCACAGGATAAAGAAGAGTGAGTGTGTAGGTGTGCATTTAAACAGAGTGTGTTGAGAAGAACTATGAGAAAGTATTTATGGAACAAGAGAGCATGTGTCAGGGATATGCAGGAAGGGTAGGGAGTTGTGAGGAAGTCTAGCATGGACACTTCAGCCACATGGGCTCCTATTTTACCAGAAAGAGAAAGAAAAAGGCACTTTCATGTGTTCTGGGGAGTCATTCCTTTTAATAAATATTCCACTAAAGCTGACGATCCCGACGAATGCCTCAGTCATGACCTGAGGATATTGCATGATTTCACTGGACATCGTAGATCAGAAATGGGTTGGTTTGTTTCCTCTGCTGTCCATAGCTTGTGCTTGGTTTTTAGAACTAATGTTTAGCATTTTTTTATCTATGTACATGTTGTACTTCTAAGCTCTATTTTGACTATATTTTGTATGATGGTTTTGGGCAGAAAAATACAGGGGTATTGGTTGAACATGATTTTCAAGCAGAACCACTTCTTGTGGAAGATTTTGTTTTGGCAAAAAATTGACAGTTTAAAAAATTGCAAATCAAAGCTCTGTCTGTAGAACAACAGAATCAATCATTTCATGAGTCAATAATTTTTCAATTGCAAATTTAAGTTAATTTAATCAAACCTTTTAAAAAAGTTCATTGTTGAAATTGATTACACTGTTGACTGGATTGTTTAAATTCAGCTGAAATGTACTGAATATTCTTGAGATCTTAATTTTTTCTTGATTTTGTGTGGAAAGAGATTATAAAATCTTGTCCTGTTTCATGATGATTAAACTATTTCCTATACAGTTTTAATTTTTAACAGTGTAAGAACATGTATATAGATTTCGGATATATGCCGTCAATGTTAACTCAGTTTTATCGTAGGTTTTTATAGCAATTTATTAACTGACACAAATACATTAAGACCATATTGTAAGCCAACCACTGATATAGACAAATTGAGGCTTAAATTCTATCTCAGCTCCTATTCTCCCCTTCACCTTCCAGCACTACATTAAATGAAATGATTAACATTGATCACATGCAGTTGTAGCAGAAAGTGGCAAGATTTGTAAAGGCCATTATTTCATGTGGTAGCTTAATTCATAGTCCTGTAGACATCCCTTAAGAGTTGTGTCTCCTGCACAGACAAGCTTTACCTCTGTCATAAAATTGCCCTTGTGTCTGAAAAATAATACTACCACCCATTAGTCATCATTTGAGAGCTTAGGTGATTTTTCAGTTACCTTGGCTCCACCCCAAATCTTGTCTGGAAAATAAAGACTCTGACCCAGCATAAGGAGTGAAAAACAGATCAAATGTACTCATGGTAGGTTACATTACTGAGGACACATGCTTAAGCTTTATTACTATTATTATTATTATTAATATTTCCTAACAACTGATAACTTCCTGTCCAGATAACTTCCTGCAATAATGTTGTGATGGGACAAGATGATGGATGATGATGTCATTTTCCTCTAGGTTGTGACGGAGGGATGAACCACCACCAGATTTACGTTACCAAATAGTGTTGATAGAAAAGACATTTCACAAATAAAGTTGTGGAGAAATCTGGTACGAGCAAAGTACTGCTCCAAAACTGAGTCAGGCTGACCAACTGCTCACACATACTTTTGGCCAAAATGGACTCAAACATTGCAAGGCAGACTGAACAAAGTATATTCTGTTTGCCTGCATGACCCCTGCCTTGCTTTGATTCACCTCCATTTGGCTATACCTCATTCATGAGATGAGGTAATCTGATTGCCATTCTAGCGATTAATGCTGAATTAGAGTTAATTTTTTTCTTGAAATATCATCTTTCCCCCTGCATTTCTTGGTTTCTCCATAATCCTGGTATTTTAAATGCAGCATTCTTTACAGAAGTTTTTTCTTTTGTTTTATTTTGTTTTTCAAGTAATATTCCTTTGCCATTGGAAAAGCATATATGCTTTTCCAATGGCAAAGGAATATTACTTGAAAACACATATATAGCCATATCCACTTGGTGGTATAGCACCTTTTATAACATGATTATTCATATCCTATGGAGAGATAACAAGGACTAGGTAACTGTATTACCTATTACAAATAGAAAAGATCCACAATTTGACACAATTCAGCATGT
This sequence comes from Lycocorax pyrrhopterus obiensis, assembly GCA_014706295.1. Taxonomy (NCBI): domain Eukaryota; kingdom Metazoa; phylum Chordata; class Aves; order Passeriformes; family Paradisaeidae; genus Lycocorax; species Lycocorax pyrrhopterus. The sequence continues at coordinate 107,101,803 of JACSVZ010000002.1, forward strand.
CAAAAGGGATAGTTAATGAAATATATATGAGTAAATAGGAGACATAGGAAAGGGGCAGGAAATGGTGCAAATAATCCTTATGCTTTCCAACACAGATGAAGCAGTGCAGGGCTGCAGTCATTTGGTGCTGGTAAAGTCTGATACTGTCCTTTTCCCAACTGTCACCCTGAGATTTGCAGTCTTTTGATGTTTTCATTTCTGTGATGGAGTTCTCATGCACTTTCTGTAAACACAGTTATGTTTGGCTAACCATTCCTTTTTGTTTTCATTCCTTCTCCTGAGGCGGAGAAGTTTGATGGACCTTTTCATTTGACCAGTGTGGTTGGAGAGGTGGTAACCTCATCCTCCAATCCACGGTCATTCCTAAGAACATATATATGTAAAGTAAAATAAACAGCTGGGGGCTTTTCCTGGCTTCTTTTCTGTCCTGAACTAAGCTGGGTCTGCGTGGTTCTTTTTGTGTCCAACACCCAACTTCTCCTAAATGTGAAAGGACATTTTAGGGAGGTATCAACACAAGTATTTAAGGGATATAATATAGCACTGGCAGCCTTTGTTTAGGACAATGCTTGAAAGCATATCCAAATACGTATGCGTAGAAATACACAAGTGTGCATTACATGCATACATACATACACATATACATGTGTGTCTGTATCTATGGAGAGAGAGGCATTAATGTGTAGCATGTAGTTAGCTATATATTTAGTGTGGAATGTTCTTCAGTTTGCTGTTGTGAAAATGACAAGTTTGATCACTCCATGTCATCTATACATGTTTGTGGCTTACTGGTTGTTAGAAAAAAACAGGTTTTACTTTGATCTGAAAGGTGAGTGAGATATGGTTTGTTCTGATTCATTTCAGATCTATGTAAATACAACCTGTGTTTTAGCAGGAGAATTTTTGCTGTGAGCGGATGGAAAATGATGTATGGAACAGAAGGAACATAGTTTAATTTTTTTTTAGGCAGAAGCTGAACAGGCAGTATAGACTGTTGGATAAAAAAGCAGTTTTAAAAAGTCTCTTTTGATTTGTAAACTGAACAGATTTAATCTGGAAATCACTAAGGGAAAATAAATACAGTACATGATAGATGTCATTTTTATAGTGTCATTTTTTTTGACCAGAGTTACACTTTAGCAGTTCTGCTGACATGATAGATGTTCCAGAAGAGTATTGTGCCTCACAGAATTTTAACTGCAAACCTTTATACTTAGCACATATCTCCTAAGGCAAAAAGACACACCACAATCAACACTAACATCGTTTAAAACTGCATCAGCCAGAAACTACAAGTCTCTGTCAGTTATGATTGCTGCCCATTAATGCAATCCTTTGTTATTGTACCACCTATTATTTTACCACTTGTCATTATACCACCCATCCCTAGGTGGTATGAATGAAGTTTGCTTTTTCCGGTAGAAGTAAAATGAAATTTTATGCTCCTAGAAATGTTATTATCCATACTGCATTGTTTCAAAATTATGCAACTTGAGTGATTAGTCCCATATGGGAAAAGAGAACTAGCAATGGTACCTAGAGATTTGTAGGACATGGATTTGCTGCAGTAAGGCCACTAGAATAAGTGGAGAGCCTGACAGATGATAATTTTAGAGGAATAGGACAGCATGAGAAATGACAGTAGAAAAGTAAAAGAACTGAGAAAAAAAGGGAGAAGAGAAAGTGCAAAGTGAATAGTGGCACTAAATCCAGCAAAGAGTAGTGAAGGAAAAAAGCAGATATCCAGAGGAGTGAATAAGCCTTTAGTTATCCATAAGTGGTCCCATTACCAATTTAGAATTCATTACAAGCATTAGCATGGCAGCCATCAGCATCGTTTCTGGAACCTCCCTAAATGCTTTCTTTCATCCTTGCGAAAACCTCCAAAGCATAGCAATACAGCACGCCTGGCGCAGCGCCAGCTCACAGCTTCTCAGCTGCATAGCAAAACCAGAGATATGCTACCAGAGGGCAGAAAAAGTGGGGCCAGGCCGCCATCCTCTCCTGTCACTGGGATGGGCAGAGATGGGACAAAGGGTGGCCATGGGGAGGGAGGCCCATTCCTGCGATGGATGAGGGGACAAGCTGTGTTCTTCACCCCTGACCTCCCACTGGCACCCACTCAGCTGCAGGAGTGACAGCAGCGGTCAGGGACATCTCCAGGGCTTTGGCACAGCAGCCTAATTTGCTGAAAGTCTATTGTTATCCCAACTGCATTATGGCTGGATTCCCTCTGCTGCCAGCTGAAGAGTAAGGGAGACGGACCAAATCTCCTGATATTTTGGGCATCTCTGGTTTCATAATATCTGAGAATGTGTGAATTGGTGTTTTCAGTGATGCTATCTCAGAAAGTAACAATGGAGATATGTTGAGTTAAATGGTGTTTGCTGGATAATACTTTTTTGAGAATGGCTAAACCCTTGTAGAAAGTTCTGCTGAATTTGACTTATTATTTAAATTAATGAAGGTTGAAATATTTTAATGCTTGGTAAATGTTTTTTTGGTTTCGCCTTAAATAATTTATTTTAAAAATTAAGTGAAAAATAGCTATGCAAAATGTGTTAATAAGTGAGAACATTCAAACTGAAGTGAAAGATATCTTTTTAAGTCAGACAAAATGTTTCAGTTTTCAAGAAACAACCTTTTTATTTTTTTCTAATGTCAGCAGTAAAAGTGGAGGATATTTTCGAAAAATAGATGCTAAAATGAGAACTATGCCTGTAGCTTCTCTGAGGACTGCTGCTCTTTCTTGTGTCCTTAGAAGGCATTTGCACAGTCCTCCAGTATCTGAGGCAACATTATTGTGGCATTTTGTTTTACTCAAGCAGTAGTAAATGTTGCAAATAACTGAGTATCTCTCTCTTACTCAAATATTGAATTTGCCTGGGACGCTTAGAGATTCAAACGTATTTACGAAGACAGTTGTATCAATACAACATCCTTCATGGTGACCCTCAGAGTGTCTTCAGGGAAACTGTACTAACAGCATAATGTTTTCTGAGAAACATTGTTTCTCTTGTAAAAAGAAGCAGACAAGTTTTTACTTAGCTGAGGTAAGCTGGTGTTAGTCTAATGGTCTATTAGGAGTAATTTTTGAAAATGATGTTAACGTCTGAGACAATTCTGGTGTAAGAACATATAACCAACACTGATATCCTTGTTGTTCACGATGAGAAAAGAATTTTTTTCTGAATTCTAAACCTAAACTTTTTCAAGAAGCGTAGCAACATTGTTAATGTTGGGCATTTTACAGTGCATCACAGAAAGATTGGTCTAATTTCCCTTCTGACTCATGCTTTCACATCCCTGGGTCAGATTTACATAGCTAGATTCCTTGATTTTGTGAACACTGAAATGTCCTATGTCCTGATTATGTTTCTTTCTCTTTCATCTAGATCTCCAGATAAATATGAGGAAATGTTTACTGCAAATGTTTCAACTTTTATAATGACAAGCGATATTCAAAATGCAGCTTAAAATACAGACTTCTTCCTGCTTACCCCCTCTGTATCCATTAGGCACCATTCTGTGACAATGACGAATTGGATGAGAAATAATACAGATTGGTCTTTGTTGGCATTTCCATTAAGACATTTTGCTTTTGAAAGTGTGGGAGAAATCAGCAGCTTATTTGGGTGCGTCTTATTTGCTGTCAGGGAGCAGCTGGTGCAGGCTAAAACATTGGTCTTCTCTTTCGTTTTGCTTTTCATTCCATCTTGTTGCAGCAGAACAGCATATTTCAGAGAACTATAGAATGGTTGGTGTTGGAAGAAACCATAAAGATCATCCATTTCCACCCACCCTGCCATGGGCAGGGACACCTTCCACTAGACCAGGTTGGCCAAAGTCCCATCCAACCTGGCCTTGAACACATCCAGGTGTGGGGCATCCGCAGCTTCTCTGGACAACCTGTTCCAGTGTCTCACCAACCTCCCCGTAAACAATTTCTTTCTACTGTCTAATCTAAACCTACCTTCTTTCAGTTTGAAGCCATTCCCCGCTGTCCTAGCACTACATGCCCGCTGCATGCCACTCCAGCTCTCCTGCAGGTCCCCGTTAGGTACTGGAGGGCTGCTCTACGGTCTCCCCAGAGCCTTCTCTCCTCCACGCTGAGCCAGCCAAGTCCATGTCTTCACCTAAAAGAACCACTAGGAGAACTTAAATGAAAGAGTTGGTCTCCAAGAGAGTCCTGCCTGGAACTGGACTGTGTTTGGGCATTACAGCAAGTACAGTAAAAATAATGGGAGTTCTGGAGTTCCAAAGCTGAAATAATGTACTCAGAGTTAAGTGGTGGCTAAATACTGAAGTCAGATAAAACGGTGGGAAGCAGACTTGGGGGTCAGAGTAGCAAAGAAATGGGAGGCAAATGCATTCAAACGGGAATGTTTACAGCACTGGTGTAAACACCAGTGTTTTATACCACTGGTGAACACAAGTATGATTTCAGCAGTAACATCCTTGTGAGCAAATAGAAGCAACACGGACTTCAGTGAGATCAGGAAAGGTATGGTTACAGTAATGAATCTTGAGCTGGTAAATCTAATGATGACTATTGTTATTGTTGTGACCATTACTATTATTGTGAGTGTTTGCCTGAACAGGTAAAAGTGATCAAGTACTGTGTTTGTGGGAAACAGAGCAGCAAGATTTGGATTTTACAAACAGGAGGCAAGGCAGCAAAATGCAGTGTCTAAGTACATTTTTAAATACCCCAGTAGTATTTTTCTAGGATGGCATTAGTATGTTATTCTACACCAAACGAGTCTCACAGGTGCTACCTACTTGTGAGCTCACCACCGTATCGTATTTCCATCTTGTCCCATCAGTCCCCCATGCGTTTTACATCTGTTGTAGAAGCTGAGAGCCTTATTTCAAGCCTGGCCTTATTCTTGTTAGATATTAAATTTCCCCAGTTCAGTGTAGAGGCTTTAGTTTTTTCATTGTTTATGTGCAAAAGAGGGATTCTAGAGGAGGACAAAAAACAACATACAAACATTTCATTCCTGCTTGGGAAAAGCTTGGAAAAAGCTTATCATCTAAGATGTACAATATCCTATACAACAACTCAAGTGACAGATAGTATAAGGTATGTAAAACATATGGAGGTGTTTACCACCACCAGTCCAGGACTTTGGCAGGTGTCTCCTGGGCAGAACACAGGGCAATGATTTTGGAGAAAACGAGAATGTCTGTGGCAATTGAGAGCCTGGGAGGAGAGGCTCATCTGGGCAAGGGAGCACAGGGAAGAGAAATAAGAAAGTTTCCTTTGAAGGAGGATTCATTAAGCTGACAGACAACCTGCTAGGTCAGCAGGCCTTGGTTCAAATGAAAGAACAAAGAGCTGAAGAGCCCCTCACTATGTCCCAGTTGCTGGTAAGGTGAAGATGTCCTGTGCCCTCAGGCAAGAGTGCTGAGTCAGAGGGCTGGCCAAAACCCAACGGTTTTTGCTTTTTGAAAAATCTCAAGGTGGTTGAGATTGACATGAGATGTCAGCACACACAAGATGGAGACTTTCTGATAGTTATCGCTGAAAGAATATGATTAATCCATTAGCCAGTGAAATAAGGCTTTTATAGGGGAGTGACTTGCACAATGCAGTGAGGATGTGGGTCTGACTCTGTGTGAGTACATTGTGGGTATGTGTGAATGTGAGGGTATCAACCAGTGTGTCTTGTCCCCCTCACAATGCAGCCACCAGCTCTTGGACAGGGAGCTCTTGGATGGTCAAACTGGATCCTTGCTCAGCTCTGCCTCTCCTCCAGTTAATCTCGTCAGCACAACAAACCCAGCATTGCTGCTTGTCCTCATCAACACTACTGTTTGTTACTTGCTGTCATGGGGCTTGTCCAGTGAGGAATCTGTGCCGCTCACAAATGGACTAGAGGAAAGGTAGAGCAGTACGGCAAGGGAGGAGGAAAGCTGGCTGTCTTTTCCTTTTTTTTACTGCTTTTCCCTCCATATCTCTGTGAATAAACACAGCTCCTTCCCCCACAGGAATCCCATTATTTCACTTTGAAAATCTGGTCAGTCTGCTCATCATTAGGTTAAATCAGGATTCCCTGTCCTGTGCCTAATGTGTTATGTGGGGAATTAAGTAATGACACTTAAAATCACTTCTAATTTTAGTTTAAATTCTCTACAATTAAATCTGGCTTTCTTGGCAAAGTTATTCTAGATTATTTTAAACAATCAAATTTGCTGCAAACACACGCCCCTTGATGCTCTGAGCTTCACCCTACTCTCCCATTCCTGGAGTGACTTGGAGCCATGTGTACTCCTTGCCCCTTGAGAGAATATCTCAAGGACAAAAAAAGCTGTCAAGTGACAAGAACAAAGCACAGGGAAGTGCTGCTTGTCCTTGCTCTCCCACCCAGTCCCTAATAAAGAAAACTAATAATGCCCATTTTAGGTAGCTGCTTGTACTACTCTACTCTCATTATTTCAGTAAAGCAGTGTAAGCTGCCAGCTGTATCTTTTGTACCTCCAGACACACTTTGCAGAAGAGCTATTTGCTGCTATTTTGAATGTGAGTTTCCCCCCTCCTCCCTCTTTTCTTCATGTTGCTTCTCTAGATCCTGACTGAAAAAAGAGTAGGGAGAGCTCTGCATGCGTGGCTGAGGATGACAGGCAGGGCAGGGGGTGAGAAGCAGCAATCCCTTCTAATACTTGTGTCATTTTCTCACTTCCTTACTAATACCCTGATAATTAGAAGGGTTCTTATTAAGCTTATCCTGGTTCCTTGGTTTAAATGCTTACTATTTGTAATATCCAGAGGTATCCTGCCGACTGCTATTCTGAATAAGAGCATTTCTGCTTACATCCCCAAGGCTTTTCAGCTGCAGAGCCCTTTGGGCAGCCATCTCCCGGTTCCCAGTGTAGGTAGCTCTGACAGGGAGCGGATTCTGGGAATGTACAGAGTGCTTCTGTAGGGCTGCAGCACGAGTGCTGCATCCTATCTCCTTTAGTGCTGTCCCTACTGGCCTCAAGCCAAGTTTAGCCCTTGATGAACACAAGAAAAGTCCAAGTGTTTTTTGGCAGAAATACAAACCACTTGGAGCGCTTCGGCGTATGGATGTGAAGTGTTTTACAAGCATCCTTAGAAGCCCAGCACAGCTCTTTGTATCACAAATTTCTGTACCATGGACAAGCCTTGAGAAAATACCTAGGAGAGGAATGGGAGGCAACTGACAGCATAATTACTGGTTTGAGGAAGAAGGAGGCCAGAAAGGGAGGGGAGAAGAGATACTTGTTGATTGGCCAAAATTTTAATAGTGCAGTTTGACCAAGAATTGGAAATCAGAGAGGAACTGAACACATTTCCACTCTGAGGCTTGTTTGTTCCTTACTGATAGCAAAACCTACAAATTTGCCAAAATCAGAATAATTTAATTTTATTAAGTAAAACATTTAAATTTGCTAGTACCCAAGCTTTCCCAAATTTCATTTTAGATTTAGACTTATTATGCAACCCTTATTTTACTGTTACTTCCATACCATACAATCCTCCAATCTTCCTTTAATTTGCGTGGAGACAGTAAGAGTTGCCTGCAGAGACTATATTGTATTTCTGTCTGTACAAAGCCTCTGCATTATTGCATTCTTCAGCATGCTAATGTTGATACTAGTGTTTTCTGCATGTATTGCCACATTTTTATTCCTCAACCGATGCCTTGGATTCAACCACAATTTAACTCCATCAGAAGTGATGACAAATGTTCTTTGGTGAATCTGAAAGACGATATCAGAATACACTTTCTGTGCAGTGCTCTCATAAGTACATCAACAACCTATTTCTCTTGGCCTGATGAAAAGGAAGCAAAGTTCCTGCATTACAAAAATATAAAAAGAAAGTGACTCCACTGACTTAAATTCTTGTCTCAGTTTCACTATTATTAATGTGGAGAGAGAAAAAAAAATGAAGTAATATAATTTTTTTTTGTCTTGCCCATCTGTATCACTTGAAGACTCACTGGTTAAGTTTCAGTAGCTATGAAGCGGGACTCACTTGTGAAGCCGCTTGAAGATTAGTGGGCGCTCAAGACAATAAAGCAGTGATGGAATGACCCCAGTTAACTGGTTTTATCTTGACAAGGAACTTATTCCCTTCTGCCTTAACGAGTTTAAAAGTAAAATAAACAGAAGCTGTCAAGGTCTCAGGAGATGTGGGCATCACTTCTGAGTGTTAGTAGGGCAGTTTCACAGAGCTGAGGAGTCTCAGAAAAAAACGTAGAGGTCTCTGCTTAGCTCTCGTTCCTCTATGGCATTCAGACCACATCAAGCACATCCCACCCCTAATTGACACAACACAGAATATCAAGCCAAACTAAAGCAAATGGTTAAGCAGCTTTATACCCACTGTTTATCAAACAAGATGTACTCTCAAACATGGGGCAGCGAGCACACAGAGATGTTCCGCCTCCAGTAAACCTGTAGAGAATATATATGCTCTCCCTACATGCTGTTCTTTTACCACATGGGAGATACAGGTTTTGTGGTGAGTGAAGCTGATGGTCCCTAATTATTCTTGCTATTTCTTTGTTGAGAGGACAGACCAGTCCCTGTGTTGAAAGCCGCAGCTATTTACTGTTTTCGTATGTCTTGCAAAGCAAATCTCCTTGTTTCCTATAATAAACCATGTTCTTGCAGTTAGAAAATGATCCTGTAATATTCCTGGTTTATTAGAGGAAAATGGGAGCAGAGAGAAACTGTCTGAAACTATGGGAGGGGAGAGAAACTGGATGAGAAACAAGTGTTTGAGAAGATTGAGCATTACATGTGCATGGCAGCACTGGGGGAGTCTTTGCAGAAGGTATGGATGTTTTTTCTCTGAACAAAGCAGACATGCTCCTTCAGTTCTGCATCTAGTTCTGCATCTAGTTCTGCCAGTGAATCCTTAGAAAAAGAGAAGAAAAAATATAGGACTTTAGAAACTTAGAACAACTTCCTAGAGGCTGGAAAGAAATGTGAATGAATGACCCCAGCATGCGGAGAAGCAGCACAGTGCAGACTGTGAAAGGGGGTGCAGTGACTGAGACTCCCTTCCTCTGCTCCTCCCTCTGATGGCTGCTCCAGAGTTCCAAGTTACTCTAGGGGCTGCTTCGTCACAGACCATCTGGCAGCTGCTCCTGGAAGCACTGCTTACCCTCTGCAGCCAGAAGGAGATGGGATATCTTGCTCATTTCACCAGGATTTGCCAGCGTGGCATTTCAGACTGCAGCTGGTTAAGGAAGACTTGCGGGAACATTTTGTCCTCTGGATCTGAAGGATTGTCAGTCTTCAAGGGGACAGTGGGAGCCTTTGAGGAAGGAAATGGTGGCACTGCTAGTGTTGGAAGATGATCATGCATAGACTTAATTGCAACCTCTGTTTAAAAATACACTCCTAGAAACTTTAGTAAGGTGCAAGAAAATTTTTAAGGCAGTAAATAAAGACGAACCTTTAGGTTGGTCCCTTCAATTATTCCCAAGCTCTGTATGTGTGGGAGGAATTATTGATACACAAACTTAGGAACACTGAGATGTAGGATACAGGCTACTGTTGATAATGAAAAAAATAGTGGTATTGATTGCTTCACCTTCATCAAGTAGGACAGGGAACAATAAGGCAAATGGGGACATCCCTCCACATGGTGAACAGCCAAATATCAAACATCAGTAAAGATTAAAAATAATTGTCATATATGCTTAGTATTTGTGCTTTGATATAGACTGAGAAGAAGGCAATTTAATCAATTTGTTATACTCTGTGTGATATGCATGTCTCAGAAGTTTGTTGTTTTGAAGCTGGTTTTGAAAAAAAAAAAGAAAAAAGTCAAAGAGATTTCATTTCCAGATAATATGCTAAAAGTCTGTATCAGAGAGGCCTAGAAAAATATATTTGTATGTAGATGGTAATAGAATTTAAAGTTATGAGACTAGAGGATAATATGGTAATGAAGTTTGGCCAGACAGGTAGGCAGGATTCCTTTTAGTGTATGGCATCAACATGTACCATTCCTGCCTCGTGCAAAATATTGTCTATACACTCTAAATTTTTCTTGTGAGGATATCTGGACTAATATTAATTTGTCTTTTTTGATGTGTCTGCAAACTCTCCTTCCTTACTGATGCTCTATTTTTTAATTGTTTTGTTTTTGGTTTGGTTTTGTTTGGGGTTTTTTTAAGATTATTGATACATAGCAGGTCAAGCCTGGCATAAAATCCCTGTTAGAGCAATATATTAGACTATGGAATCTGCCATACAAAAATAAGATAAAGACAGCAGTTTGCTATTATAAAAATGTGGCCAGCAACAATCCACATCCACAGCAAAAGAAAAACTGATGCTGAAAATTGGCACATTGAGACATACTCACTGTTCAAGTCCAATTATCTCCTTGGTAACAAGTTCTTTCATTCATTACATATTGTGTTGTCAGAATAAACCATGTAATAATGCTGTATCTGGGTCTGTACTGCTCCCGCAAATATGGGATATGGAAGCCTGAGTATGCAACCTGCTAACCATTTTCTTGTGCTTGCCGGAAAATTAAAATATCCATGTGAATCCAGATCTGTCAGACTACAGTACTCTTCATTTTTCATGTGTAACTTTCTTTCAAGATACAAGTCCTCAGAAGTTAATAGATTCTGTGTTACTTACTGTCTGGTGAAAGATAAAACTCCACCTGGCCATGATTTAAAATATCCCTCTCTCCAGTAGATTGTGATTTTGCCATGCTAATAACCTCATCCTAATGAACATGTTTTATACATTTAAAGCTTTTACAAAAGTTGAGTAGACTTTACCCAAAGCACAGGTGGAATACACTGAGGTGATTTACACAGCACTCCAGACTCGAATTAAGTGGTTGCAGCTTTTTGTGCTGAAGGTATAACTTGATGATGTTGATTTTGTGGGATTTTTTCTCCTGATTCCAGCTTGACTGTAATTAAAATAATGGTTGCTGGGGGCTGAGAGTGGAAGAGGCCATTCATTCAATAATTATCAGGTCTAGTGTCAAGGAAACTGCTACGTGTGAAAAAGAACAAGGCAGAGCTGGGCTATTATAGCCTTGTGTATGCTGCTATCTGTTTTGGGCCAAGATCCAAAAACATTTTGTGGTCTAAAACAGCATCCAGAGATTTCAGCTGGGATAGAAGCCCATTTCTCTTTGTTGCACAAGCACACAGGAAGCGATATTCTGCCCCCCAAGACTTTTCAGTCTTGCTACAGCCACAGACTTTAGAAAGGGGATGGAAAGATGAAGGCAGCTGGGACTGGAACACAGCTTGTACGTGGCTTTGACATGACATCTCTTGTGAAGTCATGGCAGCAGTGAAAGCGAATACCAGAACGTTCACCTCTCGACTGGTTCCTTCTGGACAGACAAGGAATCTGAAATATAGCTTTTGGGGCCAAGGAATAATATGATGTAATGCCAGTACAATTAGAAACCAAGAAAGACATAGTATAAGAATTATGGCTATGGCTCCCTTGTGTAGGGGAGAGTATTACCATTCGTAGCAGGAGTTATGTACCTTTTAGGTTAGAGCCTGCCAGCCTGCTTATGTCCTGCTGCTAAGTTATTGGTATTAACTTGGCATGCTCTGTCAGTCATTACCTTCAATGTCAGTCCTAAGCTTTTCTTGGTAGTAGTAAAAGTGGGAGCATTAGGACAGACAGTACTGGTGTGCATGAAGTAAATAAGAAGTCTGCCCTCCTCTGATAAATGCTGCTCCGTGTTGGAGTGATGTTTGCTGCTGCAGCTGCTAATGGCACCCCATGCAGGGGTGAGTGAGTTGAAGGGAACAAACTAGTGTAGGCATACAGTTATCATAAAGTTATCAGTTTTTAGGCTGGTTAGGGAGAAAGTAAATTGAGGAATGAGTCAAGGATGTGATACTAATATTAGTATTCACATAATGTCCGAAAGACCAAATAATCTGAATGTCCCAGAGAAAGCAGTGTCTTCCAAAATCAGATGAAATGTAAAACCAGTGCATATGTGGTTCAAAAGTGCTGGTGGGAATGTAACTGTATCAACACAGTTACATATGTGTGAACCCATGAACATGTGATGATTTCATACAAAGCAGATATTTTGGTGTGCCTCCTTTCACCTGCATTGCATCACAGAAGTGATGTTGGCTCGAGCTCTGCTGTGTACGGTGCAGCTGACCCATGTCTGGGCTTACCCTGGCACGTACAGTTGTGTAGTTTTATTCATAAGCACTCAAAGATGTTCCTAGCCTGAAAGCTCTTCAGCTACACATGATATGTATATGTTGGCTGACAAATGCACACTCTGGAGTGTGTAAATGGTTACTTAGGAACAGTTACACTTTCCTTCGCCAACTTCATCTGGAATGTTGCCTGAACACAGAGATCTTCTCAACTGCAAGGACTGCTGTGATTGTGGGACAGTAGGTCCATGAAGAACATGACATTATTTTTATACTGAACTCTTCAGAGGAAACTGCCACAATCAGAAATCTGGTCTTGGACTCTCTGTCATGTGGGGTATTTCTGTTTTATCATCTGACAAAGGGGAAAAAAAATCACTCGTAGCGCTGCTTTTCTGCTAACCCTTTCCAAGTTTAACATCAATGAGACTTGCTATTTTTTTTCTGTGATGACTGAAAAGAGAAGAGTTTCTCACTTAGACATGCTGGGAAAATGTTTTAACACAGAGCAAAAAGCTGCAGCCTAAGGAACAGATCTATAAAGGTCTGGGAAAAGTCTTTCACAACTGGACAGAGAAGCAATTTCTCATAAAATGATAAAAAAAGGGGTTGATTTTGTAATACCTTGTTTTCTTCTCATAGGTCTTGATTACTGTTTCAGTATTACACATGCTGTCACATGGAAGAGAAGCATGACATCAGCGTTTATAAAAGTTACTTGAGTGATCATTCAAATGCTCCCCATGTAACGTTAAGTGTACAAAGAATGCCAAAAGATGACCATACATTACCCACTGGAGTCTCAGTTAGATAAGAAACTGCTGATTCCGAAAAGAACAAAATTTTCACTCCCCAAGGCAGTGATAACGTCACTTAAAATACCACTGTATTTCTCAGCTTTGAGCTAGCTGCTGTCCTCTGTAACGTCAGATGTATTTTAGGATTACTAGTGTTGAATTTGTAAAGAACTTGAGGTTTAATACAAATATTAGAGTCAAAAGAGTATTACAGATATGCATATTGCAGGGTGCTTTCACAAGATTCTGATACTGGAAGATAAACAGAAATTAAAGTACTTCCAAAAGGAATTTGAATAGGGAATAGGGATTTTCCCAGCCCTGTAACAAGTTTATGAAATCTGTTTGATGTGTGTTTTTGAGGAGGACAGAGAGCCCTATGTTTAAGTTTTGAAACCATTTAGAGATCCAAGTAGGGCACTATTAACCTTCCACATTGACTTTTCTAATTGCTGTTGGATCTCAGTGACTCTTAACCATAGACTAACCCTGTCTTCCACGATTAAACCGTGGCAAAATTCTGACTCATAAAAATGCTGCATATCTACGGTGGGATTTAATATTAAGGCTGTAAATTGTAGGCAGGTGGGAATTTACATCAGCTCCATACAATTTATACAGGTGTCTTTTTCATTGTCTTAGCTAAACACTGATGTTTTCTGCTAAATTAAAGGCATTAAGGGAGTTGGTCCTGGTGGGACTGAGGTTATACTCTGAGGCTGGCAAGAATGGAGGTTTTTCCCTTTACAAGTGAAGCTGCTCTATTTCGTGTGGTCTTGACTTCCTAAATTAGCCCTTTTCCTGTGCAGTTGCTCCGGCATTACTTTAATTTCTCCAGCAATGATATAAGTCTTAGTAGCTGACAGTATTTTAAATACAACAGTGCTTGATCAAAGAAGATCTAGACTTTCAAAAGCTACCTTTATTACTCACTCATATTTTTCCTATGCAGGTTACTCTTCCTGCTGGTATGATAGGTCCTGCTGGTGAATGATAGGATTTACCTCAATGGGGTAAATTACTCCAGGCTTTTTTTTTCTTTCAAGCCTTTTTCTATGTATTATGCATGTTTCTCTGTTTATTTACTTATGAATGTACAAAACTTATTTGATTGACCTTAGTTCTGATGTGACTGTGGCATGTATCATCCTTTTCAAGTTAGAAGTATCATAAAAGACAGAGATTGCTTGGGGGGGCACCTGCAGTGAGATGGACATGAGGGCAAAAGAACAGACTCATAGGAAATCTGCTTTCATGAGTTTTTCCTCTCGTGGAATATATGACAACAACAACAACAACAACAATAATAGTAATTACTAGTAGTAGTAGCAGCAGCAGTAGTAGTAATAGTGGTAGGGGTCATCTCCTAAGGGCTGGAAATCCAGTGCTCTTTAAGCTAGAGGAAAAATGAGTTTAAAAAAAAAAAAAGGTAAGACATTATAACCCCTGAAGCTGGGGATATTTCTTGCAGCATTTCTTCTGCCCAGCTCATTATCTGTATGTCTCATTGTCCCAGTGCTGTGTCTCCCATAGAGAGTTAAAAAGCAATAAACAAATAGATCTCGATTTAGCAGCAAATCCTTCTGGGAGGATATTGTAAAGCTGGAATTTTTCCATCTTCCAAATTTCCTGGTGATTTTGTATCTGAATGTTTTTCAGATATGAAAGTCTTTTCATATCAGCTTGACAGGAAGCCTTGCACATACCACACTACTGAAAGTACCTAGAGTTTAAAATGAGAGATGAACAACCTGGCTTAGCAGGGGATGCAGAAAAATTCGTTCGGCCATCAAGCCAAATCTCAAAATGACCCCAAACTAATTTGTGTCTGGCTGAATGTTGTCTTTGAATCTTTTTTGTTCCAGGGTCTCCTGGAGAAAGAAGATAGCAGTGCATTTTGAGCTGACTCTTATGTAGGGAAGCCCCATAACTCATGAGATTTGAAAAGAGGAGCTGGTGAAAGCCCAGTAAGGGGTTGAAAAGGATGCATAAAAGACAGAAATAGGGCCCCAGTTCCTCGGAAGCTGTTTATCCTGTCTGCTAAAATGTCTCTTTGGCTGTTTCTCTGAGTCATGCCATGAGAGTAACAATATTCTGCGCTATTACAAGAGGGGTTGGTGAGAGAATAGAAAAAGTAAGGTAGTTCCCTTTGCTCTAAGGCACCCTCAGTGAGTAATACATATGAGTCTTCACATTCAATTCCAGCTATCTTCAATAAAAGGATTGTTTATTTGCCACAGGGTAGAAAAACAAAGGTAAACCAAAGAAGAAATAAACAAAAAATAAAAGTTAAGCAGACTGTAAGCACAATAGACCAAATTACTTCAGGGATACGTTTGACCCAGCTAAATACATTTTTGCAAAAAAAGCAT
The DNA here is from genome assembly GCA_014706295.1 of Lycocorax pyrrhopterus obiensis. NCBI lineage: Eukaryota > Metazoa > Chordata > Aves > Passeriformes > Paradisaeidae > Lycocorax > Lycocorax pyrrhopterus. Next base: position 107,117,136 of record JACSVZ010000002.1, read on the forward strand.
TCAAGCTGGGCATGAAAGCTGACATCTTAAAATTCATTTAGTGTCTAAAGTCAGTCTTCTGAATCTAGAATCTAGAATGAGAGTGCTTAAAAAAAAAACAAAAAAAATAAAAAAGGAGTCTTTCCTAAAGTGATCACATTTCTGCAGTTCTCACAAATGTGAGCAGTACCTGAGGGGAACTGTTTTGCACCTTTACAGTTCAAGCACTCCGCTTGAAACAACCCAGCACAGAGCTGTAGTGAAACTTCAGGGCACAGTGTCGCTTTGGCATCTCTTCTCCCTGCCTTCCTGCCTCTGGAGATACAATGAAAATTCAGTAAAAGGCACACAAACGAGCAGTTTTGAATCTGGATTACAGCTTTACTATAAGAAATGGGTATTTATAAACACTTAACTGCTGTCCTCATTGTGTTTGTTCCTAATTTGCAGTATTTTTGTGTATGTTGTAGCCTCTCCAGTCTCTTCTAGCTCCTGCCATATTGCTTGTTTAAACATCCTCGCTTATCTGTGGAAGCAGGGGAATGGGCTGGATCCAAGAAAGGATTGTGAAATATAAGCCGTCCTTTCCTTTTCTCTTGTGATATACTCTTTCGTTTAATTTCTGGGAAAAAGGAAGCTTCCAACTCATGACCATTTTTTAAAGGGATTTAAGTTACATAGTTCAGATCTAAAAATTGTACAGTATTCATACTTTCAGTTAATTTCAGTGGGAAATGAAAGAGGTAAATAAGAACTATAAATACTTTCATGGACCTAGAGCCCATGCTCAGTATTGCATTACATCTCTCCCAGTCAACCAAATAGAGCTGTTTTTGCTATAACAGAAAACTCCCATTTCTGCATTGAAATTGCCTTAGCAGATACTGTGGAAGCTGCATGATCTGACCTGTGCATTTTAAGCAATATAAAGCCCATTTTTCCCTCATTATTTCACATTCAGTTTAGGTTTACTCTCTTTTTATATTGTTTACAACATTAACGATTTGCATTTAATCAAATAATTCCAGTCCAGTTCCATTGTATAAATTGGTTCTCCAAGTGTTCTCATAAAATCCTATTAGTGTGTTTTCTCTCAGCACATTTTGGGATACAATAGCCCATTACTATGAAAATGGAAATAACTGTACTCCCAGGCAGGTGAAGTGTTGCGTGGCATAACTGCTGTGCTACTAAATTTTACACTCACATTTTGTTATACAGTATAATTCATATCAGGAATGCAGGATGGTGACTTGTCACGCGTGGTATGTGCTGTGGGGTTTTTTTTTAAGTTTTAGCAAAAATCAATCTAGCGGCATGAGCTATGTGAGCAGGAGCTCCCTCCCCCACCTCTTCCATATGTTCTGAATTAACTGCTGCATTCACATGAGCAAAACAGAGCTGGAAATAGAAACTGGAGCCCAGATTCTCCTTTGGCATAAACTGCACAAAATAGTACAGTTACACTGCAGCGAAAATGCATGGGTTGATGTAAATAAGTGAAGATATGGCTCTTAAGATTTCACTTACTTCATAGTCTTAGCCACTAAAAGAAAAGCATCTGTGCTTTGCAGACTCCAAGCCCTCTATTATAAAAGAGGATATCCCCTTTGAAAGTGCTGTGCTATACATCTTCTTAAAAAGTCTTGGTAGAAAATCTAAGAAATGTTAAGTCATTAACTTTTATGATCTCTATATGCTTTCGCAATACCATTAAACTTGCTCAGACTAGAATATTAACTTAGAAAATGAGGAATCTCAGTTGTTTTTGTCAATGCGTGGTTGAGTTAAGGACACCATTCTAGAGCAACTGGGAAATCCTGAGAGAACTCTGAAGCCTGGGAAGCCAGGAAGGGTTTACTGAAAGCTATTTGTGCTTGAATAGCCTGAATTCTTTCTGTGGTGAAACGACAGGCTCTGTGGATAAGTGGAGAGCAGTGGATGTTTGCCTCAAATTTAGCAAACCTTTTGACATACTCTGGAAAAATATCTGCATAACTTCACTGAGGAGATAAGGTCTGGATGTGCAGTAGTAGTTAATGACAGGAAGTTGAATTGGCAGCAGTCTGATGTTCCTGGGAGTCTGACACTGGGGTTGATGCTGTTCATCATCTTCATCAACAGCCTGGGTGATGGGCTGGCATGGATGAGTCCTCTGCAAGTTATGGATGGCACCAGTCTGGGGGATGCAGCTGGCATGCTGTAGGGCAGGGCTGCCAGGAAGAAACCTCAAGAAGCTGGATGGATGGGCAGAAAGGAACATTGTGAAGTTCAGCAAAAGCAAAGGTAAATTCCTGTGCCTGGCATGGAATAAACCCATGAATGGACACCATCTGGGGTTGACTGGGGTAGCAGCAGTTCTCCAGAAATGGACCTTGTAGTCCTGGTAATGTTAAATGTGTCTTTAAGGGGAAGAAAGCTAACAACATCCTGGGCTGCATTAGCAAGAATATATTCAGCAGGCTAAACAAAGTGATTTTCCCTTCTGTTCAGTACTCGCAAGCCACACTTGGAGTGGGCCCAGTTTTGGGGCCCGTCAAAATAGTTGTTGACAAACTAGAAAGAGTCCAGAGGAGAGCTGCTAGGACATTGAGGAGACTGGAGAATGTGACATACAAGGAAAGTCTAAGTTTTTGTGTGTGTGTATCTAATTGAAGTCTTTCATTACCTGAGGAAGTATGGATGCTGAAAAAGCTTCAGCAGAGAATTTCTTCAGCTCTCTGCTGCATTTTTGTGAGAGTTCTGTCTTTCCCATGCAAGTAAGTCAAAACAATGTTACAGTTTTGTAAACTTCTTGCAGCTGCAGGTTGTTTTGCAGAATTGTTATGGTTCTAACTAGAAAAACATTCAGAGATGGGTGTCTTAGAATTTGACCAATCCCCTTAAGGGGTGGATGGCAAAAAACCAATTACTTTATGCCATTTAATACACTTTTGCGAACTAACATATAAAAGCCTTCTGAGAGTTCATTAAAGCGCTTCCATTTATCCCTGAGCCTGGACTTCGTGTCGTTTCTCTACTCGTCCGTGGGGAAAACAGCGACAAGGAAGGGTTAGAGGCAGCACAAAGCCCAACTCTTCTTCGTGCACAAAAGGGGATGAGAGACAACAGTGACAAGTTGCAGAAAGGGAAATTCTGACTAAAATATTCTCAACACAAAGTGTGTTGAGACAGGTTCACATACATGGAGGTGTATCAGCAAGGTCCATCCATAGCTGATGGTGTACAGAGTTATTTCTAGGGAAAAAGAAAAGGGTGGAGAAGGAGAAACAGACAGACAGAAGGTGGTGGGTAAAGTGCTCATGGGCCAGCTGGGAAGGGAAGTGATGAGGGTCCCCAGAGGAACACCCTCCTGCCTCCTACACAGCAGGGTTCCCTTATAGCAATTTTTCCACAGTAACTCTATAGTTTCCACCAGCCCTTGCTCAAACTCCTGGCTGGTCGCTCCTGCTGAGGAACGTTAGCACTGCCTGGAGCGTGCTTTGATGAGCTGCAGGTGCTATGCCCTTCTTGGTAGTTGAGCTTTGTGGATGTATATTGTTGGTTCTCTAATGTAACCCAGATGCTACAGCTGGAGGGAAAAGGGGAGAAGGGGAGAAAGAGGAGGTGATTGTCACACCAGCAGAAGCCATCTCCCCCCTATTACAACACTATCAGTGTTTGCAGGTGCTTGAGAGAACAGCATGAAGAAGCAGCTTGAGAGCAACAAAAGAAAGACACCGTGGCAGAGGGTCTGGAAAGCACTGCCCTGGCAGCTGGTGTGAAAAGGAGAAGGTGGGCATGAAAAAGAAGAAAGGGAGATCTACAACATTGCAGGCAGAAGGCCTTTTGGAAGCCAACAGGCTAAGGCATCTATGGCACCGTGCAGCAAGGCTTAGAGGGAGAGTCCTTCACTGAGAGAGTGGTTTGGCACTGGGACAGGAGCCCAGAGAGGCTGTCATTCCCCACGGACATCCGAAGCTTGACTGGACAAGGTCCTGAGCAACCCAACCCAAAAGCAGCCTTGTTCTGACTGTAGGTTTGGACTAGGTCATGCCCAGAGCCCTCTTCCAACTTAAATTTCCCTATAATCCTCTGTAATTAGTGTTGGGTACCATAAGCACTATAAATACATTTCAGTTGGTGACTAAAGGCTTAAAATCTTGTCTAAAAGTTCCTGTAAGGTGAGAAGACAGAGCTCATGCTCACATTGGACATATTTTGATCTTCATAGGAAGATGATTAAAAAAAGGTTATTTTAATGGACTTAATTTTTATAGGGACCTAATCTTTTTTTTGCTTTCTTTGGATTGAGATTTATGAAAAATGTAAAAGATGATTCAAGCATAAGTACTAAACACATTGAAGGTTTTGCAGCTATATTTGACTCAATAGTGACTTCAAGGAAAGCTATAATAATGAAGCTTTCTTAATGTAATGAAATCTCCTTAATAACACCATTCATAAAAATAAAAGTGTTTACTGCTTGAACTAAATGCCTCCCAAACATTAAAAAATCATCCACACATATCAATTCTATTTTCTTGCCCAGGCTTTCCAATAGATATTCTTGGAGAGATTGTCTTTCCCTAGGTTTATAAAAGGAACAAGAACAGGTGAGTAAATTTATGTAGAATATGCATCTTCAGGGAGTTATGTAAATGAAACTTGAATGTTTTTCTGTTTACTATAAATCAGAGTTCAGATAAATGAGTCCCTGTCCATATTTTGGCTGAATTCAGTCAATTCATGTTAGGTTCAAATTCAAAAACAGCTTCCAGCACAGTGACCAGCCACTGTGCAACCTAGCCAGCTACATTACAAAAGAGTTTCATTAGAGTAACAGGTCCTAACTAGCACTTGAAAACAGCAGGAATTATTTTTATATGCTCTAGAAGGGAAAGTGAAAGAGTTACGGGACTGATGTCATTCCTGTACAAGTGCATGGACTAAAATTTGGGGTAGTGTTACAGTTCTAGTCTATATCAGGTGATGGAAAAATTCCTACACAGTGCTAGATCCACCTGATGAGAAAACAAAATGCATATTTTGCCTATTTAGAGCAATATTTCCATCTTGGCAGCGTCTTAGAAAATTTGGGGATTTGATTGGGGTTTTTTCCCTCTTTATCTGATTAGCTACATGAATATGACTGGAGGATACAGACCACTCCAAAAGTTATCAGAACTGTGTTTTGCTGGAGGGAATTATTCTGTCCAATTATTTATTTACAAGGTACAGGGAAGCACTAGTGGTCCCTACAAATCAACACAAGAAATCAAGAGCAAACCAGGGGATATCAGGGTTATGCTTTCTCCATGTTTAAAGTTAGCCAAGGGCACAGTGCCGTTCACTCTGATGGAAATTCAGCTGCCTGCCTTTGCCTGAGAGAATGGAGAAGGAAGTCTTTGAAAGTACTAGTGGATATGTGTAGGCTGCTCCTTAGCCTACGTATACAGGGGTTAGACATATCTGCTTCTTCTGAGGTAACTGAGAAGACTTTTTTTTTTCCTTTACATTTTGGTCATTCTATTTTTTGAGCCATTAATGCTTTATGGAGAGGTAAAATGAAACAAGAAACCTGTGAATGTCTAATCCTAGATTCAGAGATGGGAAGAGGGTAGTAAGGATATCTAAGGCTGTTTTGCTTTGCCATTGTGCCTCCTGGTGTGTTGTAAATCAAACTAGGATGAATGAGACTGGTAGGCCACTGCTTGCTCAGAAAATGGAAGAGAAGGTTGGAGGGAAGCTGAGAAGACCAGCTGGTTTTAGCCCATCTCCTTGACCTAAAGTTGGATTAACCAATTTTTTATTGAATATTAGAAATCTGTCATGACTAACCATTTTTTACTGTCAAATAATGCTAAACTGGGGGTGCTATACTTACCACTAAGTGATCTCTTGCTTACTGCCCAGTCTGCCATCAACCATACACTGCAGCATCTGCTGAAGTAAATTTGATAGAAGAACTGAAAATGCAGGAACAACCCAACGCATACAGTCATGTTTTCCTTGTTTTCTTCTTCATTGCAGAGATCAAGAGAGGACTAGCTAACGTATTCTATTGTTAATTTGCCTTTGTAAGATATTACTCCCTGAGCCTTGAGATAGAAGGGTATATCTTCTGCTAATCCAACCCTCTAGAGGCATTTTGGCAGCTAATCTGGTCGAATCAAATCAGTCCTGCTGCATATGATTAATTTTGGGCCAATTTAATTTTTATTAGTCATGGGTTTCAGTCACCTACAGTTGCGTGACTATAATTGCCCTTGAGCACACGGAATTCCTTTGTAAATTTGATTTGAAAATACATCGGGGTAGCCCCGCCTCTTCTTCACCTATTTGTGCACTGCTAATCTTATCGTGCCTAGATTCGTGCCCTCTTAAATATAGGTTGGCAAAATAAAACCTTTACAGGCGAAATTGGTGAGTCAATTTGCCTTCTAATTGTGGGATTTCTCAAGTGAATTTAGTTCTTTAGAATGTGGTGCCTATGGCACCCATGAAAGGATTAGTTTATGAGGGCCAGCTCTTAGAAACAGCCCAACAATAGTGCCTTATCCTCAGGATCACTTATCAGTCAATGGGAGTTTGTTCTCAGGAGGGCCAGAGCCAATGGGTAAACTCCTGTTTATGCTAGCCGAGGAACTCTGTCTTCAATGTTTGGATAAATTATCACTTTGTATCCTGTCGAGGTAGAGTAGTACGGGGAGCTTAGAGGAGTCTTCAGCTTTTGCTCATGAAGCTTTGAGTCACTTCGCTCCTGCCTGTACAGCAGAACAAATTTATTTTCACGTGGAGATATGTTGCCTCATCTTTTGCTTCCCCTCTCCCACCCATAAATCCCCTCCAGCTGAACCAATGAAACTGGAGCATTCCCAAGAACTGCATGGGTCTTATGGGATCCAGACAACCTGGGACTTCATAACAAGGAGGGTAATAATGCCTCTAATGAGTGCCAGAAAGAATAATGATTTTTCTGCTGTGGTTAGTGAAGAGGAAGTGACAACTCACTTGGTAACAACAACAGTGTTGGTTTTGGCCAGCGCCAGACAGAGCTGGTTTGGAGTTAATGTTCCTGGTACCATTACACCACTCCCAGGCACCCATCTGGCTTTGTAGGGACTGGATTTCTGCATCTTATGGCGAGCATTAGGTCCTAGATGTCTGTGTTTGATTGGTGTGACTTGAAAAACTGCTTCTTGTTTAACGAGTATAGGGTAAGAGCAAATGAAGGGAAACCCACACTATCTCTTCTAATAACATTCTCTCTTTATTAAAATCCCATAGAGATGTAGCAGACATCGTTGGTATTAATATTATGGGGCTTAGCTGATGCTAAGAAGCATTTGGGAAAACTTTGACTGACTGGCTCAGGGAGTTGCTAATGAGGATATATCACTTACAGAGATATGGCAGAGTAAAGAGGTTTATTTCTCAGTGTGCCATTGCCCCGCCTGAGAGATGAGAGAAAGATTCAAGCAAATGGGAAACATGAGGAGTTGTAAACCTCTGCCCTGCCTCAGCCCTGATGACATGAAGCAGCTAACAATGGTTTCCTCCCTACCTTATCACAGCATAGAGACATGGTGATGCTGTGAGCTGCAGGAGGGACCTTTTTGCATGGAGATCAACGCTCAGGGGCAACAGCCTGGAGAGAATACAGCCAAGAGCTGCTGTCCTAGGCAGAGCCTGATGAGAAATGGCTTGAGGCACCCAGGGGGCTTCCCTGTGCAAAACACTCCCCGTGGAAGAAAGAACAGAAATGTTGCTGATTTTAGAGACACCAAAAGTTTCAGGATGTAGCTCTGCCTGCCTTTGCGGAAACAACTCATCATCCTTGTTACCCTTGAGACTGCTGGCTGATGTTCCCTTCTTCCATTAGCCACCGAATTCTCTGAGGCTTCTCTGGGAAGGAACCATTTTCTCAAAGCACAGGAAAAGGGATTTATTTATTTGTTTAGATGTTTTTCTAGGCTGTGTTTTTCCCCTCTGACAATGGAGGTGGTTGGAATGTGTGAATAGAGATAATGTGGACAGATTGATCTGCACTAAATGAATCTCAAGACAGTTTCTGTGACAAACCTATTTGAAATGTCTTTATTATTTTAAACGAGAAAACTTCAGCCACAGGATTTTACCAAGGATACAGTGACTTACTGTTTTATGGACTCCAATAAACCTTGGATTCCAAAATACATACAGTCACTACGAAATCATGTGCATAAATTTTTCGGATTTATTCCTAGCCTTGGAGTGTATTTGCAAGTATACAATTCTTAATAGTATGTTTCACCTAATACAACTGAATTCTCATATTGTCATTGTGGGAAGTAATGTGACATTAGGTTTAGTCCCACCAAAGCTAATGAAGCTCTCTGGGGACTACTCAACATAGACAAAATTCTTTTAACCTTAGTGTAATGCTGAATAACTATAATTGTTCAGGATATATGCTTTTCACTGTACAACTCCCTCAACTGCTTAAAACTCAGTATTAAATACAGACTTTAGGTATCTATATTTTTCCATCCAGAGGAAAAAAACCCAATAACAAAACCTCAGCTGTAAACTTCAGGGTTAAAACATTTCTGAATTTCTGCTCATGCCCTTCATGGTATCTTTCAGAAGGAGGGGAAGCATAACTGGAAACCCATAAGTACAATTTATATGCATTTTAAATGGGTTGAGCTAACATTCAGTTTAATTGGAAAGAGTCCTGAACGCAAAGCAAAGCCTTCCCACACTGTAGAAATCCATATGTTAAAAAGCTTCATTTTTTTTTTAAATTTCACAGCGCTATAGCCAAGAGTTGCTAGAACAAAGACCCTGTGCTGTCCTGTTTTGAAAATAAACAAATTGACAAATCTGTTCTTTGTGCCACAGCCACCAGCTCCTCGGTATATTTGCAAATGCAGAAACATAAAGCTGAATAATCTGCTTCTCTCAAGACTGCACGTTAGGCAATTAAGGGGGTATGTTTGCAGGCAGGCACGCTGGGCATTAGGCACACAACTATTAACAATAATAAGAATTGGGCATTTAATTCCCTTCATAGGGATGAAAATTTATCTCTGCTGTTTAATGTGAGCCAGTGTAGTATTATGTGATGAACATGGATCAATAGCAAAGGATTTTTAAATTTAGAATGCCGTTGCTCTACCACAGAATTGGCAATAGAGAGTGTTTCCCAGTAATAGAACCAGTCTACCTTTGCTGAGACAGGAGCAAAGTTATCTGAGGAAGTAGCAACACTGTCATTTATTTTAATGAGGCTTGTTCTCCAACAAATGCTGTTTCCGCACTCTCGGGAAGGTTCCAGTAATGCTATAAAAAATGAAAAAGCCCTAACAAATGCTCGAGCATGTCTGTGTTTATATAACCTCAGATCATGGCATATAATAGGGCCCTGTGTTCATGCAGTAGCAGAGTTATTTAACCATGTGTGTCTGCCCTTGTTGGATATCCATCTTTTTAGTCCAGCTGATAAACTGACTGTCACGTATCCTTAGGTGATTCATATGTTTGTGGAGCACTAAAACCTCAGATTCAAACTTCCCCAGATGGATATTAAAAAACCTATTGCTTTTAGAACATTAGGGATTCATTATCTTCATTCCTTTTCATGGCATTTTTATATAACCTTTTGGCTTGCCAGTCCCGTCCCAGTTGGGGACACAAAAAAATCCCCCAACAAATCAGTTTTGCTGTGGGGTTTGCCAGTGTGAGTCTATGGAGAAAACCAAACCAAAAGTGGCAAACAGGTTCCACTTACTTTAAGTTTGTATTTCATCAGTCTAGCAAACCCAATTGGAAACTTAATTTCTAAACATGAACAATATTGAATTACAGAAGCTGTATTTAAATCAATCAGTTCATGTCAAAATTATTATACTTCACTGGGAAAAAAATAAATTTCTGACTAGAAATATCAGCAGACGTATCAGCCCTACTTGTGTTAAATGTGATAACTGTATTTTAATGCACTGTTACTTAATGCTGAAGACGCAGCATCTACTTCTGACATTTCAAAAAACCTGAGAAGTTTGTACCTGGATTTTTACAATTATTTTCTTTCTCAGGTAATCACTTACTCTGGGTTAGACAGGTATTTCTGTTTGGGGAGGGCACTTGACCGTTTTTTTTTCCCTGCCTGTCCCTCTTCTCTCTTCATGCTAGTGCGAGATTATGGTGAAAGAGAGCTTGTTCAAGAAACCAGTCGGGGAAAAATATGATGTAGAAAAGGAGGGGGAAAATTTAGAGAATATAAACAGAAGAAGCAGCAAAAGAAAAATTATGCAATGGTATAGAACCAGTATAAGCATGAGGTGAAAATCTAATGTTCTTTTAGCAGGCATGTTTTTTTGAGCATGCTAGTTAGAGTTTCTCTTACAGCAATGAGTTGTCATGCCTTGTCAGATACAAGGCTGTGGGTTTATTATAGATTAACTTGTGACATTTTTAACTTTCCTGAAGCAATTTTGAAATCTGAGTTAGACTAAAAGCTTAGACAATGTTTGTTCCACGAAGCAGTAATTGATGAAAAGGTATTTGATGACTAAAAGAAGTTATGGACCTCTCATTGGCAATTAAACCTTATTCATGGAGAAAATTCATGCTAGGAAATTGGGGTTGTCGTGCTTTATGATTCAGAAAGAGTGGGCAATGCTTGTAGCAGTGTGAAATGGAACTTGAGCTAAGCAACAAAATCATTTCTTCTCGTATACCAGGAACAACTTATTCCTGATGCCTCTAAGGAAAAAACAGCTTAAACTGGAAAAAAAATCAGAAAGGCACAGACTTTTTTTTGCAAGGTATAGCAAATGACACTTGTTAACACTTACATTTAAGGTAGCAGTCAGTTTACTGTAGTCCACAGTAAGGTTTATAATCTGCATGGTACTTTTTGATACTTTTCTTTTACAAGAAACCATCAAAGATAAAGCATAATTGAAGAATTCTTTGGTAAAGATGGCTATCAGTTGCCCTTTCACCTTGTCATTTCTCTATTGTGAGCTTCAAGAGAAGGTGATAAAATATCTTGCGGGCAAAAATGCTACATTATGTGTTCTTTTTCACTGTTAAACTCTATTTTTTAAATGAAAGCCAAATTCCACATGTGATGAAGCCTTTTCATTCTGTTGTGGTATAGGTTTGTAAAAGGTTAAGCTAAAGTGTTCTGAGTCTAGTTTCAATGCATATTCTGTGGACAAAAAGGATAAAAGTATTTAATAACATTTTTTATTAAAATCATATCTTTGTTTGGCAATTTCAGCCTGTAAAATTCTATGAAATGGAGTATCATCCAAGGTTAATCCAAGGTTATCCATGAAGTATCGGCAGATTTATGCCATGCCAGCCTTTCCTGTTCTTCTTAGATAAACACAGTGAGTATGCAATACATGACTTTAAATATGTAGGAAAAAAATACCGATCACTTTGAAGCCAGCAGAAGGTTTGTCAGAGAAAATACCCAGGCAGTAAAGATACTACAAGGGATAAGCAAAACCCACTTGATTGTTTAGATGCCTATTAGGGGTCAATGGCTTAATGCAGAAGCTACTCCTATTTGCCATAGCAGCATGACAGAGTTGTTTTCTATCAGAGGCAGTGCTGCCAAGGTGAGGGGTCTGGTCAGATGTATCAGGGGATACAGAGTGTAAAACATGGATCCATGCTTTACAGATACCTGTGTCTCACTGCTGGCCATGCATCTGCTGCTATGACATTACTCAGAGGAATTAAGGAGCCCAGGCTGCTGTCCTGAGCAGACACTTATCTTTGACACTGAGGAACTGATTGGTATAAGCTAGTTAATGCCACAAAAATGAAGGGAATTATCCTTCAGAAATAAAGAAGTGATCAGATTCTTCAAATGCTGGGAGTCTAAAAATGATTGACTTACCCAATCCTAGAAATAGTCCTGCCTAATTTTATAATTCCTCTAAATTAGACTAGCCACATGCTTACTGCTAAGCTCAAATCTGTCTGCAGGATCTAACATATGTTAAATCATGTGTCTGATTCCCTGCAACCTATTCTGTAACTCAAAAATGCACCAAAAATCTGTCCTGTAATTTCCATTACCTACCGACAAATGAAAACAAATTGTGACTGTGTTGCTGAAATTTTCGTGACCCAGGAACATTTCGTGATAAATGTGTTTGTACAAAAACCCACCAAACCCAAAAAGGAGGAGAAATCTGTGTTTCCAGGGAATATTTTACTTTCTTGCAAAAACCAAAAGCTGCAATGGAAATCACTTTTCTCACCACAGAAATACAGTCACCTCCAAATAACTATTTTTGGAAGTTTCTTGTTATAGCTATAATTGAAAGACTGTGAAGAGTTACTTCTTTTGAACGTGTTGAACCTTAGTAATTCCTTTTCCGATTTCGTGAAAATGCAAAATTAAGTGTGATTTTTTAAGTATGTACTTTATTTGGAAGGGAAGTGGTTTATGGCATATTGAGGCTAAGAAATAAAATTCAGGTCACACTTGTGAAGGACTGCCCTGATTTCTTTACAGATAACTGATTTCAGCATGTAATATTAGGCACTCGGTTAATTTGCAACTTGAATTTTTACTCATGGCTTCTTGACTTAAGCAGCTTTATTTCTCCTGGATACAGTTGCACGATGCCTGGTTTCTATACAAGTGAGTGGGGGAAGCTCTCTTGTGATGCTGGTGCAGAACCCAAGTGAAATTACTTATAAACTGTCTGGCTTGGGCAGGCTTACCACTTCCTTCTTCTCTTTCCTAAGAATTACTGTCTGCATCAGGCTAAAATCACTGGTAACTCAGTGATTTTTATCCTGATTAATTTCAAGGCTAGTCACTGCTCAGCCCTTCACTTGGTGAGTGTTACTTCCGACACTGCCCTCTAATTGACCTCGACATTGGGCTTGTGGAGGGAGCACTGATAAGGGGTGAATGACAGTTCAGCCTCATGCAAGCTCTGAGCCAGGTGACTGAGTCGCTCGGACCTTGTGCATCACCCTCTCTACGTGGGTGATGCTGCAGGCTGTGACCTTTACGCTGAGGGTGCTGAGCTAAAAGCACCAAACCTGTCTCTTTGGGTGCCTGGGTTTGCTTCCAAATGTCACTGCTTTTATAAGGTAGCAGAATCACTCTTTTGACAGGTACAACAGGAAAAAGAGTAAAAAAAATAACCCAAGCAACTGAACCAAAAAAACAAAAACAAAAACAAAAACCCCCAAAAACCAACCCCCTCCCAAGAAAACCAGAAAACCACCCAAACTTGGGAATAAAGCTTCTGCTTTTTAAAATAGAAAAGTTCCACCAAGTGTACTCCACTGAAGAGTCCTGCAGTGTCAATGCTTACCCTCCTATAATCAGTTGTTAGCTATCATCTCCCCACTTTGATAGTTACCTCTCACCTTCTTAATCAAATTGTCATAAATAGGTCAGGAATTCTTGCTGCTGGTTTTATTCAATAACACCTCTTTATCTCTTACTTGTCCTAAGTCCCATCCAATTTTCTCCTACTTTTCCATGTGCTCTGTTCTTATGACAATCACTTCTATTTGATTGCTGCTACAAGGCCCTGATTGCAATTCTTCACTGATGAGAGGGTGCCGGGACTCGGAGATTAGGGTTGTATTCCAAATTCTGCCAAAAACATCCTGACTTCAGGCAGTGCATTCTGGATACATGTTTGGTTACACAGAATATTTGTTTACTCCAGAAGAAAAGAATAAACAGGAAGCAGGAAAATGAATCCCAAAATGATTTTATATGTTTCCTGTCAGAATTCACAGGCTATAGCTCACAATTATTTTAAACCCATTTTACCTTTTATAAGGTAGTGCTTCTCTTGTGGGAGGCTGGAGGTGTATCCCTGTTAATGATTGTGAGCTTGTCTGTAACAAGCTTTCCCAGAACACGGCTGCTGTCTGACACCAGTCTGATAAGTGTGAATAAACCATTAACAATCTTAGTTCATTAACAATGGACCAGGTTGGGTTGACTTCCTTATTTCATGGTGGCTTCATTTTTGCAGATTGTGTGTATTACAATAGGATTTATCTTAGTAAAAATGTTGGCTTTTAATTGTGGGATTATACTGAGTAATTCCCAGCTCCCCCGTGGGAATTCAGCTGTTTTTCCCCACTGACTAAAAGGAGATGAGTTTTCTACTGGTTAATGCACAAGCCTGGGAACTGGGGAGTCCAGCTTTTATTCCCAGTTGTGTCGGTGATTTACTTGGGGATTTCTCAGTGCCTCAGTTTTACCCAAATAATGGCGTTACTTACCTTTTGATAGGAGTGCTAGGAAAATCCCTGGGTTGTTTGCTGCTTCACTGAACATGAAGTTGCTCTGCACTTACTGAGGGCAGATCAGTCATTCAACTAATTCAAGCAATAGCTGGAGACACTGTGATTCTGCAGGTTACAGCCTGTGTCTTGGTGTGTAATGTTGTGCATAAACTGAGTATCACTATTGTCCCAGCTCTACTGGGTGCTCTCTCTGTGGTTTGAATGGGAGCATCGGAGGATGCTGTGGCAATCTGAGCAACTGAATCTTATGAGGCTCTCTGCAGCATCTGAACTTTGAATCTTTCCTGATTAAATTTCCAATCTGTTTAAAATATTCCCATTGTTTTTATCTACCCCTCCACCCCATCTACGCGTGTAAATATACAAACATACACTCACATACACTCTTTAGGCTGTCAACTTCTCTGTCTTCTTTGTGCAGGCTGACAAAAATATGCATCAAAAATACAAACTCCAAAAATCCCAATAACAGAGAAACAGGGGAGGATTTTAAATACCTGTTCCCTTCATACATAAATTGTTCTAAGGGATTAGAAATGAAAAGACACCTTTGTTTTTATTCAGGAGTGATATTGTGAAGCTAATTAGTTTTAAAATTTTTTTTCAACACCCTCCTGTATATTATCATTATGCCAAGAGTAGGTGTACAATGCTTTCTCCTCTATAGCGAAATTGCTTAGTTATATAATTGTATTAAGATGACTAAGGAGAGAAGATAATATTTGGGAAATGCTTTTAGATTTCAGGAGCTTTTAGTCCCACTTATGTATGTGAATATACATGCATAATGTGCATGCATGCATATATTCTCTCATATACATATATATACACACATGCATATAACTATAGCCCCTTTGCCTCTCCACTGTGCACCAGAAAGACCTTCCATAATGTCCCTTGCACAAGCTATTTTATTTCACAAAACTTTCTCATCTCCAAATGACCAATTTTAATCACTATCACCCAGTCCTCTAACAAGGTACAATAAAATAAGTATCAGAGACCAATTACTTAATCAAGCCAATAACAGGTTATAGCTACACTGCTCCACTGTGTATATTCATAGCACCAGCAGAAGCGTCTGCTGTTCCATCTTTGGGTTTTTTTTTTTGCTTTCTACCCTGCAGCAGCAGCAGCAGCAGCAGCTCTGATTGCAACAACCAATAGACATGGTTGGCAGGATGAAATGTAAAATAACAAAACCTACAGTCTGCCTTGCTTTGTGGATAATATGCTGCAACAACCAGCCATTTCCTGCCCGTGGCTCTGTCAGCTGAGCCATCCACAGTCCATTTTTTCATTGGTATTATTTTTTTCAGTGTCTGTGAAATCTGGAATGGGACACAGCATGCTTGGAATGTGGCCAATATCCTGTTGAGTTAGTAGAATGGAAAGAAAATAAAAAATACACTGACCCAATTTCTTTCACTAAATATCCTGGGCCATAACAGCAAAAGCTAAGAACATGTTTATTCTTTGAATCCTTTTTCAGATGAAGTGGCTTAGGACAATACATTTCAAATGGAGGTGGAGATCAGGTAGTGAAGCCTACTCACCAGGCTCTCCATTGGCTTCAAACATCTCTTTACATTCCAGGTCTCAAAGATTTAAAAGTAGGTTTTATTTTTTTCTTTTTGTTGTTTTTCTATCTAACTGAATTTACCTGAAAGTTTCTGTCCACTTTTTTCTTTTTTTTCCCTACCTGTCTTAATTAAAGCAGTTAAACAAAAAAAACAAACAAAAAATTAGTCAGTGTATTTTTCCTTTATGTGACAAGTACCAACACTTAGGATTTGTGGAGATTGTGTCCCTTACTCTCTGGTGTGAACAGAAATGCAGCTGGCTGCATCTGGAAGTGAGGAGAAACATAATAGCACAATCAGTTCCTTTTTCAAATGCAAAGTGGAGGATGCACTTAAAATCTGATGATAATCTAAACTGAACAGCTTGTGCCTACCTTTGGCTCCCCCACACCTGTGCCATTCATGCTGCCTTCCCAGGGAACAGTGCTGTTCCAGGGAGGAGTGTGCCAAGGGGTCGGCTCCTCTATTCTAGGAGCTGCGTCCCAAGAAGGAGCAAGCAAACCCTGTGACCTCTTTCTCAGTTTCCTCATTCATAAAATGGGGACAGTGATCTGCCTCCATCTTTTCAGAACACCTGGGTATATCTGAATGCAAAGCGGTGGAACACAATGGGAGCCAAACAGCACTGTTCTCCAATGCCATATGGCCAGACAAGTTGCCAGCATTCAGAGATAAAGAAGCCAGATTAAATTACAAGTCCTCCCTCAAAAAAGGCCAAACCCAACAACAACAAGAAAGCCAAAAGCACCAAGAACAAACAACAATTAAAGGCTTAATTTAGCACTAATGGCCAAAATGCATTTTAGAAATGCCTGGCCAAATAAATATTCCCTTGCAGCACCCCACCTGCTGGTACTGGCAGAGTAATAATAGTACCTGCAGTACTCCTCCAGTACATCCCATCTTCTTCAGACCTATAACATAAGGTGCCTATCTTACTGCCCTCCTCCTGTTCAGCTTTTCTTTCCAGAGATCCCTCCCAAAATGCTTGAAAACTCTATAAAGAATCATGCACCAGGAATGAATGAGAGAAAAATATAGCCAACCATGTGGATTTGGATTTGACTTGGTCCTGACCTCTTGCCTAATTCAGAGATCATTCAAGATGAATCCTGAGATTGTTTTTGGCAGCCTCTGTCCTCAACACTGGAATCCTTTGTCATGAGACAGAGAGGCCAAGATCTGAAGAGAGAGAGGGGAGGGATCGAACACCTGAGTGAGGGCAAAAAGGACATTTTGCTGAAACTTGTAGATATTTCTGTCCAGGAAAGTTTTCCTTTCCCTTATGACTGCAGATGAACATGAGCCAAGGTGCTTTAAGGTATCCTGCTTGACTTGGCAGAGGAGTGAAGAAGAGTGGTCCGTCCAAAATGATGGCTTGGGGAGTTCTGAGGACAAAAGCCCAGGCTAAACCATGCACTGGTATTACTCCAAGCAGCCTGAAAAAACAAAATCAGGAATCCCAGAACCCCAGCAATTTATGGGTTGGACTCTAGATGTTTTGCAGGGCAGGGGTTTTCCATGCAACAGTTTCAGAGGCAACGTCTGTTTTATAGAACATTCCTGTTAACAGGGCTGGGTGAGCCAAGCTAACAGTGTGGTGGTACAAGTTCTGGGCACTGATAGGAAAACACTATTATTTGGTATATTTTTATTCAGACAAGAGGTTTCTTTGCATGTGAATCCCCAACCAAAGTCTATTCATTGTAAGAACTGACAGAATTGAAACTAAGTGAAGGAAAGCAGATGGCTGAAACATGTTGAAAAGAATCAATAGGCCCAGCTCTGATGCATCGATATTTTGGTGTGGACACATTCAGAATTGATGTTTAAATGTCAGCTGGGCCCAATTTGCAGCATTTCAAAGCTGCCTTTGTGTTTTGAATTCAGCAGGACTGAAGGTCAGAAGTTTTGCTAAGTATTTGAATCCAATGATACATTTTGCAAACATTCATTTTTATTTGAAAAGATATTCTTTTATCTTGTTCCACTGGTAGTAACCAAGGTGGAAGAACATAGAGCAGGCATAAGTTCAAAGCTTGGTCAAAGGACAACAGTTGCTTATGCTATCTTGACTCTAACACTCCCATTATTGCTCCTGAAAAACTAGATAGCTTCAAGTCTGATTTTTTCCAGTGTAGAATTATATTATACTAATAAGTTCCTTTCTGTCTGAATGCATAAAGATACTGTGGCAAATAAAACTCTTCACTGAGTTGGTTGGTTTTGATGTGTGCATCTTTTGTAGCAGAATGAAGACTGTGTGGCTATTTAATAGTGTTGATAGCACAGTAAAGAAGAACATAAAAGATATGGATTTCCTTTTTAATGCTATACATTTAAATTATCAGGACTTCAATTAGTACAATGTAGCAAAGTCTCTTTAGAACTAACAGAAATGTGCATTTAAACCATCTGAAGAGTTAGTTATGAACCTTAAAATGCAGTAGAAACAAGAGCTACATGAAATTATATTAAAAAATATGCAGTGTATCAACATTCAATAGAATAGTTTGTTTTTAAAATCTATTAAAAGATATTTTTTAGTCTTGTCATGGCTACAGAACAATATTTTGGACCTGCAGAAATCATAGTTCAGTTGTCCATTTCACAAACCTGAGCAAAGTCCTCCCTTCTTTACACACAGTGGGGACTTTGGGAAGTAGTAAGTGAAATTTAGGCAAAAAGGACATTATGAACACGATTTTGCTAAGTGAATTCAAAGGGACAGTTTTAAACCCACTCTAGCTGAAGCAGGTGTCGCCCAGTGTGTGCCACTGTGGTGACATTCACTGTGTGCTTTGCAGAGGAGCAAAGGACTGCATGAACAGGACTAGTCAGGATGGGGAAGTCAGGCTTCAGAGCTGTTAATAGGCTACAGTTCCCTTGAAATTAGTAGGACTGGAGGGTGTTCAGAGTTTTTCAAGAGAGTTGCATTTATTTTCATCTCAGCTACATTACATTCTATGAGTGACAGATGTGTGGCAAAATAGAGCACTGAAATTTTACTTTCAGTTCTGAACTGTGAAGATAGAACAATGCTTGTCACATTTCAAAAAGGCTACAAAGGAATATCCTAAATAGTTAAGAGAGACACTAGAAAGAAACAAAATAGAAGAGCTTTGTAAAAAAAAAAAAAGAGAAAAAAAATATCCACCTATATTTATATCTGTAAAACAAGGACTCTTCAGAACTTTCTGAGTAATAGAGGAAAAGAATTATCTCAAAATCCCAGGCAGAAAAATGAATTTGAAATTGTGCTTTATTTTGAAGAAAATCTTGGATGTACTTCTGTTGAGCAGAAGATTCTGTTTGTGAGGAGGGGGCTAGGAGACACACTGGAGGAAAACATTCCCAGCTTGCATAATACAGTCAGGATGGGTTGTCTGGAGGATCAGAATAGGATACAATTATGAAATCATCCAGACATGAAGGTCAGCTTGTCCAAAAGTCATGTAAGCAGGATTGTGGTTAGGAATCAAGCAGGCAGGCAGTTAAAAAGACCACAAAACCATAACCAAACCCAAACTGAGCTTTAAACCCCCTTGTAACAGAAAAATAAGAAAAAAATATAAAAAAAAGGCAGAATTTGAAAGTTATTGTAAGATTTGGTAGCTTGATATTTGAATACTAGAGTAAAATTTGGAGATTCATCATGCTCTGAATAATATCTAATTAAATCAAAGATGCAGGAATGGAAACATATGGTGAGATACCCTCTCTGGAGGGAAGCTGGGTCCTTCAAAGAGGTCTTTCAGTGCTACTATGAATTCTTCACTGTGGAAGATGTACTTTATTTAGGAGCCTTCAAGAGTTGAAAGAAATTACATGCCATGTTTTCCTTGTCTATCTTACAATTACTTAGCAAACACAAAGGTCTTTCTTGTCCTCATTTATTCTGTGTAAGAGGAAAGAATAATTAAGTAGAGCTCTGAAAAACCAAAATAAAGGAAAACAGGATCAACTTCATTGCCATGTGCCCCATTCAGTCCTTAGAGGCATGTTATGTCTTTAATATTGTGAAAGAAAACTTCATTCACAAAGACCCTTTCGACTTTCTTGGAATGACATTTTACTTGCGGTGATTTTTAGCGGCTGGTTCGTTGGCTTGTTTGTTTGTTTTCATTAGAGGAGTCTGCTAAAGCATATTGACTTAACACAAAGTCACCTTGGTATCAGTTGCAATAGCCCCCAAAGCAGTGCTTGGATTTGCAGCCCTAACTGGCATTGTGTTCTGATGCTTCTTTAAGGCTTTTGGAAGTTAAAGTTGAATCAGTCCTTAACACCACTAACCATGCACCTGCTTCTTGATCTTAACTATTTGAAATGTAACATTCTCTATCACTTCTCCCCTAGTCTTTAAAAAAACAGTCTTATTCCCTACCCTCATATTCCTGTTAGATTTTGTGATTAACAGTCCACAGCCTTGAGTTTATGACTGTAGAGCCCCTCCCATAGCATGGAAGTCTCAATAATTCCTCTTACTCCGTGTGTGCTCCCTGCACTGTGCACAAAGGGGAGACTTCATCCCCTGGGTTATCTCAGCAGTATCTTCCACAAACACATCCCTTCTTTAAAGGAAGAAAGGATCTACCTTTTCATCCAGCTTAACTTTGTCTAGACAACAAATGCAGCCAGGTTTTGTACAGCTGATTTATCTTCCCCAGCTGACCAAGCTAGAGTGAATGTGATTCACAAAGCTTTCCTTTCTATCCCATGTTTGTCTTTCGAACTTCTCTGGCTGCTTATCTATGCTTGTACCTGGAAACCTGGGGAACTCTAAGCAGCTATCCCACTCCACAGGCTGAATGCCAGTCACCTCAGGAGGGATACACTAGTGGTAGAATGAGACTTTGGAGAGTTTTATGGGCAACATGCAGTACAGATGACGCAGATTTCTTTATTTGCCATTTCAGAAATTCTTACTGTTTCTTCATGTGATACAGTTTTATCTGTAGTTTACCTGTAGCTTATACAACATAAGTGTCTTTACAGCTCAGGATAGGTGTTTTTCTGCATTCTTATTAATTTAAAGAAATAAATATCTTGATGAGAATGACCTTCATTATACTTCAGACCTGATCATTGCTCCCTGTGGGCTCCATTACCTCAGCGAAAGCCAAAGACAAAGTTCACTCAATAATTAGAGGGACTGGAGTTGTTCTGGTCTGAGAACCTGACACCCCTGCTGTGCTGAATGGCAGTGTACAGATGAGGGATTCAAGAGCTAAGAGACCAAACTAAATTAAGGCTGCCTAAGGTCTGCCTTGTGCATTAACTTGCAAATAAGGTGGGGGCACAACGAAAAATGAGTGATCCTTCTCCTAAGTAGTCTTAAATCATTCCCATTTAGGATATGCTCAAATAGGCTGATGCTAGCTTTTGTTTGCAATTCAAACCTACAGTAAGATGAGATGAATGTATAATAAAAAAAATTATTGTGTGTCAACTGACAAGTCTAGTACTTATCCAACAGAACTTGTTGTATTTTTCTGTGCAACCATCTGTTTAGAAAAGACGTTATATGTAAGAAATTGTTATCATATAAAATATGTATAAATATATATTTGCACACACATGTGCATGTAAATATGTATGTGTGCACATATCTGAACTGATCAGTGCATAGCAAGAGTACTTATTACAAAGAGCAGACCTATTACTATTAAATTCATGGACAAAATTCATGTGTTAAACATCATTTCCCTTCTACATTACCACCTACTACTGCCCTGAAGGACTATCTGGAAGTATGACCCACAGAGAGCTTGCCCTGTAACTGGCCCATGCACCAGTTCAGGGCCCAGGACAGCTCCTGTGGTACAGGGTTTGTCTGAGTACCTTGTGGAAAGGCTGCATCCAGCTTGGATTTTTGGAAAAACTTGAAGCCATATATAGATATAACTGAGAATTAGAGGCCAACGATGAATGAAGATGCTTAAAATGGAACTTTGGTGGTCTTCGTGCAATGCTGCCCTGCTAGTGGGTAACATAGCACATGTCTAGCTGTGGTGGGGCTGTCCTGATTTCATTTCAGGTGGGAAAGAGTTGATTTTCTTCCTGGTAGCTGGTACAGTGCTGTGTTTTGGGTTTTGTATGAGAATAATGGGGATTACACACTGGTGTTTTTTGTGGTTGAACAGAGCTTACTCTAAGTCAAAGACTTCTTGGTTTCCCATGCTCTGCCAGAAAGCAGGTGCACAAGAAGCTGTGAGGGAGTGTGGCCGGGACTGCTGCCCTGAACTGGCCAAAGGGATATGCCACACCATAGAATGCCATGCCCAGTACCTAAACTGGGCTGGGATGGACTGATCACTGTTCAGGGGAGGGCTGGACATCGCTCAGCAGGTGGTGAGCAGTTGTACTGCGCATCACTTGTTTCTCTTGGGTTTTCTTCCTCTCTCTCCTGTTACTAGCTATTATTATTAGCAGTAGTGTTTTTATATTATTATTATTATTATTTTTATTATTATTGTTATTTTTATTGCTGTGGTTGTTATATTTTATTTTGTTTCAATTATTAAACTGTTCCTATCACAACCCATGAAGTTTGCCTTTTCTTTCCAATTCTTCTCCCCACCAAGGGATGGGGTGGGAGTGAGTGAGTGGCTGTGTGGTACTTAGTTGCCAGCTGGGGTTAAACCGTGATGTGTGCTGGGCGATAGTGGTGAACTTTGTGGCTTCTGTGGCCTTTCACAACATTTTATTCTCTGGAACAGCTCTGCTTACTTTTCATCTTCCAGCATCTGTTTTTGCTAACATCCGGTTATGGCATCTGGCCCACCTGGAATCCCAAAACCAGGAGGAGCTACTGCATTCTATTTGAAAGTGCTCTTGATGCATACCAATCTGTATCAGCTGTGGTGGGCACTTTCCAAAATGTGATTCAGGCCATTTCATTTTTAATACGTGCTTTTAAGCACCCCAGTTTCCCAAAGAGTATATTAACAACCAACCCCTTCATTAGGTGTCCCCGGGGAGGGAAGCAGGAAGGTGAAGCTGCCCTTCATCTCTGCTTTTGAAGCAGCGTGTTTGTGTGGAGGGGAATGTCAGGATATTCCATCGACTTTTCCAGCTTGTCCTTTCGAATCATATTTCTGACTGAGGGGAAGCAACCAGCAGAGCCGGTCTCAGATGCCTGAACGGTGGGTGTCTGTCTCTCTGGGCTCCCTGAGGAGCCCAGCCTGCTCTCATCTGAGGGCACGAGGGTCCTGGGCAGGCAGGAAGGGCTACTCATTTGATTATGCCCTTCTATTTCAGTTTTGCAAGGGATTAGAGCAGAGCATAGCGCTATTGGGGAAAGTGATGGAACTGTGAAGACACACAGGACAGAATGGCAAAGTTCATATTCCAGTAGTGCTGTCTTGAACAACCCTCACCTCTTAATCTATTTCCTTCCACAACAGCTCTTCTTTTCACTGTTATTTATGCTGGTTCTGTTTTCAAGTGGGAGAAATTCCTCTATCCAGGCAGCAAGAAGCAACAGTGCCTGGAAAAGTGAGGGTGTGCTGGGGAATAAATAGCACTAGGAAAGGAAGGTAGATAGGAACTCTCAAAACCATCTTAAACCTCACTGCTGCTGAGCAAAAAGCTATTAGCAGAGGGTGCCATTAATTGTTGACATCATGACAGCAAATGTCTTCTTGATTCTCCACCTAGTTTTTTTCCATCTTTCCTTTTCTTGGATACAGCTCCTTGGCTTGTTTCCCTTCTTTGTCATTTTGCCAGCCTCTTTTTGGATCCTGTGCTTAGAGGTGTGTTTCATGCTATGGTCACTAAGGCCATGGGATTATTCCTGCCGTTCTGTGACACCTTGGTGTATTATATGAGCAGAGGGAGTCCTCTCCTGCATTTTTTTTATTCCTGGTGGAGGTTATCTGTCTGCTGTGGGGTCTCTGACACATTCAATGCTGTTGGGTGTTTAAGAGCCACCTGTTGGTCCTGTCTGGGGACCAAGCTGTCACCAGCCTCCACCTACTCCTGTTTGCATGGCCGTGGGTGAGGCAAGAGAAGCAGAATGTACAATGTGTTAATAGGAAATTTATACCATATTCAACAGCATTACTCTATTGATAGCTGCCAAGAATATGACTGGCATAACTTTCTTGGGTCTTTCTCTGATTTCAGATGTAAATTTGATATGTGTTCAGGCAAGCACATATTCAGGAGAATTTTAAAGAAGAATTTATTCCATATATAGCTGTATTACAAGTATTTACCCTGCTGAATTGAATTCTAACCATCTTCACAATTTCTCTTTTTTTAATGTAAATAATCACCTATAGCAGTGCAATTTATAGGAATTGGAAATTTTAAAATCTGTGAACTTCCAAAAAATTTACTCTCATGTTCCTGTTTAGTAAATTAAAGAGAAACCAGATAAGAGACACCTCTATAACTGAGGGTGAAAACCACCCACCTCTGTTATAATCTCTGGTTAGTAATACAAACGGTATTTTTTTAAAGTTTTTTCTCTTCTAACACATGGCACTGAGATCCTATTGCAATGAACAATTTGAACCAAACCTCTCCCCACCCCAGCCCTCTTTTATAAAGAACACTGTGCCTTCTTAGTGTCAAATTTTAGAAATGTTGCATTACAGGCATGTTACACCACCATTCCAGCTAATTCTTAAATGTCGTGTGTGTTAATACTCTCGGATAGTGCTTTCACTTTTGACAGAGAAAATTTTTGAAGGAAACAAAGACAGCTATGTAGGTTGATAGGAATTACATACCCCTATTTGCTTTTATAAACTCCTTACTCTAACATATTGTGGCATCAAATGTGCACACATTCTCTGTTTTCAATTTTTTGTACATGATATGTGCTTTGTCTTGGCAAATTTCTATACTCCCTCATGATGGAGGATGGAGTACTGACATAGTTTAAGTAAATATGTGTTATATTAGTGTCCATCATTGCTTTAACTACTGAAGAACGCACAAACTGCCTCACTTCTGTGTGTTCTACAGGCAACATGGAAACATTAAAAAAATGCTTAGAGAGCAGAGAAGAAAAGTCACAAAAATAATAACTTTGGATTTAAAAAAAATTATATATTAGAAGTTTTCTTCTTTGCACAGAATGAGTGACAATGAAAATGGGAGCAAAGAAGCAGTGGAATGGAGAAGCCAAGGTGAAATGGAGTCCTGAGGCCCTTTGCTACCACATGTCCAGGTAAAAGACGGCTTTATTTTCCGAGATGAGGTCATCTTCGTTATTAGTTTGCTCCGAGTCAGAGAGCAGCTGTAGAAATACTGGTGTGCCTGGCAGAAAGGAGTCAAAGGAGCACAAAGCAGCAGGGTGACAAAGTGGCATTCTGGCTCCTGGACTGAGTTAACGTCACACAGGGCTGCATGACAGCGTGTAAAAAAGGAAATGCAAGAACTGCAGGGAGCAGGGAACTCTTCAGAGGACTAAGGGTCCAGTGCCTCTGAGCTTTTCTTAAAAAATAATGAAACAATGAAGAAAAAGATACAGTAGCAGATAGCACTGAAAGTTGAAGGACTGCTTAACTCCAAAACTACATCATTAGAAAACAGGTTGAGAGAAAGGGGAAACATCAAGGGCTGGAAAAGGAAGGCTGGGGAAAGGGGAGAGGGAAGACAGAGAATTGTGGATGAGGTCTCACAGCCTGAGAAGAAACAAAAAAAATTATTGTTGCTTCCCTGTCAGTCACCAGGACAACAGCAGATTGAATTTGGAGCTGCCTGTAATAATTTATAACTACTTTGTCTTGGTTGGATTATTATGTTGCTTTTCCTGCTGTTGTTGGATCCGTTAGCTTGGCAGAGCTTCAACCAGACAGGCAAGGTAAAGGGAGAAGAAAGGGGAATTTTTTGAGAAATTTGGATCTACAAAACTGTGACATGAAAATTGGTAAACTTATCACTCTTGTGATTGAAATTTTGAACACCTTTTGTGCTGTGATCTTTTCCCAGGGTTAAGAGAGGTACACATAAAGAGAAGTGACAATGACGTCCTTTGCTGCTGTACAAGGACCTTCTGCTCCCTGTGTCCACTGCTGATCTTAAGCACCCAAAAAGAAAGTCCAAGAATGTGCTGGGATCTGGTAGGACCCCTTGGCCCTGACAGCCTGCTGGAAGGAGAATTGTAGTGTTTGCACCACTGGAGAGCAGAGTGGCAGGCCCAGAGCCTGTGGAGGTGGGACGTGTTAGTGGAGCTGAAGCATGGTCCTGCAGAAGTTGTGTCTGGTATGTTTTGAAGGCAGGAATGACCGGGATAACACGGAAGCTGCAAACAGCTGTCTGAAAAGACCAGTTCAAAAAGTAACCTAGCAGTGACATAGCAGAGATGGACAAGCATCAGGCAACATGCTGCACTTAGCACTTCAGATGTCTGGAGGATGGAGAGATGGAGACTGGCGATGAGGGAGGATGCCCTTTCACAGCAGGCAAACAGCTGAGTGACAAAAATCCTGTTAGTCCATTCCTGCTGCGATATCCACACCTGTTAGGGGCAAAGATGGTAAACTCAGCACACAGGCTAATTGCTCACCATATGGTCTCATTTCCTTTGGAACCAGTATGTGGTGAAATGCAGAAGAAACCATCCTACAGCATGAAAATAAAATGCAGCGTCATGGCACTGGACCTTTAAGGCTTGCTTTTTCAGAAGCCAAAGGTTTTATTGGGAATTGGCTGTCCTGCAGACTTACATTTCTGGGACACCTCAGAGACATATTCAAATTTTCAAGCAACAATTGTAAGAGGGTATTAACGGTTGCAGGGAAAACTCTTTTACAGCTCTGAATTTTATCATAACATCCAACTCTTGAGCAACCAAAAAGAGTGGAGATCTGTCTGGTGTGCTCCACCTATAAACCTATCCAGCTTTGTGCCAAAATAGCCACATTCCACCCAGGTATTTAAAAAAACAACCAAACACCACTGATTCCTCCATCCTCACTGCATGCACAAGTTTTATGGCTTCATTAAAGTGACAAATGCAAGGAAGGAGCAGTTTGGTATGTGTCATGCTTTGCACATTGCACTGATTTTATTACCTCTAACATTTTAAGGTGTCAGGGTAGAAGACATCCTGTCCCTATGCATACAAAGGACTCGTTCAATATGGTGGTTTCTGAACAGTTGGAATTAGGGCACATCCCACACAAATGTATTTGTGCAAATAATTCAGTATTGTAGCCTAACTGTTTGGGTAGAAGCATCCATTTATATGCCCGTATTTTTCTTGACTTGTAGCTTTCCCTCCCGAAGATATTATGGCAGACCTCTCTTTCCCCCTGAGGCTGGGGTCAGCTTAGAATGCTGTTTTAGGATTACAGTAAATAAACTCACAGAAAACATAAACAAGAGAAAGAAATGGCAACTCTGAACCATACATCATTTTACCTTCACTTTTTCTTTCTCCCTACAGCTATTACTGTAGTCCTTTATGAACCCCAAATGCTCCTTGCTCTTCTGTGGCAAGTACTTTGTGAATTGTTTATTACCATGGAAAACTGTTTCTGTCTCTCAGGACAGGTGTCAGTAGAAGATATCCGGGATGAATACTCTGTGAAGAAAGTACCTTTATGCCTTAGGAATCAATGAACTATTCCAAATGATCCAGCGCTCTGAACCATGCTGAACTGAAGACCAGCAAATGTTACCTTCCATCTCTTCCAGAGACTTTAGTGCTGTCTTCATTATCATCTTCTGTTCTCCCTTGCCAATTCTCTCAGCAGTTTGCCTCCTGCGCTACACACCAGCTGACAGATGTATCCTTTTCATTTCGCATACTCTTAAAGCCTTGGGCACTGCTTTCTGGAGATATTTATACAGCTCTGGGACCCAGTTGCTGGGAAAGTAGTTTGTACTGAATATTTGTTACATGTTCTACAAGATCCCACACACTATTACTTTGCATAGAGTAAAACAACAACAAAAATTGCTGATGCCTTTGTATGTATTTTGTATGAAAACTAAACATTGCACCTTGCTGACAGTACCCCTCATTCTGACAGTCTTTCAAAGTTATCCACCGTAACAACATGAATTACATGGCTAAAAATTTTCATATATGCCACAGTGCCTTCAGAACCTACCTGCCACCAAGTTTCTTCATTTCCCAGAAGCAAAGAGAGTAGGAGAATATCTTCCTTCTGCTGGCCACAAGACATTTCTTGTGTTCTTAACTCAAACACTGGTAGAGGAAGGACATTTTTAGACAACGAAACACACCACTGAGTCTGTCCCCTGACATTAGTCAGCAAGAGCAGTAGTTATGTGCTAATTCTGCTGTTGTAATTTCTTCCTCTTATTTTAGTCATCAACACAGGACAAAGTGTGGAACTGATATAAAAATCAGTTGGTTTCGTGTTGAAGTTCTCTTTATGTGCATTTCACTGTCAGCATACCTTATAGACATGTTAGCTATCTATTGAATAACCATCTCCTGGCTCTGCCAGAGGAAGGTGTCAGAATCTGAAGGGTTTTTTGCCAAGTGTTTCACCACTGTTTTCTCATTTAGATGGTCTGCTAGAAAAAGCGATAAACACAGAATATTTGAAAAATGTCACAGCAGAACCCTTAAGGTAAACCAGCTGGCCTTTGCTTCAGTTTCTAGGGCAGCATTTTAATAAACATTAGTCATGGTGATTATGGAACATTTTTATCAAGGATACATCATTTCCAGCATTATCCCATTTTTGAGTCTATATTAGCATAATAACTTGCATTATTAGTATAATTTGAGATGTTTTAAGGACATGGCTGGAGAATAAGAAGCTCAGGCTGGAAAGCCTCTGATTGCCAGTTGCTTGTCTTGCTTGCCAGGGCCAATTAATATATTTCTTCCATTTTCGCCTTTGTTTGACTTATCAAAATACAAATGTACAGCAGACTTTCAGAATCACTTAGGCTCCTTGTTCAGGCTTTAGAAGCACATAGCAACGCGAAGCACATTCATGCAGATTAAGTGCTCTTTGGAGTATTAGAAACCACTTAATCTGTATAAATATGCTTCAGGTTGCTCAGCTTTTACAACACCTTGAGAAGGAACTGCAGTGGTTCAGAAAAGCATGTGATGCATTATTTAAAAGAAGATATATAATCCATGATAAGTTTATCTTCCAAGTGACTACTGTCAGAATTATAGTTTATTTTTTTATATTTTGGACTTCATTGCACTGTGTTAATGCAAGTGACAAAGGGAATTTCCTATTATATACTCTATTACTTTCAAAATTCTGGTTTTATCACTGTTGATTTAGAAGATAAGCATGAGAGATGTATAAGTACTGAGCAATTTTACTTTACAAATTCATGCAGCAGGAAGAATTTACATTTTTAAACAGCAAAAGGTAAACAGTATTTATTTTCTCACTGAGTTATTATGTTATTCCATGCATAAAAATACCTTTTTATTTCCATTGACTCTGATATTCATTTGCAGTAGAGCTGGAAAGAATGAGGTATGAGACAGGACTGAGAACATCATATTGTGATGTTAGATATTTTGCTTTTGGGGTTTACAGTGTCATTTAGTCTAATAACTCTTCATAGTATAGTTTAATTATTGCCAAAAATAGAAAGCATGGTTGCATTGTGCAGCTTTCCCAGAGGATGTCTTATGTGTCCTGAGATAAATCTAAGCTCTATATTTAATATATGTGCAACTGTAACTGTGTCGTATTCGGAAATCCCTTGTTAGACAAATGCTTGCAGCAACCATTAATAATTGGAGGGTAACCCGGACAAGACAGCATTCATCTTAAAATGCTGACTCCAAAGAAGTAAATAAGACTTTTTCAGACTTCATGTCCTCATGAAGAGCTGATTTCAATACATGGAATTCCATTTTTTTTTGAAAAGTCGGGATTTTTAGCATTGATAAATACCTATTATGGGAAAACGCCTATGCTCTGTGTTTGATCTCAAAGGATGATTTAGTAACTGCCTCTCTTCCCTACTTGTACCTCTGGGGCTATTTGCCCCCTGAGTCGGTGGGCAGCATCCTTCCCAGCTGTGGCAAATAAATGCCAGCTGCTGGAGGCGACTGCCATGTGCTCTGCCCTTCACCAGTGAGCTTCTTCGTCTGCTGAGGAGGCACCACTGCAAGCAAACACATCCAGGTTCATCACTCCTGGAGATTACCCTAGATGGGCCATAATGTCCACAGTGGTTTATATTTGGGTCCCAGAGCAGGACTTCCCTTGCCACTGTGATCATAACCTCACTGTAGTTGCAGCAGCAGCTGCCAGGGCTGATGTTTCCGGCCCTGATACCTGAATGGAGATGGGGGGAGCAGGGGAATTCTTACTTGCAGGCTGAAGACTCCACTGAGAGAAGTTTAGTAACACAAATGGGACTTGCAAAGGGCAGAAGAAGGCTTGTTTTCTGCGGACAGAGTTGAATTTTAACCTTCCTTTTCTCCTTTCACATGAAATAACCAATGACATGACTTCAGTTGTGAAAGAAACCGCTGTGTGTCTGCTCTGGTCATTTCATTGTCCCTGTAACAAAATTTTTTGGTTTACAGACATTTGCAATTTTTTTTTTTGTAAGAATTCCAAATATTCTGTTTTGTAAAAATAAATCTAAAGAAATTACAAAGAAGCTTTGGAAATTCTGATATTTTGCTGTGGTAGTAGTATCCAACTGCACTAAACAAAACCTGGTGAGTAAGGCTTCTCAAATAAATCCAAAATGGATTAAAAAAATTCAATTAATTAATTAAATTCAATGGATTAAAAAAGAAGACTAGGTAATTAAGGAAAATTTCCTAATTTTAATCCAATTTAAGGTGCAGGTTGCATTGTTTATGAAGCACACAAAAAATACCGATATTTTTTCCTCTCTAAGCTTGGAATGAATTCCCTGGGTTATATCCAGTGCAAACACTGAAATTTTATATGACCTCTATTGCACAGAGGTCCTTTGCCAAAAGCTCATTGCAGTAATGGGCTTTAATATTTTTTGCATTGGATTTTACTCTACTGTTGGTTTTATCATTCTTGATCTCAGCAAATGTGCTTTATTGTCTGGATCATTTAATTTTGTTAGGCAAACGTGCTTCATTTTTTAATGATAAAATGTTAGCATACTCTTCAATAATAACTGCTTTTCCTTTCAGAGCTACTGATGCATAAAGTCTAATCTTTTGTAGTTGAAGGAAGATGTTCTTTAAGAATTGATTTAGGGTCTGCCTTTGTTTTACTAATTTTTAATTACATGCAGTCAGACCTGATTAATCTGAATTAGCATGCAAAGCCCCTTTTTAGAACTAAATAAAATCAGATTAACAAGTAAAGGATACATACAAGGATGTGTTCTAAGGTTGGTTAAAAGTTAAATCCTTCTTATTCTTAAACACACAGACATTTCTCTCTGAACAGTTTAGGTATTCTAATTGGGTACACAGTTTTGCTGTGTAACAGAGCTTTAATTCCTTTTGACTTTTGAGTGAAGCATCTAGGCATCATAATAATATTATGCAATGAAATGCCTTTGCAGGGTTTTATAACTGGAACTGGACTTAACAAGATCAGTTCAGCCAATGCCCTTATGAACACAAGTGTGTTTAAAGAGGTGGCACTATGTTGCAATTTCAGAAGTCACTTTAGTTTTAAAGAGTGGCTAATGCAACCTGATATGAACTCAGAGCAGCTGCAATGAGGATGAAGACTCTGCCTTTCCTCCAAGCTCTCCTCCCATCTTGCACCTGGCTGCCCACTTATTTTGTACTGGCTTTGGTGATGGAGCTCAACACAGCACCACAACTAAATAAAATGGCAGAACATAACCTGGAAAAAAGTGTATATGGAATTTTTCTGTTCATAGAGCTAACTGAAGGAATTTACCTAGAGGTCAGCCAAGCACTGAATCTGATGAGATGGAGGGGAGAGGGTAAATATCTAGTGAAGGGGCATGAAGGGAGGAAGGGCGCGAATAGGAGGAAGGAAAGAAAAGACAGGGCAAAATCTCTGTCAGGCACTGTGGATCATTTGTCACTTGAGTCACAGTGTGGGACTGTGGTCTAAGGAGGCCAAAGTCTTCAGCTCAGCTGTGCTTGAACACCCTGTTTACCTCACAGGGGCAGTGTCAGTAAAGTCAGCTGGATTTAAGTATGTGCTTTAAGCAGAGGCAGATTTGACAATCCATTGTGGGCATCCAATTAAAATGTTTTCTGACTGTGCTCCACACACATGCCCCTGCCTTCGTGGGACCACACAACTCTCCTGGTGTTTCACTAATAGCAGCAAACCTGCTCTTTGGGCAGAGGCCACAGATATGCAGAAACCTCCTTGGAGACAAGTGCTTTTTTAAATTGGTTGCAGCCTATTATACTACTACTGAACAATTACTTTTAGTTGTAAGAACTGCACAGTATAGTAACTCATCCCTGTTTTGATGGAAAAAATATTAAAAAGCTTTTCAAATACAATGGAAAAGGCTAGTGTAGCAGGATGTTGGTTATTTTAATTTAGAATGATAAATACACATCTAGTAGGGGACAAAAAAGCCTTTATACTTGACTAAGCCATGCCCTATTTATATTACATTTTGCCGTGATGTATTTCCATACTGTGTACAATAAAATACAAATGGCTCAAATTCATCAAGAAGGGATTAATTGGCATATAATAGGGGATCTGGCTACTATACTGGCAAGCTGCCAAAAGGAAAGATGAAAGAAGCTTGTGGAGAAGAGGACGTGAAAATACATGTGAGTGCAAAAAGCCAGCAACTATAGGAATAAGTTTATGTGCAAGCTGAATCCAACTATGTGACCTGGCTTATATCAAAGAACAGTAGTGACATTATGAGATGCCCAACATGGAATTATTTCTATGAGTCATTCATATATTTAATTTTATTTAGGCTGAAACTGAATTGCTTGAGCAGACAAGTGGAGTTTTGATATGGCTGTTTGGAAGCTGTAGGAACCCAGATGAGCAGAAACCACAACTATGCTTGCATGCTGATCACATCTCTTCAAGCTGAGAGACCAAACACTGCAAATTCTTAGCTCTCTGATTAGACATTTTGCTTAGCTGGGGCCTAAGTCAGGAAAACTCATTACTCTTTTCTTCTTTTCTTCTTTTTTTTATTTTTCTATTTCCCTTTTTCTCAAGACTATATTCTCCATTCATTTCTTATACTGCTGTAGATTTTCAACAATGATCACATTATTAGTCAAATCCAGACCCTCTTCCCCATCCCCCATCTGGAAAGAACAAACAGTTTCTTACAGTTTCTTAAAAATCTGCTGTTGCACTTATGAACTTTAGCTGCCAGGCACTTAGATGCAATGTTTTTCAGGAGGGAATTCAAATCTGTCCATTTCAGTGCTATTCCACTTACCCTTAATTCTCCTCCTTCATTCTGGATAAATAAAAAGATTAATTCCCACACATTCTTGAAGCTCTGCTTAGCTCTAAATTAGATCAAGTTGGGAGTTTTGCTCGTTACAGCTCTTCTTCCCTGCTGTCAGAGAGACTCTTGTATTTGTCACTTGTATTCTTCCTGTCCTCCTGTCCTTACAATTCAATTGTAAATCCCGCATGACCATCATTCAACCAAAGAACAGACTGTCAGGGCTTCTGAACATGTTTCTTTCTGTAAAAAGTGTACAAATAAACGCACATTACTCCCAGACAAACCTTTACGCCGCTAATAAAGTTTTAGATGCATAGAAAATAATGCAGTTGAAAATACAGTGGAGCACAAATTTTAAATGCTGCTTATCTCATTAGAATGGCACTTTGGCATTTCAGAGTGCCAGAGTGTCGCTTCTGTTCTGTGGGTCCTCCCCTTCAGGAAGAATTGCTGTCTCTCTTTATGCAGGCATATTCTGCGACAACAGTTCCCACCATGTTTTTAATGCATATGTATATATATCTCAGACACAGAAAAAGCTATACATAGGATGAATCATCTGTTTCATGAACTCGGCTGTGCTGTTGTCAGAACCCATAAAAATAATGTGACAGGCAGGCCTCAGCAGAGTGTCTATCCACCAGCTATTGTGAAGACAATCAACCACATTCAATCTTCATCATCTTGGCTGGAAACCTGCCCCTGGAAGCCCTGGGGGAATGCAGGCACGCAGGAAGACAAAAGTTTGACAGATCTACGTTTTCAATAACCAGGAATATATGTTCCCTAGCAGAGGCTTTTGAAAACACCTTGTCAGTGCCACCTTCCTGTTTATACTGAAAGAGCTCCAGGCTGAGCAATTTTGTTGATTACAGCACCAGTGTTACTGGCCAATATGATACCATCTAGAAGCACCTCTGCTTTATAAACCTTGCAACTTTTTTGATTGCATGCTGAAAGTTCATGCAGACTCCTGAGGTACGATATGCTCCTAAACATGAGCACACACAGAGGAGGTCTCTTTCCTGCTTGTCATTCTAGATGGCCACAGACAAGCACCACTGAACAGACTCTTCAATAGCTCAATATGTTCCTATTATACTCAGCAGAATCAGGTTCACATTGCTAATGTTTGGGTTTTTTTTTTTTTTCACAAAGACAAATGACAAAATGGAATGGCAAAAGATGGCAGTAGGTTCTGGTCTCCTTTCACCAGAAAAAAAAATTCAACACGCTTTCAGAGGATTGCCCTAATTCATGGATTTTTTTTTCAGAAAGGTGCTAAAATACCAGGAATGGTCAACACAGAGTGGCCAAACCACACAACATATTGGCTTACAAAATTAAGCAATTAGTCCTGTGAACAAGGAAGCCAGGGAAATTATCTTAGCACTTTTATCCCTTTGTAAGCACTAAGATGATTTGAGTGGCCAGTCTGGACATGGTGATTTTGATTATCACTAGATCAGTGAGACCATATTAATTTTATCATCCTCCAAAAGTGTAGGAACAATAATAAAATAACTCCTGAAACACCTTTGGAAATTCATACAAAGCTTATTTTAAAATTAAAAAAAGTCAAAATAATGTGGAGTTCAGCTTTCAGACAGTAAGACTTGTGTCTACTGTGCAATTATGTGAAATTCTATGTGATTTTGTTCAATGAGGTTTACTATTATGTGCTTCTTGATAAATCCTTCTATATTTGCACAGCTGAGCTGAATTCCATAGAAGAAATTTGAATTTAGATGAAATTAGTAGGTTTTTATACTGAAGAGCATTTATGAATGAGAACAAGAAATTGTACATATCTTTCTATTTTTCTTGAAGTATCAAGTTCATTAAGGACGTTTAACAACAGTTTAATACACGCTTGACCTCGAGCCCTTATTTGGGCTTGTGTTTAATGATATGCAATTTGTCATTTGATCTAGAGCATAGGTTGAAGCCTCTTCAAAAGTGGAGATAAATTTCCATAATGCAGATTTGCCTGAAATTCAGATAAGACACGGACAGGTGAAATGTTACATCATGTTGATATATAGTACATGGCTGTTTCTTCGAAGATTTCACCTGTCAACCCCTGCATCCTGGTTACGATATTCAGAGACATGGAAAAGTTCAGAAAAGAAATAATTTTCTTTTCCTAAATTTCAGTAACCTCAATTCTGCCTAAATATGAGACATAAAAGCTGTTTGAAAGAGAAGAAATTTGTTATTTAAATTAAGATGGAATTGTAATAAACATTTGGCTAGTACAGAGGCATTTCTGAAAATGAAAATGTGTATTTAATAATAACACTTGTAAAGGTAGAGAGGGTATAAGGGGCAACTGTCTGGTGAGATCAACTCAGCCAGATTTCTGTTTCCCTGGTTCAGCACTGGAAGTCCCCTTGCTTCTTTGAGAAACAGCTTGAACAAAACACTAATGAATATACACAGACAATGCAACAAATCCTGTACTGGCAGAGGTACAGATTTTGTGACCTAATAGGTCTTTTCTCTCTCCAAAGGCTATAATTCTCTGAAAAATGAATCCCTTTCCATGGAAATGTGGATATCTACTGCACAAAACAATATTATTTTACAGAGTGATGTGAGCTGGTTGTACTATGCGGAGCTCACCTGCACTTCAATAAAGGTAGAAAATTAAGAAATAACCAGTCTGTTAACAATAAAGGCCCCGGGAGCATAAATGACTTCTTTTTTAACTACTTTAAACAATTACCCCATTTCTAGGCAACCCAGCCTGCTGCCTGAATAGTTTTGTGTTTTCCATAATCCCACTAAAGTCTTACACAGTCTTGCTGAATTTAATTTCTTCAGTTTCCTATTTGTATCCCTGTACTTTCTCAAATCAACCATTATTCTAGTGATGTTGAATTATACAGAACCTTTTGATTATAGTGGTACAAAACACAAGGAACCTTCAATATAACTGAGGTTTCTACAGCGGTCAAACCAGCCTCATCTGCTTCTTTATGCAGAATTACAGAAACTGTGTGGCGTGGCACACATTCCTCACCACTTTGGCAATCCAAAACATTGTTTAAACAAGAAGGTACTTTGGCACTGCATATAATTCCCAGAAATACAAAGAAGAAAATTTCAGAACAGTATGACTCAACAAACAGCTTTAGAGA
Organism: Lycocorax pyrrhopterus obiensis; assembly: GCA_014706295.1. NCBI lineage: Eukaryota > Metazoa > Chordata > Aves > Passeriformes > Paradisaeidae > Lycocorax > Lycocorax pyrrhopterus. The sequence goes on from JACSVZ010000002.1 coordinate 107,153,470, forward strand.
AAGATCTGCTTTCATTTCCTGCTGCGATCAGTAACAAAATAAATTTCAGCCCCCCCCACCCCACCCCACCCCGCTTTTTTTTTCCTTTGACCAGCATCAAAATCAGCTCTTTCCAATGTGGGCCAAACTCCATTGCTGTTCGTTTGATGCTGCTTTCCTTTGTGCTCTAGGCTAGACTATGCAATTAATTTTTACCAAGGTCTGTTGTGTAATTTTACTGAAGCTCACTCATTTTTACCAAAGTCCTCTGGATAATTTTATTCAGGTCTGCTCAGCAGGAAGCTGTTCTGGCTTCTGCTCTGATGGTCTAGCCAAATGCTGGATGCTGCCCTCATATCTGAAACAGGAGCAGTGCACTGCAAGGGCTTTTGAAGAGAGCAAGGCATGTTACAGATACAGCAGCAGGAATGTGCCTGCAATCTGGGTGAGGTCTGCTCAAAAATGCTTTTATTCCTAATCCATCTGGAATCTCTTGTTTGAGCTGATGCAGTGTGCATTTTATTAATCTGATGCTTTCTTATCCCATATTGGTGTAATTCCATGAACTTTCAGAATTATTTTTATTTATAGTATTATTAAGGAGGGAAGAAACAAATCCTTTACTCAGGAGTTTTTTCTTAAACTTAGAGCTCACTCTCTGCTATTTGTGACAGTTTATCTGACAACCTCTTTTTGATGTGATGATTATATTATTTGTGAATGCATTTTGTCCTCCTTTTCTATAACAGGTTAAACTGTAGATATTTCAGTGCCTTGACTTAATGAGGTCTTTCCTAACCTAGTAAGCACAGCTTTCTACTTCCTACACATGAAATAAAATGTGAACAGACAATAAGAGATTTTTTCTTCCTTTTCATGTGAATAACATTTTAATAAAATTGTTGGCAAGTTGTGTATATCTATGAAGAATAAAGACTGAGTCTTGTATCTAAAAGCCATTTTGAAATCCACGGGGGCTGGAGGTACTTCAGGGAGAGAAGATCAATCCTTCCTAAAGTGTGAAAATTTCAGAAAAGATTTCAATCGTCCAGAACATCGACTTTTGCCTCAAACCATTGCTTGACATATTGATGTGTGTATTTTCTATATGCTCCCTTGAATGAAGTGAGGAATCAGATGATGAAGGCTTTGCTTCTGAAAGCACACATTCCTTTTTGAAAATCAGGAAAAATTGTTTCAAAAACCCAACTACGTTACTTAGGAGATGTAAGTAAGCAAGATGTGCTATGGATGGCAGCTATGCTAGGGCTATGGATACCAGAAATCTCTGCATGGGAAGGTTTTCCTCTTGCCCCCTTGATATTTTACAGATACTGGAATCAATGTTGTCTTCCACCTGTAATAAGGAGTCTAGAAGAAGCAGAAACTTCTGTCATTTACATACCAGCTGAATCCACAATCCACAAATTGTTTCTCATTGATTTTTATTGAGCAATGGCTCCTAAATGCTTTTGTGGACCTAGCAAGTAATATTTTCTTCTCTTTTTTGAGAAGAAGGTAATTTTATGGCCAAATTCCTTCAAAACCCAAGAACAGTCGTGTCACTCTAATGCATGATTTTGATCAGTACTTGAAAACTTGTCAGTGTATTTTACTGCTGTGCTCAGAAACATAATTACATGCTTTATAAAGTATAATCAATATTAGCAGACTAAGGCAGAGAACAATCTAGATCTCTTAATTTGCATGGTTTCCATATTACTCCATTTTTCAATATGTTTGGCAACATTAGCAATTAAATACCATGATGACTTAGAGAGGGAATTAGGAACAGCCTGGGTCGGGTCTTCCAGCTCCTCTTGTGCTTCTTTAGAAATATGAAACCATCTCAAATGGTGTTTGTCTGACCCATCAGACTAATTTTACATCTTCTTTCTATAGCTGGGGCAGCGCAGAACAGCCAGAGCATGCTGATGACTCTGGCTCATTAATTTTAACTAGACACTGGGTCTGAAGGTTGTTTAGTACCTCTGGACTGAAGCTTTCTCTGCCTCTTTGGAGGCCTGATGAATGCATTTGGCAGTGCTGTGTCCAGAGCACCAGTCTGACTAACACTTCTTGGAGCCACGCTGAAACACAGAAATGAATGCAGCTATCCAACAATCAAAAAATGCATCCTGTCACCCTTTTATTTCCTTGCTGCACTTTATGGCCAGCTTATTTTCACAGAAAAAATGCTCCATCTTTAGGACACAAAAGGGAAATCAGACCCTGTGGGCAATGGTGGAGGAGCAAGTCTGCTCTGCTCTGCCAACTTGCAGTGGTCCCATGGGGCAGTTACCACACCTATGAATCACTGAAGGAAGTTGCCATATTAATCTCACTCTTACTACAGAAGAGCAGAACATGGAAATCCTCAGCTGCTGTTACAAGGCTTTTTAAAGTATCTTGCAGTGTCAAGAGTCAATCTGGCCCTAGTATACCTTAACTTCATACTTAAGATCAATAGGGCAACCCCAACATAAAAATGAGGAATGTGTGACACTATTAATCTGAAAAGGTACTACGTTTAATGACATATTACCTAAAATATATTGTCTACTGGTTTCAAAGTTAACACAAAAATATAACACGCAGGTGGCTTAGTCTGTGAAATAAGGTTTATGTCTAGAGGTTGTCCCGGTTGTTGCTAGAACACCATCAAACTCTCTTCTACCCATAAATATCAGACTTTGTAGTGCTCCAGAGCAGGGCCAGCTATAAAAATGTGGTTTGCTATTAACAAACTCTGTGCACTATCCAAACAAAATTATGGAATTCTAGGAGTGGGCCATGAGTACATAATGACATGAACTAAACAATTCTATGATTCTATGATTTCAGCAGAAACAAAATACAGTCTAATATTAAGAAGGCATCATGGTATTTAACAACCTATCCTTCTCAAAAACGAAATCGGATTTCAAATATATTAGACTTAGGGTAAACTGCAGTTAGCTGGTACCACTAATCATTAATCTGCATTTCTGAGATACAAGCCAAACCCATATATTTGTCGGTCCAGGGAAAATCTTGAATTATTAAAAAAACCCAACCAAACAAACAATGAAACCAAATCAAACCATTTTTGCCAATATTGAGCCATCATGGGATGCCACAGGGGGTATGATCTCGGACCCTGCCCCATGCCCAGACATTTCAAAATTATACAAGTATGTGATTACGCAAATCCTTCCTTTTGACTAAAACCCCACATTTATTTTTCAAAATGGATCTTTTGTGCCTCTTCCCCATTATCTGCTCTTACTAACTGAAAATTACCAGAAGTGCCAACCAGTCCACAGAGGGGATGAGACAAAACTCTAACACTTCAAGGTTCAAGTGCCTCTGAGGCAGCGGCAGCCCTCACCAGCCTCCCAAAGAGCCCATGGGAGACATCCCCACCAGTCAACAGAGCACTGTCTGTCAGCCCCACTCCTCCCAACCTCACCCCTTCCTTCCTGCCAGCTAATGAGGGAGCTCATTGCAGAAAGGCAGAGATGCTATGCCCAGAGGCAGCTGCTCTGAATAATGCCCATTTACATTGGTATTCTAGTCCTGCTTTCCCTTAAAGCTAAAAATGTAGGGGCTTACAGCAGTTAACTGTCCTTATGCATCCTTATGAGGACGTGAAGAAGTTGAGCCTATAGCATTTCCCTTTATGGGTGCTCTTCAAGGAAAGGAAAGGGGAAAATCGATGACTACAGAAACTAGCATAAAATTAAATCTTGTGAAACACACAATCCTACATTTATTTATGCTCATTTAACCTGTTAAATGGGCTATTAGCAGGCCATAACTTTTCCAAGTGTCTCTGCATAGTCCAGGCCTCACATTGCTACCTCCTTAACACTTCTAGAAAAAGTAAGACAGCAAAGAGATTTAAAGTTCATTTGTAACTGGTTTCTCTGAGCAGCAGTGCGCTGCATGTTTATCAATGTGCCTTCCAGTCTTGGAAGTAGAAAAATGGGTGTTTTCCTCCCAGCACTTGCCCCCTGTTAACAGAGCCGCGTACAGTTGTCAGCTCCTCTGAACTGTTCCAGCAGCTACAGGCTGAAAATTGGACAGCAGAGGAAAATACAATCCAAACAAAATTGTCAGCTGTGAAGCAGCACGAATCTGCCTGTTCACTTTGGAGACCCTGCACCTTGTTACCTTTCTGTCGTGATAGGATATGAGGAAAAATGAGGGAGACATCTGGAAGAACGCTTAGAAATGCACAGGAAAGAGAAGTAAACAAGCCAGAAGCAGATGAAGTAGCTTACTAAGCAGTTACATCTCGGAAGGACTCTCCATGCATTCCAGGCCACTTTGCTTGGTGTTTGTACAAACTTGAATTGCCTTCCTGAGCCATAGTCCCTTTTCTCTCTCTAGATGTTTGTATCTCTGTTGTCCTTATATACCCCAGCTTATCAGTTTTGTCAAGTTTTCTTACAAAAAAGTGAAATAAAACTTTAAGCAAGAGAAAGAAGAGGAGAACATCTATCAGTACATAAAATGCTTCAGGCAGATTTTCATCTGGAAAAATATTAAGAAATGAAAAGTAATGTATAATTGACCTCTATGAACAACAATAAAATGTAGTGATAAAAAGTACATGTAAAATAGAGCAGAGCCATCAGCAGAAAGCCCACAGGTTGCTCCTGCAGCACACAAATGTCCAGCCTGACATTTGAATGCCCAAAACATCTGTACCATTTGCTTCCTCAGTGCACTGTGACCAGCATCCTTTAACAGTTACCCTAATAAATGGTTTGAGGGAGATGCCCTCGTATTTTCCATTGATATGCAAAATGTTTCCTTAGAGAAAATAAATAAACCAAGCATGAATAAATTTAGGCTGTTAGATTGTGACATTCTTTACAACTGAAAATCTGGGCCAAGAGTCAGCTAAATGCAACAAATATATCTCCTGGAAAAAAAAGCAGCCCGACCAAAACCTAACAACTCTGAAAGAAAAGGTATGATACAGAAAACAGTTATATAAATTATTCTTATTATTATTTCATTGTATAACTGGCCCCATAAGGGACCCATCAACATCAGAGCTGAACCTTCACTGTACCAATCTATCAGTGGCTTCTCAAAACATCCCTCCAGGTCAGTGTCACTGATTCTGTTCCACAAATGGTGTTTAAGGTTATAAAGGAACTTAAGGAGTGCCTTTCCCCTTTGTATTGCGTATCTGCATCAACAATCCTTTTAAAGTATGAGCCGGGAGAGAAAAAAAAAAGCAACAGAAAGAGCAGGTTGTATCTAAAACCTACAAACCCTTTGAAAGGTGAGAAACAGGTCAGGAGGCAATAGTGACCAGGGTAAAAAGAAAGTGCCGCTGTGATTACTTTCTTCACTGAGATAAAAAGGACCAGTGTGGGGTACTTGTGCCTCTTCATTGCTCTGGGCAAAGAATTTGCTCAGCAGTTGTGTTAGGTTGCAGGGGTAAGCCAGGCTCAGTCCTCTTGGCCATGGCTTTCTGCCTGTGGCAAGGCTGCAAGCAAGTTTGTGTTTATTTGCTTTGAACTTGGTAGCCTACACATGTGGTTTCACTATAACTGAAGGCTATCTCTGTGATTGCTGATGTGGTCTTTCCCTTCCTCCTTCTGTGGCCCTTCTTTTGTGGAAGGATTTGGGCAGAACAGCCCTCATTTGGCAGTAGCTGCTGTGGGACCCCACCCTGTGCATGGGACACACCTGCCCTCTTAAAAGGGCCGTATTGCAGAGGAGTAATGTGTCCTTCTGTGGGATCACCTGCAGTTTGCTGAGTCCTTGCTCTCCAGTGCTGTGGTGTTGGGAGCCCTTCTGTGGGTTATGGGTGGGCTTGTGGAGTTTGGCCTCTGATTTCTTGGGGACCAAGGATCTGCTACAGGGCAGCCAGTGAGGAGCACTGGACTCAGTAATGCCAGGGTACTCCTTGATGCTACCCTTGAAGAAATGTGGAAAATCATATCCTTTACATATCAAGAATCAATCTTACTGCTATCAAGGTTAATGGCAAATTTACAGTTTATTTAAGTGGAAACAAGATCAGGTCACGGGTGGCTAGAATTAGAGCTTGGAGCAGGAAAAGACATTGAAAATTAAGAAGGTGGTTGTGGTTACATGGACATTTTTCCATTGTTCTGCTGACTGAAACCGCCCTGAAGCCACTTGTTCTTGCCCTATTTGTTACACTGACCCCTGAGTTTGTACATGGAGCTAAATTACTTTTCTGGGTGGAAAACAAGGAGTTTTAGTGGGAGTTAATTTGCAAATGCATGTAATCTCTTATGTTGTTCATTCTGTGTTCCCTCTTGTGCTCTGCAGTCGCAACGATTGAGGGTGACAGGGAACAGGGACAAGTGGCCAGAAAAGTTGGGAACTGCTTAGACTACTTTTAACACCACCTCACCTCCTTTACTTTTTTCCTATTTCTATTTTCAGACATGAAATGCAAAAAGAAAATGTTATTTCATCCTGTCTCATCATCGCCATTGCTGCCCGTGTGGCCCGGTCGTCTTCTGTCTTTGAGAGACAGTTCTGGATGGTAGCGCTGAGGGCAAGCCCAGGTAGATGAGGTGGCACAACTCTTACCCCAGCTGGAAGCCAGAAAGTTGGCCAACGCCCTCAAAAGCATTCAGACTTTCGTGCACTGGATACTAGTGTGAATTAACAGCCCACAGCTTATCAATCAAAGTACAATAGCTGCAAACGTGTGTGTTCTCAGGAAAAATAAAGTCAGCTGTCTTACTTAAGTCTCTCTCATACAACCCTGAACTAGGGTAAATTGCCTCAAATTTCCTGGGGCAGACCACTGTGCTGATGCATGGCGACCTGATTGCATCTGAGTCCTCAGTCTGATAGGAAGCACATGAATATTTTAAAGGACCAGCTCCTAAATATTAAGGCATTAGTCTTTATGTCATCAAACAACTAGGGTATGATATCCCCTTATGGGAAATAGTACACTGTAACTTGCCCTGCCTTACAGTTTATTTGCCTTCCAGTTTTGCACCTTTTTCTCAGGAGCACTCTTGTTTCTCAGCCTTCTTTTAGAAGTGCCATTAATGCCCTGGGCCCGTGTCCAGCTGCGGTTCCTGCTGTTGGTCCTCCCCCCAGCTCCTCTGACTCAGCGTTTTGTGAAACCACACTTGGCAGGAAACACACTTTTAGAGGGACCAACTGTAATTTAGACAAAAAAGACCATTAGCTGCACTCAGCAGCAATGGCAAGGCTGCTTTTTTTGCTGCTGTGTTAAAGCAGACCAAGGCCAAGGAAGAAATATATTATTTATGTTCACTAAGTTTTAGATAGACAGCTTTTCAAAACTTACGCTGCTTCTTTTGCAGTATTTTGTTCAAAGAAATGACAGACTCTGCTGAGAGATCCTGCTCTGTGGCATTAAGTAGTTAACATTTAACAAGGATCAACCCACAAATCCACAGATGTTTCTGTGGGAGCTTCAAAGGAATGTGGAATTTTCTAAAATGGGAAGACCATAGTGTGTGGCAACCAACATCAGCATGGTCTTTGAATCTGATTCCTTCTCCCTGTAGACTGGATTCCCTCCAGAATTGCCTGTTTTCCTCATTAGGACAGAATTACCATTTCCTCTACGGCCAACCAGCCACACACTCTTGATCTCCTTTTGGATGTCAAACACAGGACAAAAGCAGAGGTAGCTTTAGGTGATATATTTATTTCTTGTCAAGGCTGGGGAATATTTCTTTTGAAAGAGCAGAACTCTTTCCTGATATGGCCAAGGTCTCTTAGAATTGTCAAGGTAGACACTTTATAAAACTATATGGCTTCTCACAGGAAAAACAGACTGCAGGAACAAGGCAGTCAAAAAGTCTATTCAGCTCTTACCCTAGGAACAGCATTAAGGACAGGTCAAGGATAATGAGCTGTGATTGTAAGAGTCGTGTAAGAGAAAGATGTAGCAATTTCAATCATGGGAGAGTGAGTGGGAAGGGCATTTGTCTTGTGCCTTCTCAGGGAGAAGTCTGTTTCCTCCTGCAGCACCGTCATTGCCGCGCAGCAGTTATCGGTCTGCACTGGCGGGTTCTGCTCTTGTTTCTGGACCTCTAGAGAAGGGTAAGAGCCCACTGTAGCTTTTGATCTGTTGCAACGCCTGGCTGCAACACAGCAGACTAGGCATTGCAAAGCAGTGAAATAAAAGCCATCAGCAATTAAGCAGAGTATTCATGACAGTGATTGAAGATGACTTTATTTCTTGCTGCCTTTGTTTAAAGAATGTCCTTTCCATATACTCATAATGTACATGACAAATGACTCCATAGCTGTGGGGGAAATACATAATTCTCTCTTTCTGATCCAAGGTTGATCACCAAATGATTAAAGCAGTGTTGTTTAAGGTTATTCCAAGGAAGGACTTGCTAACTTCTTTGTTATTGATGCTTATTTGGGCAATTATGCCAAAGTATGTTATGTATGCAATTGAAAAAATTTTTGACCTCGTATCTGAACCCATGTGTGTCTGCATATGTAAACATATCTATGTATAAATAATTTAAAATATTAGTTTTATTTTAATGTCTTTCTGACAAAGAAATGACTATGGAAAAAAGCATGAGCAAAGGTAAATGAACACACATTTGTTTTAGCATGAACAATCCATTCTCTCTCATTGGAAAATTTGAACCTTTTGGCTAAATGAAGTCCGAGAAAGGTTAGGGTATTTTTGTTTTTTTCCCTGGGAAGGAAGGAAGGAAGCACCAGCAGGTGTGATTTGTCAGTGCAAATGAAAAACAAACAAACCAAACAAAAGCCCCAATCAAGAACCCCCCTAATGCAACAGGTTGGAAGACATTCATCTCAATGGAAAAGACATGCTCACTGGTTGAAATCTCTCCCAGCAATGTTCCCCTATGGATTTTTTAATTGATAAATTTCAATTGAAATTTTTAAGAAATTATCTGACGATCTGAGAATTCAGCTTTTTCAAACAGCTTTCTAGGACTGCTAGCCTGTTTGAGGCATATGCTCTCTCTTTAAATAAAATTCCAGTTATTTTAAAACAGAGCAGAACTAAAAGCACTACAGACAATCAACAGATCTGATTACAAATTTAATGGCCTGGTTCACCCCTGCTCTCCTTCAATTTTGGAGCAGTGTGAATCCACTGCTTTTTATTTTCTCACCCCAGACACAATCTGGACTAGCACAGCAAGGAACAAGTTTCTGGGAGCTTAAGCTTGTTCCGCTTTATTTGGTTTTTTTCTGGTTTTTTTTTGAGAGCAGCTGTCTTTGAGATTTGTGATCTTTTCTAAAAGCATGACCATAGTGATCATAAGGGCTTGGTGAATTTATTAACTCTACTTGATTAAATCCTCCTTTGACTCCATTTTGAAAGAATTAGTTCCGGAACACAGATTTAGATCTCCTCTACCATCTATTTGCCAGATGTAGGATGAACTTTATAAGCACTTTCATTCCTTTGGACTCGAACAAGAAATATCAAAATATGTAGTGTAAACCACTAAACCCAGAAGTTAAAGATCATTAAGATTTTTTTATTCCAGGCTCTGAATTCTGTAAGTGGATTACCCAATGGTACCCAGCTTCCCTTGCAGTCCAGGTTTAAATGTGTGACCCTGGCTTGACAGGTAATTGATATTTTGAGAGAGCCAAATTGGTTATGTGTTAGCTGTGAACAGTGTTTTCCTGACCAAAAAAACCTTTGATGAAGGAGGTTGTATTTTAATCACAGCATCAGATATTTCTGAGAAGAGATGAAGCTTATTAGTTCTCCAATGCAAAGACATCTAAAGGCTGAACATTTGGCTCAGGAAAAAAACAACCTGAACTGAAATTCTAAGTTGTGTAAATTATATTTTCATCACATCTACTTAGCTATTAGCAATGATTTCTTTTGTTTAAATATGACCAAAACTCTCCTCTCCTTCTCTCTTTCCTTTCATGAGGTTTTTTTTTCCACAGAAATCATTAAGTTAATCCTTGATAATCCAAGAAAAAAAAAATAGAGGCAGTAGTTCAAGATCTTCTCTGTGGGTGTTTAGTAAAATGTGATACAACTTCACCATTAAAACTCTTGGTTTTATTTCCAAATTCGAATAAACACTATATGATGTATAAACTCATAAATGTTCACAGCAGATGAATGGGCTGCCTCTGGAAATTACATGGCTTGAGCACAGCATGATTAGATGTAAAGGAAAGGAAAGAATTTGTTATGACATTTCAAAGCTTCTTAAAGCACAGTTCCTTCACCTACACTTGCCTGCCTGTTACCACAACGCTGTGGATTGGTATTTAAAAGGCTTATAAAGGTTTTTCTCTCCTCAAAATAATGATGAAATTAAACATTGTCATTTAAAAATCCCTTTAAAATGGGGTTCTTATCTTCTCCCATTCAGTAGCAGTGCCTGACTTAGGGAAGTGGAGAAGCTGTGCATGATTAGCTAATGTCAGATGACATCCTAAATGACACCATGTAGTGATTAAGACACTTGGATTTTTCTAAACTTATATTTTAGTGCTATATGGAGGTTGAAATGACAGCTCTGGAGGCTGAAGTCTCCTCTTTGCTCAACAGTGGACAGAAGACAGGATAATCCTGTCTTTGCTTCATTCAGGTTGGTTTTCATCCGTCTTCTACAGCTGCTGTTTGTTTTCCAATCAGCCAAAGCTTGCAGTAAGGATTTCTCAGGACATTATAATAATTAGATTAAAAGTGGAAGACCACTGATATCTTTTGCCTAGGAATCTATTATCAGTAGCTTTTCTTTATTGAATTCATGGGCTAGTAAACTAGAGGCAGAGACTCATTTTCTAATAATCAAGTACATCTTTAAAATTAACTTCATTTTTTATCTGCTTTCTAGCTAAAAATGCACCTTATAACATGCAAAGTCTTGCAGACTGGTTTTGGTGTGCAAGTGTATTTGAGAAGAGACTGGAAACTATTTCCACAAGTGAAAAAGCTGATTTACACTTAAACAGACTGTTTCTTCAGAAAGGAAGTTTACCTAGGGTAAATGCTGGGTGGGAATGTTCTTTGAAAGGATGTTAATTGTACCTTGGTTCAAAGAACTCCTTGAAATTCCTGTAATGCAATTATGCTAAGTTAGAGGAAGTTAAAGGATTGTGTATTGGCAAAAATGCAGTTAGAATCCCAGTTGAAGTCATGTGTCAGAAGTGCTATTGATGATAACATTGACACCTGCCTCAGATAACTTCAAAGCCTGTGCTCTCTGTATGAACCTAAGTTCACTGAGCTCAGCTAGCAAAAGGACGAACCCAGACAGAGAAACCAGTCCAGACCTCCAAGAAGTGCAAATGGAGCTATGGCACTTAACAACAGCACATCAAACCCCAGCTCAGCACCTTTTAACACAGAGGATACAATGGTGCGCTCTACCAAACGAAACCCAACATCTGTAGACCTACAGCTATTCACAGCAGACAGAAAGGGGTCTCTGTGACTAACTGCTTTCTCCATGCTGGTGGGAAAAATGAGATTTCTCTGTGTGAGTTTCTGAGGAAAGACGGTGTGTAAAAGACAAGTTCCACATTGCTTTCTGAAAGCACTGAGGTTCTAAGGTTTCTGATGTCTTCTGGGCATGAGTTCCACCCTCATGGGGGCCATCTTCAGACAGAATAATGGCAGGTTTTTTGTCTGTCCCACAAAGTGCTTCAGAAATAATGAAGTCTGAACTGATGAATGCACCCGGAACTTAACCTTTGGCAGTAAAACTCATTGCTCTGTGTATCACCCAGGGTTTTGCAAACTGCTGTTTAACAAAAATATTTGTGCATTTTGAGTCTGCCTTAATAATTTCTCTCCTTTCAAACATAAATCTCATGTTTTATTTAATTGCTGCTCTGTTCTGCCCAGTTCTGTAAAATGACAAGACAGAGATGAGAAGCCCTAGGATCACACACCCTGTTTGGATTTGGCTACGTATTTGGAATAAGAGTGGCTTAGCAGAAGTCCAAATAATGGAAATATTAATAAATAAATTATTAACCTTTTTAGGTTAATAATCCCTTTTCAGGGGGTTTCAGATTTTAAAAATGAGGTGGGAAAGGGCTAGATTTTTCTACCCAAAGCACTTCTAATTATTTGGTTCAAAGTCCGCCCTGTCATAGAGGCTCTATTTTTGGATTCTGGTCCTTTGATTTCTTTCTCTGCACACAAACTGAAACATTCAGAACTTCCCACCTCAGTCACAATCATGTTTTCTTTTTTTGAGAAAATCAGGAATAGGAAAGTTGCAGAGCAATCTGGGTCTTCCCCAGTTAGGAGCTCCCCTGCAGGTGAGGCACATAACAAGATCTAGGACTACAGAGCTCTTCCGGCTTCTTTAGCAGAGATGCATCCAGCCCAGACCCTCAAATGTTAAGGGACCCAGGTCCTCACTCTCTAGATTCAGTCTCTTATTGCTGGTCTCCTCAGCACTGTGTTCTGTCCATAGCATAACTTAAAGAAAAAGAGCCATGGACTTTATGTGAGGAAATAATGGTGGATTTCAGAATTTAGAATTTTGCAAGGGAAAATGCTCCTCCCTGATCGTATGGTCTTGCTGTGTACACACTCCAGAGGTGCCCTTGATCTGTTATTCAAATGAATTCCCAGTGAAAAATCGTATGTGTGGTGAAGAGGAGAAAAAATATCACAAATGCTCTTATAGTGGAAATGAAAAATATGGAGTCATAGAATCCAGATGACAAAAATAGATTAATTTTTCATGTAGTGCACTGCGGTTAATCCTTGTGCTCACAGTATACTTTATTTAGAATCACTGCAGAATTCCTCCTCTGATTTTTCTCCCCGAAATTAGCCTGTTGTGATATGCTTCAGACTTCACAGGAGCCTAAAGGTATTTGATTTAATTTATATCTATGAGTTTTGTTCTTTGTTCATGTATTTTAATCACTGTTGGTTTTCTCTCCGTTTGACTATCCTAGATTTTCGTTCTGATACATCATCAGTTATTATGATCTAAACAGGTCTCCACTGAATACAGGTTCCCCAAAATTTCAAGTACAGCAATCTCATTTGAGAATGAATATAATTAAACAGAACTGTGGGATTAAACTATCTCAGAAGCAGAACGTGCAGTTATAATGTTTCTGTAATGTTTATAGTCACAATTCCAATCACCATGCTAACACCTGAGTTTTTAATGAGATTTGAATTTAGCATTTTTAGATACAATTATTATTTTAAAGAATATGCAAATATTTGTAAATATTACAATGTGTTAGGATGCTGGGTTGTGGTTTTTTTGTTAAATATTCAAATGAATTATTTCATAATGTGTTCAAAGTTAAACCAAAATATTTCACTGTTGTATGCAAAAATATTTGGATATTGAATCTTAAAAAATTAAAATGATTGATGCCTATTACAAGAAAAAATAGAATAGCATATTCCACAATTTCAAGATGACATGCATTTGTATTTGCTTACACAGTTATCACTTTTCAGCATGCAATTACATTAATATTTTTAGATGTTGGATGGTCTGACATTTTGTTCCAACTCTAGACAGCCAACTATGCCTTCAGATGGGTCTCTGCCAGATAAAAATACAGTCCTAGATAAGTACATACAGCCTCCACATTAGTATTAGTGACACCCAGAAATAGATTGCTGTGCTGAAATAATTAACTCCGAAGGAGTCTGTGGCTTGTCCATTACTACGCTAGATCCTAGCTTGAGTACATGCAATAGTAGGAAGCTGAACAGCCTGCATGTCTGAGGGGTTAATGGCTAATTTCATTGGAGAGCCGTGGTCTGGTACAACCCTGAAGCTCCTAGCAATTTAGAAGCATAGGATACAGGGGCAAAAGGAGTGCCGGGGTCATGGAAACAGATTCTCACACCATAGTGCTTTCCTCAGACATTGCCATAAAGCAATATCTTTAGTTCCTGTTTACAACTGTTCATTTGCTTGATGCTCACGCTACTGGAAGGCTGCTCCAGACTGTGACTTGTCCAAAGTGAAAAAACTTTTCATTTAAGAATTAATTTATCATCAGTGAGTCATGGCTTTGTCTTAAACTCTATGGCGGTGGGTCTAGCATGGCAATGTAAGTTGATTCACCTCTTCACAAAGAAGCACAGTGGAGGCTTCCCAAGCAAATGGACGAAAAACCCAGTCTTGCTAGAACAGAGTGAATACAAAAACTTCTGGTCACTGCCAGATAATCTCTGTAATCCAAGTTTTGAATCTCACTCTGCATGAGATGAATCAGTTCTTTGATGACAAATAAAAGCCCTGTCTGCATTGGTGGGATTGATGATTTCCTTTTCAATAAGCAGAGGGATGCTTAATTCTTCTGCATACCAAACTCTGAACATGCAACAGCTTTCTAGATACCTTACTGTTTGAGAGTTCAAAGACTGTAGAGGACATGGCTGCCTTGCAGAAAGGAGATTTAGAAAAAGAAAGGTTAAGATTTTAAGTATTTTTCTCCCTGTTTTGCTCCATATATTGCATTTGCAGGTATCACTCACATAAGTCATAAAATTGCAGGAGTATATTTCAGCCACAACAGAAATCTTGTTGTAGGCTTTTCCACCTCCCTCTACCTCTGCTTAGATCATTACTCCTGAGATAGGTGAACCTATATTTGTTGTGCCAATATTGGTGAACCTGTCTTGCCAATATTTTTGTTCTCTGCACAAAGAGAGTAACGTCCTGTGAGCAGAAGATGCTTTTGGGAATACTTCAGCCCTGGCAGTCAAAGGTTTCACCAACATTGCTTCACTGAGGACAGAAAATTCAACAGTATCTGAGTGCAGAGTTCCCAGAAGACCATTTTATTCTGAACCTAGGGTGTGAGAACTTTTGCTTTTAAATCACTGTGCCATGTAGTTAGAGCAAAAGATGTTATAAAAGCAGCATTTACTTATCTGGATTCCTTGAATTTCTCTGCCACTGTTTATAATGGACTAATCTGGTGTGCAGAAAAATGTGAAAAAGCCTTTTACAGAAAGCAGTAGAAAGACATTTTCTGTTCCTTTTTACTGATTACTTTTCCTTGATGCTAGGAAACAATTATTTTAAGTGGATTACTTCCAAAGAATAACTTAATTTGATAATAAAACAAATACTACTTTCCCATTTATTGATGAATCAAGCAAGGTAATTGGATTTATTACTTCTGAATCTATGAGTAATCTTGTTTCCAAATCACATATGTGTTTCCTCCTTTGCTTTTATGTTTGTCAGGAGATGACAATTATTTATTCATTCTCTTTCAGGCAGAATTTTATATACTTTTTTTCAATCTGGACATCAACAGTCTTATGCATGGTTTCTGAGCTCAAAATAGAGCTAATTTATACTTAACACAATATACATCCTTTCTGGAGAAAAGTGAGTTTCAGTCATTCTGAGTAGCTAAAAATACTAGTTAATTAAAACAGATCTTGCATTAATATCTACAATATGCACACTAATTGTGGACTAGATATAGCATTGTTAAGATGTTGTTTCGTACTACTAAATATCAGGGTCCTGGAAGCTGAGATGCCCTTGGGACATATATCCTGGGCTGGTATGCAGGAGATGTCTTTGATAGGCATATACCGATAATCTAGGGAGTGGCTGTGCCGAGTGTTATTGACATTTCTCCTTCATCTGCTTTTTAGCTTTATACTACAAATCCACCATGCTGAGTCTTTAGAAGATTATAGATTATTTTAGACATAATAAAATAGTAGAGTATTTTTCAGCTAACCAAATTAGTCAAATATTCTTTTTTTTAGTAGTTAATCTAGCAGCATGTAAGAATTTACTTAACTTGGAGATCTCACATCAGTTTGCAAACTTTCAGTAAACTTCTCAGAATCTGTACTTAAATGCTTAATTTGTTTTACAGGGATTATTTACATCTACAATGGTCTACCAGTATAGCTATACCCATTCACACCAGCATGTTTCTGAAGTGGAAATGCAGCTTCCATTAGAAAAACTGTTCCTCTTTCAGTACAGAATAAAATCTGTTCTTTGAGGAATTAAGTCTGCATATCCTGGTTTAAAGTGTGATTTCTTTTCATACTCCTGTTCTGCTCAGTAATGCTAGCAAAACTTTTAAGAGTAGATCAAATCATGAGCTGGAAGTGCTAAAGAAGCTTATTCAAACCCAGATTATTTTCTTCTGTGAAGGGCAAACGACCCTTGTGCTTGAAATACATTACTGTATTGATGGGATTCATTGATCAGCATGGGACTTTGGTCCCATTGATAAAGATGGAAATCTGTTACATTCCCCAGGTCCATCACCTTTACTCTCTGCATCAGTGTTGTCCTCTTGCCTGATAAAGAGTTGCTTAAAAAGGGACTTCCAGAGCTGAATGAATCCATCTGTAGAGCTTGAATTGAAGAGCCAGCTTCTGTCATACAGAACCACAACAAAACTGCATCTGCAGAAAAGCACACAGTTCTGCTAGCTATCGTGGTTTTACTATGAATCTGATCATATTTAGACATTCCTCCTGGTCATGTTCTTTAATGGTGGTCAGCAGTGAAGGATAATGATTCAGTTGGGACTTTCCAGGGTTTCCAGTCTACCAAGCCCCATCGTGGTTTTCAGTTGAAACATTTCAATCCAGCTTTTCCATTTGTAGATGCCATTGGAAGCCAGTGCTGCGCTTTCATATTTTTTTTCCAATGAGAATAGAATGTGGTGTTTGAACTGAAATACATTCTTGGGTGGAATAGAAGAAGGGAGAAGGAAAGACGTGTTACTTGCTAGCAAAAACATGCCATGGGCTTTGTGGTACTGTGGCAAAGTTTGCTCCTGCTGAGTCTACGAAAAGACCCAAATCCATATCCACATTTCCCTGATTCCTACCACATTTTTCTCTGTGCCTCCTTCTACGAAGTGACAGAAAAAGCCAGATCTTTTGGACTAATGTAATATACTCTTTGCTCCTCAGTCGCTGCTGTCTCCCTTCATTGCTCCCAGAAAGGGAGGGACTATTACTGACCATTTCAGGGCATCGTAGGGCTTTCTCACATCACTTCCAATGCATTCCTTGCCTCCGGTCACCCAGGAAGAATCTGCTGTGTTTGATTTCTGTCTCAGGTCACTTGTCTCACAGCTACGTGCCAGGTCAGTGCCAGTGAGTTGTCTTGCATGGCAGAGCTTTGTTATGCAGGCTGGTGGGTCAAGTTTCACATGCTCAAAAGGAGTCGGTGTAAAGACAAAGAGAGACAGCATGTGTTTCAGTGCCAGTAATGAATAAACTACCACATCAACTACACAGCATGAACATCTTTATCCAGCTGTGTTTATATATTATTTTCATTAATTACGGTTGTTCCTATCACTTGACACAAACAAGGACTTTTTCTTTTTTTTTAAGTGGCCGTTTTATTAATCCATTTTTCTTCTGAAGAATAATATCTGCCCCCCTTTACCCCCCCTTTAACTGGCCAGAGATACATCACTTTCAAAAATAAATCTCAAAATGCAGCCCTGCAAACTACAGCTCTTGGGATTATCACTTATGACAGAAGATACCTTTTTCTTCTGTCCACCATGAATTAAAATAAAATTGCTTATAATCCATCCTTGAAAACCCTGTGGTCAAATTTATGCCTGGCATCACAGTGCAGGAAACAGCATAATTGCACAGTGGATGAACTCAGTCTCAAGAGTTTAGTGCTTTGAAAGCTTTTTGATGTATTGTTGTACTTTATTTATCTTTTAAATTTTTTAATTTATTTTGTTTTTCTTTTTTAATACTAAGGCCGTTTAGGAGCTGTGTTAGTAACATGAACTTTCTAATACTGACTCCAACTGGAGCAGAACCCAAAAAAAGCTAAAGGCATTTTAGCCTCTGTGTCAAAGATTACAGTGTAAAACCAGCAAAAAATGGTTATTTTTCAGAGATATGCATTTTGAGAGATCAGAAATACTTAGGCGTTTTTTGACTACAGGGAAGCTTTTTGAATTCAGACAAATGCATTTCACACAATTCATTTCAGGGTTGATTCATTTTATCTGTGTGTCTCCTGTGCCAAGTGGAAACATTAGGCCTCTTTAAAAAATGATGGGGGATAATAAATGCTCCAGGCATTTGTTTTGCTGAAATGAAGTAATGGCAGGGAAGCATATGGTGAAATATATTTTTAATTACTTTTCAACAATGTTAAATGTTTTTCCTTATTTTCATATTTAATGTTCTTGATCAAGCTTGCTAAATAGGCAGCTCTTATGGAACACACCACTTTGTGCAATAACACATGACTAATTTTATGGGCAGTACTGTATATCCCTGTGTGTCAGCACTATATTAGCTGTAGAACTTTGTTTATGATGCTTTGTGCCATCCAAGGAAGCTGGGATTGCAAGGGGGCTGTTTTATTCCTGTTTCATTTTTTCCCTCTAAGCCCACAGCTCTCAGTACCTTTGTTGAGAGGTTTCGTTTTCTTAAATTTTTGTTTGTGCATGCAGAGCAGGAAATATGATTCTCTTCTGTTAGACTAAACAAAAGGAAATCCACCTGAGCCTGAGAGGAGACACCAGTCTCCCTTTTAACAACTTCACTTCTGAATCACCCTTCCATCCCCTTCCTTCATCTCCCTCCCTGTAGCACAGGTTCCACACTAAAGCAAAGTGAACACAAACAAAGGACACCTGTTCCCAGCCATAGTGAAGAGAGAAAAGCTGCTAGTGCCTAAAGGCTAAAGCTGAGCTGAAAGTGCTATGGCTGCAGGTGGTGTCTAGTCTGCAGATATACCTGCACAAGGGAAACACAAGTGAATTGCACAATGCCAGTAAAAAAACTACTGAAAATAAGTGACATCACAGGAGGGTGGCAGGGGGAAACCAAGGCACAGCTGTCACCACTTGTCTGCACATATAGGTTACCTTTTTGGGATGTACACAAAGGTTCTTTCAATACAGAATATAAAAACAAAGTAAGAAAACCTGGCAATTTGCTGTCAACACTTACAGCAGGCGACCACATTCTCCCCTCACTTGTTACAGAGCTGACACAAATTCTTTTTCTGAAGATGTCATGGTCATCACTGGTATGAGCTGAGGAATGCTTCTTGTAGCATGCCCTGGAGATCAACAGTCCCAGGCTATTTCAGACCAGTGAGTCCTTTCCAGAGATGAGAACTCCTCACAGAGACTTCTCTGTAACCATCACCCTCTTTTTCAGCTTGAATGGCTTTTCTTCCTGCGGCTGTAGCAGTGTGGCAGAAAGGAGTTGAGATGGCTCTCTTGCATGTCCAGCACTTCCTTTCTCACTCCTAGTGATTCAGAGGATTAAAACAGCAGGATATAAAGCAACAGATGGGGATTTCATTCATTCCCTGTGCTTTGAAAACAGACTCTGAGGAATATATCCATTGTTATTATTGTGACCTTCACTACGCTGCATGCAGATTTCAGTTTGAGGTGGGAGGGGGATGTCTATGGGTCCGAGGCAGTGGACACCACTGTGGAGAGAAACACTGTGCTGATAGTTTATCCACATTATTCAAGCAAAAAAACGGCTTGTATTAAAGGTCAGAGCACTGAACAAGTAAAAGAGACTGCTTTATCTCCATCTCTTCCCCTTCTCACTGGGATCCAGGGCAGAGGAGCAGAAGCAGAGGGGGTGGGAGTAGAAGAAGTGAACCCCAAGTATTTCTCTTGTGATGAGTTGCTGACATCTCAGGATTGCCCCTGGCACTGGGACAAAAGCCAACAAACAAACAGAAAAGAGAAGTAAGAAGTTGCCTGAGGGAGAAGCAAGGCCATGGCAGTCAGTGGCCTGGCTCCCACGCTGCCTGTAGCTGCGGAGGAGGAACCAGTCAGCTCTGAGACTGCTGGTGTGATTTTTGGGACTTATTTCTGTGGCAGAAGAGGGAACCACAGCCTTTCAACCTCTGATCATTGGGGCAACCTTGTGTGGGTGGTCTCTCAAGAGGGAAGAGAATTTCCCGTAGTTCTTTCTCTTCCCATGTTGCTTGCCAGAGGGCTCCCTGGGCAAACCCAGGGCTTCAACCTCAGGATATGGAATGAAAGAAACAGCCTCCAGAAGTGGTTTCATTCTTGTTTTAACTGATACCAAAGGGAAAGATTAGTCCCAGGGAAGCTTTTGCTTCTGGGATTTGTAACTTGGGAGTGCTGTGAAGCTTTCAGAACCCGGATGTGAGAGAGAATGTTAGCGTTTCCAGAGCCTTCGCTTTTAATCTCCACGCGTAAAGAATTGGGTCAGTTGTGCATGGCCAGAGACAGCAGTTCCCCTTGCACTGTAGCTTGCATACTGGTGATAACACTTCCTATAAATCAAGACAGCCTGTAAAAAAATGACAAAAACTGTGAAGTTCAGCTTGCCAGGAAACTGTTATCGTGCATGTGTATTTTTTTTAGGTAAAAAATAAATTTAATATCCACATCCCGTTTTGTCAATCTTTTAAAACCCCTTACAGGGATGTGAATGTTGTTCAAGAGCTATTACATGTCATGATGATAATTTGTTTCTTTTGAAGAGGTGATGTCTAAGTCATTTTTGATGATTACATTTCCTTGGTCTGTATTTGTTCGAAAGACACTTTTCAAACCTGAGAATTGTTTCCAAACAGTATGCATAAATGATTAGTACTGCTTTCAGTCATGCAGTTTGATACCTTTTCCCTTTAGATGTTGGTCTAGATGTGAAGACTCTGCCCTACCTGGTGCATAAAGAACAGATCTTAAATGCTGCAGCAGCTGAAAGATTTGGAATGATTTAAAGACAAAACCAGTCAGTCACTTCCCATAGAATCATGGTTTGAATGGGAAAGGCCTTTAACAATCATCTAGGTCCAGCCCCCCCGTCATAGGCAGGGACACCTTCCACTAGACCAGGTTGCTCAGAATTTTGCCCAGCCTGGCCTTGAACACTTCCAGGGATGGAACACTCACCATTTCTCTATAAGGTCTCATGGTAATCTTCTCTTTTCCAGGCTGAATAGCCCCAGAATTCTCAGCCTGTTTTCACAGGAGAGGTGTTCTAATCCTCTGATCACATTCCTGGCCCTCCTCTGGACTTGTTCCAACAGGTCCGCATCCTTCTTATGTTGGGGACCCCAGAGCTGGACACAGTGCTACAGGTGGAGTCTCACAAGAGCAGAGTAAAAGGACAGAATCATCTCCCTTGACCTGCTGGTCACACATTCAGGTTCCTTAGCTGTTCTTGAGCCTGATCTTCTCCTACAGCTGAAAGTTCTTCATTCTCTCAGTCCCTGCCTTTGTCTTCTCAACTTGGGCAGTGTGGCTGGAGCACTTGCCAGTGAAGACTGAGGCAAAAGAATCATAGGGTACCTCAGACTTCTTCATATTCCAGGTAACCAGGTCTCCCATTTCCTTTTGGAGATGAGCAACATTTTCCCGAATCTTTGTTTTATCACTGATATATCTGTAGAAGCTTTTATTGTTGCCCATGACATTCCTGGCCAGATTTGATTCTATCATAGCTTTAGCTTTCCTAACATGATCTCTGGCAGCTCAGACAATTTCTTTGTGTTCCTCTTAGGCTATGTGTTCTGGCTTCCACCCTCTGTAAGCTTTCTTTTTGTGTTTGAGTTTGTCCAGGAGCTCCTCGTTCATGCACACAGGCCTTCTGGTGTTCTTGCCTGACTTCCTCTTCATTTGGATACATTGCTCCTGAATTTGGACGAGGTGATTCTTGAGTATTAACCAGCTTTCTGGGGCCTCTCTTTCCTCCAGGAATTTATTCCCTGGTACCTTACCAAGCAAATCTCTGAAGAGGCTCAAGTCTGCTTTCCTGAAGTCCAGGATAGGGAGCTTGCTGTTAGCCCTCCTCACTGCTGTGAGGACCTCAATTCATGGCCACTGCAGGGAAGGTTGCCCTTGATCTTCACATTCCCCACCAGTATCTCCTTATTGGCAAGAACAAGGTCCAGCACAGCACCTCTTCTCTTTGGTTCCTCTGTCACTTGCAGAAGGAAGTTACCATCCGTGCATTCCAGGAACCTCCTGGATTGCCTGTGACCTGCTGTGTTTACCCTCCAACAGAAGTTCCCCATTAGGACCAGGGCCTGTAAATGTGAGGCTGCTCTCAACTGTCTATAGAGTGCCTCAGGCACTCAATCTTCCTGGCTGGCAGCCTGTAGCAGACCCCCACGATAAAGTCACCTGCCCCCTCGCTCCCTTTGATCCTGACCCACAAGCTCTCTGTTGTCTTCTCATCCATCCCAAGGCAGAGCTCTGTGCACTCCAGCTGATCACTGATGTAGGGGGTGACACTCCTTTGTCGCTCCCCCTGCCTGTCCTTCCTAAAGAGCCTGCATCCTTCCCTCCCAACACTCCAGCCGTAGGAGCCATCCCACTACTTCTCTGTGATGCCAATAAGATCACAGCCCTGCAGGTGTGAAGAACAAAAACAGTCAGAGCTCTGGGTTATCAAATCCTCCAAACACGAGCTAGGAATGTGGTGTTGAGTAGCAGAATGCTGTGTAAGCCACTGCTGTGTAGGTAAATGCAAATGCTTCAAACACAAGATTTCCTGTTTTGAGCTTCATTCTATCACCTACATGTGACATAGTCCTACTTTGCAGCTGCTGTGCTACAGACCCTAAATTATCTTCTAATTTTTCAAATTCAAAAGAAACTCAGTCTGTTTAATTGTTTAATGTTTATCTAAAGAATCTGGGCACTGTACACCAGGTTCACCAGAATAAATGTTTATCTCAGTCATCTGCCTTTGAAAAGAAGGTTCTTCATCATACCAGTAAGGAAAATATTTTTTGAGTACTGCAATTTGTTTTCCAGCTAAGTGACAAGCAGCATTTGAGTTTGGGTAAAATAGGTGTATATATTTTCATTATTGTCAATTTTTGCTTTGTTTTAATACTCCATTATTAGTGTCCTTTACCATTTGACAACAAGGAAGGAACAACTTTTCTTGAGAGAAGACCTTTAGATTCCCTTTATTTACTTCAAACAACAATTAAATATACAGTGAATTGTCAAAGCCAAAGAACCATTGTGTTTTAATAAAACACATTATGTGCTAAAGTCTGAATAGCTCCTATACTCAGGTGCATTTTAGATTTGCATCTGTTTGGGAAAAAAAGTAGGAAACAGTTGCTGCACAAATTAAGTTTCAAAAGAGATATGTTTGAGTAGAGGAGCTGATTTTTAAGTGTGCAACAACCATAAGATGCATGTGAAATGAATACCAACTCATTTTATCTTTGTCAGCACTAAAGTAGTGTATCTGATAGCTTTTATATTATTTGCTGGTTTTTTGACCAGAGTTTTCATCTCTGCAGATCCTGTTCCTGAATCCATTCTTTCTCCTCCTCTATCTGATTTGACACCTGTTTCCAAATGAAATATGCCTTCTATCCTTTGGTTCTTGAGTGGCTTCTCTTTTCTTTTTACCTTTTTTATTATTTATGTCTGGAAAGTATATTAAAACTCATATGACAAGCTTAATGCATGTAATGTGGATGTGTGTTTGAGAATGGGGACGGGGTTTCTTCACTTGTTGCTGGGACATTTAGATAATGGGCATTTAAGCAGATGTTATTCTGAAATGCAGAAGAGGTCTTGTATTGTGTCTCCTGTTGGTGACAATGTGTCTTGAAATTTACCTGATGCCTCAGTCCTTTTGCATGCCAACTTGTGGCTGCAAAGCTGGAGGGAGAAAACACATCCTGCAATTTTACCACAGAGGACAAAAGAACAAATGTCTCAAATCAGAGAAGTACTGAGAGGCCACCATTATGCATGGAGATGAGGAACGGCACAGCTGGAGACATGCATACAGTTTCAGACGACATTAAAGTGTTTATCCTGGGGCTGGTGTGAGGGTGGAGGGAAGCACTGATGTGATGTTTTTATTACCCTGGTAAATCCATTCCTAGTCCTTTAGCCTTCTCCTTCCTTTAAAGAAACTAAATATGTCCTTCAAAGGTCCACTGTTCATCTATTTTAAAAGACATGTAAATCCTTTCCTGAATTTGGGCTTGCATCAGAAATGGGCTAAGAGAAGAAATGAACCAGCTCTGTGAGACAAACCAGATAGAGTCTGTATGACATGTACCCCATTAAAATTAGTTACTAAAAGCAGTAACAGTGTATGAGTTGTCATCTTGATGTTCTTAGACTGTCAGTTTGGCTCTAACTAAGCTACCATTTAAGGCCAATTTGTACAGGGGGTAAGAGACTTATAAAAATAATCAACACTAGCTGCTTCCATCTGTCCTTTTCCAGTGAATGATTTTCTATTTAATTCTTACTGATATTTATCAGCAATTTTCTAGTGGATCTTTTTGAATTTTTTTTAAAAAATATTTATTTGTTCTGTCAAATTTGCTTGTTAAAGACACTGTTTAATTTCATGGACCACGCTGGAAAAATGTCTGTGACTGCAAGTGAGGACTCCAAGTCATAGATGCTTTCATAATCAGTTAAAAAGGAACAAATGCACACCTCCAGAATTGCAAATTTCAATACCTCTTCTGGCAGTTCATGCAAGGCAGTATCATTTTTTGAAAGCATAATAGTATTTCTAAAATCCAATTAAAGATCTTACTTTCAAGAGATCTTATTTTCTGTTCCAAATAATCTTCAATCTACAGTATAACTTTGTCATCCATAAAAACCCCTGAAATTAAGAGGAACATTATATGATTCTAGCATCTATTATGCATCTCTTTATTTGTTGAAGGCTTGCTGTAGAATCAGCTTGTTTCCAAGGAATGAAAATTGCTTATTATCCCGGATAATGAAAGAGAATGTCGTCATCTATAATTGTTAGTTTAGGATACTTACTGTACCCTTCTATTATAAAAGGGTTGGCATAAAAAAGGTTCGGTGAAAGAAGCAGCTCTTGAAAATTTTTTTAAATAAAAGAGGAATTTGTTTACAAGTGAGATTTATATGTCTTTGACAGCAAAATATATTGGAACATGTTTCTTAATTGACAGATTGTAACCTGAATATGAACGTTATTTACTGAACACAATTCATGAGTATTAAAGTTATTTTTTCAATGATCATAGAAGTGTGCTTCTATATATACACCTAAGTATATGAGTGTACCCACCTGTCTATGTATGAGTGTGTAGGTGTATTGTATATGCACTTATTGCTTTTTTTAACACAGAGCTTTTGCAGTATCTAGACAGTTTTTCTAGTCTGTTCCTGTTTTATTTCCCTGATTAAACTCTTGCAAGATAATCTTTATAGGGTAAGAAGGTTTGCTTTAACACCCTCTGCCTAAATATGACAGTTCTGTAAACAGCAGCTGTATGTGGTCAGTCACGAGATCTAGAAATCAAAACTATATGGGCCGTAGTCACAGCTCACAAGACAAACATGACGTGCTGGAAATTGACTGCCAGACAGCCTGGATTTGATAAGTTGCAGTAGACTGTATGTCACACTTTCTACAGCAGTAGCATTTCACACACACGCACAAGTGTTTATACAATTAAAAAAAAGAAAAGAAAAAAAAGGAAAAAAAACAAGAAAAAAAGAAACCTACTCCAAAAACAGATTAAAATCACTCAACTAGAAGGACATTCTTAGGAAGAAATTTTTTAAATGTTTGTGCCTAAAGGGCTAGAAAACCAGTTTAGACTTAAACCCCCATGAACATCAAGTATTAGAGCTGTTAGCTCTTTCCGCAGTTGCAGAAGTGAGCTTTAAAGATGTGACTGCAGTCAGCCAGCAACAATTTATGCCTCCATGGAAGAAAAAAGCTCAGCACTGGAACAAGTGAACCCAAAAAACTGCAAGACGAAGAAAATGAGAGCTTTTCTAATAAGGAAAATAATAGTGAAAAAGAGTATTAGAATTGGTATCAGCAATCAGTATAGGAGTTCATAAAAAAGTCTCCTCTTGATATCAGTCATGGATTTTTCATCTAAGCCAAGATAGCTTTCATCCATCTCACTGACATGTCCTGCCAGGTTCAGGCTAACTCAGCCTCTGTTTTGGATATTGTTGCAGGGATGCCAGACTTGAGAAAGAAGGCTTCAAAATGGTTGCAGATAATTTCTAAACACACACACACACGTGCAAATCCCCCACAGCTAGCAGGTATAGCATGTCCCTGCAAGCACACAGGCACAGCTGGGAGCCAGCTTTTGACTTCTGTCTATGCCTAATTAAAATTATGCTAATTCTAACAGCAAGATTACAACTTTGTAAAACAAAACAAATAAATGTGTTTTCCACAATGCTGCTTTATTCATCTATCGCTTCTCTTCACCTTCTGACAGACAATAATGGGAAAGGTCTGACGGACAATAAAGGAAAAGCGAAATTGTCCATGGCAGTTCTTCAAACATTTTTGTAGGGCTTTCAATTTAAAAAACACCTATGCTTTTCTGGGATATTCACATCCCATTTATTGCCAAATTACAGCCTAGGGAATGTGAAAATCCCCAAACCCTCAACCACATTGCTGCTCCTGCTGTATTCAATATCTTTGCATGCAATACTGAGCTTTCAAAACCATTTCAGCCATTCTTCTCATACTTATGGAGATCCTAATTCATTGCTTTGGTGGTGTGCAAGAATGCTGTTGCTTTTTGAAGAGCTAGAAAAAGTTCCCCAGGTGAAGGAGTTGACAAGAACTTTTGGGTCTCCATCTAATTAGGCTGTACACTGCTAGGAAGTCGGCACCATGCTGTGCTTGCTTGTTTGCATCAAGTCAGACACACTCCAGCACAGCTCAGGTGTTTTGTAAAATGCAGATATAAACCATTTTTTTCCCTGAGATGGTGGTTGGTGAGGGCGGGGAATGAGAGAAACATTTTGGTCTCATAATTCACCAGTCTTAGAGAGAAGAAGGAAGATTTGTATTTCAGCATTTAAATTGTCATAAGTTGTAAAGCTTGGATACCTTTTATTTATAGCATCTCTATTGTTTTATTTGGGAATTAAACAGGAGGGATCTTCTTTGTAGTGTGGCCATGGCTATGAAATTGATCTTCAGGGGGAGGTAATCTTGGCAGAATTTGCAGCAACAGAATGTGTATTCCCTCTCTGTAGCCATTTGATGTTATGAAAACTGGATGCTGTACCTGTGGTGATAGAAAAGTCTGTAATTTTGAGGTAGTCCCAGCTCAGCTATTGTGTTTCCTAGTATTTCAGCCTGCAGTCTGTGCTCAGAACTGGAGTCCACAAACAAATGGAAAGTAGACTGTAAAACAACCGGAAATTCTGGAATAAAATCCTTAACTTCATCCTTCTCCATGTATTTGACTGTTTTGTAGTACTACCTGCTTACAGCTGCTGTCAGCTCTTTTGCTGGATGTGTGCATTCAAGAGCACTCTTCTTGTGTTACATTTTTTTTCCCAACATGATAACGCAGTGCTGGGACTGAGGAAGGTCAGGAAATACAACCTTTTGTAGTTTGTGCGCACACACACAAAATTGGCCTGCACCCACACAGACTGCAAGCACAATGTGCCTTTATTGGAATCTGGATTTGAATCCTTGGATGCAAAAACCATCTCTGTGCTGTCAGCCCATGGCCTCCAACACTGCACGGTCAGTGGCTCTCACAGGTGGCACACGCTTGGCAGGACCCTGCACAAGCACTGCTGTGGCTCCATGGCTGCAGGGAGCACCTGCAAGTCACTAGTTTGGCTGAGAGCTGCAAAGCAGATGATCCTCTGGCTTTGTTCCTCATGGGGGCTGACAGAGTTTTTCCTGCTGTCTGGATGCTGACACTTTGGAAATACCCACAGAGTTGGTCTTTAGGCCTCACAGATGTTGTGGATCCCACCTCACATCACTCCCACGTCCAGGGGATTTTCACCAGGCTCTGGGAGAGAGGAGGATTTATTATGATTAAGGATGCTCTGCTACAGTTTATGCCATTTAGTTGCCTTCAACCAAGGACAGAAGGGAGGGTAATGAATCCTAATGCTGTGACCTGGAGGAATTATTTCAGAAGGAGAGGGTGGAAATTTGGTTAAATTATAATTTTTGAGAGTGACAAGGAAATGGTCCTAATACCATCAACTGTCCCAGCCTGCTTGATCTGAGCTGTTGGGGTCCAGGTCAGTAGGTCATCTTTGACTACGAAAGAGGATCATTTCTACCATAATGAGGCAAAGATGGCTTATTTCCGTCTAACAGATGGCAGTGGATATGACTCATGCATCTGTCTGGGATGTATTTTTCTGAACAAAGTAATTTGACCAGCAGTTTCCAGTAGCCCCATGCTCTTCCCTATGGCTCCAAAGTTTGCACGTACTTTATAGACTCTGACCATTTGCTGTTAAATCACATTTGGGAGGAAGGAAATAAAGCATAAAGTGCTAAAAATATGTTTATTTACACTTGGGAGCACCACATTGTTTCAAATCACAAAAGCACAAATGTGGAACCTGCTTGAAGTTATTCTATTGGTTTTTTGGTCTTCATCTTTTTTTAAATTTTTTTTCTTCTGGCAATACTCCAACCTGCAACAGGAAAGGAAGCAGAGGATGCTCAGACTGTTTGTATATTTATGGAACTATTTGACTTTTAACAAGTTATTCTGAGAGTGCTAGACTTTTTGCTAATGATTTTGTATCTTCTAGTTATTCATGAGCTCTGATTGAGATCTTTGCTGCAGTAATCCTGCAGTGTGGATTAATTGAAGTCTCAGAAAGCAAGCTTTCGTGGTGCGAGTGGTCCCTCGGATCCACTAGACCATGCAGAGAGTTTGTCTCTGCTGCCAGTTTATGAGAAACTTGTAGAAAATTATCTTTGAGCTTTCTACCTTTCTTCACAGTTGAGGTGAGCCACAGGATTCAAATGTGTATGTACACACTTTTATGCAGTGAAACTGTTCAAGCCTTGCTTCCGGAGGGAATCGGGTCAGAATGATATGATGACTCTGGGGCTGCAAGGATTTTCAGTTCTGAGATACTGCAAGCTGACAGGTTCAGAAGCAGGGTCTGCCTCCAATTTGATTTTAGAAGCTGATTTTCCTTTTGATTTTAGGAGCTGCTTTCTGAAGCAATAATGGATTTTTAAGTGAAAATCCAACTTGCTCAAAGTATTAAGTATTTTTTTTTCTCTTAGAATCTCTGAAAATCACCAAACAGGGGGTTTTCCTGAGAACACAGGACTAGTCTGGGATATGGCATTAACTATTTGTTCCTTAAGCAAGTTTAAGCACTATCAAAGATAGCGAAACACCTGCTGTTTTTCAACTTCTGCTGTTAAGTGGACTGAGCTTTCCTTGAGCTTAGTAGGTTAAGTGAAATAGAAACTAAAACAAGGAACAAAACAGCAACCTTTAACATATATTAGATTATTTTGATACAGGTCTAATTGAAGAAAAAGTATGAATTAGGATTCTATGTACATCCTTGAGAAGGTAATTTCAAGATGTTTATATCCAGATTTCTAAGGCAACACAGGTTAAATGGCTTCAGTGTGTCCTAGTGTTCTCTCAAACTTTCAAACCTGCTGGCAATTTCAACTAGATTTGACTATAAAGTAAAAAAATCTGAAGGATAATAGAGCATACAGGAGTAATTATTCAATTTCCCAAAGGTAAATATATCCTTGTGGGTAAAACTTTCCCTCCATATCTCTTTCCAGTCTTAGACTGGCACGGTTGATGAGTGAGGTGCTCTTAAATAGCACCTTCCTTCCCTCCCATTTTTGGAGTCTCCCTCTCTGGAGACATTTCAAACCTACCTGGATGCGTTCCTGTGTAACCTGCTCTAGGTGACCCTGCCTTAGCAGGGGGATTAAACTAGATGAACTCCAGAGCTCCCTTCCAACCAGCTCTTCTGTCCCCAGCTATTCTGTAATTCTGTGATTTTACTGTTGTTCCTGGAGCTGTGAACTTTGCAAGACCTCTTCTCACAGACAGTTGAGTCTAAGCACCTGGGTTGACCGCAGTTTCACACCAGTTGCAATAATGCTGTGGATGTAACAAAACAGAACAAAACAAGTTTTAAAATGCATTTGATGCTTTTTGCATTTAAAAGATGACCAGCAGGTTTATCACCAAAAGCCAGATTACTTGTGGAGAAAATGCTATGGAAGAAGAGAAACGGATCGTTGTCTACACAGATTCACCTGTTTTCTGCACAGACTTTGATACACAATGAAACATGGTCTAGGGGCAGTTCTGTTACACTAGATGCTGTACCAAGGCAAAGTGCAAGCTCAGGTGTTTAAGGCATGTACACACATAAACAGCCCCTGTGTCTTAGACCTGGCTAAGCTGCCTGGCTAGACATTGGCCAGACACCAGGATATGTGTGCCTTAAGCCTTGAAATCTGAACAAAATCTCTATAGTCCTAGGATTAACTTTAGTCCTTGAGATTTGTCCTTACTTCAGATTACCCTTTCCCAATTTTTATCTAGCATGAACATGCTGAGCTGCAACTCATTTCTCAGGTGCATGTGGTGCTGTAAATAAATTATCTTTACTTTCTGCTAAATAGAGCAAGAAAATCTTCAAACCTGCCTAAAATAACAACTCCTCTTTATATTCCCGGTGTGAGTTTCTTTTCATTCTGTGACAACCTAAACTGCTTCTGCAGCTCATGTGTTAACTCCTGTTTGGCTCCAGAGATCTTCTTTCTTTACTTCCTTTGCTATCTCCCTGCTTTTATTTTTTTTTAAATTTTTTTTTTATCCCTGCCTTCCATATCTTTATTTTGTCTGTGGTAACCCTTCCTGGCTCCAAACTCTTTCTATGGAGTGGTGAGCCTCTTAAACCTCAGTTTCTTCCGTCCCAAGTGTTTTCATCTCAGCAGATAACCATTAAGATTTAATTACTAACTGCTGCCTAAGTTCTGGATAGGTTGTAATGCAGACCTTGGTCAGCAGTACATGTGCATGGGGATATCCCAAAATACACTTCACTTCTCAGTAACAGCTTCATAATATCAGCCAGAGATAATAGATTGTGCACAGACTTTCCTCTGCTTAGAATGTAAACCAGCACTTCCTTGATGCCCTACGAAGCAGCTACACAAACACACATTTTCTTCTTCCTCTAGCTCATTTGCTCAGTGCTCAAGCACCAATTTAGAATGATGGATCTGGTTTAAATCCAGATGGCTTGATGGAGTGGTTTCTCTCCCTGTCACTAACTCCCTCTCTCCTCTCCTCATCCTGCAATTTGTCTGCATTGTTTGGTTCTGTTTTACAGCCTTTGGCAGGACAGGTATTTTGCTTTCTCCTTTACTGGATATCTGACATTTATACTGCATTTTCTGCCGAGTCTTTCAAGTCACTCCCAGAGATGTGGTCTTGAAAGGCAGCTCTGTATTGGAGAGGCACAGATTGTCTCATGATGCGGCATCACTCCTACAGGTAGCAGGTATTTCCTGGCAGCTTGTCTTAAGCTTTGAGTGGAATAGCATAACTGATAAGGGCTAAAGATGTCAGCACTGTGTTAGTAGAGCTCTGTGAAGAAACTTATGCAGCATTTGTTTGTCTCCAGCTCTGCCAGTATTGTAATCATGACATTGATAATCTACTGGGCACTTCTGAGAATTAAGGAAAAAAATACAGCAAAACTGCTCATACTCTCAAGATGTATGTGTGAAGATAATGAATATGATTATCCTCTCTTTAAAAACTGAGAGGCTGTGCATAAATGATTTACTTAGGGCCCCAAAGGAGCCTGTGTTTGACTAGGGAGCTGAACTTTAATTGTACCTGACTCTAATCCTATGTTCTGACTGTACCTCCCTCATTACCCACCAGTCCATTTTCATTAGTGCTCATATCCATCAGCCTCATTAATAAATAAGTGAGGGTGTTTTATCATGGCTACTAAACAAGAAACCTAACCGACACCTGGACTGGAAATGTTTTTACTTGCCTCAAACACACATTGCCTAAAATTTGTGCCATTTACCCTGAATGCCAGCTACATTATTACATTAACCATGACTCAGTTAATGTCGGCCATTAACCTCAGGTTATGGTCACAGAATCACAAGTGACTGAACTACTGTTTTTTTAAGAGACTAGTGCCTGCAGCTGGAAATTACTGCCCCCAGAGGGGACAGTCCGGTGACAATTTCGGTCAGTCTAAGTCAGCGTGTCCGTGGTTCTGCCTTCATTGGCAACTCCTGAAAGATATTTCCATTCATTTTCTTTCACTGGCACTGGCACCTGTATGCACTTCAGGATGAAACAGCTCAGAGAGAAGAATCCCTCCAAATGTATTTTTTTAAATCATTATTATTTTTAAAGGGCTGGTTTGACTCTCTGAACTGGTTTATTCTCCAGTAATTCAAGAAGCAGTGCTGGCACATCAGAAAGTACAAGATCATTGTCTGCTCTGGTTTATGCTGTTCAGCAACCTCAGCTGAAAGTCTGCTGGTTGCCCACAAGGGCCGGGAAGGTTCCAAGTCCTTGCCATGCAAAATAAAAACAACTTGAACACCACTGAAAACTAGCTAGGAGTAGACAAATGATCAGTGTCTGTCTCTGAACACATGAAGAACATTAAGTTCTTTTAACTAGCTTACTTGATGATGTGAAATTATCCTACCCTACCTACAGAACTTGTGTTGGACTTGGGAACAGTGACTGGAAAGATTACAAACCGAGTTACCAGCTCCAACTGAAGTTACTGCCTGAGTTCATCAAGGGAGACATTTGCTTGGTGATTGAAGTTTAAAACAGAAATATGTGATAGGTCAAATTGCTTCCCTTGGTTACGAGTAGACCTACTCTCAGGAGTAGACCTACTACTTGCTCTGCCACCTCTTTAACAATCTTTTGCAGGAGAGGCAGGGGATGGAGACTGGGGAAATAACTTCCTCAGCTTACTTGAGAAGGAATCATGTACCAGAGTCCTTGCCACTGGTTTAACACAGCTGCCACCTTTCTTCTCCTGCTACTGCTGGAGAAGAAAGTCTCACTTACGGGGGGGTGTACCTATGAAGGATTATTTCCGCAGCACTGAAATCTTTAAAATACAGAGGAAAAAATGAATGATTTTTTATTTGCTGCACAATATAATTTCAAGTTTGACTGGAATAGTTTATGGGTTTGGATCAAGTTTAGTTACAGTTTTGGCAGAAAAAAGGGAAAATAATGTTTACTTTTAATTTAAAAGACTTTGCTCTCTCTCTTTAGAAGCTTTTATTAATTCAGCCTTCTTTGCTTATGTATTATTGCCCTAACCTTCTACCTAGGTGTATTACAGTTAGTTTATGAGCTCTTGTTGCAGCTGATCTATTTTGAATAACTAATGAAATAGTAATTTGAACAGAAGTACCTTAATCATCAGTTGATAAAGTCAGTCAGTCTTCCTTCAGTTCATTTCTGTGATTAAGGACAAAACTGTGTTAGGGACTAAAGAACTTTCATACCTGAATAGGAGCTTTCATTCAGCCTTAAATGAAGGTTCTCACTGCAGCTAAGGGGATCTAAGAAATGGCTTGCTGAACTTAAGAACTACTTTTTATGTTGTCCCTCACACCAAAATCAAGGTTAAACAACTGATTCTACCAAACCAAGCCAAACTAAAACAAAACAAGCTGATAAAACCAGTGATTTATTGGAGCTGCCTTAGTACCTGGATGAGGGGCTGTATAAGTTAGAAAAGTACCATAGCTTGTGGCTAAAGGAGAGGACTGCACAGACAAGAAGAGGCCTTCAGCAGACATGACTCAGAGCTGTTGAAGCTGTTGGGAAACAGGATGTCAGCGAACAGCAGAGCCAGATGCACCAGCAGCGGTGGAGAGCTGCATGTGTGGGTGACAGCGTGGCCAGCATGGCAGTGCCCCCACAAACACAGGATGCAGCCCTGTGGTACCCCAGCAAGAACGGCAGAACAGGTCCAGTCAGCTGCAGTCTAGATCAATCTGTGGGTCCATAGGGACGGGATAAGTCCAGGGACAACTCGGAAATAAGTCAAGGTCAGGATCAGCAAGGTGCACAGCTGGTGCAGACACACTGACAAGTAGCTCAGGCAAGGACCTGAGTATAAATGCAGCTCTGGAGCAAAAAAAGAGGGATGGGGACCAGCAGCTCATTCTGCACAGCCCCCTCACAGTATCCTGGTCCCCAGTCCTAGGGTGGCTGTGCCATGCTAGCACTGGCTTTGAGGGCAGGCAGGGAGTCACTCGGTGAGAAGAGCTTGCAGAGCCTGATGGCACCCTCAGGGCCAAGCACTGGATGCCAAAAATGAGCCCATAAACTCCTGCTTGTACTAGTTTAAAAACAAACCAGTGGGAGATCACAAGTCAGAATTATAATTTAATAGGAAAATTAAAATAAGTTCAATAGTACAAGAACACTGACAGAGTCAGGATACAACCTGACACCCTGTTAGTCAGGGTGGTGGTAGCAGTCCAGATGAAGTGGTCCTGTTGAAGCAGTGATCCTGTAGAAAAGGGCCTGGCCTTCACCTGAACGCCCAGTGGTGTAGCTTTTATCCTCTGGGAGTCCCATAGGTAAGTGCTGCTCATGCTGTTCCAAATCCCAGATTATATCCAGGTGGGAATGGTTGGCTCCTCCCCCTGGGCGGAGCATCTCACAATGGGCTGATGTAATTCTATGAGTCATGGGGTGGGTCCTTGATTGCCCATTCAACAGAGGCAGCCCCCGGAGGAGGGAGTTATCAGGGATGAGTCATGGTAGGAGACAAGGAACTTTGCCCCACCTGCTTTAACAGCTTGTGAAGATGATAATAGAATACATGCTTTTGGTTACATCTTACACTGTAACCTAAGACTATGTGTTCATGTTACACAGCTGAGCTCCCTTCTTCCCTTGACCGTTTCTTCCTCTCCCACGTCTCTGTTCAGCTTTTGCCACCCTCAGCTGTGCTACTGCAGGCTGGGATGCCAGGCTCTCAAGCAGGTTCCTGAAGCCTTGCAGGTTAAAAAAAAATCCCAAAACAACAACAAATAATTTCCCCAAACCTTTCAAATCTCTTCAGGCAGATATACCTAACTGTTGGGAGGATTGTTGGGAACATGGGAACTTAATTTGTCTTTGCTGCCAAAGAAAACATGCGATCAAGACAAACTATCAGTCACAAGACAGGTCCTTTGTGGATTTTAGCCTCCTAATATGGATATTTCTTTTATTGTTACACTCACTTCATTTATTTAATTTGAGAGTACGTAACCTGTTCACGTTCTTCATCAAAATGCCTTTGTCTACTTAGAAGAAAACTACATTAAAAAATCCCCAAACCAAACCAATAAAGCAAGGCAAAACAAAATAACAATGAAAAAAGCATAGGTGGGCATTTGCAATAGTTTGTTTTTTTCCTCTGCCTCCAGTGGTGGTTTCAAGTCCATGAAATGTATTGCAGTGCTGCAGGTCACTTTGCTTAAGCCACCTTCCATAACATACACAGTAAATGCAGGAGACTAATTATAACATGGACTGATGATTCACAGAGGGATTTACTTTAGAGTGTACATAGAAACAAAGGTGCTTTCCTAGAATTGTGCTGAGGAAAAGATTAATTTGACATATAAATCTATTACATAACTTAAATGTGTTGCATTATCACTGCTAACAGTAAAGACAACAACTTTACTGTCCAAAGTTTTCTCTGTCATTGCACAGTAATTATCTGACCTGTATCTAAGGCCACTGTATACTGTGGTTGTATTTCAAGTTGTTTGAGACTACTGTAATTATTAAATGCATTACAGCTGCATAGACTTTTTTAGTAGGAACTCCACAAAAACCAGAACCCAAGTGCTTTTATGGCCTCAATATCTATAAAACTAACAAAATACTATTTTAATCCCAAAAATCTTCCAGAGAGAAAGCTCTAGTTTTAGCTATGTCTTGTAGTCCTGAAAAAGTTTTCTTCTTCCTCTTATCAAGGCTGCAGAATGCACACAGCAGTAGATATGCTTGACATTATCTGTAGGAGGATAAAAGCCCACACAGCAGCTACTCAGTGCTGGACAATTTTGAAGCTGTTGGGAACAGTTTCTGTCCTTTCAAAGTATTAACTGCATGCACATCAAGGGCTGTGGTACTGTCTGGTCTAATTTAATCACTGTAATTGGGGAAGATAATCTTTCAGACTACCACACAGCGTGGGATTTGGGTCTGGCACCCTTCAGTTTTGAACATCAGTGCTCCAAGACAGCATCCCTTACAAAAATAGAATGCAAATATAAAGAAAGAAACAGAGCTGATTATCATAAATTCAAGAACTAAAAATAAGCAGAAGAGAAAAAAAGAAAAAAAAATTACATGGCTTGATATTAAACTGAATGTTGTTCAAGATTTTACCAGTCAAACAGAATTTTTTTCCTTTTTCTAAGGCCCTTATAAAAGGGAAAGTATTGTTAAAAAGTTTCATGAGGTAGAATTAAGATATCTTATGATTTGTGATTATTTTCTCTTCTTCCCCCAAACCCAAAAATCTCTAGTTACAGAGAAGAAGACAGTCCCTGAAGAAACAAATAAAGCTTTATTAGGTAAGAAGTGCTGAATAATATATGTTGAAATCCAGTGTAGAAATATGTGCTGTATTTTAATATGCATAAAGCTTTTAAGTTGTGGAGTGGCATTTAAAAACCCCATATTAATAAACAAGTTTCCTGTCACGGAATGAGTATAATCACAGTCTAACATTTTTTATGTAGCTTGCTTATCTGTGGCTAGCATTCAGATGCCTGTTTGATAGATGGCTTAGAAATTATGTAGATGTTTCTTTCATGCAACAAGATGCTCTAAGGGTCTTTTAAAGTTTCTTGTTAAAGGAAGCAGGTTTTTGTCGACTCACTGCCACAGTAGTTAATTAACTAACATCCATTCAAAACGTTGAAGTTGTCAATACCATGCTTAATTTGGATTAAAAAAACCCTAAAATAAGTTTACATTCTCCAAAGCTTTCCTATGAC
This sequence comes from Lycocorax pyrrhopterus obiensis, assembly GCA_014706295.1. Lineage (NCBI taxonomy): Eukaryota > Metazoa > Chordata > Aves > Passeriformes > Paradisaeidae > Lycocorax > Lycocorax pyrrhopterus. The sequence goes on from JACSVZ010000002.1 coordinate 107,190,263, forward strand.
GTCAATTAGTCAAATAAAAGCGACACAGCTTCTTACTTTCTTGCCAGTTGCCCACCAAAACTGCAATAAAACCACCTCACTGGATAAGGGCAGTTAACTGTATGAACTCCCCAAATCACAGAAACTTACAGTCATAGGAGAATGGAATTATTTGGGTTGGAAGAGACCTTAAGGATCCATCTAATTCTAACCTCACTGCCAAGGGCAGAGAAACTTTCCACTAAAAAGTTTCCTAATATCTGATCTAAACCTACTCCAATTTCAGTTTAAAGCTGTTCCTCCTTGTTTTGTCACTACCCGCCCTTGTAAAAAGTCCCTCTCCAGCTCTCTTTTAGCTCCTTTAGGTACTGAAAGGTGCTCTAAGGTCTTCTCAGAGCCTCTCTGCTCCAGGTTGAACAAGCCCAACTCTCTCAGCCTGTGCACTGAGAGAAGTGCCCTGTCCTCTGATCATCAATGATTAGGAGATATTCATATTATAAACATTAGTAAATAAGAGATATCTTATGTCTGTAGATGTAAAGCAGAAAACTAGACACAGCTTTTTTGTATTTCAGACATTTGGAACAATGATATCTGAGTTTAATGCTAACATTTATTTATGATGCCACTCACATTTCAGAGTGGGACAGCTCCCACATGTTGCAGAAAAAGGTGACTATGAGTTTTAAAAGCAGAGACATCCCTTCAAATTAGAAGTACTGAGGTACATGTATTGCTGTGAACAGGCTAACTTCTCTTGAGGAAAAATAGAGCCATTATGCATATATAGAGGGTGATGTAGAACAACATTTAAGGTCCAGACTGTGGACTACTTCACTAAAAACTGCATTTAATCAAGATGTTTCAGTGGCTGAATTTGTCACAGAAAGAGCACTTCTTCTCCAACATTATCTTTTCATGTACCATTTTTTATCAGGCTAATTTCTGAGGATTTTGCCAGGAAGTGCATTTTCCTTTAGGCAACCTCTCCCAGAGGTGGTCAGCACATATCATACCAGAGCTGAAAAAGCCAGACGGTTTATCATAAAATCAGAGCTGTAATATAGTAAGTATTATATGTATTATAACAAAGTTGGGATTGTAACAGACGCTGTATTAAAATGTATCATTATTTTATTGCTAAATCCTCATTCTAAGCAGGAAAAGGCAAGAAAAAAAATAATTTAATTTGTTCTGAATATTCAGTATTTTTTTCTACTTTATAAACTGTGCTCATAAAATTAACAAAGATTCAACTCACTCCTAAAATTCTTCTTTTAAACTTGGAATTATATGTGCTATCACAAATTTTGAGCCAAAACTTTAAGAAACTGAGAATTCTTGATTAAAAAAAATAAGTTAATCAGAGCTATGTAAAATCTTAAGCAATAAAATGATAAATAGGATATTTTTAAATATTACACAATTATACAATATTATTATTATACCTAGATATAATATTATTCCCACTGTGCACTGTAATTATGTTTCAAAATAATATGAAAACAATTAAGAAATTATATAGATTAAATGAAAGTGTTTAAAGCCCAAATTAATATTTCCCAAAAAATGTTTCAGTTTGCTTAGGCAGCCAGTCATGCTGAGGGATTTTTTTATCAGCATTATCTTTTTGGTGCATTTTCAATGCACCGAATACCTTACCCAGGATATAACTACTGATGCCACACATATGTTAGGGAAAGACAGCAAAGAAGATATTCAATTCACCATTCATCCTGTCCCCAGAATTTCAGCTGAAGATCAGCAGAGCTAGCTAGTAGGCACACACTGGAGGAGATTTAACCTGTGACACCACTGCTATTTCAGACCCCAGCCTTCCCCACTAAAGTTGAACAAGTAAATTTATGACAATTTTGCTGTCAAAAAGAAGACTTGGACTTTTTAACATATGCTAACAGGGGCATATTATTAAATATACATACAGCTATTAATAGCTGAGTTTTCAAAGTAGCAGGGATGTCTTGAATACAGCTCATGGAATTATAGCTGGCACAATTTTTTCCCCTGTGTTCCAACTGGGCTGGCTTGCTCATGTATGCAGTGTGTATATATATCTATATATCTATATATATATAGATATCTCCAAATTGTAGCAATGTATTTGCATTCCAGCAGTATTACTTGAACAATAAAGTATTATTCAAGGTGGAGAAGAATATCCTATAGCCCATATTGAAATATATAGCTAATTTTAGGATGCATCTCTCCCTCCTCATCCTTTTGAACTTCACATTTACAGTGGAACAGAAACATACACATGGTCACTTACTGCAGACGTGCTGTAAATCAAGACCATGACTTACTATATCTGTGGGGAAGAAACTGTTTCTAGTTTTATCTTTGAATAAATGAAGGGGTCCTGGCACAACCCATGAATGCTACTTTTATATTAATAAATGCTCTTTTGTTCTTGCTCTGCCTCATGAGAGTTTTCTCAATCAATCAAGGTTCGGATCCAAACCCTGCCACCTCACAGTGCAGAACACTAAACAGATTTTACGGCAAAGGCAGAGTACCTATCACTGGTGTCTGGTGTGGCTGGCACATGGCACTAAGTCATTTATATTGGCACTTACTACTCACCCAGAAATTTGGTTGCTGTATGTTGATACCGAAATTCACACATTTCCTACTGTCTGCATTGTGTAAATACTACTTTTTTTGACTTCCCTTGGTAGATGTCCATCTCCTGCATAGGGAACGATCTCTGCCTTTGGTACAGAAGTCATGTCAGAGGCATGGCCAGGAGATGGATAAAAGGAAGTTTTTTTGTGTTGATTTCAGCTCTTTGGGTCAGGGACAGATGAAAAGGCAGCTAACACAAACTATCACAGGAGCTGAGGGAGTTGTAAATATTTTCACACCTACCCTTCTTTCATCTGCAAAGAAAGAGCTGGTTGGGCTTAAAAAAGAATGAAAACAGAAGTATGCTTAAGGAGTTTCAGCAAATCTTAGTTGAAGGAAAACTGCAAAAGTAGGACAGAAAGCTGTAGTGGTATTATCAAAAAGTGATGCTGTCATGGCCGCACACCAACTTCTTTCTGCTGAAGTGAAAAAGTGCTTGATTCTGATGGCTGCAAAATATTCAAATTATCAGATTTGGTTTAAAAACAAGTGAAAACATCCTGCTTTCAATAGAAGCAACTACACAAGCTGTGATTTGAAGCTAAATACATATGAACATTTTCATACAGTGTATGTGCTGGCTGCTGTTAGCAGTCGTGGTGACGTACTGGGCCCGTGGGAAGGCCATTGCATGGTTTTGTTACGGGAGAAAACACAAGCCATGTCTATGTTTGTGACAATTCCCAGCTGGCTTCCCTGCTAGTGACAGAAATAATTAGCATAAATAGATTTTTAGTTCTTTAATGCCTCTGAAAGTATATTGCACTGAGAATACATTTCCAGAAAATCATACAGCTCATTATAACTTTTTTATGTTTCATATGTGATTTATTACTACTTATTATTTATTATGATTTTTTTCTGTTGTGAATATATTTGCACTGAAATACTCTTTAGGGAAGGGTTGCCTCAAAGTGGAAAATGGAGTAACTGTGAAGTGACTGCTCCCAGTACAGAATATACCAATTATGTAGTCATAATACATCTATTGCAATTCAATGTATAGCTCTGTGTTTTGGCTTACTTCCTAACCAGTTTCTAACTATGGAATTAACATGTTCAATGGCAGGGCTGTCTGCCAGCTGTGATGTACAGTAAGGCAAAGGTCTGATCTGATTAAAAGTTTTCACTTGCAATCTTTGTGTGTGCCATGAATGCACTCATCAAATCAGGCCTCCCTCCCTGTGTGTGCAGAATAAATAGGAATAGTTAAATGGTTGCAAACAACTGATGGAAAGATGGTGAAGCAAGTGCAAAATGATGGATTATTTCTCAGAGTGCGACTCTATATATATGGCATATATAAGTGGGTATGAACACACTTTTTCATAGGAAGGACATTAAGTATGGCTGACTAAACCTTCAGCTGTGTGACAGACCTGGTTTTTCACCTCCATGACAGAATGCTTTGTGACACCTTCATGCAGGAACCCTTTCTGGTGCTGGAAAAATACAGTGTTACTCTCTATGTGCTCTTTGACTGGTGATGATGAAAGTGTCTATTGTGCTATCTATTCATAACATGCACTTAAAGGTGAAATCATTTATATATTGGCACCACTTTGCAACCAGAAGTTCTAGACAGGTAGCTCTTAGGAAAGAAAATTCTTGCTAGAAAAGTCAAGATTTCAGCAGTGGAAAGACAAAGAAAACAGAGGAATTTGCTCTTTAACTGTCCTTGTCCATTACACAACTGACATTAAAGGTATAGATTTATTTATCTGAAAAATCTGACAGTTAAAAATGACAATGTTGAGGTATTTGATATATATGGACAGGTTCTTTGTGTTCTTTGGTCGCTTTCTGCTGTTCCAGTAATGCAGCAGAGCCATAAACCCAGCTGAATTTACAGCTGCTTTGTTTGCTAGAGCAATGAAAAAGGGGCCAGGGTGTCCCTGGGAAAACGGCTCCTATTCTGCAGCCTAGATTCTCAACAGCAGGAACTTAAATCCACATCTAGGTGCTTAAATGAGTGGCCTTCTTTTCTGAAGTGCTGAGCCTGCTTGTGTCCCACTGGGCCACTAAAGAAACTTGAGTTTAATAGTTTCTGATGTGCAAGAATCTACCTGCAGTGGCTGGGGTGTCAGGATTCAGCTGTGGAATGAAGGACTGGTTTGGAGATGGGGCTTGTATAGATTGTGGAACAAGTTTTCCAAATTGCTGGATGGGGTGTAGTCCTACACCCAGGAATGTGCGGAGAAGGGATGATTAGGTGACAGATGCTCGGCACTCGAGATGTAATAGTCCTGATTCAATGCTCAGCACCCTGAAAATCAGAATGTGCCTGTGTGAGCCTAAAAATTATTTGACAAGAGTAATTAATCCTAATAGAAAATACACATATTGTTAACAGCAAATTGTCACTTCTTGAAAGTCGGACAAGACAATGCAACTCTACATCAATATGTCTTTGCATCTTCTGTCCATATTTTCTAGCTCTTCTCCTTATTGTGTTTATTTCTGTGAGGCTAGTAAGGATTTCTCTTGATTCTAGAGAAAGCATTAAAGCTGCACCTTACTTTGACCAAGAAAGAAATGGACATTGCAAAAGCAGAGAAAAAAAAAGGTAGTTTAGATTTTGGATGTCTTCCAAACTTGAAAGCAAATCCTTTGGTAGGGAATGTAGATGGGGGAAAAAAAAAAGGCAAAAAATATGGCAACAGTGCTCCTTCAAAATGATTAATTATTTTTAAACCCTCTACTTCGGGAGTGCAACGCACTGTTATTAACTTTTGGGGTCAAACTAGATAGTTGGAAGCAGACTGGTTCTGAAACAGATTTCTTGCAGCCAAATCAGTAATATTATTTGTTGCAATATAAACTTCTTGAACTATTGAACTTTTCCTCCTATACATTAAAGGACCAGATTTGAAATTTGGTCAGATCAGTACAGAACAACAGACTTCTGCTCAGAGCAATTTATTTCTGTCAACTGAAGATATTTTCTCTGCTAATTTTTCTGGTTCCTATCAGTTAAAATTGACCCATGATCCAAGCATTTTACAATTTAAGCAATGCATCCTACATAGGAAGATTAATTTTGCAGCCAGTCTTCTGCTATTAGCAGAAGACACAGGATGTTAATTTACCTTGATTTTCTATGAATTTGTGAGGGAAGGCAGAATTTTTTCTTCTCTCTCCAATTTGAAAATAATTTCTAATTTTCAGTGTCATGGAATAATTTTTAACTCAAAAAAAAATGTGACATCTTGATTTGCCAAAGTGCACAACAAATAAGAAGAAAACTGTAAGCACAAAACACCATAAATGTAGTCTAGATTTCAAGTATTTCTTTTAGCTATGATTCGATAAGTCAAATGGTTATGTTTAATTTCACTGCTTTAATCTAATAGACTGTAACTTAAAAACTGAGTTTATCACACTAGCCTGTCACTGAAGCAAAATCTAGCATGGTCATTCTTGTTCAGGAGGTTAAGACAAGGGCCTCGGGGTTGTTGAAACAAATACATTACAAAATGGAAATCATTCTCCACTGAAAACTTCCTGGAGCAATTTTTATGCTTATCTGAGAAATTGCAAAACAGAATGATCAGAAGCTTGTAAATGGAGTAGAGCATAGTCAATCCTAAATTGAATAGAATTTACCCCTCCCCCCCCAAACTAAAGTCCCACCTAAACTGGCCTCCCCACCCCAAACCAACCCTCCCACCCAGTGTCTTCTTTCTCAGGCCTTGAAATGTAGTGCTTAGGAGCAGAGAAGTCTCAAATGCTTCCCTGGTCTGGGAAGCATGGATCTAAAATATTTTGTCCTCTGCTGTTAGAGCCAAGAATCCCTTTAGTACCTTTGCATCAAAGATAAAATGATACACAGAGCAAGGGACAGGGGAGGCAAACTTGCTGCTGTTCCACGTGAGCTCGGTCCCCTTACAGAGCATCCTGGGGGAGAGTCCTTCATACGGCTCCTAACCTTCAGCCAGCCTTTCCAAAGGCTTTCATCCATAGCAGAATGGGGTATCACAATATGTGTGTTTGCCCTCAGGAGGCATGGCAAAGGTTATGAGACATTATTGACCTGCAGTGTAATAGTGTCCCTCAAGACTAACCTTTAAAGCTTTCAGTTCTGAGTAAGTAAGACTAGCTGGATCTTTTCTATGTCTCTGGGAATATTATAGCTTTTCATAAAACTACGTATAAAGAATACTGAAAAAGGGCAAGAGGAAATTGCCATCTTCTCTGAGACAAGCCTGCAAGGCACACACATACTTGGTTTAAACAAATCTCTCTTTGTTAAGACGGCTGGTCAGACTTGTATTGCCAATGTCAATACAATCTTGACAATGCTAGGAAGGAACAATCTGGCTACATCGTATCTTCACCCTTTCATTTCAACAAATAGAACGAGGCTTAACATACAGCTTTACCGGGTTCATAGATGGTGTACATTTGCTAGCAACTTTTAATTTGATGGAACTAAAAATCTTTGCATTAGTTGAGATTCTGGCCTCTACTTTAGATAACAGGAGCAATTTCCAGCATTACTAAAAGCTTTTTAAAAATAATAATGCCCATTATTTTTCCAAATTAAGGAAATATATAATTTTCATAAGGTATTATAGCAGATAACAAGACCTATCTCTTTTTCTAGGAAGGTTTATTTTGGAGGCCAGAAATGCCTAATAAGTTGTCTAATGTCCTTTATCTCAACTGAAAAGACAGACAAGCAGGGTTTTAATTTTAAAAAGAGATGAGGCTGGTAGAAGAGTTTTTGAAGAACTTCTAAGCCATTTAGAATCACAACTGATGGGAATTTTACATTTTGAATACCTGGTCTTGTGGTTTCACAGTAGTGGATCAAGGTATATATGACAGAGGAGGGTTACTGGGAAGGGCAAATTTGTTCCAGTACTTTTTTCTTACAATGTCAGTGGAGTTTTTACATTTATAAAGTAGAAACTGCATGCCCTTTCGTACTCATGTTTTTCAATGACATAAACAATTATGTGTGCTGGAGCTGCTTCTCACATCAACCATCAACTGCTTTACCAGTTAGTTCACCATCTCAGAATGTTAATCGTTACACCAGAATCTTTTGGCTATTTTGTACCTAGAATATTTTACAGAGTATGCTTTACAGAGTGTCTTTGATATAGCTGGAAATCATATCAACAGCAGCTTCTGAAAGATCTGTGTAACTTTTTGGTTTTCCATGTCAAAGGTTAAAATAATCTGTGGAAAAATGATCCCCAAATCCAGAATCATATACAAAGAAGAGACTAATATTAATAAAAAGTCCAGTACTGCCTGTCAGTCTCTTTTTCAAATTTGCTCAGAAATACTTGGCCTTGATGAGCTTTCAAAGCTAACCCTAACTGCAGCGAAGAGAAAGGTATTTCATAGAGAGCACTTTAATAGAGTTCTGTCTCATTAAAACTTTAGCTTATGCTTTAGCACAGCTTAACTATCAAAAGTACCAGGAAATAAATCTTTACCTTGAACTATGTAACATGTGTGAAAGATCTTGGTAATTTCCACCAGGTTCCTAACAGACAAATATCCATATCATGACACTACTACTTATCAGAGAATCTAAGGAATGAAAAACGAATGGGTGCTGATTCACTTAAAATTTTCCCTCAGAAGACTGCCTGTAGTAAAAAGCTCCTGTAAGAATATCACCTGTAAGACCTGATGGAGAGCAGCACTCTGTGCGTACTAATGGCTCAGTGGCACATGTTGCTTGAAAATTACAGTTTAGGAATCACAGTTTCACATTCAATGTTTACTTTAGCAGACTGTATTTTTCTCCTTTTCTGTTTCTTTCTAAATATTTATTAGTTTTTTTTTTTTTAGCCCAAGCATTATTTAAGAAAATAGTGTAAAGGAATTTTATATGGTTATTATTAAACTGTTTAAATCCATATTGCTAACATAGGTCTTCTTCTACTGGTCTGATTCTATAAATTAAAATCATAGGAAATACTAATTCAGTCAAAGCTCTTTCCTACTAAATGATTTAGAAGAACTGATCTTTTTGGAGGGTTGGGAGGAAGGAACCCCAGCCTTTCCATAGCTGCAAATCTGGAGCCCTAATAATCCATTTTATCTCTTTCAGACCATCAGTTTCTAGGAGAGGTCTTTTAATTTGGCAACATGAGAAAGGTATTATGACATGATGAGATCTGGTCATAAATTGTTTTAACCTGAGACTCTCTGTCTTGGTGAGACTCAAGTTTTGGAATACAGGATAATGAAAGAACTCAACAAACGAAACCATCACCACTACCAAAAGCGCACAGGAAAGATATTGAAACTAATGGCTGCAATAAACATTTGCATTAGAAATCAGTCACTACTGAGTATCACTAAACAGGTAATTTTCAGCAGGCTAGCAGCTAGATTACCTACTTGAATGAATACAGGTTATAAAGCCAGAAAACCTTGTTACGTCAATTTTCTTGCTGGCAATGTAATCATGTTGAATACCTTTTGCCCTAACACTGCTAGGGAGAGAGCCATTTTCTTATTACCAAAACCCAGCATCCAAGGCTAATGCTTCAATAACACTAAAAACTCTCCTTAATTTCTGTACATATTGATGTTTCTGTCATTGCAAGGGGAGTGATTTTATCAGCTGAGTTAGAGATGGCCCAACATTCTATTTTGAATGAACTTTCTTATTGTGGTTAAGCAAACTCCAGGTCAGTCCAGAAATCAGTCCATTAACTGAAAAGTTGTGGAAGGGAAGAACTGGCAATTGGAACTGACAGCTGACTTTAAGATAGAAATTGGGGAACACTCCTAAATGTAATTGCTAAGGAAGCAGCAATCTGCAGCCTCAGTTACTTGAGAACTGTTCAGTAGCAGAGCAGGACAAGTAGCGTGCTTTTTCTTGCCTTCTGGTGACAGGAAGCCTGACCTGGCCACTGCACATAGTCACTAAAAAGCTTGCAGTTAGCTTGCCATTGATGGACAAGTGTATCCTGCTCATTATTGCTGCTGCTTAGCTTTTACTTTGAGAATGAAGCTAGGCTGCCCTTCAGCTCAGCTCCCAAACCTGTACAGTGGCACTCTCCTCAAAGCATGGCCTCTGCCACGTCTCCAGTTAAGACCATTGGTCAGGAGGTGACTAATAAAGTACTCACATTGCTCCCTGAGGGTGAGTAAATTATTTCCAAGAGTTTTCCAGATTTTACGCAGCATACTGCAAAATAGATGGACTTTCAGATCCAATGAAAGCCCCAAGCACTCTTGTGTGGAAACCATCTCATATCTGGTCCATGTTTGGCTAAGGCAGTTAAATAACTACTCCTTTGCATGGAGATATCATATTACAGTCCACATGAAAACTGACCGGCCCCAAATGACTTCTCACATCCCATCCCACAAACTCATGCTCAGACAAAGCATTAGGAGGTGAGGAATGCTGCTGTGACTACCCTTATGTTGTGGTCAGTCCTGGCTGACAGGCATCGATGTGATGAAAGAAAACCCAGAGTTTACATCTCCAGATTTGTATTTTGACTGTCTGATTCCTTCCCAGGGTAAGGGTATGAGCTTTTGGATCATACATCTAAGGCACTCGATTTTCTCATATTATATGGGGAGCACGGCTCATAGCTCTGGATTTTGGATGATACTTTTGGGGACAAATTCTTTAAAACAGGCATTGTTCTGTCTAACGTAGATATATCAAAGTTTTTTGGTCAATCCCATGAGGAACAAAAGGCTTAGGCATCTTCGACTTCTTTTGTCAATCAAAATCAGTGGGAAGCACATTTAAGTCTGGAACAAATGCCACTGTGGCTGTTCAGTGATAAACCTGCATGCAGGTTTTTCTTCTACTATTACTGAAGCAAAGCACGGTGCACTATTTGTTAAAGACTTTTTGAAAAAAAGCTCAAAAGTTGGAGGAGCGTTTTTTGCCTTCTTCTCACAGCTGCTTCTAGTTCAGCATAAAATTCATAAGTGTGATGCACACTTATGAGAGAGGCATTCTGCAGGATGACAACCTTTTTTCAGTTTATCATTATGTGAATATAAACAGCAAGAAAATTCCCTTTCTATAGAACACCATTTTTAGAGTTTGATTTATTGCCTGTTTCATCATATCCCTGCTACGAACTGGTAAAAAACAGTGTGCCCTCCAAAGAAGGGTGTGGTGATGTTTTTAACCCGTGATATCCACAGACCACAGTTCTAGAAACCCTGGGATATGGAATGTTGATACACGTGTGGTGCCCCTAGATAAAGCTTCTTTTTAATGTTTGATAATATAATTTTCAAATAGTCTTTTAGTGGAAGACGGTGCTTGGATCTAATTTCACATAGAGAATAAGGGCTCAGTGGACTTGTACTGGAGTTTGCTCCATGTCCACTCAAAGAATGTTAATTCTCTTTTTTCTTGCTAAGATTCTCCATGGAGTCTCTGTATCTAATCAGAAGTATATATTGTAGATGATCTTGTTTCTACCTAGGTGAAAAATAGTATATAAATGCAGTATTTTTATTACAGTCATAGCATATATTTTTAAAAAGCACTGTACTAAGATACATTGGTGCAAAATAGTTATTGCAACAAAAACATATATTTTTAATGAGCCCTGAAGCCAATATAACAGCAATTATGAATGTAATTCACTACCATAATAAAGTAATTTATTTATCATAATAAATTATCTCAGAATTAAAAAATAAAATATTACTTTAACTACAGTCTGTCAAAGGGGGCAGATTTAAGCATTCTGCTTTAAATGAGACATTGGAAAAGACAAATCAGGCAATTTTATATTAGATAATTAAAGGCCTTATGAAAACCAGGCAGATTTTGAAGAAAGAAAAGAAACTGTAATTCCCATTGGAGCTTAGAATCCAACTTTCTCTTCAGAAAAGGAGTCTATAACTGAGAGGAATGTTTTGCATTTTGTTCTTTTTTTCTTTTAGTTGAAGAAAAAACAAGTGTAGATTTGGATTCTAAGGATTAAGTTATAAAAAGCCCCTCAGACTGACCTCCAGTGTTTTGGAAGAAAGCCCAGTGTGTAATGAGGGAGTAAGAGAATGAGAAAATGGAAAAAAAACAATTTTTTTTTTTTTTTTTGTGCTTGCAGTGCCTTTCGGGACTTTATCTGAGTGTGTTGGGTAAACAACACAATGGACTAATACAGGTAGTCTCTCCCTCACCACATGTTTAAATTATGCAACAAGTGTTTGATTGGTGACTTCTTTGTACTGAAAAGTGCCTGATCACTTCAACCTTCTGGTAGAAGAGAACATAACTTAAAGGGAAGTGAGTTAGAAAATAATACAGCAACACACAAACATTTGGCAGTAAAATCACTGCGAGAGATTGAAGCATCATCTCTAATATAAGCAAGCAACCCTGAGAATTGGAAGCAGAGGATTTCAGATAGCTTGGGAATTTGGCTGCCTCTGTGGCAGATAGAGTAAACAACTTCAGAAATGATTGTGTGTTTCTGCTAATCACTTAGGCCATAAGATAACAGCTAAGTTGACATTTTGTGTGCAAGAAGTGAAACTGCTTACTCTGGTTCCCTATTTTCTGTCATTTTTGCAGAACAGTGACTGTCAGCAGTGCACCCTGAGTGCAGTAACAGTACAGCACATTGGCAAAAAGACAACCTTGAGACTTATGTGCCCCCAAACACAAGTCCTCTCTGAAATTTTCTCATGTTTTAAAATGATAAATGTTGCTATCTTTGCACATCATCTAGTAAGAATGCAAAGAGTGTAAAAAGAAAGGAAGTTGAAGGTTACTTGGGCCTTCTTTTTTTAGAAATAGGCCCAGCACTTGCTCTTTAGCTTGCTTTCTTATCACACTTCCATATGTAGTTCCATCACTGCTGTTTAGTGATAATTTCATGGCTTGGCGTTACAACTGGTTTTGTTATTAGAACTAATTTAAAATGTTTCTCTCTCCTCATCCACTGACGTACATTTTTTTTTGCACTCAGATATTGTTGCACCCCGTCTTTGCTGAAAAAATTGTTAATGAGACCACATTGTAATTTTCATTGGTGATATATCCTTGGTAAAGACAGTTCTCCTTTGGGGAAGGTAGAAGTAGTGTTATAAACAAAAATGTGAAGAACCATTAATCTTTAAGTCCGATAAAATTTGCTCTTCATCAGGTGATGTAAAAACTCACACCTAGATAAAGGATAACACTGTTTCAGGCCCTCAGAAAGGGCTTCTTTCTTCTTGTGCGCCCTTCATTTAAATTTAATAAGAAATACAGCAGTACTTCTATGATCTGTTTATGGTTATAATGTAATATCACTCATAGTCTGTAAGGTTTTCTTCTGATACTATGCTTTTCCTAAAGCTGCAATTAGTTTTAAAGTACTGAACCTATCACAAGTATCACTTTGCTCTAGAAAAAGAAGTAACATATTGTCTTTCCAACCTGTATTTTACATTTCTGCATGCACATAAATAGATGCTTACAGTTATTACCTTTGTTAATTTTACAGGCAAATGTGTGATTTTAATGCTGAAGAGAGACTGCATATGGCCTTCAGTAGTTCAACATACCAGTCGAAGTGGTGAACACCCATCACCTCTTTGGAAGAAGCACACCTAAAATAGGAACAGGTTTTTTGTAAAAATTCTGACAGTCCATCCTTTCCTCTAGCGAAATTATGGAGATTTTACCAATGGGTGGGTGAAAGATTATCTTGAAATCTTGCTGAGTGCTTCCCTCAATGATAAGAAAAGTGTCAAATCACATAAGGAGTAAATATAGATAGTATATTCAATTCAAGCATTTTGGGAAGCAGAAAGAAAATACCTAGAGACATGAGAAATAAGCTATATGGTGATAAAGGAGAGTAGAGGTGGATGTTTCCATAGGAACCAAGAGAAAAGAGATTTGTCTGTCTTCAGAATCACTTGCATGACATTCAGGAAAGGGTCAGCAAGTTTCTTGGTACAATTCTTCCTTTTCCTTCCGCTCTTGAAAACTCTTTATATACTTGGAAAATAAAAAGAGCTTGAAAGGTGGACAGGACTCAAGACTAGAGTAACTGCAAAGCCAGTGTTGCCTAATTTTCACAAGTTCCTCTATGATATTGAGAATTTTTAAGTGATAATTAATGAATGTGTTTATAAGGAGCTGATGAGTACTAACTAGGCCACACGTGTCTTCTTTGGATTGTTGAGTCTGTGAAATATGGAACATAACACTTTTCTCCTTCTGCAGAATGGCGAGAAAAGCAAATAAATCTCATCAAAACAATACTGACCAGAGAAAATATTACTATTTTCGTGTCCCTAGTTGTACTGACTAAAAGTTTTTTCCTATGTGTGAATACTCTGACACATGTGCAGGTAGAAAAATGTAATTTGTTTAAAGAACAGAACTGAAATGCTTCCAGATATTCGAGGAGAAGGAAGTATGTGAAATGCCTTGTGCTGGAAAATATCTGGGGCTGACAGCTAGCAAATAGCTAAGAAGGAGCTAGTAATGCATTGCAGTGGCAATAAAAAGCAATGTGATCTGGTGTAGCAAGCCAATGGAACAATCATTCTGCACAGAAGCATTGTGATTGTAGCTCTCCGGCCAGACCGCACCTGAACTATTGCTTTCAGTTCCAGTACCTACAGAAAGGTGCCGAAAAATACACAGTTGCTATGATTGAAAGAGGGAGTTAAAGATGAGGAACAATTAAAAGGTCCCTACTATTTTACTCAGCCCAATAGCAAATATGGAAATGGATGAGCTCACATAAGACAAATATAATTATGAAACAGGATGAGAAAAATATCCAAATGTAACTATGGTTGAATAAATATAGGCTGCATATGAAAACAGTGTATTTTTTTCATGGTAATATTTTCCCTCTGGGAATGCCATCATTTTTACAGCAAGTTTGAGGAAAACCCTGGAGAGCATATGTCAGAGAGCAATCTTGAAATTGTAGTTATAAGAATGCGTTTAGCATATCTTTCTCATTCTTCTTCTTCTTCTTCTTCTTCTTCTTCTTCTTCTTCTTCTTCTTCTTCTTTTTCTTCTATAAATCATATTCAGTTAAATATAAGAGGTAGGGGAATAGTGAGTTGCAGGAAAGAAGAAAAGTTGTAGCTATACGTTCCTCATCAGATACACAAATCATTGCAACTGTTAATTTCTTTTTAGTCAGATGTAAAGGGAAAAATATGGAATGCAAAGCATGAGTTAAAGATCAGTGGGAAGAAGGCTTGAGTGCTCAGAGTTCTGAGCCATAAAATCATAGGAGCTTTATCAGGTGACATTGAATGGGACATCTCTTCAAGGAAATTAATTTTCCAGAAGTCTGGACTTATTTTCCCTACAGCTTGAATTTCTGTAGACCCCAGAGACAAGGTTTCTGGTAATGCTGCTTTCTTAAGGCGACACATCAAAGAGAAGCTTTGTCTTGAGTTAACATTAAGAGTTAGTGAGAAGAAATACACCAGACAGCCAGACTGTCTGTTTTGGAGTCCCTCCAGACCAGTGGTGGCATGAACATGGCCAGGCAGAAGCCAACTGAGAGCCTGGGTGGATTGGGAGAGTTTGTTACCCTTTTCACTTCTGTTTAAAACAGCAGCTGCTAGCCTTGCTGAAATGGGTTTAAAATTGGTTCTTGACATATTCATGTATAGTCTCAAGGCCGTTATTCTTTCACCATCATGGAGATTATTGTTGTTCTGCAGGCCGTACTTGGATCTTGAAAATGACATACTACAGCATGTCGGAAAGTCAGTCATGTAAAAAGTCAAGAAATAAGCTAGTAAACAAAAATTCACATTATCCTGACCGGCTTTGCCAGTTGGTTTAAATGAGAGTGATAAAGTTATGTTTCCTTCACTGGCACTGTAGTTCTTTCCTTAGTTTTCTATAAGCCTGTTTTGGAAGACAGAATTTAAATGTCATGGATCATTGCCAGCAGAAAAATGAAACTTCTCTTGGGTGGGAGCAGAGAATGTCAATGGCTTGTTTGAGCTTTGGATTCATTTTGCAGACACACAACTCAATTCAAGGAGATTTGGTAGGATGAGATAAACAAGTGTTGACAAAACGTAGAAAAGAAACAGACTTTCACATACTTATGGAAGGTAGGTAAGCTGCTTCTCTGAAACGGAGCACTTTAGAGGCTGATCTCTTGCCAGACTTAAGCTGCAGATTGCTATGTAGCTTGTCTGTGTTTCATTCCTTTCCCTGGGTTAGACATGGTTTCTCATCCCTCAGAAATGAAAGGTGGATGGGCAGAAAAAAAAGAGGGGGGAGAATGATGTCTTTTTCTCCAGTTTTGACGGTATCAGAACAGAAATGATCCAAATGTGGCACCATCACTGATTTATGTGAAAGCTATCCATACACGAATCAAGACAGTCTGAAAATACACATAAAGAAAAGCCCTTGATTTTATTCCTGCACGTTTGGTGGAAAATTAAACTCTGAAACACTTTTTAGAGTACAGTTCTCTTTTATTTTTTTTTTTTTTTTGCCCAGACATTGATACAAAGTTCTGTGCTTCTGGGCTAAAAAAGAGTGCTTTTCTAAATGAGACTGAAGGATTAAGCTCTCTGAGCTATCTTACTCACTGATTTAGAGAATAGATTTAAATGGGCTAATTTCCATTATTAAAAATAATCATGCCATTAAAGTATTTGTCTGAAACAGGGTCCTATGCGCTACTGAGGTCATAATTTCCTGAATAGGAAACAAGATTAGAGCTTTGCAGACAGAATTATCAGTTCTGATTGGGTGGATTTGATGTAACATTTTCTCACTTTGAATCTCCTTAGTTTAAAGTTAGAACTTGAATTTTTCATCTTTCACAAATGTTTCTGTGCACTTACTACCTATGGCATCTGTACACTAGTGCAGGCTACTAGTTAGCTTTCTTTTTGAAATAACTTTTCCCATGTAGGTTAAGTGAAGTTTTAACCAGTGTGGCTGCAGAGTCCAGTTCAGCTCAGAGCAGGTAATAATCCAGAGAGATTGCATTAATGTGAAAGACAGTGGGACATGTTTTCTCAAGTAGGATAAAAAATGGAGTATGGTTGCTCCATCTCTGCAGGTTTTTTTGTGTTTTTATCAATGCCCGTATGACATGAGTAATGCACAGGTTGAATGAAGGGTAACCTGTCAGGGAATCGAAAGATGACTAGAAAACTCTTAATACATACATCCTGTCCATAGTTTCTCATTGTATAGATTTTTGTATCCTTAGTTAAGCCCAAATATTTATGAAACTAAGGACGAGTTCCATAGGTAGAATAATATGAAAATCTCTATCTAAATTGTGAAGTATCTATTGAAAGTAACCATGAATATTAAGTGACTGAATGAAGAGATAGTTTCTTACATATGTTCAAAGTCCTTTGTGTACACAGATGTCTGTTTGCAAGTACTGCTTGTGTCCATGAGAATCTATATACAATACAACTCTTTCAAAATTGACCTCTCCCTATGTAGATATCGTATTTCTCAAAGGATCAGCTATTAGGTTTTCTTAAATTCTCTTCAGATTAGCAACATAATTCAATCCAAACTCTAATTCTCACAAGAGGTGCTCACTACATGTTATGGTGTACTACAACTGTTTTAGCCTTTGTCCGGGAAATAATAATATACCAAACCCTATTTGTACATAGATTTTTCTATATGTTTTTGGCCCAAGCAAAATAAAATAGAGTAGAAAAAACGGTGCAAGGCTTAGACTTCTGTTTGTTATTAGCAGACCCTGGTACTTTGTGTTGCCTGATGAAAACAGTGCAAAAATGCTGACTGTACCATATATATGACAAACAACTCCCCACTAACACAGTGCTGAAGAGGAAAGGTGAAACAAGTTCCATCGCAATGTTAATAAACCCCCTATATTTAGTATAAATTCATTTAAATATTTTTAAAAAAATTGAGTGGAAATGTAACTGAGCAAACAAGTATCATGATTCTTGTAGCAGTAGGCTGGACCAAAGATAATTCAAGCCTGCATGTGGTCCATAACTGAAGCTGAGGTGAAGGAAGGTGAAGTACTGCTCAGTCAACCCTGTGATACCCAGTGACTACCCTCTGCTTGGATCTCAGAGCCATCTATGCCCTTCAGCAAGTCTTGAACCTGACTGTTGTAGCATAAGGAAAAAAAACAAAACAGGGTGACATCCATAAACCAACTCTAGGGCAAAATAAATGTCATCAGGAAAAAGAATCAGGACCATCATATTCATAAGCAAAGAAGCAAAGAGTCTGCACATCATTTTCCTTATTCATTACTCGGTAATGACAACTTCAAAAGATTATATTTCCATTTACTTTGACAACAAACACATTCAATCTATAGTTATTGAAGCTGGTTATTTCAATATCAATTTATTAGCAGCATTAACATGAATGCTCATTGTTTTTAAATGCAAAACAATGTCTTTGTCACTAATTTTAGAACGAATTTTAATTTGAAATTGACATTAATATAAACATGACAATGCCACTTTGCCACTATGTATTGCCATCATGTATTTTTATTTTCTCATGGGAACTGACAGAATATGATTCATAATGACAGTATTAATATAAGCCTATGAATAACAATAAAGATTTATAATAATATTAACATACATAACATCATCTGTATTGAATCTGTCGACATTAATAGCTTAGATTTTTTCCCAACGTGGTATACATTTTCACGTGTCTATAAATATCTTCATTAACATACGTTTATGATTACTCTTAAGCTTATGCACAGTCTCTTTTATTATGCAGAAAAGGGTTATAACATACACTCAAAGAGAGCAACTCTCCATACATCACTTTTATCTTTAATAAGTCCTGTAAAAAGGAAGTAGGTTAAAAACTCATTGTCATTAATTAAAATTGATTTGTGTTCCTGAACTAAAAATGTTCATAGTAGAGGATATCTATGAAACTGTTACATAGCTCATGTATATAGAACCTCTCAGAAAAAAACTATGCAAAATAAAAGTATTTTTCAGAGCTAACAAAAAAAAATGAAAAGGAAGAAATTTACAGCTTGTAGTGAAAGTTTTATCTCTACATACATCCAAGTACTATTGGGAACAATAAGACAGTCACAAAGGCAGTTCTAAATGATGCATAGTTGTTCGAGGGCATATGGTACATTTCACTTTTAACTGAGACTTTTTCTACCCTTTTAGTGCTTTATGTTAGAATCTTAACAAGATTTGTTAGTCCAGCTTGTTTTCTTTAAAGTACAGTTGCTAAAAAAAGCCAAGGAGGAAAGCTAGTGTCACAGCCATCTGTGAAAAGAGACAGAGCAATAAATGTGTTGAATTGTGATGAGATCTACACCAGTAACGATGAAGGTCTCTGGGGAAATCTTCACATGCTGTTGATCTTCTAGTGAACTGGACCATCAAACACATCACTAACATTACAAGGAAATAAAACCTTTTTCCTCCATCTTCCTTCACTGTGTTTAAGAAAAACTCACCTGTAGACATTGGTAATTAAACTATCTCGAGATGAGAGTGTGAGTAGCCCCAATGAGTTTCGAAATTATCCTTCTGTTCTTGTGAGTACAATTAGATAAAGTAGTCTCTACTGTCCACATTGAGAAAAAAAGCTACCTGGAAATGGAGACTTTGATTCAAAGAGCTTTTTCAGAATGTCTGTAGGCAACTCATATGTTCGAATTGAAACTTCAGCTTGGGAGCTTTCCTGAATGGGGATGTAAGGTGGTTGTTGAAATCCAGACAACCATGCCTAATGCAAAATTTCTGAGGCTCAATACCATACTTCTTTCTCTAGCCTGTCATCACTCATTAGCAGATATAGCTTGTCATGTATGATTAAAAATGTATTAATTAAAATTACTATGTCAAAAGGTTAACTATATGATTTATGCTATTTGATTATGAGTGCCTTTAGAGACATGTTAGGCTGGATTCCTATTTACACCATAAGATATATTCCCTTTTAACTCAGAAAGATGAGTTTCACTAAGGGAAAAGAGGAAGGACATGTTGAGAGGATACAGCTTTTTCTCTGAAATGGCTTCAAGAACCCTTTTACAGGTAAGTTTGTCTTGGGGCAGGCAGAGGGAACCCTGCCCTGGGAAGTGGCCTGGCAGCCACTGTTGCACATAGGATACAAGGAGAGACCATGCTGCTTCTGCGAGGGTCTCCTCAGACCTGCACTGCAGCACTCTCAGTCACGGGGGAACACAACCTGTCTCTCTCCCCTTTGGTGGCAGCTGTCACAGCCAAATCCGACAGCCAAGCGGCACACCCAGGTTCTGGCAGGAGAAAAGTTGGGAGTGGGACCATTTCCCACCCCTCCCGATCTGTCTGCTGTTTCAACGGTGGTTTGTGTGTTTATGAGAGGCTTCCATGCCAGGGTCAACTGCAGACAACTGCGATTCAGTTTTAGGGAATGCTAGATGCAATTACTGGCTGCTTCCAGTTTGAATACTGTGGGACAAGGTACTGTTTGAGCAGCTACAAAAAAACCCCAACTGCTAGAAGTAAGATTAATCAACATGTTTAGGAATTTTTGTAAGAAATGACACTTAGTTGTGGCTTTGATTTTGGTCTTTTGGGAGTCACATAGCATATAATGGGACCATCAATGTTTAAAATTGGTCTAGATTTCATGTCATCTATTGTATTTAAGTTCCTTGCTCTCTTGGTTCTGCACACAAAATCTTTGCACAGCAGAGTCAACATGGAATTGACTAGAGAGATGATTTCAGTCCTGGTCAGTTCTTACTATTTGAGCTGCATTGAGTGGTACGTTTGCTACCACTCAGAGTCTTGAGATCTGACTCACACCAAGTGAATCCTGAAAGCAATGGAATCCAATGCAGAGTCTGCCTTTCTGTCTTTGTTATTATTTTAAAACTGTATGAGATAAAGAGTAAAATAAAAAGCAGTTAGGGATGGAAAGTATTTTGAGATGGCAAAGGTGATTAAAATTATTTTTTTAGGTGTGTATGTGCAAAGGAGAGCTATTTCATCTTTATTTTTCTAAACTACAACTTTTGTCATTGGTATATTGGTTGTACTTCCATTTAGGTCCTGCGTTGTCTTCAGAATATGCTGGATCTGCTACTGGAGTGGGAGTTGGGAGTAACAACCAAGGAAAACAATCTATTCTTATGCTTTTGGAAAGATATTTCAAGCAAATCTGTCTACAAATTTACTGCTCTAAGCTGTTTGTTTTCAAATATTCAAAGAAAAAATCCAAGACTCACCCCCCTCAAACGTTCCTTAGAGCAGCATGCAAGAATGCTGCTTAAAGTAAAAAAAAAAAAAAAAAAAAAAAAAAAAAGAACAAAATTGTCAACTGAAACCTGAAATTAATGAATGTTCTGTCATATATAATAAGAATAATGAAAATACAATTAGGTATAAAATAGTATGCAGAATATTGCATTAAACTCTTAATTTGTAGGATTTTGCAGGTATGGAAACAAGCCTTGTTTCTGCATATTTATTGTGTGGTTTAATTTCTGTGTTTTATTTTCATTTAAGATGCAAAGTCTTTTATATAGTGAGACTCGTGAATTCAGAAAAGTAAATTGAATTTATTTCATAAACCCTACTTACAGATTTCTTTATAGGCTAATGGAAATCTGCTATATCTCTATTATAAAATAATATCCTACAAATCTTTGATTATGTATTTCTAATCTAATATATTTCATGCTATTTTGGCATGATCTGTTATACCACTGTAAATATTATGTGTGTAGGCATTTTCATAATATTTGGGTAATAAAAATTACCTATTAATTCTTGATGATTCTTGCTTTTAATGAACCACTAAATCTCAGAACTTTTGTATTGTCCTTATAGCCTTCTCTAAAGGCTAGTGATGAGTAGTTTAATTGATTTCAATAGTCTGTAACTCTAAGACTTTATCAGAGGGGCTTAAAGTCATGCACAAGCTGTAAATCATAGTTGATTT
This sequence comes from Lycocorax pyrrhopterus obiensis, assembly GCA_014706295.1. Lineage (NCBI taxonomy): Eukaryota > Metazoa > Chordata > Aves > Passeriformes > Paradisaeidae > Lycocorax > Lycocorax pyrrhopterus. The sequence continues at coordinate 107,211,780 of JACSVZ010000002.1, forward strand.
ATTTAGGAAGTCCCGGGGGGGGGAGGGGGGCGGGCGAGTTGAAGGGGTGATTTTACCAAATTGAGATCAACATTCATATCTGATGAAAACAATTTAAAAAATTTGGAAATATTTCCCCCTGTCTTTGGATGCTGTTTAGTGAGTTCTTGCCTGAATTAAATTTATTCCTTAGATCTTCTTCATTTTACAGACATTTATAGTGATCAAAACCAAGTTAGCAACTGTTCTCTTCCCAGGAAAACTGGATGGCACTGTTAATATATCAGCTTCAAAGTATTCATATTAACCTTTACATTGCCCCTTCTAGCTTCAGCACCACCATCAACTGAAATGTGACCCACTTCCCTGAGGATAAATTGTTCCATTTAAGAGGCCACATGAAGAACATGACCTGTACAAGTAGGGAAGAGGGCTGTGCAGTTCGGCAGATGCCTCTTAAGAAGAAGTGTTGGAGTAGGTGATGCAAAGAAGGGGAACATAACAAGGGCCACAACTCCATTAGGCTGCACTGCCCAGTTAATTGCTCTTACTCCCACTTACCCCTTGGAATACCCGTGTGGATAAGTGATATACAGAGGTACTGAAAATAAAGCTGTAGACAGCTGAGCTGTCTGTCTATTTGCCATAGCAAGAAAGAGACTGTGGGTGTACGTATAAATTAATCTGTTGGCTGGTCTCTACTTTGTTTGCTGCTGTTAACTTTCCCTGTGATATGTCTTTTCATGGCCTGACTTTTTTAAAGAGGAATCTCATGATTTGATGCAATTTGGAACTGTCCTGGCCATACTGGATTCAGAATGGCATTATATGTTTCAGCCTCAGCAGTTTATCAGCTACATTGAAAACAATAAACATAAGACTGAGAAAATACATTTTTTTTAAATGAAATGAATGTGCAGAAGCAGATTCAATCATCAACTAGTTCTTTGCAAACTGTGTTAAGAGTATATAATACCACAAACAGTGCAATTGATATAATTTAGGAGCACTTTCAAAAAAAGTGACACCCTTACCAGAGCTCCTGTGAACTCCTGGACGCAGGTTTTACTGAATCTTGACTTTCATAGTTACTATAAATTATAGGCTTAAACTAAAAGTGCAATCTATTAATAAATACCATTTGATTTCAGCCCAAAAATTGGGCCAAAGTAATGGTAGGGCTCTGATTCAAACAAAGAGGAGATTTAAAGAAATAAATACCCACAGTGACATTGCAACACAAATTTCAACTATCTGAATTGAGACCCACTGAAGGCAGAGTTTGTCTTAAAGGTTATAATAAATTTGGAGACTTTTGCTCTGCAGGCCGTTCAGCTTCTCAAAAAACCATTGTTTCTTTTGTCCTTTTGTTTGCCTTTATCCAAATCTATACATTCTAAACCACTGTAATATTCAAATAATGAAAATCATCAACAGAATGTGTGGGGGAAGTGTTACTATCCTCAGTTTTGCATATGAAGAGTTGAAATCAAGACAGAAGTAAAAGGAATTGACCAGTTTCACCTAGGAAGTCTGTGGCACAGTAGGGAATAGAATGTGTCTTCTAAATCTAAGGTTAATTTCATAATTTCTGACCCATCTAACATCTGTAATTAGTCTCCTTTCCCATGTCCCAGCTGAGTGTGACTAAATATAACTCTAAGATATTTTTTTGATCTTTGACTGGTTTTGTTTTGTGTTGGCTTCCTCCCATTACCACATTCTTATTCTGTATTCCTCTTATACAAGGTTTTCCTTTTTTTTAGGAGACAGCATCTGGAGAATAAAGAAGTAGATCAGTTCATTGCTGAGTTAGTCAATTATAGTGCCCCCAAACCCTAGTGTTGATTCAAATTTTGACAAAAAGGCACACTACATAATTTTCAGATATGATGAAAATTATAAGTGATATAATATGACAGACAGGAATTTCACCTTTTCTTTTCAAATACATAATTCTTAAATCTTTATCTTCTATTAGGAAGAAAGAACGAGAAGAGAAGAGAAGAGAAGAGAAGAGAAGAGAAGAGAAGAGAAGAGAAGAGAAGAGAAGAGAAGAGAAGAGAAGAGAAGAGAAGAGAGAAGAGAAGAGAAGAGAAGAGAAGAGAAGAGAAGAGAAGAGAAGAGAAGAGAAGAGAAGAGAAGAGAAGAGAAGAGAAGAGAAGAGGAGGACAAGAGAGAAAAGGTGTTTATCCATCCTTTCCTTCACCAAAAGATCTTGTAATGCTTTAGTCTCAAAAGATATTTTATTTCCATGATATTCTGTCATCTTTAGCTGACCACATTCTTCCTTTCATTGCCTGATAGACTGTTCTGGGAGGACTTCATTGGGATGGAAAAAGGAAATATTCTTCCTCAGGTAGAATGAGGGCAAATCTAGTTATCTTCAGCAGCTCAATACACAAGTCCCAGTTACGTCAAAGCAGAGCCTGGGTGAGATCATTAGGGACAGAATTTCTGAATAAATCTATATAAAAGTGTCTAAAAAGGTTCATGTTCTTGCTGGCTATGACCTGCAAAATTAATTCTTCTACAAGCAGATTTGTATAGTAGTCTCCTTTGAATCCATATGATCACAAATAAATGCAAGAAGTACCTTACCCCCCTTTCTGTCAATCTTAGTCCTGTCTTTAAATGTTCAAGATTTTAGCAATCATAAAATATCCAAATATGTAGAAGTTTCTACAGTTAACTGAGTCTGACTTTCAAAGCTATGAGCTTTTTGATCTCCTAAAGATCTGAGAGCATTTTGTAGTTTACACTTTCATAGAGGTGTTTCAAAAGAGATATGATTATCTCATGTTCATAAAAAAGCATAATGAGCTATTTTTATTTTTTAAAATATACAAAGCATTTATTTGTGAGAATATTTTTCCAGAAAGCCCCAAAGGTTTATGAGACAAAAGATCCAAAGAGCATTAACTTTGAAAGAACATAAGAGCACATGTGAATTTTTTATTCATATTCTTTGTTTTTCATATAAAAAGTGGAAGTGTTCCCTTAAACTGAAGAAATCCAGCTCAATGACTTCTCTGAATCAAGTTTTCTGTCATCTTTAGTGGAAGAAAATACATATCCAGTTTAATGGGCATGAACTGACTGGTAAGAGAAAGGTTGCAAGCTAAAAAGAAATACTAAAAATTCTTCAGATCTCTATTTTCTGGGTCATATATGACTTTGGAACAGTCTGTGTATGTTTTACGCAAGTAGAGATCCTAATCCAGAGAAAAAAAAATTACTAGAAATAATTCTATAAGTAAAGAGTCAATTTTTCGGAGTAATTTCTAGTTTGTGTGAATAATCTAGATTACTTGAACTCATCGACAAAGCTTAGTATCCCAACATTTGGAAAAAAATAGAACTTTGCTGAACTGTCAAACATAACTTCCACATAACTAACTGTTTTTATTGATTTATCTTTTTCCAAGAGAATAAACAGGTCAGTCAGTTATGGAATGTCTGATAAGGAAAGAGGATATATTCTTAAACATTCTCCACATACTGATTTTTTCCTCTAGAAGTGAAGGAAAAGCAATGTTGTCTTAAAAAAGGTCTGTGCAGAATTGACAATAATTTTTTTATTGTTTTGGCAAAAGAATGTGGATAATATTGGTTACACTTGAACTGAGTACTGTGATTTATTTTAGAGTCTCTGTTATTCAATTTGGTCTTTAGCTGCCTTTTCATCATCTCTGTACTTATATCCACTGAGAGTAGAAGTTGCTGGGCACTGTTTATGATTGTTTGGTATTCTCTACTGGTATACTGTGTGTGTTCCTTTGAGATAGGCAATATGAATCTTTCTTGGAGCATGTGTGGCCCCAAAATGAAAAACCCAAACCTCCAAACTCTCTCCTCCTAACCTCTCCAACAACTATTTTCAAAGGAGCTCTCCAGCTCCCTTATCTCATTAGTACAGCTGATGGCTCTGCCCAACAGCTTTTCCATCTCTCTTCAGGGCCCTAGAAATGTCCAAATTGACTGCTATAAGCAATGTGTTTGCCTGTTGTTTCAAGTGAAATATGGACAGAATGTAATTTTCTTTGTTTCAGTATCATATTTTTTAACTGCACACTGTTGTCTGCCTGGAACACGTCTGATGAAACTGGACAGCCTTTTGCTTTCCTGAATTTCTGAGCACCACTTTACTTATGTAAAGCTGTTAAACAGTATGTGATGATTAATGTATATAATGTGTGATCAGGTCAACTAAATTTCCATGAAAACCAGTGCATAAAGAAAAAGGGAAAAAAAATGGAGATGGTATGGGTCTGAAACTTGTTCTGTCTTACCACTGGTGTGTGAAGGTAACACACAGGTGATCTCAGGTGCAGAATTCACGTGCAGCCACATGGATACATCATGAGTTAAAAAAATACTACCAGCCTTCCATCTGACTTTCTTAGGTAGCTGAGTATTGCAGGAATGTTTGCTTTTGCTTTATATGTGCAATGAATTTATTTTCAAAATGCCCATTGGGTAATGTAAGAAGAAAACCTCCATTTGCATACAAGCAAGATATACACCAAAATACCTGCAGCTTATACTTTCAAACATTGTACCACAAAATTTTGATTTTTCAAAGACTTTGGCATATTTAAAGCATTTTCTATGTGTCTTTCCCATGGCTTTAATTATAGATGTAACTATCCAGGACCTCTGAAAAGCAAACCATGTGTTCTCAAGACAGTTACTCAGAAAATTAGAAATTAGTAGTCATTTATGAAAAGCTTAATGTAAGTGACTTCACTTATCTGACACAGGAATTTGTTGACAAAATCAGTTCTT